>OU612073.1:15807303-16432303 GCA_914767715.1 Membranipora membranacea
TGGCATCAATAATTGGGACCAATTTGTTTATCAGTTTGAAAAATGTTAAAATGTATAAATAATGGTATCGCTTGGTGATAAAAAGAATATTGTGCCTCTGCCTCGCCTCAACTGTCGGGCAATTTAGATTTATGATTTTCAAACATCGGTTCTCAATTTTTAGGATGTTTTTTAATATAATAATTAGATCAATAAAGTAGTGGTGCGCAATATTCGAGGTTTGGTCTTATTAAACCTGTATACCAGATAGCAGCTAATGATTCATTTAAACACCTACGATTTCTCTCATAATTTGCTATGATTGGGTATAACTTTTGTTTAAGGTAAAGTAACGGTGTCGGTGAATTTTTATAATACCATTATAGTCGGATAGGTAATTTGAAACTATTGGTTATACAAAAAAGTTTTTTGCAATATCTTCATCGATTTATTTTTTATTGCTAATTACAGTATTTACTACAATTACTACGAATACTATGAAACAGAGCGCGAGAAAATTATTTATGAATGAAATTATCCACACTTTGCGCATGACGCAACGAGCTATACCAGCAGTGTGTGAAATCAGCTATCAGCTGGAAATGGTGGTGTAATAGCAGTCTGATAACACAAACAACTGCTTTGGGCATGGCAATCAGAGGATAATGACAGCATTGATCATGAAACAATAGGATATTTGAATATGACAGAACAGGCTAAAAAATGCACAAAGTTGTCTTTTCAATGTCAGGAGGAAGACAATTCACTCTGTCTTTTTTACAGCTGATGTTGAAATATCCTGCTGATTCCCAAATTATTGGTCATCAAATTAGGTCAACCGGAAACATCTCTGTTTCATTCATAAAAATTATTATCTGATTACCGAAGTGGAGATTATGTTGTATTATTGGCCACAGATTTGGATAAACATGTCCAAATCAGTGTGTAAATGCTTACATGTATTTATAGCTACGTCTAATTTTGATAATAATATTATTCATATTAGTAAGTATTATTTGTAACACACTGTATTGTGAATGTATTCTATGCAGGAGCAATACCAAGTGGCACATGTACTCTGTGCCAATTGGAAAACTTTCAGAATTTGTACCTTGAGCTGAACTCCCTTCATTAAAGTGCCTCGACCGGTATATAAGGGCCAGTCAATGTAAAGCGATCACCCAGCCATATCAAATTCAAATGGGGTTAGCAGCATTCAAATTCCTCCTGCTTTTTTGGAATTAAGAGGAGAAGCAGTGAATTATTTTTAATGGGAATCAGACAAGCTGATGCGGAATTGTGTGATACACATGCCCAATAAATTTTCATTCCAATAATGGCATTGGAAAGTGGTGAAAATATGACTGATGTCATACGAAATTGCCCAGTTCCGATGATTTCAAATCATCCGCTTCAAAATATACGAGCTCTTATTGGTCAGTTTTGACGTTATGATTTATGGTTTTAGAGGTTGCCTAGATACCGTTGTCAAGATTGAAATTGACCGTTGTAATTAAACCCTATAATCCCAAGTGTGATGAGCCAACACAACAATAGCTATATCATAGCTTCTATTCAACTTTTTTTATGGGTGTCTGCAAATCACAATTTCTTATATAACACACTTGACCACTTGAGAACGCAACGTGGACTGGCTGTTAGAGGCGGAGACCAAGGCCATTCTCCGCCTCTAATTACATTGATCAGCCAATGGTCTTGCCTGTCACTTCACATGATTAATCCCCGTGCACCCCCTTCGATTCCTACCTCTTTAAAGCGCTATGACATTAAAGGGAAAAATAATGTCCACATCCTAAGTATGGGCGCAATGTGATACATTAGTCATATTGTTTATGATATTATCATTATTATTACACTTTTTATTGAGATTACCATAAAAGTATGTTACGAACAAAGTAACAGCTCGTTGTCCTCATAGACAAACAAAAATATAAACAATTAGATTTCAAAAGTGGAGAGTAAAATTTGATTGGCTGAAAAGATTTATATAATACTGACTAATATGAATCGATAAAAAAATCTTGATCTACCGTCGGCTAAATCTACAGTCATTATCTATAATGTTAACATCATCACTTTCCCTAAATCGTGAGTATAGTATATTTGACAGATAAGTGCGGTGTTATGATATCCAAAAAATCACAAACGCAAATATGAATAAGAGATCTTAGTTGCATTTCCATAGAAAATACAAGACAAGAGCAAAGTATTAAAATATCTTTGCTCCAGTTGGCTCAATGCTGCTGCAGTAACATCATGATCCAGACGTTTTAACATTGATATTCAATTTAGGACAGCAGACTCAGCATCTTTCAAGGTTTAATTTACAGATCATTCTGCCAACATGAGAGGGATCTCCAAAGGTACTGCTCTGTCGTTAATAATTGCAGTTACAGCACTTTATGTAATTTTTACGACATATACATCTCAAACAAGATCAGCTAAAGCACTAGCACATACACTTATGGCAGCAATGGATAGAAAACTTGCTGCTGCTTCTGTACAGCCGCAGCTGTTCATCTCTAACTTGTGAGTTTATTCCAGTTGGTTTAGTCTAATACTGAAAAAAATATTCACCTTTCTTTGTCTATTATGTTTTGATTTTTTCAACTTAGGCGACTGCATAAAAATCTAAGTACAAATAGATATCATCGTGGTGCTTTACCCATTATGAGGTTACTTCAAGGGAAATCCTGCACTATTCTTATACTATTCTTGACTTAACCATGAATACTGTGATATCCACAAACCATTGCATCTCTGACCACACCCCACGCCGATTCACCACGTCTCCACTTGACCCCTCACTGCTCCCGCTATTTACACAAAGTAACATGTGTTAATAGAGCATCTACCAGTGTCATTGGTATAATTTAATTTAAAAAAATAATTACTTCTCTCACTTTATTTATTGTGAATTATAATTTCGCAGCGCTTCAAAGAAGTACAAACAGGGGAAGACAATAATATACGAGTCCCTATATAAATGTGATCGCCCACATTTTCTCGAGGATTATAGAAGCCCATGCTGGAAGTCTAACAGGTAACTAGAATGATTAAATGATAATATTGTTTTTTTACCTGGCATTGCGTTATATAATCCATTATAGAACTATGGAGTCTGACACCTTGATTAGAGCCAGGTTGTACAAGCTTTAATTCTAGGCACTGCAGCGGTGCTATGTCAAGGAGTTTGAGCTATCATATTTTGTAGGTAGCTGAGTACTAACTTTGTTTGTTTACTAAAATGGCGATTCTTTTCATGGGTTCATTTAGAGTTGTCCCAACAACATCAATGTGGGCACAAATCTCAGCTAAAATAATTTATTCTGTAGGATCAGGGAGGTTGGGATAATAGGTAGGATAATAAACATGTTTGCCTAAGTGTTATGGATATACGGTTTCTTCAGGCTATTATATCGTCATATCAGAAAGTGAATCTTTCGATGATGCTCTTTGTCCAGGTGTCTTAACCATACTGCATCATTAGTAAATTCGTGTTTGTTGTTATTGCTTATTGTCTTTTATGATCAGGTTCCAAACTAAGACTTTCTGTGCACCGAGGATTGTAGTGGTTGGGTTTCACAGGTGTGGTACAGGGGATACCTCTAAATGGTTTAGAGGCCCACAATACAGATATGTAAACACAGATTATTTCCTGGGCAAGCTCGGAGATGTGTGTCCGCATGATTTTATGGAAACTGAGACGAAAATGTTTGTCGAGTGAGTAAATTTGTGCGACTATTTATACCTTCTCTGTGATGGTGAACTCACATCACACGCGGAAAGAAATGGTGCTATTTCATTAGTTTACTAGAGCTGAGATGGCATTACATTGTTGATGATGGTTGATAATGTAATGCCACATGCATCACACCCTTCTGTGCGCTTTGAATAAGGTCACATGTTCTAGAGGAACAAATAATAGCAGCTCGTGATTTCGCACAGGCTTGAAAAAGTTAAATTAGAGGCTTGCTATTGACCCCTCATCTCTCTTACTTTTTTATCGACTCCCACCTCAGCTAGCCATATTTAATGCTAGCTATCATTATCTCACTTTCAAACTAGTAAAACTCAACTCAGACTAATATTTGCTCCTTTAGGGTAGATATAGTGTGTCTTGTTTTTGTCCACCGTATTTTCCTGAGGTTGTAAAATGTTGCAGACCATGGTCAAAGATTATAATGCTATTGTCATTGTGTGCTTGTGCCCTCAACCCTACAGCCTAGACCGAGTTTGGTCCATTATTTTGTCTGAATTAGGAGTTGCTCCCCCTCTACTGTTCACGCCGAAGGTAAAAAGGCCTGCGGTGTTATCAGTGGAAAGCGAGCAACTGGAATGCAGACAAATTAGATCAAACTTGTTCTATCTTCAGCCTGACAGCCACATTCATGTGGTTATGTAGTGAATCTCAATATTCATATAGTATATCACTCTATAAATAAATGTAAATACATACATTTATCTTAATATTTATTTTCACAGACATGCTAATATGACAACGTTCGGAAATTGCCCTGGTTGTTTGATCAATATCCGTATTCTGAGAGAGGGGAGAGACTTTATCACAGTACATAGTATATTCCAGTACCTCCAGTTTATGAGAAAGGACAATACAAGATATATTGCCACCATTCGAAACCCAACAGACAGATTTCTATCGCACTACTTTTATATATTCCAATCAGTGAGTTTATACCTCTTTGCTTAGTGTGGAACTGTTATAATATGTCTTCTATTGGGTGACTGCTGCCTTGCAATGTATTATTTTGCAACCACCTCATTAAAAATAAAAGTGTGGCAAGTCTTTATGTCCAAGTGACTTGATAACACGAACATAAATATGGAATATGTATGTGGTTGTGTGGTGCAAAATACAGCCCCTATAAAGCCCCTATAAAGCCCCTATAAACTGTTATCTAATACAAGGTAAAATAGCAGATTCAGTTTGCTTTGCTATGAGTCAATTGAAATCTTTATTATACAGAGAGACATCATAAATGCTACACAATTCATGGGTGCAAAAACACCAGAAGACATCGGTTATGAGGTACTACATGAGGCTGTCGCCAAAACTGTGACCACTATAACCACCTGCCTCGAGAGTTATGGCATCACAAATTGTTTAATTAGTACAGAGAGGAATGATATGCACGAGGACAATTCTTTGTCTGATATGATGAAACAAAGCTGTTACTCCGTATTTATAAGGGAGGCGCTGAAGTTTATACCGAAGGTGAGACAATTTCAATTTTACGTCTTGTGAAAGCTTTCTAGACAGATGTCACGATTTGTGCATAAAGAAATAAACATTATTATATTGATATATAGGTTAATATTTGATCTGATGATTAATATATATATTTAAAACAAAAGGGCCCTTGTAAACATTATATTTGAATTTGAATGCAAAAGAGTCTTGACAAATATTGAAGTACTGCTTTAAGAGATCGACGACCCCTATATATCCTAAAGAGGTGGAACACTCATTTCCAATTGCCAATGAGAAGACCCATTGTTCGTGATAAGATAACACCCCAAAACAGAATCACACAGTGCATAAGATGTAGGATGGCTCCTAAAATTGCACATTTTTTAAGCATATTAATTTCTGGACTGGATTATAATTTTGTGCAGATCATAATAATTTGTTGTAATCTGGAATGGTATGTTTTCTAGAATCTGATCTACTTCTCACAGATGGAAGACTACGCAGCACATCCAGAAGCTGTGGTACCACAGCTATTTAGATTTGTTGGTGAGGATACATCTGATATCGATCTAGGCTTGACCAAGAAAGTAGTAAACAAAGGGAGACTGGGCAAACCTGTATACCAGAAAACTATAGATTTATTGGATAAATTTTTCCAGCCGTTCAATGATGAGCTTGCAGAAATGCTAGGAGACGATAAATGGAGATACGTCAGAGATTTGAAATAAGTCAAAGATTGAGTATTGTCTCTGCATTCTTTGAAATCATTGTTCGATTATGATGTGTTACCATGAAACCCTGTCACACAGAAATAAAAAAACAAATTTGATTGATTTGATTCAGCCCAAGATCCCCCAGCTAGAACCTCATAGAATCTTTCTACCACCTAAACGTCCTGTTGTTTGAATAACTATTGACAGAAAATTGATACTTAAAAAATCGTTTTGATATTGCACAGGGGTCATTTTTTTATAAATTTTCTGTGTACTTATAAATGGCAGACCAAATGGTTCCATATTCATTACCTATAGGGTAATTATTGTATGTGTATCCAATGATGATGTCTGTGAGATCACAAAGCTGTGGGTGATCTGTGTGGTGTGCTTTTTTCTTTATGCTATTTGTTGGCAGCTATATTATTTTATATCAAAATTTTGTCTGTACTGTAGGCTTTGTTTTATGTTTTTATATTTTGAGTGGTCTGTGAAGCATACATAGAATTACAAATTAGAGCATTTAATTGTCAGTTATTATCATAGTCACCTTTCTCCCAGCAGCTTTCTTCTACTTAAATGTCAGGCAAAAGGTTTTCCTTTTAGCCATGCCCGAAACAAACATTCAGCTCATGGTTTTGCTTTCTCTAAACGTAAAGATTTTTCATACAATTTTAAATTGGCAAAGAACGTTTGTTGAAAACTCTTCAGAACAGTTAATGCCGCTCAATTTTTTTGAGGCAGGATAGAGCGACATATTCGCAGTATTTTGCGTACTAATGCTATTGATGATGGATAAATTCCATACATATTACTCATAGGAGACTCCGAAAAAGTTGATGTCCTGGATATTCAGTGGGAAGGCTGTGCATGCCTCCAAGGTAAGAAGATGCGATCTTGGTTACATATTATATGTGTATAGCTTGTTTTTATTGTATCGTTTTGAATGGTATAACTTTGCAGTGACGTGTTTTGTCTACAACAAGTACTGTGCCTTATGAAAAACATTACTGTGTTGTGTTGATTTTCTAGTTTTTAATTTTGCAGACGGGGGGGGGGGGGGGGTTTGAAGTATATATATAGACTGTTATTATCATCCCACAAGAAATAATTATTTAATTCAGAACCATTTGCCAGTGAAAGAAAATTAGATTTGGATCTCACATAGTCGTGGTCGTAATGGTGTTTGGGAAGGGGATGGAATGGCTGTGGTCATGGCCCTCACTCTCAGCATGATTTTTTGTGTTTGCCTGATTCTAACTGCAAAGCCTATCGTTATATTAAGTATTAATCAAAGTTAGCAGAAGCATCAACACTGATGGCATGATATACTATTGCATATATATCTCTGATCGATAGAGAGTGAATTAATTCACTTAGCAGGAATTTGATTTGACCATCCGTGTTTCATTTGACTAATTAGGGGTGGGTACATATTAGGTCCTGTTACTGTTATTGACCCTGCCGATCAGAGATAAAGAACATGTTAACAGTGTAATCTCAATGTCAGTGTTAGAACCATCTCTTACATTGCCCAGTAGTCCAGTATTCCTAAAAGATGTTAACATCAAAGATTATAAATACTCATTGATCATAAATAAATATTGATTATAAATACTCATTGATTATAAATACTCATTGATTATAAATACTCATCGATTATAAATACTCATCGATTATAAATACTCATTGATTATAAATACTCATTGATTATAAATAATCATTGATTATAAATACTCATTGATTATAAATACTCATTGATTATAAATACTCAAGATCATAAATAAGTCATTGTTAACATGCATCTATAGTCATATTGCCCAGTCAGTCCGGTAATCCTAAAAAGAGCTATAAATTTGGTTAAACCTTCACATAAATAAATGGTAGATAATTAGACATATTTGGATGATTAATAGAGGCACACTTTGTTAGAATGATAATTATTTTCCACAGGCCACCGTCTCCAAGGATACTGATTAGCAATACGGCAAAAAAACCCAGCGTACCGCAAAAATTCTCAGATCAAATACATTTCATGTGGTTGGTTGAAAGCTGAGAACTTCGGACCAACGTATCCTGTTCACAGTTTAGTAGAGCTAACATCATGTTTAGAAGCCCTACAGTGCACTTGTAACTTTTATTACTCTTATAACAAATATTCACATTGATGTGGGTATATGTGCTTAATAAGCTGAAATCAAATAGACTTAGCTGGCATGACAATACGTCTTGACACACCTTATGAAAATAGATGTCAATAGCATGCAGAGATATTAGCAGCTCACAAATAATAATCTGTCTAGAAAGAATATTCTATGTTAGTCGGATAGTCAAGCAGACAGGTTGCTGCAGTTCCAGAACAAGTGAGTTAAACTTATTTCAAGATTTTCATATGTGCAGGTTTACTTCTGGCTAAGTAGGTAAGCTTTACAGTTGTAAAAATAGAAAGAATATTTCTCTTACTCAGACTAGATACAATCTCATGATGATGGCTGGTAATCGGTTGAGCTATTCTGGAGTACCAAGATAACTCAATAGCTTCATTTAGATCTTGTAATTCACACGATCAGCATAGCTGTGAACTTCAAAAGTCCCAACCTAACCCCCTCCCCCACTCTCCCCTAGGTTGGTTAAACATCTTGTGTTTTTCTGCTATGAAGCAGAGCTAATCTGTTATTTCATTGTGCTGCTGATACTGAAACTTTTGATCTTGAATCTGTAAGGCGCTTGCCTCACCAACATTGAAATGTTGAATTGTGTTATTGAAAGATAAAGATAATATATGTACTTCCACTATAGCCTTATTCGTTGTAAATAGTGATCTTTGGTTTCCTAGCCTATCATTATCTGACGAATTAACTAATTATTGAACAAATTAAGTACACTTACTATAAAGAAGAAGCAGGTTTGATAACGAAAGCAAATGGATTGGTTTTCTATTAAGTGTGGTTTGTATTTGTTGGCAGGTAGGCTGGAGTAAGCAACCTCAATAAAAAACCTGCTTGCTGAGTACCACTTTAAGGTGCAGCTGTCATCAGTATTGTATGATAAGAAGCTGCATATTTCTGACAGCGGGGAGTGTAACAGCTGACTGACTGGAACAGGACAAGTCATTATGAACCGTAGACGTGTTGTCGCTGCAGTTACTGCCATATCTCTAGTACTTATCATGTGCCTGTTGTTGGCCTCTAAACCCTCTACCGACGAGGTGTACACTCATATTGAGGCTCTGCGATCAAAGACGACAGGGGAGTTAACTGCAATGATCTCTAAGAATATGTGCGAAGAGCGAAAAGTTGAGATTCTAGCTGATACTAGTAAACATTTCTACTCATCACAGCAGTCTAAAGTGTAAGTCAGTACAAGTTGACAAGCTATTTGGCAAACATAAGAACAAGTTTGTTCTCTCTGTGGTGGCTGAAAGATATTGCAAAAGACTGGTATCGAGGCCCCGCGCACTTTGGTTTTGCAATATCCCTCCGCCACCACAGATGGGACAAACTTGTTCTAGGCGAACATTGGATTCAGCTTCTGCTTGTTGATTCAGGAGGTCATGCTTATTTGGAAGCATCAAGATATAACTCACTGGATGTTTACTGTAGTTTCAAAACGATTTACCGATGGCAACCCGCAACGACCAGCCTTGTCTTTGGCTTTATGCCACTTGATCAAGACTAAGTCTCTGGGTGGGGGTAGGGGTTCGCAGCCACAACGCAATTATTTAGGCTAGATCATACGGCCTTGAGCTATGTGGGTTTAGATATCAATCTCAGTGTGGGAGCTCAAAACTTATCTCACTAACTTACTATGTCTGAGACCTTTATCCTAAGTTTTTTTCTAAAACTACACTTCTGTATATTTATGTTTTTTGGATGTGACTCTCTGTAATCCAAGAACTTGGTTAACATAAATCATTCTTGTTAGCAGACACAACCCTAAATACAAAGACGGAAGAGATGTAGTATACGAGGCGTTATATAAATGTAAGCCTCCCCAATATTTACCCGGATACAGGAGTCCTTGCTGGAAACCCGATAGGTAAGTAAAGTTTACCTTTTCTATGAACAGATTTCAATCCATAGCTGGATTGAAGAACCACAACTTCTTCCGTTCTGCGGTCGGCCATCCGTTCTGTTTGCAGTTGAGGTGTTTAGACTTTGAACAGGATGACTTAATCTAATTCTATTCTCTATACTAAATCAAGTTTGATCCAGTTTGCCTGATTTCCGGTTGCTTGCGTGACCAGTGCAGGGGAACAACTCTAAATACATACAAACAAACCAAACTTGGTCTAACTTTGCACAGAGAAGGTAGTAAGAAGGTGTACCCATCGCACCAGGAAACCCTTGTAAAACAAATGTTGGAATTGTTCTTAACTAAGTATTTGCTTAACATCGGCGACAAAGAAACGTTCTGATACAGAGAAAAACTATGAGATGCGCTCCGAATTTTGACTTTAAAATTGCTCAGGCTCAGACTTATGTGTAAGAGTAGGCATAAGCTAGGTATCATGTGTATTACGAATTTTGATAAAATAACCTGCTACTGACTCTTGTTGTGTAATCTGCCGATGAGTACATTTTGATAATATGTATTATTTGAATCTGGTAGCCGCACACAGTAGGCACATGACAACTCAATCATCAGGATTTAGGCTGGACCTGGACCAAGACCTGGTTAGACAGGACACCACATAATGCTAACGACAACGTTACGACATTGCCATGTGTAGTGGCTATTATGTTATGATTGATGTCATATTATGTTATGATCAATTTCAATTGTTTGTCGGGCTTGAAAATTGATTTATACTACATTCAGCAGCTTTTTGTGATCAATTTGGTGTTTGATTAACATATCAGCTGATTAGGGTGCTGCCCTGGGGATTAAAGTGGAATATCAATGTCATGGTTAATATTATGTACAGGCACCTTGGACAGCTTCCTTAAGATGTTTTTCACCTGACTGTTTTGGAAATGGTGTCCATTTTTGATCCACACACATATTTCTAATTAATATTTATTGAGTAAATTTTTATGACGTTTCCGTAATATAACGAAAAAACAGAATCGAAATCGATGTACTAGTTGCGAAGATAATCACACATGAAGTCAAAGGTACACAAGTACTGTGACCAACTCAACATCTCGGCGCCTCAATGCTAATATTCAATATAGTGTCACATATAGATTTATGGCTGAATCATATCATTTTTTTCAATCTGTAAAACAATCTAACAAGAATAGGGTCAATAGATTTTAAAGAAATTCACTGACTTTCGGGTGTAGGGTAGCAGGGTTGTATCATGAAATTGCAGTTCCTTTGTATATAAATCACAAAGCATGTCGCGTGGAATTCGTGGAATCTGTGTCTCAATGAGAATGAGCCTCCCTTAACTAGAGTTTAACAAAATCTTTGGAGGCCACTGAAACCAATACCCATTTCTGAAGGTAAAATTACACAACGCAGATTTACCAGTGCCGACAGTGGCTCACTAGCAGAATCGGTCAGTGTTCCGAAATGCAAGTAAACTAGATCAATCTTGATCTAGCTGATATTACTGTAATTTCTTCATGGTATGATGTCTATGATTTGACAGCTTGTATATATGTGGAAGCGAAAATCTCTTCATATATTTTTCAATGGTTTGCCGCAGGTTTGTATGGCGAGAGTCATGCAGCTCGGGTTTCACAAATGTGGTACTTCAGACTTATCAAAATGGTTATAGTATTATATTAATGAAGGTTATGTTTTACGTCTATAAAAACTCTCACTTTTAAATAGACGGAGTGATGGCAGGCTAAACTAATAATATCGCCATCTGAGCTAACACTGATTTAACCAAGGAAAATTGTGCAAGTATTAGTCACAAATAGCTAGAAATATCAGAAAGCTGTACTCTTGGTTACAAAGGAAAGCAGGATAATTAAGTGTCATTGTGAATAAATTTCTATATTCATCAATACAGCTAATAATGTTCATGCTGGTCAGGGCATACTGAAACACTCCTGGGATGGAGTTGATGAAATAGAAATTTACAAAGTAATGTTTTATGTATCTTTCTGGTCCGAGTAAGATAGCACTTAACAAGTTGTCAGTTAATAAGACAAGCATAGTTAGAACAATGTAAGTGAGATACATTGAGACTGAATAATAATGTATCTAGCATGAAGGCACCAGCTTAAATCCCTGTATATCAATATAACATGGACTGCAAACATTAACACAACTGGAACTCCTGCTTCCAAGGTGCGGCAGGGCATTCAGAAGCCTTACAGATAGTTCCGATGCTTGAGTCTTTAAATTGAGAAGGGTAATTCCCGGCTTGCTATCCCCCCCCCCCCCCCCGAATCGAACCCCATTTCCTGTTAGAAGAAATTACACAACATTGGCCAGCGTTCCCAAATGAAGGTAAACTAGATCACACGCTGATATTACCGTAGTATTACCGTGTATATTTGTAAAAACGTAAATATCTTCATATATTTTTAGTAGTTCGGCGCAGGTTTGTATGGCAAGAGTCCTGCTGCTCGGGTTTCACAAATGCGGTACTTCAGACTTAGCAAAATGGTTCTATAACGGCAGATTCTCCTCAATCACTGTGGATTACTTTCAAGACAAAATAGGAAACACGTGCCCAGCAGAATATGTCGAAAAGGCAGAGCTAAAGCATTGGGGACCTGCCCAGCAGTAAGTTTAAAATAACCTGAGAGGAAGTTAAGATGCACACTGACATCGAGACTACACTATTATCAGGACGTTTATCTCTGATCGTTAGAACCAATTTAGTATGCGTACCTAACATGTCCCCGCTCCTAATTAGTAAGTTTGAACTCAGGTCATCACACCATATTCCTTGTGATGGTACTCCTGCTAAGTGAGGTAGTTCACTCTCTATCGATCAGAGATATACATGCAATAGTATATCACGTCATCAGTGCGGTTTTAGATGAGCCTATTCTCTTCTTATATATGGAAATGAACTGAGTTGGCTAAGCAGTATGACAAAAGGTATTTAGGGCTTCCAGCTGACTTATCTTCACCCTGCTAACCTGTTCTAAGAAGTGCCTGGAACTGGGTTGACGAAAACCTTAGTGTCAAATAGCCATTATGATTAATTTTAGTGACAGTCATAGTGTGGCTTGATTGAATCTAATTTTACTGTCTAGTTATTATATTGAAGTTCTCTGAAAGTTTACAGCAATTGTTAAATCGTAACTTTGTTGCAGTAACTCGATGAAGTAAATAAATGATGAAGAATGACCCATACTGTACATATATATGTTACGTAGGCCTATGAAGTGAAGGCCACTGATATCTAACTGGTTTTCTTCTACAACCTCTTTTTAAATCTTTAGAACCAGTAACACTACAGTGTACGGGGGCTGTCCAGGCTGTAGTCTTATGAATCAGGTACTGAGGCTGGACGCACAAACTATACTATTACATAGTGCCATACAGTATATTCAACACCTCCAAACTGACCAAACAAGATATATCATAACTATTCGTAACCCGACAGAACGGACATTGTCTCACTTCTTCTATCTATTTAAAACAGTAAGATTGATTATAAATCACTTTTGAGGTTGGGTAGGGGAGAGAGGTTCAGCAATCAGCATATAATATTGCTGACAGGCGAGTGGAATTCAAATTGGTGCCTTAATAAGAAGCATTGTGTGGAAGTAATCATGCATCATGCAGTTAAATTTTGAAGATATGAAGTTAGGCAGCCTCGAATCACTAGCCTGACGATTTTGAGCATCAAATCAATCAATTACTGGAAATCAGTACTATGTACTGTGGATGGTGAAGAGAGATGGAAAAAATGTTTCCTGGATGGTGTTAATTCAAGATTGGAAATTAATTGTGAATCATTGAGAGTTGTCCTTTCTCTTAAAGAGGGATGACAACAACATAATAAATTCACTTGTGTTACATTCATTTACAGAATGCAGTTCCAGACTCCTCTGTATGGCAGGATAAGAAAAGCGCAGACGAGATTGGGAATGAATATTTACATGAACTGGTGGTGACAGCGCTGGCAAGAATAGAACACTGCCTTCGTACATATGGAGTCAATGATTGTATTTTAACAAATGTGGGAACTGAAAAAGATTTTGTTAACAATCTGGTTGGCAGTCTGATAGAACAGAGTTGCTATGCTCCTTTCATAAGACAAGTACTCAAATTTATACCCAAGGTCAGTACTGTGCAAGATTGATTGTCAAAAGGTTTTTGTCTGACCTTTACCTTGGCCAATAATCTTTATATCTTACCTTCTTTCGAGGGTGCTGGGAATACTCATATGACTTAACATAAATCAAACTCATTGATCTTGCCCAAGCCTAAATCATGTTTTATAGTAAACTTTACTGCATGTGGAGATACATTTAAGTGCATACGCTGATTAGATATTTTGTGCGTCCAAGCTTACAACTATGATTATGTTAATAATGTAGTCTGAATCTGCTCTGTTTTTTTGTCCAACCTTTTCCCTTGGCCCATTACCTTAACATATCTAACTGTTGTCAAGGGTTCCGGGATTACTCCTGGGATCTAACATGAATTCAGCTCATGGATCTTGCCCAAGCCTCAAGCATGTAAACTTTTCTGCATGTGGAGAAACATACGAGTACATGCGCTGAGCACACACTTTGTGCCTCCGAGCTTACTACTATGCTATGTTACCATTTAGTCTGAATCCGCTCTGTTTTTAGGAGCTGATATATTTCTCAATGATGGAGGACTACGCTGCTCGACCACAGGAAGTCGTCCCGGAGATATTTAACTTTATCGGTGAATCTCTAGAAGGGACGGATATATCCAGTCTCTCATCAGTCAAGAAAAACACGGGTGTCAGCTCCAAACCCGTCCTACCTGAGACAAGGAAAGCACTCGATAAGTTCTTTGAGCCGTTCAATGAGGAGTTAGCTCAAGTCTTAGAGGATGAAAAATGGAAGTATCAACTGTCCTGATCAAACAATCATGATCTCCTTGCACATTCCTGACATCTATATCTATGCATTTTCATGGAACCAAAAGACGTGACATCCTCAGCACATCAACCCGCAAGACTGGATTAAAATTAAAAATGCTGCCAGAGCATTATTCCTTTGCAATAAATAAATATGAATCATAATGGTCGGGTCACAATATGTATTGTATCTTTTGTTTCAATGACAAAAAGCAGCTGATTTTCTTTTCCAGTTTCTTCACATCTTCATTCAGGCTTTTATGATAACAAATCATGAAATTACGCCGAAATATATGTTTTCTGTTAGTTTTAGTTTTTGAAATATTATGATATTCTGCTTTTTCTTTGGCCAACATGCACTTTCTCAAAATGAATCAGACTCTTATAATGGCTCAAAGATGAAATGGTGAAATATAATCTTGTGATCAGAATGTCATCATGATGAAGATATATATATATGGAACACTTAGCACACAATGTCTATGTCTATGTAATATTTCACATCTCAGCTCATGTGGAAGTCTTTGCTTTCCTATTCTTGGCCACATATTCTATGGCAGCTTTTATAGCATCTTCAGCCAACACTGAAAACAGCAAAGCAAAAATATGTGAACTAAGTACAAGATTTCCTCTTATTCTCTTTTCCCTCTTCATTCAAATATCATAAAAGTCATGTTATTCTCATTAATTTACTTTGTATCTTTGTTCAACTTTCTCACTTCAGTTGATCACTTCTTTAATTGCCTGTGCGTACCTACAGTTATTTCAAGGCACTAGTGGTCGCTCCAGTGTTGAATTTCTATAAAGTCACTACGAATGTTATCGTCAATCAAGCTATTTTCCGTTGATTTTCTCATGATTCAAAAGACAAGGGAGAGGACAACTTCTTGTTATAACAAATATCAATAGAGATATTGTGATCATCCCAAACTAGCCTTGTCACGTGCCCACGGGTTTTTGGTTTTAAACCCAAACACCAAGCTTGACAACAATCAACAACCATGTATGACCGGACATTGCATTGTGGAAAGGTTGTAAACATGCCGATTTTATAAATATATATTATAACCTGTTAACCAATATTTTACAGTAATGTAACATTATGACCTGCCATGTTGGCACTAGAAATGTTACTACTGATGAGGTTAACTTACTGGAGCAATGCAGCTTGACAGGATCGGAAGTGACAACTCTGTAGAAATATCAAAAATTCTCAACAGATGCAGCGTCATTCAACTGAAAAAAAGAGTTAAGGTTTAAGGTAACAATTTGAATCATGTCAATAATACAGAATAACATACAAGCCAACCTCTGTCAGCATTTTTGTTCTCATGAAACATTAGACTGGCAATTTTCAGTTTCCAAAAAAAATCATGATTTTTGACTTGCTGCTCATTGGGTTAACCAAGCATTCTAAAAATGTTTTCCGGTATATTTTCACTAGCAATAACATTGAATTATTTGAGGCAGGTGAGAACGACACATTCGGCAGCGTATTTTGAGTACTAACGTAATTGATGATGGATACATTCCACACAAGAAAAGCTGGTTTGCTAGACCTCCTAGATAGTGGGTTTAGGCTTCGCATGTATCCATGCAGGGAGAATGGAAGGAGGAGGAGCTTGTCCTTACACCAATCATCTCACCCATTCAATTGTCCCTGCTTTAAGGCATGCAGCAATGTTAGCAGCTCAATAATAATAATCTGTCTAGAAAGGATATTCTCTGTTATTCGGATTGTTGAGCAGGCAGGTTGCTGCAGTTCTGGAACAAGAGAGTTAAACTAATTTCAAGGTTTTCATATTTGCCGGTTTACTTCTGACTAAGATGGTAATCTGTACAGTTGTAAAAATAGAAAGAATATTTCTCTTACTCAGACTAGAAACAATCTCATGATGATAAGGTAATCGGTTGAGCTATTTTGAAGTACCAGAGAATTCAAATACATGCAGATCTTTTAACCTACACGAATCAGCATAGCTGTGAACTTCAAAAATCCCAACCTAACCCCCTCCCCAACTCTCCCCTAACTTGGTTAAACGTCTTGTGTTTTCTGTATTGAAGCAGGGCTAACCTGCTATTTTAATGCGCTTCTGATGTTGAAACTTTTGATTTTGAAACTGAAGGCGTAAGCCCCACCAATATTTAAACTTTGAACGGTGATATTGAAAGATAAATACATGCACTTCTGCATAGTTGTTATTTTTGATTTCCTAGCCTATAATAGACTGATGAACTATCTATTTACTACAATACTAAAAAAAGAAGCAGGTTCAATAGCGATTGTAAATGTATTGGTTTTCTATTAAGCATGGTTTGTACTCGTCTGCAGGTAGGCTGAATTAAAGGAGCTGTGTATTTCTAACAGCGGGGAGTGTAACAGCTGACTGACTGGAACAGGACGAGTCACTATGAACCGTAGACGCGTTGTTGCTGCAATTACTGTCATATATCTAGTACTTATCATGCGCTGATTACTTGCCTCTAAACCCTCTACCGACGAGGTGTACACTCATAGTGAGGCTCTGCGATCAAAGACGACAGGGGAGTTAACTGCAATGATCTCTAAGAATATGTGCGAAGAGTGAAAAGTTGAGATTCTAGCTGATACTAGTAAACACTTCTACTCATGACAGCAGTCCGAAATGTAAGTGAGGACAAGTTGTCAAGCTATTTGGCAAAGATAGGAACAAGTTTTTTCCCTCTGTGGTGGCTGAGGTATATTGCAAAAGTCTGGTATCGAGGCCCCGCACAGTCGGGGTTTTGCAACCACAGATGGAACAACTTGTTCTATGCCAACATTGACTTCAGTTTCTGCTTGTTGTTTCATATGGTAACCTCCAACCGCCAGCATTGTCCATGACATTAGGCTACATGATCAAGACTAAGTCTCTTGGTGGCGGTAGGGGGGGGCGTGGCCACAACCCAGATACTTAGGCCAGATAACACCGCCTTATGAGCTATGTGGGTTTAGTTAGATATCAATGTCAGTGTATATTTTGGAGCTGAGACCGGAAAGTAAAACGCGAGATATGGAATATCTTACTATGTCTGAGACCTTTATCCTAATTCCTTCTTTCCAAAACTACACTTCTGTATATTTATGGTTTTTGGATGTGACTCTCTGTAAACCAAGAACTTGATTACCACATATCATTCTTGTTTGCAGACACAACACTAAATATAAAGATGGAAGAGACATAGTATACAAGGCGTAATATAAATGTAAGCCTCCTCAATTTTTACCCGGATATAGAAGTCCTTGCTGGAAACCCGATAGGTTAGTAAAGTTTTTTTTTCCTTTAGGGAGATTCTTAGCTTTGATTGCGACCCTGCCATGATTGACTTTCCTGTGCGCGTGAGGGTGCCGCGGAGGGGGGGGGGGGTTGTCGCTGTAAGTCACCCAACAGGGTTTGGGGTGGAGCCCTGACCGCCAAAGCCTAGAGTGCAATTTAGGGTTTATAAAATTATTCAGACTGGGTTTGGGAGGTGCAATCTTGATTGAATTTATTAAAGTTAACTCTTGATTATATTTATATTTGCTCAAAATTCTCTTTAATAGCTGTTATTGTACAATAAATATATTCCATACAAGATATGACAGGCTATCTAAATGGCCAGAAATGAGACACAAAATTCGATAGAATTTTTTACATTGATGCTGGACCATGCATGTAAATGTAGGTAGGTAATGTTATGAGTTGGTGGATATTTAGCCTGGCAATAATCCTGTCACTCTATATATACACAAATACTGTACTTGGTGACACATTAAAAAACCAGTATCAAGACTACCAAATTTATGCAATGGCAACGAAAAGGCAGGTCACCTAGGTTTGTGCTGACATTGAAATAGAGACAGCGGTTTAAATAGCAGAATATAATTTTGGAAGCGACAACAGTGCTGGCCATGGACAAAATAAGATACATTGAAATGCTACGGTTTGATGCTTTTCGGGGACTTTTTCCAATCCAAAAGTTATGCAGATGCAATTATCCAAATACCATTCTTTATAAACCAAAATCGCCTACAAAATATTATGACCTTCAACCGTTGTGTGCCGATAAGCTACACCACATCCTACCCCTACTGCCCCTCAGATTTCAGATGATGTATGGTAGAGAAAAAGTGTGCAATAGCAACACTTTTCTCCCGCTCCCTTATATTGTACACAAAAGCAAACGATTCAAAATCATAGGTTAACTGACGGGCATCAAATTACGCTCAATAGTTGAAACTGGGTTGAGATAAATATTCTGCCCTGATCAGGGCGTTCTTAACAGTTTATCAAGTTATAATTTACTTGAAATTAGCTGGTTAAAATGAATATCAAAATTACAGCCTGCCCCTGGAAAACTGTGTGATAGGCCTTCTTATTATACCCCTTCTCCAACACAATAATTTCATTTGATCCACAATCGCTGCTTATTGCCCTCACCAATGCCTTTCAATATCTTTTTTTACATGGACAATAGGTTTTGGCTTGATGCTGAAACTAAATGTCGCACTATGACGCTACCCCATGGCATAATGCTTTTAAATTTTGAGTGTAGACTTCTTTGATCATGTAGTTTGAGAAACCCTAAAAAAGTTTTTGCTGTGGAGGCCACTGTAACCAACGCCCATTTCCAGTTGGAAGTAAAATTATACAACATATAGTGATCAGGGTTTGGAGTTTCCCTCCCCTTGAGCCGACAGTGGTACACTAGTATGGGCCAGCGTTCCGAAATGGAGGAAAACTGGATCAAACTTGATCCTGTTGATATTGATGTAGTTTTTTTCATGATATGACTTCGATCATTCGACAGCTAATTTATTTGTGGGGACAAAAATCTCTTCATATGTTTTTAGTGGTTCGCCGCCGGTTTGTATGGCAAGAGTCGTGCTGCTCGGGTTTCACAAATGTGGCACTTCAGACTTTGCGAAGTGGTTCTATAACGGCAAATTCTCCGCAATAACAGTGGATTACTTTCAAGACAAAATAGGAAAGACGTGCCCAGCAGAATATGTCGAAAAGGCAGAGCTAAAGCATTGGGGACCTGCCCAGCAGTAAGTTAAAAATAACCTGAGAGGAAATTTGGATGCACACTGACATCGAGACTACACTATTGTCCGGTTTATCTCTTGTCGTTTGAGGCAATTTAGTATGAGTAGCTATCATGTACCCGCCGCTAATAAGTAAACTTTAACTCGGGCCATCACACCATATTCCTTGCGATGGTACTCATGCTAAGTGAGATAGTTCACTCTCTATCGATCAGAGATATACATGCAATAATATATCACGTCATCAGTGTGGTTTGGATGAGCCTATTCTCTACTTATAAAAGGAAATAAAATGAGTTTGCTAAGCATTATAACTAAAACTATTTAGGGCTATTTAGGAATTATTTTCACCCTGCTGCCCGTTCTAAGAAGTGCTTGAAACTGGGTAAACGAAAATCGTAGGTTTTTCCAGATAGCCATTACGATTACTTCTAGCTACAGTTATAGCATGGCGTGATTGATTCTAATTCTACTGTCAAGTTTGTTTATTGATGTTTTCTGAAAAATTACAGCTAACAGTAATTGTTAAAATGTAACTTTGTTGCAGTAACTCGATGAAGTGATGAAGACTCATACTGTACATAGATATGATACGTGGGTATTCGAAGTGAAGCCCACTGATATCTAGCTGGTTTCCTTCTAAAGCCTCTTTTTAAATCTGTAGGACCAGTAACACTTCATTGTACGGGGGATGTCAAGGCTGTAGTCTTATGAATCAGGTACTGAGACTGGACGCACATATTATACTTATACATAGTGCGATACAGTATCTTCAACACCTCCAGAATGACCATACAAGATATATCATAACTATTCGTAATCCAACAGAACAGACATTGTCTCACTACTTCTATCTATCCAAAACAGTAAGATTGATTATAAATCACTTTTGAGGTTGGGTAGGGGAGGACGGTTCAGCATATATTATTGCTGACAGGCGAGTGGAATTCAAAGTGGTGCCTTAATAAGAAGCATTGTGTGGAAGTAATCATGCAGTTTGATTAGAATTTAGGCAGCCCCGTATCACTACCCTGAAATTTTGAGCATCAAATCAATCAGCTACTGGAAATCAAAATCTAAAAAATATTTACTATGGCTGGTGAAGGGAGATGGAACAAATGTTTATAGATGGTGTTTTTTTCAAGTTTGGAAATTGTGAACCATTGAGAGTTGTCTGACAGAGGGATGACAATAACATAATAAACATGTCTATTACAATTCATTTACAGAATGCAGTTCCAGACTCCTCCGTATGGAAGGATAAGACAAATGCAGAGGAGATTGGGAATGAATATTTACATGAACTGGTGATGACAGCGCTGGCAGAGATAGAACACTGCCTTCTTACATTTGGAGTCAATGATTGTATTCTCACAAATGTGGGAATTGAAAGAGGTTTTGATAACAATCTGGTTGGAAGTATGATATAACAGAGTTGTTATGCTCCTTTCTTACGACAAGTTCTGAAATTTTTACCCAAGGTCGGTACTGTTCAAAATTGAATGTCACAAGGTTTTTGCCCAACCTTTACCTTGGCCAATTACCATTGTATCTTAAGTTCTTTCGAGGGTGCTGGGATTACTCATATGGCTTAACATGAATCCAACTCATTGATCTTTCCCAAGCCTGAATCATGTTTTATAGTAAACTTTTCTACATGTGGAGGTACATTTAAGCTGGGCATATCTTTTGTGCGTCCAAGCTTACAACTATTATTATGATACCACGTAGGCTGAATCTGCTCTGTTTTTAGGAGCTGATATATTTCTCAATGATGGAGGACTACGCAGCTCGACCACAGGAAGTCGTCCCGGAGTTATATAACTTTATCGGTGAATCTCTAGAAGGGACGGATATATCCAGTCTCTCATCAGTTAAGAAAAACACGGGTGTCAGCTCCAAACCTGTCCTACCTGAGACTAGGAAAGTACACGATATGTTTTTTGAGCCGTTCAATGAGGAGATAGCTCAAGTCTTAGAGGATGAAAAATGGAAGTATCAACCGTCCTAATCCTTGCACATTCCTGACATCTACCTAACTCTATGCATTTTCACGGAACAGAAAGACGACACATCCTAAACACAAGATTGGATTAAAACGAAACATGGTGCAAGAGCATTATTCATTTGCAATATATCAACAAGAATCAAAATAATCAGGTTACAATATGAATTGGATTCTTTGTCTTATTGACAAATGCAGCTGTTTTTCTTTTCCAGTCTTTTCAATTCTTCATTCTGGCTTTTATAATAACATATCATGAAATAACACACAAATGTCTATATCTGTGTAATCCATAAAGTTATTACATAGCACATAACATTCCACCTATCTCAAAATACATTGAGCAGCAATGCCAAAGCCGCTACTGAACCGTACTTGTTAATAAAGACCATCCTCTTCACAAAAAACTTTGTGAAGAACACCAGCTGCCAAACTAAAGCGTCGCCAGCAGTGAGAATGCCTCACTGTAGGACTGAGAAGCTGAAGAGAAGTTTCTTTTTTCAATATGCTACCCTCCCTAGCTCCATTACAAAATGAAGTACAGTTCTAAAATACCTTGTTGGATAAGCCCTGGTGGCCTATATCTGGGAGTCTGTCTTCAACATGACTAAAAATCCGAATTACACAATCAATTTAAAGTTATGCCCTCTTACCTAAGTGAATGACAACTCTCAGTATATTGTTACAAAACAAGCCTGTTATTGTATTCTTACACATAATGCCATTATTTTTGTGTATGGGCATAACTCCAAATTTTATTGAAGTTTAACAAGATTTTCAACTTTCATAGATGATAATCTCGTAGTGAAAGCAGATGACTGGCAATACACTCATCACTGTTCGTCTAGAGTATTATGTGCACGTTTTTTATATGCGCTTCAATATTTAAGCTCGTAAGGTCAAGGTCACTAGAACCCAGCAAGAAGAACACATTTGCAGCAAATTTCGTTTCTATTGAACAACACTGACACCTGCCTAATCATGCTGAGACAGCTGGGAGGAAGAATAATAAATGCTGTGAAAGTGAACCCACATACACCATCTGTTGTACAGACTGCAAAATATCATGAGAATGTAAGTTTCTGCCATTGGTTATAAAACACGATGATGATGAAATCAATATTTAACATAAATAATAACTTTTTGAATGCAGTGCAGTGCTTTGCTGTTTGCGTGTAACTGATGAATCAGCTGGTCCATTGTGCCCAATATATACTACTATATTAAACTGCTATGACAGAAATACTGATTTCTGTGAGGTCAATAAACACAAACCGGGGAAGGGTGGTGTGTGGATACAACCCAAATTCATAGCTGTCAATCACTGCAATGAACTCCCTCTCAGTTCATTGCTCACTGTGAGTATGTGTTATGTTGTTGTTAGCAGGCTTTTAATCCAATAACTGTAATGGTCACCCGTTACATACAATGTTTTAGGTCTTAGGGCTCTGAAATTTGTTGGACAATGAGTATTACATATCAAATACATATGTACATGGTCGTATGTCACTTACTTGCTACTTGTTGAGTAATCGCCCACTTCTTTCCAGAAGGTAGGAAAATATGATGTCAGATTAGGCCTCTCTGTGTCACCTACTGAATCGCTGTTACCTACAGAATTCACAGGCGCCATAAGTGAAAACTGCCTCGCAAATAGCACCCCATGTGTGTACTAGGTACAATTGCGGTCACCTTGGCTGACAAGCAGAATATTTTACATCAAACCTATACAGCTTGCAATCCTTAGGGGCCCATGAGTTTTATTTTAATCCACTAGAATGTTCTAATATACATCATCAGCAGTTTCTTTATCAAAATCATTGCTAACACTCAAGGCATTGCCCTCTCTTAAAAAATATGTTGCACGATCTAAAGTAACACCCAGCAATGAGCAACTTGTCAAATACCTCTGGCTGGCATGGGTCTTCTCCGCATCGTGTGATCAGATAGTGATTTTTGCTCTTTTGTCTCTATTTAAAGTAGGCCTACCCTTTGCTGCTCACAATCATACTTACGTATCCCATGTTATGTTAACAGGTAATTGATCACTATGAGAACCCTCGTAACGTAGGCACTCTGGATAAGAAGGATGTCAATGTTGGTACTGGTTTGGTCGGGGCACCTGCATGTGGAGATGTCATGAGGCTTCAGGTAACACAGACAACTTTATTGTCATGATTTTTCTTTGTGTACACACAAGGCCCTATCTATATCAATCTGGTTTTCAAACTCGGATTATCGCCTGAGTTTCGAAGCAATTTTGACCATCATTAGCTTCCTTCCACAGTCAAATTTCAATAGTTACACTACACAATATGTTGGCGATGCCAATTTCTTTGAGTTTGCGTTGTAAGAAGAGGAAGAGTCCAAACCCATGACCCACTTGTAACACGCATGATTTTCTAAATTTGCATTTAGGGTTGAAATATAAGTAAATATTTGAAAAATAAGGTATTTATTATTGATTTCTTGTTATGTCTTTAGATCAAGGTGGATGATGATGGTAATATTGTGGACGCTAAATTTAAGACTTTCGGCTGCGGATCAGCTATCGCTTCAAGCTCACTGGCTACGGAGTGGATCAAAGGCAAATCAGTGAGTACCCTCCCCCCAACATCTACGGCCTACGCTATACTGTGTGCCCAGTTCTAATACCTCATATGACACTAATGAAAGGGCTGATATATTCAGAAACCCTTCAGAAACTTCTTTACAATAATATGTGTATCAGTTTCTCCCACTTGAGCCGCAACAAATCTGAACAAAATTGATCTGTTATTCGTTAGATAGCTGATATTTTATTGACATTTATCACAGTGTTTTTTCTTCCGTTGGATGATTCACTTTTTGTAATTCTGCCATTGTTGACCCACAAGGCTCTATATTTCTGTTATATTGATCACATTAAATACCCTAATATCCAAACTTACAGGATTTTTCAGATTGGGCAGCCTTGACATGATGCTTTCATCACCATGACTATTTTGTCATACTGAATTTCTAAATATACTTGTCACTGTTGCATTGTAAAGTATACCAGCACATGACACATCATAATCATGCCGCCAAAGCAACTAATTTTATGTTGTTTTTTCTTCCAATTGTTCAACATGTATGAAAGTAAAATAGAAGCTTATTAACGGGTAGTCTGTGTATATTTAGATTAGTTGGTGAAACTAGTGTGCAGTGATTATGATCTATGATTCTTATGAGGTCAAATGTTTTGACTCGAGTTAGTCTGTTTTTCATTCTGTTTTATTCACATGATTCAAATTGTCACCTTTACTTAAGCTATCACTTTTTTTCCAGATGAATGTCGCTGGATCCATTAAGAATTCTGACATTGCTAAAGAGTTGTCACTTCCTCCTGTCAAGCTGCATTGCTCCAGTAAGTTAACCTCATCAGTCATAACATTTCTAGTACCTAACATTGCAGGTAATAAATTTTTCTACCCAACTACTTGAGCTAATAACTGTAAAAGATCAGCTAGCAGGCAGACCTGGGTCCAAGTCATCGCAAGTCAAGTCATTGTCGATGCTAAGTCAAGTCACATTTACGTCAAGTCAATTGGTGTCTATTTTTTTCGCCGTCAACTCATGATTTTTGTAAGTCAAGTCAAAGATGGGTGACTTACAAGTCATGGCAAAGTCACGCTCATTAACCGTGAAAATCAACTCGGAATTTATTTCAATCCCGGGTGACTCCAAATCGTGGAGGAGTTAGTTAGGTCCTCAGGAGTTGCTCTACTAATCGGGATTTGCTCCCCTCCCCACAAACGAAAGAAGGTATGGGTGTGTACGCAATTCAGCATTATTACTTCATTGTATATATGTACCTTTATTGTGTCAATGATGACAAATGAAATGTTTCATGCTGTAAAAAGATGAGCTGGTGGAGGATAAATAAATAAACACAGACTAAGATTGATCGCTATTTGTTAATTACGGATAAAACGTTCTCTCTGAAAAGGTTTTTGCATCTGCCTGTTTGTAATGTCTCTAAGGTCATGAGAGGTTTGTCGATGGCAGTGGCTACTAGCCTCCATGACTCATTATGCATGTGACTCGAAAAATATCGTTCGGTTTAGTGAATTCAAGCTTTGACAACTTACCACCAGTTTTCGTGACTCGTATGAGTTATTGGCGATCTTTCACGGTCATAGGAGTTGTACACTACTGTCATGTGAAATATTACCCCCATGGTGATGAGGAAGATTACAGTACTAGATCTAAAGGAGACAAGGTCACGAGCGTCCATTTTTATAAATAGGACAATTTCTCAACAAATTATGGTGCCAGTCGGAAAGAGGATAGGAGCATACCCTAATCCCTTCATCGGTAATTCCTGATCATCACTCAACCTGGTCTGCAGCTTAGGCAGTGGGGGGTTGTATCAATCCATATCATTGGTTGTATTTAGTTACAGCTTGTGTAAAGCCCAGTGCAGAGGAGGAGGAAGATTTGATCTAGCCAGGTGAACTGCTAGATAAATCTGTTATCCAAACTTGCTTCTATGTATTTGTGACAGTTGTCTAAAAACGATACAACGCTCATGATTTTCTTATCGACCCAACTATATGTAGACCACCTATGTAACATAAACTTGGATAACTAATATAAGTGAGAAGAATGATTAGCAGTTGCAATAATGCAACACCTTTATTAAAGAAACACAAATACACAGGAATACTATTTTCGTTTACATTTGAGGAAAACCAATTCCTCGAGGAGTTCTTCGGTCATAGAACTACGCTTAGCCTGCGCCACCAGACCTCCACTGGAGAAGAGTCGCTTCACTGGAGCAGATGATGCGGGTACCATCAGCACCCGCATCGCCACCCGTGCTAGCATGGGGGATGACGTCTCACGGCCTTTCTGAAAGCAAATGAGTTCGGAAGGAATGAGTAACACATTTATATTTTCTCATGTCAACAATTCTGTATTTACGAGTCACCTATTTTTATTTTTTAGTAGCAGACTTGAAATGCAAGACTTGGAATCATACCCCAGGCCTAGCAAAGCAAAAAGGTGAAGAAAGCTCATATGGCGTGAATAGCGTAGCCTCATGTCGCAAAATTTCAAGATGCTTTCAAGAGAAGGGTGTCATCAACCCCAAACATTAATGAGAAGCTTATCATATATAGGTCAAGGGCATGTTTCCAACTCTATCAATCAAAATAATGGATTATTATTAAATCTATGAGCAGAGCACACCCATAATTTGACTATTACTGACGTCAATATAACACATCAAGCAACATTCACATCTAGCCCAAACCGGGATATAAAATAAGTTGTCAATACAATATTTACACCAGAGGTAGAACATGCTCTGAAGTGATTTCCTTATGCAGAGTTTCTTTTTTTCACAAACACAACTTGGCTAATTATTTACCCAGAATTTGATGGGGTCTGCAAACTTAGGTGACGCGTAATACCTCGCCAGCTCCTCGCTAGCTGACAGTTTGAAGGGCGGGGCTATTGCTCTGGCATGATTGAAGTCAGCGAATAAACTTGTTCCCACTGATCTTTCCTCCAGCTGCCGGTCCTGTTCTTCGTCAATAGGCATACTCTCCTCCATTTTCTCCTGGACCATAGCTGTATGATAAAAGAATGTTATTGGATTTCATTGATTGGATACTTGAGTGAATTGAGAGATTAGCTTGAGAGTGGCCGGGTGGCTACGTGGTAGGATTGGAGACTCTTGACCTGAAAGTAGTGGAATAAAATCCCAGCCTATGGAAGTGAGCTCTTCACATCACACAAGCTGCAGGCTAACGTCGTCAGCCAAGTATGACGACACCGCAGTTGTGGGTGGAAAAATCCACCAAACTTGACCTATATATGACAAGTTCCTAACATTTGTCTGGGGTTATTCGTCTGACACGCCAGCAACAGCAACATGATTTTGAAAGCTGTCCGTTAAGGATTTTGGGCTAGCTTAACTTTGTTAGCCTTAATTAAGCCTTAGGCCCTTTTTATATAATCTTCATTGGTGGGCTTTTCCTTCGGACTCACCCATTAATCGGGCCCATTTGGAGTGACAGAACTGAGAACACCAGCAAACCGAGCATCCTGTCGAGTACTTTTACCTGTGCTTTTACCAAGTGTTTTCGCTGCATCACAACTGATGGTATCACATATGATACTGTCACACCCTACAACCGATGATAATTCTGGTTATGCGACATACATCAACCTTTTATGGAGCTCAAGCTTTAAAATACCCCCTAATTAGGTGGTATGAGAGTGGTGTATGAAAGCTCGGGTCTGAGATTTAATTATGTGAACCACGTCAAGCTTAAAATCAAAGATCTTGCTTCTCATTGCTTCCACTGCCTGGGTGTTATATGTTTTTACTTATGTGATTACAGCCTTCTATTTGATAACCATCAACTTCGGTAACTTCAGGCGGCCACCTATGGAAAATGGGGTATAGTCGGTAGCTTTCTAGTGAAAACTCACCTTTTCTCCCTGAGTCTGGTTAGTAGCCTCCAAGAAAGGCAGGAGCAGCAGCTGCAACTCCTCCATGTTGGTGTAGTCCTTTGGCAAGAGGAGAAGGTTGGATTTCTCTGCCTCATGCATGACTGCCGCCATCTTCTGCCTGTCCAGCTGCAGGATACACTGGATGTGCCTGAGAGTGCTGTTCCATCTTGTAGCTATGGGTTGGGTTATTCCCAGCTGACCCCCAAATTCTTTCTCAAAGCATTCCTGTACAAGTGACAGCACCATAAGAAATTTCACAACACACGAAAACAAGGAGGCCACGCTCACACAACCCTTGGAATTAGTGCAGAACCTTTCATAGTTGATTATAAACAAATAACCAGTGTTACAATTCAACTAACTCTTAATTCACAGTAACGCTAATAATAATGACTGGCCTTTAATAGGGAACTGACGCTATTTAATTGAATATTGGACCCACCTTGAACTTTGTAGAACTGTGAAGAGTTGAAGAGATTTTAGATCACATTGCCAGTGTGTGATTAATAGATTTCGACTCCACCAGCCCATCGTTGATAACAAGCTGGAGACTGTGCGCGAAGCACCGAAGGTGCCTGCCACAATAATCTGATACACAAACCTGGAAGTGAGAAGGTAACTCGTATCTCGCCGACTGTTCACATTCATTGCAGTGGTGCAATATATTATGTTTTGCACAAAGTCGTAAAGTATTTCGAAACTGGAATTATTTCATTGTTGAGAGAGTTAATCCAAGTTTTGCTAGGGTAGATTATGATTAATAATCATAAACCAAGTAGTGAACTGAGGCCGGCTATGGGTCTAGTAGTCTAGGACAAAAAACAATCGATGAGATATAGAATGATCGTGTCTGATACTGGCATTTGATCATGCAATGAGTTCAATACCTAGTAGTACAATTGGTGTCACAAGTGACAATCAATCACCTTCCTAAGCAATGGTGACAACAACAATGAACATCATCATCATACATGGAGGATCATGTGCTCTTTTGAAACCTCTACATCCCTTGACTGATGGAATAGAGCACCCAGAGAATCCAATCATTATCAAACAATACATTATGTGCAATCCATAAACTAATTTCAGTTCACGATGGGTGGTGTATGTTATGGAATTGCTTGGAAGTGAATTTCAAAAAAAGAAAGTCCAGCCTTCTGCTGTTGTGAGAAGCACAAAAAGAAAAAGTGTGAAACATCCTTAGACTAGAAGGATTTCTGTCTGATGATGATGTTGATGATGATACAAGCAGTCTTCTGAATAAACCTGCACTATATGATCAGACTATATTAATATTGCATCATGGGATACATTTTTCATTTTACTGATCACAAGACAACAAGAGAAGACAACTAATATGTAAGGCAGGAACTCTGACTACTTACCCATAGCTGAGAAGTTGGGTTTTCTGTTTCGGAGTTGGGGTTTCGGAGTTGGGGTTTCAGAGTTGGGGTTTCAGAGTTGGGGTTTCAGAGTTGGGGTTTCAGAGTTGGGGGTCTCAGTTATGATTATCCTTCCTATATCTCTTTCTACATTATGTTATAAAATTTCACACATTGACTTATGTTGACTTGACCAAAGTCAGGACAACTCCTAAGTCAAGTCAAAGTCAATTTTTCGTCAAGTCAAGTGTTGCCTATTTGTTTTCGACGTCAAGTCATAATTTTGTTAAGTCATGACTTTGACTTGACTTGAAGATGACTTGACTTACCATGACTTGGACCCAGGTCTGCTAGCAGGTTATTATATGTTCGTAAGGGTGGTATGTGTACAACCTTCCCACAATGCAATGCCCTGGGAGTTCCTGTCATACATGGTACCAATGTTGCATCATCGGATTGTTGTCAAGCTTGGTTAGTGTTTGTGCTGATGAAAATAACTAATTTTATTTCAACGGAGAGTTGTTTTCTCCTTTCTTTAATCCTCAGAAAATTCACTGAAAATTGCTAAATATCGATAACATTTGTAGCGACTTTTTACAAATCCAACTCTGAAGTGACCACTCGTGCCTTGAAATAACTGTCCAAACACAAGACTATTGAAGATGTGATCTAACAGCGTGAAAAAGGTTGACATAGGTCTTTAGAAACAAAGTTAATAACATAACATTTATAATATTTGAATGAAGAGGGTTATATAATTACTAAGAGGTAAATGTTGTACTGAGTTCACATATTTCTGCTTTGCTGTTTTCAGTGCTGGCTGAAGATGCTATAAAGGCTGCCATAGAAGATGTGGCCAAGAAGAGGAAAGCAAAGACTGCCACATGAGCTCAGAAGGATTACATAGACATTGTGTGTTAAGACCTTCATATATTTATCTTGTAAGGACAATGGCACATTATGATATTCTGATCACAAGATTTTATTTCACCATTTAATATTTAATCTTTCATTAGAGTTGGATTCATTTTGAGAAAGTGCATGTTGGCCAAAGAAAAAACAGAATATCAGTATATTTTGTACTAAAATTCAAAAAACTAAAACTTATAGAAAAAACTATTCATCGTTACATCATTATAAATGTTATCATCAAAGAAAGAATGAAGAAATTGGAATGGAAACAGCTGTTTTTTGTAATTGGAACAAAATATTCAATAAATATTGTGACCCAACCATTTTGATTCTTGTCGATTTGATTCATGCAGCGTGTTTATTTTTAATCCAGTTTTGCTGGTTGTTGTGTTGAGGAGGTCACGTCTTTCGTTTCCATGAATATGCATATATATAGATGTCAGGAATGTGCAAGGAGATATGATTGATCAGGACGGTTGATACTTCCATTTTGCATCCTCTAAGACTTGCGCTAACTCCTCATTGAACGGCTCAAAGAACTTATCGAGTACTTTCCTTGTCTCAGGTAGGACAGGTTTGGAGCTGACACCCGTGTTTTTCTTGACTGATGAGAGACTGGATATATCCGTCCCTTCTAGAGATTCACCGATAAAGTTAAATATCTCCGGGACGACTTCCTGTGGTCGAGCAGCGTAGTCCTCCATCATAGAGAAATATATCAGCTCCTAAAAACAGAGCGAATTCAGACTACATGGTATCAAAAATGCAGAAAAGTTTACTAAAAACATAATTTAGGCTTGGGCAAGATCAATGAGTTGGATTCATGTTAAGTCATAAGAGTAATCCTAGCACCCTCGAAAGAACTTAAGATACAAAGGTAATTGGCCAGGTAAAGGTTGGACAAAAACCTTGTGACAGTAATTCATGCACAGTACCCACCTTTGGTATAAATTTGAGTACTTGCCGTACAAATGGAGCATAGCAGCTTAGTTCTATCACACTGCGTACCAGATCGTTTACAAAATTTCTTTCAACTCCCATATTTGTGAGAATACAATCATTGACTCCATATGTAAGAAGGCAGAGTTCTATCTCTGCCAGCGCTGTCACCACCAGTTCATGTAAATATTCATTCCCAATCTCGTCTGCACTTGTCCTACCTTGCCATATGGAGGCATCTGGAACTGCATTCTGCAAATAAATTGTAATAGACATGTTTATTATGTTGTCGTCATCCCTCTGTCAGAGAAAGGACAACTTTCAATGATTCAAAATTCATTATTAAACCAGAATTAACACCATCCAGGAAAGGTTTGTTCCATCTCCCTGCACCACTAATATGATACTCGTCAGGGTAGTGATTCAACGCTGCCTAACTCCCAATTTTCATAAATTGTGTGTATGATTACTCACACACAAGCCTTACTTATCAATGTACAACTTCATATCCCGCACACCTGTTGAGAAAAAATCTGCCCAAAAAAAATCACCAAAACCCAAAAAAGCAGATTTAGCCTATAATCGTTCTTACTGTTTTGAATAGATAGAAGTAGTGAGACAATGTCCGTTCTGTCGGGTTACGAATAGTTATGATATATCTTGTTTGGTCATTCTGGAGGTGTTGAATATACTGTATGGCACTATGTAATAGTATAGTTTGTGCGTCCATCCTCAGTACCTGATTCATAAGACTACAGCCTGGACAGCCCCCGTACACTGTAGTGTTACTGGTCCTAAAGATTTAATAAGAGGCTTTAGAAGGAAACCAGCTAGATATCAGTGGCCTTTTCTTTGAAGACCTAACATATCATATCTATGTACAGTATGGGTCATCCTTCATCATTAACTTACTTCATCGACATACTGCAACAAAGTTACTTTTTAACAATTACTGATAGCTGTAAACTTTCAGAAAACCTCAATAAATAAACTCGACAGTAAAATTAGATTCACTCAAGGCAAGGAGTTAGAGTTAACTGCTCGATCAAGCCATGCTATAACTGTAAGTTAAAGTAATTGTAATGGCTATTTGGAGGAAAACAGTCACTACGGCATCGATTTACCCAGTTTCAGTTCTCGTTATACTGCTTAGCCAACTCAGCTTATTTCCATATATAAGAAGAGAATAGGCTTATCTAAAACCACACTGATGACATGATATACTATTGCATGTATATCTCTGATCGAGAGAGAGAGAGAGTGAACTAATTCACTTAGCATGAGTACCATCGAAAGGAATATGGTGTGACGGCCCGAGTTCAAGTTTATTAATTAGAGACGGGTACATGTTTGGTACTCGTACTAAATTGATTCTAACGATCACATGACAATAGTGTTCCTCTCAGATTATTTTAAACTTACTGCTTGGACGTTCCCAAATGCTTTTTCTCTGACTTTTCGACATATTCTGCTGGGCACGTCTTTCCTATTTTGCCTTTAAAGTAATCCACTGTGATTGCGGAGAATCTGCTGTTATAGAACCATTTCGCTAAGTCTGAAGTACCGCATTTGTGAAACCCGAGCAGCACGACTCTCGCCATACAAACCTGCGGTGAACCACTAAAAATATATGAATAGATTTTCGCTTCCACAAATATACAAGCTGTGGAATCATAGACATCATACCATGAAGAAACTACAGTAATATCAGCTAGATCAAGATTGATCTAGTTTACTTGCATATCGGAACACTGACTGATTCTGCTAGTGAGCCACTGTCGGCACTGATAAATCTGCGTTGTGTAATTTTACTTCCGGAAATGGGTATTGGTTACAGTGGCCTCCAAAGATTTTGTTAAACTCTAGTTAAGTGAGGCTCATTCTCATTGAGCCACAGATTCCACGAATTCCACGCGACATGCTTCGTGATTTATAAACAAAGGAACTGCAATTGCATGTTGCAACCCTGCTACCCTACACCTGCAAGTCAGTGAATTTCTTTGAAATCTACTGATTCTTGTTAGATTGTTTTACAGATTAAAAAAATGATATTATTCAGCCAATAAATCTATATGTGACACTATTGAATATTAGCATTGAGGCGCCGAGATGTTGGTCACAGTGATTTTGTGTACTTTTGGCATGCATCACGTGTGATCATCTTAGCAACTAGTTGTATTGATTTCGATCCTGTTTTTTCTTTTTACACGGAGTATCAAAGATTTTCGTGATATCATGGAAACCTCATAAAAATTTAAATAATTGGGATCAAATAGAAATATGTGTGAGTTGAACTTTACTAACCTATCGGGTTTCCAACAGGGACTCCTGTATCCGGGTAAATATTGGGGAGGCTTACATTTATATAACGCCTCGTATACTACATCTCTTCCGTCTTTGTATTTAGGGTTGTGTCTGCAAACATGAATGATTTGTGTCAACCAAGCTCTGGGATTACAGAGAGTCTCATCCAAAAACAGAAATTCACAGAAGTAACGTAGTTTTGGAAAGACTGACTAAGGATAAATGTCTCAGACATAGTAAGATATTTTAGGTCTCGCGTTTTACTTTCCGGTTAGTGTAATGAGTTCTCAGCTCCAAAATATACACTGATATTGATATCTAACTAAACCCACATAGCACATAAGGCTGTGTTATCTAGCCTAAGTCATGGGTTATGGCAACGCCCCCTCTACCGTCACCCAGAGACTTAGTCTTGATGTCGCAGCCAATGCTGGTGGTTGCACATTGCCATAAGGAGAGTAAATGTTTTTAAGCTAGAGTAAACATCCATTTAATTGGTTTGATCTTAACGCTTCAAACTAAAAAAGAAACAGAAGCTAAATCCAATGTTCGCCTGGAACAAGTTTGTTCCGTCTGTGGTGGGGAAGGATATTGCAAAAGCCAGGGCGCGGCGCCTCGATACCCACCTTTTGCAGTATCCTTCCGCCATCACAAACATGTTCTTATGTTTGCCAAGTAGCTTGTCAACTTGACCTCACTCACACTTTAGACTGTTGCGATGAGTAGAAGTGTTTACTAGTATCAGCTAGAATCTCTACTTTTTGCTCTTCGCACATATTCTTAGAGATCATTGCAGTTATCTCCCCTGTCGTTTTTGATCGCAGAGCGTCAATGTGAGTGTTCATTTTGTCGGTAGAGGGTTTAAAGGCCAATATCAGGCACATGATAAGTACCAGAGATATGACAGTAACTGCAGCGACAACACGTCTTTGGCGCATAATGACTCGTCCTGTTCCAGTCAGTCAGCTGTTACACTCCCCCGCTGTCAGAAATTAACATTTTGCAAAATGGATTTTTTAGATCGAAATTGTTGTATATTTTGGATTTGGCCCTCCTTGATTCACAGGCCCCCCTCCTGCTATGTGTGTCTGTAATAGAGCACAGTCCATGTAAGCAAGTGTCTAAAAATTTACTTTTAAGTCTTGTATGTGGTCCTGATTGGCTAACCAACTACATATATATTGAGGTGCAAAGGTCATGACCTTTCTTTCATTGCTTTACCTCTGATCAAGTGACAGTGGAGCTCAAAATATTGAAAAACCCTCCAGCCTCCCCGTTTACCACCCTATGTCTGTTCTCACATTTTGTTTTGTATAGTTGTAGATAGTGTGGAAAGAGTGTCATTGGGACACCATGTGGAGTGAAAGACCCTTATTAAACGATTTGGAGACCAATGCTCATCCTGTTTTGCAGGCCGATCATCCCCACGATCTAGACATCAACAGTTGTGTTTGGAGGCTAATCTTGAAGCCAGTGACTTTCAATCACTGAGATTTATTTGTCACAGCTGGGGTGAATCGGTATTCACCAAAATGTCGGTGCCCTATTCTTCGCCAAAATACTTTAACTCGAATTTATTTTGATTAAAAAATGATGACCTGTTACTGAAATGTTTTGATGTGTTGTACAAATAAATACCTGAATCAAATGATGAAGTTGCAGCCCGTTGATTGATTTTGCAGCAATAATAGACATGAGAAAAAATACACAGCTTCTTATCACACCATACTGATGACAGCTGCACTCAGCAAGCAGGTCTTTTATTGAGGTTCTTTAATTCAGCCTACCTGCAAACGAGTAAAAACCATGGTTAAAAGAAAACCAGTCAATTTGCTTTCGTTACCAAACCTGCTTCCTCTTTTTAGTATTGTAGTAAATAGGAAATTCATCTGTTAAATATAGGCTAGGAAATAAAAAATAACAAACCATGACGAAAGCACATAATATCTATCTTTCAGTAGCCTATCACATTCAACATTTCAATATTGGTGGTGGTTATGTCTTCAATTTCAAGATCAAACCGATTACCAGCCATCATCATGAGATTGTATCTAGTCTGAGTAAGAGAAATATTCTTTCTATTTTTACTGTACCTCTTACCTACTTAGTTCTTACCTACTTAGTCAGAAGTAAACCTGCACTTGGGAAAATCTTGGGAAAAGTCCAACTCACTTGTTCCAGGACAGGACCAGTGCAACCTGTCTGCTCGACTATCGGACTAACAAAGAATATCCTTTCTAGATGGATTATCATTATTGAGCTGCTGACATTGCTGCATGCCTTGGAGCAGGGAGAATGGAAGGGGTGAGATGATTGGTGTAAGCACAAGCTCCTCCCCCTTTCATTCTCCCTGCTTGGATACATGCGAAGCCTACACCCACTATCTAGGAGATCTAGGAAAACAACTTTTGTATGGAATGTATCCATTACATGGATCCCATTACATGTATCCCATTACATGTATTCCATTACATGGGATACATTTTATTGGGCCATACATTGAAGTGAGACAGTCTAGTCTAAAATCTAGACTGATCAATGAAAAGTTTACGTTTAGACAAGCAAAACTATGGGCTGAATGTTTGTTTTGGGCATGGCCTTGCCTGACATTCAAGTAGAAGAAAACCCCTTGGCGAAAGGCGACTAGGATCTATCGATTGTTAAATTCTCTGTATCCTTTACGGAACACTCAAAATATAAAAACACAAAAGCAAGCCTGACTCATTTTAGAATGTGCATGTTGAGCAAAGAAAAAGCAGAATATCAGTATATTTCAAAAACTTAAACTAACAGTAAACATATTTTTCGGCGTAATTTCATGATTTGTTATCATAAAAGCCAGAATGAAGAAATGCAGAAACTTGAAAAGAAAAACAGCTGCTTTTTTCATTGAACAAAAAATCCAATCAATATTGTGACCCGACCATTTTGATTCTTGTTGAATTATTACTGCAAAGGAATAATGCTCTGGCAGCGTGTTTATTTGTAATCCAGTTTTGCTGGTTGTTGTGTTGAGGATGCCGGTCTTTCGCTTCCATGAAAATGCATAGCTATAGATGTCAGGGATGTGCAAGGAGATATGATCAGGACGGTTGATACTTCTCAGGTAGGACATGTTTGGAGCTAACACCTGTGTTTTTCTTGACTGATGAGAGGCTGGATATATCTGTCCCTTCTAGAGATTCACCGATAAAGTTAAATATCTCCGGGACGGCTTCCTGTGGTCGAGCAGCGTAGTCCTCCATCATTGAGAAATAAATCAACTCCTAAAAACAGAGCGCATTCAGACTAAATGGTAACATTAGCATAGTAGTGAGCTCGGATGCACAAAGTGTGTGCTCAGCGCATGTACTCGTATGTTTCTCCATATGCAGAAAAGTTTACATGCTTGAGGCTTGGGCAAGATCAATGAGCTGGATTCACGTTAGGTCCCAGGAGTAATCCCGGCACCCTTGACAACAGTTAGATATGTTAAGGTGATGTGCCAAGGGAAAAGGTTGGACAAAAAACTTTGTGATAGTCAATTTAACACAGTACCAACCTTTGGTATAAATTTCAGTACTTGTCGTACAAAGGGAGCATAGCAGCTTTGTCTAATCAGTTTGCCAACCAGGCAACCAGAAATTTCTTTCAGTTCCCATATTAATGAAAATACAATCATTGACTCCATATGTAAGAAGGCAGAGTTCTATCTCTGCCAGCGCTGTCACCACCAGCTCATGTAAGTATTCATTCCCAATCTCGTCTGCACTTTTCCTATCCTGCCATATGGAGGAGTCTGGACCTGCATTCTGCAAATAAATTGTAGTACACTTGTTTATTATATTGTTGTCATCCCTCTCTAAGAGGAAGGACAACTCTCAATAATTCAAATTAATAACTGAACCGGAATGAAGAACATCCAGGCATACTTGCCAAGTTATCCAAATTAAAAAGTGGGAGATTTCAATTTACAGCCCTGTTGCACCGCATCAAGGTGCTTCGAGGGTGCGAAGCACCTGAGCAATTCACCTGGGGGTTTGGGGTGGTGTGATCCCCCAATCCCCCAGTCTATTGATCACAATGCTGAGTATAGTAAATAAATTTTCTTCACTCCGGCCAGTCTCTACTAGCTAAGCCTAAGTAAGTAGTAGTTTTGCAAACAGTATGAGATGCCAAATGAACAGGAAATCACAGGGGATAAGAAGAAGAATCAAATGTCAAACCAAGGACTACTCCTTGGTCAAACTAACAAAGATATTTGTGTTAGTAGTTGGCACTTAATCGTCTGTGTCGTGACTTTGACGAGGTCACGACGGATTTACTCAGGCTGGCCCCCCCTCCCTCCCCACCCACCCATCCCCGACACAGCAGCCTGCCCAGGCTAGCTTGGATAGTTACTAAAAATATACGATAAGCCTGTTTTCTCTCAAATCTGGAGGAAATAGTGAGAATTCAAAAAGTGGGGAGAGGGCAGAATTGAGTGTGGAAATAGGGAAGACTTGGCAAGTATGCATCATGGATATGTTTGCTCTATCATGCACCATCCATAGTACATATCTGTAAAAAAATTATATCCAGTAGTTGGTCGATATGATAGTCGAAATTGTGAGGATAGTGATTCGAGGCTGCCTAACTTCAAATCTTCAAAAATTAACTATGTGTGCGTGTATGATTACTTACACACAAGGCTTACTTATTATTAAAGTACAACTCAGAATCCCACACACCTGTTAAGAAAAAACCTGCTGAACCTCCCCCACCCAACCGAAAAGCGATTTGATTTAGCCCATAATCGTTCTTACTGTTTTAAATAGATAGAAGTAGTGAGACAATGTCCGTTCTGTCGGGTTACGAATAGTTATGATATATCTTGTTCGGTCATTCTGGAGAATTCGAACATACTGTATGGCACTATGTAATAGTATAGTTTGTGCATCCATCCTCAGTACCTGATTCATAAGACTACAGCCTGGACAGCCCCCGTACACTGTAGTGATACTGGTCCTAAAGAATTAAAAAAGGTGCTATAGAAGGAAACCAGTTAGATATCAGTGGCCTTCTCTTCGAAGACCTTACGTATCATAACTATGTACTGTATGGGTCTTTCTTCATCATCAATTTACTTCATCAAGTTACTGCAACAAGGTTACTTTTTAACAATTACTGTTAGCCGTAAACTTTGAGAAACCTAAATAAAAAAAACACTACAGCTTTCCTTAATACAGTTTCAGGCACTTCTTATAGAACTGGCAGCGAGGTAAAGATAAGCCAACGAATAGCCCTAAATAATTCCAGTTATATTGCTTAGCAAACTGAGTTTACTTTCTTCTGTAAGAAGAGAGTCGGCTCATCCGAACCACACTGATGACATGATATACTATTGTATGTATATCTCTGATCGAGAGAGAGTGAACTAATTCACTTAGCATGAGTGCCATCAAAAGGGATATGGTGTGACGGCCCGAGTTCAAGTTTACTAATTAGAGATGATTATGTTTGGTACTCATACTAAATTGATTCTAACGATCACATGACAATAGTGTTCCTTTCAGGTTATTTTAAACTTACTGCTGGGCAGGTCCCCAATGCTTTAGCTCTGCCTTTTCGACATATTCTGCTGGGTACGTGTTTCCTATTTTGTCTTTAAAGTAATCCACTGTGATTGCGGAGAATTTGCTGTTATAGAACCATTTTGATAAGTCTGAAGTACCACATTTGTGAAACCCGAGCAGCACGACTCTTGCCATACAAACCTGCGGCAAACCACTAAAAATATATGAAGAGATTTTCGCTTCCACAAATATACAAGCTGTGGAATCATAGACATCATACCATGAAGAAACTACAGTAATATCAGCAAGATCAAGATTGATCTAGTTTACTTGCATTTCGGAACACTGACCAATTCTGCTAGTGAGCCACTGTCGGTACTGGTAAATCTGCGTTGTGTAATTTTACTTCCGGAAATGGGTATTGGTTACAGTGGCCTCCACAGATTTTGTTAAATCTAGTTAAGGGAGGCTCATTATCATAGAGCCAAAAATTCCGCAAATTCCATGCGACATGCTTCGTGATTTATATACAAAGGGACTGCGATTGCATGTTGCAACCCTGCTACCCTACACCCGAAAGCCAGGGAATTTCTTTGAAATCTACTGACCCTATTCTTGTTAGATTGTTTTACAGATTGAAAAAAATGATATTATTCAGCAAATAAATCTATATGTGACACTATATTGAATATTAGCATTGAGGCGCCGAGATGTTGGTCACAGTGATTCTGAGTACCTTTAGCATCACGTGTGATTATCTTGGCAACTAGTTGTATCGATTTCGATCCTGCTTTTTCATTTTACACGGAGTATCAAAGATTTTCGTAATATCATGAAAATTTAAAAAAAATTTAATCAATAAGGATTAATTAGAAATATTTGTGTGGATCAAAAATGGACACCATTTCAAAAACAGTTAGGTGAAAAAAGTCTCCATGAAGCTGTTCAAGGTGCCTGTTGACTAGATTAACTATGGCATAGATAATCCACTTCAATCCCCAAGGCAGCACCCTAAACCGCTGATATGTCAATCAAACACCAAATTGATCACAAAAAGCTGCTGTATGTATTATAATGCGATTTTCAAACCCGAAAAAGCAATTGAAATTGATCAAGTTATCAGCAACAAACCTCGACTGTAAATCAATCATAACATAATTGCCACTACACATTGCAATGTCGTAGCGTTGGCGTTAGCATTATGTGGTGTCCTATCGGACCAAGTCTTGGTCCAGGTCTAGCCTAAATCCTCTAATCTGATGACTGAGATATCATGTGGCTAATGTGTGCGATACCAGATTCAAATAATACATATCAAAATGTATTCATCGGCAGAATACACAACAAGAGTCAGTAGCAGATTATTTTATCACTCCTAGTATATCAGATATCCATTATCGCTAAAAACATAATACACACAACACCTAGCTTATGGCTACTGAAATAAAGACTCTGACACACAAGCCTCTAAACACCAAAACTGAAAACAGATTGGTTGGCCACCCGAAGAACAGAAGAAGTTGTGGTTTCTCAATCTTGTTTTGGATTGAAAACTTTTCATTGAAGAGGTGAATTCTACTAACCTATCGGGTTTCCAGCAAGGACTCCTATATCCGGGTAAATACTGGGGAGGCTTACATTTATATAACGCCTCGTATACTACATCTCTTCCGTCTTTGTATTTAGGGTTGTGTCTGCAAACAAGAAATATTTGTGTTAACCAAGTTCTGGGATTTCAGAGAGTCTCATCCAAAAACATAAATTTGCAGAAGAAGTCTAGTTTTAGAAAAACTGACTAAGGATAAAGGTCTCAGACATAGCAAGATATTTTAGGTCTTGCGTTTTACTTTCCGGTTAGCGAAATGAATTCTGAGCTCCAAAATATACATGTTCATTGATATCTAACTAAACCCATATGGCTCATAAGGTGGTGTTATCTAGCTTAAGTTAGGGGTTGTTACCGCCACCCAGAAGCTTAGTCTTGATGTCGCAGACAATGCTGGTGATTGCAGATTGCCATATGGAGAGTAAATTGTTTTGAAGCTAGAGTGAACATACAATTAATTGGTTTGATCTCAACGGTTCAAACTGAAAACGAAAGAGAGGCTAAATCCAATGTGGGTCTAGAACCAGTCTGTTCCATCTGTGGAAGCGGAAGGATATTGTAAAAGCCAACTTTTGCAATATCACTCCGTCACCACAGATTAAACAAACTTGTTCTTATGTTGGCCAAGTAGCTTGACAACTTGTCCCCACCTACACTTTAGACTGTTGTGATGAGTAGAAGTGTTTACTAGTATTAGCGAGAATGTCTAATTTTTGCTCCTCGCACATTTTCTTAGAGATCATAGCAGTTATCTCCCCTGTCGCTTTTGATGGCAGAGCCTCAATATGAGTGTAAATTTTTTCGGTAGAGTGTTTAAAGGCCATTATTAGGCACATGATAAGTACCAGAGATCTGACAGTAACAGCAGGGACAACGCGTCTTCGGCTCATAATGAATCGTCCTGTTTTAGTCAGTCAGATGTTAAACTCCCCGCTGTCAGAAATACACAGCTTCTTATCACACAATACTGATGACAGTTGCACTCAGCAAGCAGGTCTTTTATTGAGGTTCTTTCATTCAGCTTACCTTCAGGCGAGTACAAACCATGGATAATAGAAAACCAGTCCATTTGCTTTCGTTATCAAACCTGCTTCCTCTTTTTAGTATTGTAGTAAAATGATAATTCATCTGTTAAAAATAGGCTAAACACTACCTGGAGAAGATCCCCGGATTCATCCAGCAGGTCCCAGGTCCGTGTAAAAGAGGAGGGTCGTGTCTGGGTCAACTACCCATTCACATTAAAAAAACCCAGTTACAAAAACAGAATCAAATAGTCCTACCCAAACCAGTTGCGGAGGACGCAGAAAAAGAAAATTCCAGCCTCGAGAAGGCTACATGACCGGCAGGGACCAAACCCCTCGGGAAGCTTCTGTCGTGAATCTGAAAGGAGTACATTTCTGCTGGCCCTGCGACAACTACTACATGTTGGTGCCTGGAATGTCAGGACCATGTATGCGGACGGGCGAGAGAGTTCCGATGAATGAAGCTGGAGCTTTTGGGTATTAGTGGGAGCAGATGGACAGGAAAAGGAGAGGAGAGATTGGGGAATAGAGAAATAGTGTTGTACTCGGGAAGGCAAGATAATCAACACCATCAAGGTACGGCTTTGACATTGACCTTGAAGGCGAGAAAGAGCTTGATTGATTGGAAGCCAATCAATCCACGACTGATGACAGCTAGATTCGAGGGAAAATGCACCAACCTAAGTGTCATTGTTTGTTATGCCCCGACCAACGAGGCAGAGGATGAGAAAAAGGATAAGTTCTATATGTCCCAACAGAAGGCTAAAGACGAGGTCCCCAGACATGACATGCTTCTGGTTCTGGGAGATCTCAACGCTCAAGTTGGAATGGTCAACACTGGGACGGAGGATACTTAAGTTAACGTGGCGTTCCCCTCGCGGGCAACTAACTCAGATAGACCATTTGCTGATAAACAGGAAGTGGAGGAGATCCCTGCATGATGTCAGAGTGATTCGATCTGCAGATGTGTACAGCGATCATTATCTGATCCTTGGAAAAGTGCGGCTCAAACTAGCGGGCAAGTGTAAAGCGCCGAGTCTAAAGCAAAATGGAATCGCAATCTACTAAAACTGACGACGGTAAAAGAGAAGTTCACAACAGCAATGGAGAATAAGTTCAGTCAACTTCGAGACTTACCGGAAGATACTCCTGTTAATGAAAGATGGACTAAGATCAAGGAAGCGTACCATGATGTTGGAGAAGAGATAATAGGAAGAGAAAAGCGCAGAAAACCTGCACATTGGATGTCAGAAAGAACATAGGAGCTGATAGAACGAAGACAAGACGCAAGGCATAAAGTTTTGGGAACTCATTCAAGACGGGTAGCAGCGCACCTAGAGGAAGAGTACAAAGAGTTTGCGAAGTTAATCAAGAAGAGTGTGTGGAAGGACATGAGAGACAACATCGAAGATATGGCAGAAGCTGCACAAGAAGCAGCTGACATGGGTCAGATGAAGGCAGTGTACGATATCACGAGAGAGCTGAGCGGAACGAGGCAGAAATCAACTGCTAGACTCAAAGACAAGAATGGTCAGATAGTTGTTGACCCCAAAGAACAAGCAAAGATCTGGACAGCGCACTTTCATGAAGTTCTCAATCAAGCAGAGCCTGAGGACCCCTTGGATATACCCAGCACAGGTACGGCTTTGGAGATAGATGATGATCCACCTAGTCTTTCAGACATTGATGATATTATCAAAGCCTCGCGCGATGGTAAAGCGCCAGGAATTGACAAGCTACCTGCAGAGTTTTTACGCTGTAACAGTAGCTCATGCGCAGCAGCACTCGAGACTCTGTTCTCAGGTATATGGAGAGAAGAAGACAAGACAAGACTGGAGGCGCGGTGTTATCATCAAACTACCAAGAAAGGAGACCTGAGTAACACAACGAATCGGAGGGGTATTACTCTACTACCTTACATCAGTAAACTATTTCTGAAGATTTTACATCACCGTATTGCAGGAGCCCTAGAGGAGAACAGAAGTCTAGATGAAGAGCAAGCAGGTTTTCGCAGCGGAAGAAGTTGTACAGACCACATATTTACCCTGAGGAACATCATAGAACAGTGTGAAGAATGGAGGATACCCCTGTACGTCAATTTTATTGATTTCAGGAAAGCTTTTGACAGCATTCATCAGGAGAGCATGTGGAAAGTGATGAAGTTTTATGGTATCCCTGACAAACTCATCACTCTGACACGGGCGTTATACACCGGGTATGCATGTAAAATGCAGGGCCGAGCACAGGGCGAGTACTTCGAAGTAAAATCAGGAGTTCGACAGGGCTGCGTAATCTCACCTCTGTTATTTATCATGGCTACAGAGTACATAATGAAGCAAGTACAAGCGACACATCGAACTGGACTCCGATGGAATCTAACAACCAAGCTGAATTATCTAGCTTATGCAGACGATGTTACGCTATTTTCTACAACACATGGAGGCATGCAAACAGTCACAGACAAGCTCATAACAACAGCGAGTAAAGCGGGATTGCACATTAATGAACAAAAGACGAAAGTTTTGAGGATTCATCGAGATGGAATGGGCCCTGCATCTAACAACAATTTCACTGTCAGCAACAAGCCACTCGAGTTTGTAAAAAACTTTTTGTATCTTGGTGCGAAAATTGATGCATCTGGTGGTGCAGCAGATGTCAAGAACCGCATCGACTCTGCTACTACAGCCTTGTACAGACTGAGCAAGGTGTGGAGATCAAGAAGTATGAGCAACCATCTCCAGTTCAAACTCTACAACTCGAACGTGGTGTCTGTGCTCCTCTATGGATGTGAAACATGGCGAATGAAGAAAGTGGATATGAACGAACTGGAGGTATTTCAAATGATATATTGGTGGTCCAAAACTTCCAACTTGGACGTACGTGAAAGCAGCAAGCATAAACCAGTTTCACAGCTCATAGAAGTTCGAAGATGGAGGTATCTAGGACACAGCCTAAGGAGGAAGGAATCTCTCCCTCACACCAGTCTCGGGTGGGGGTTGGCCCCTGAGGGCACCCGAAGGAGAGGCCCACCCAAAGAGACTGCGCTTAAGCAGTTGAATGAGCAGAACATCAAGTCGTGGGCGGAGGCTGGCGAGATTGCGAGAATTCAGAATAGATGGAAGGGGAAGGAGAAGGCGATTCTGGCGCAATATTCTATTAGGAGTTCTGCAACATAAGTCAAGTAAGTCAAATCTAGGCTAGGAAATAAAAAATAAAAACTACGACGAAAGTACATAATATCTATCTTTCAGAAGCCTATCACATTAAACATTTCAATATTGGTGGGGCTTATGCCGATAACCGATAACCAGCCATCATCACGAGATTGTATCTAGTCTAAGTAAGAGAAATATTATTTCTATTTTTGCAATTGTACCGCTTACCTTCTTAGTAAGAAGTAAACCTGCACTTAAGAAAATCTTAGGAAAAGTCCAACTCACTTGTTCCAGGACAAGTGCAACCTGTCTGCTCGACTATCCGACTAACAAAGAATATCCTTTCTAGATGGATTATTATTATTGAGCTGCTAGTATTGCTGCATGCCTTGGAGCAGGGAGAATGGAAGGGTTGAGATGATTGGTGTTAGCATAAGCTCCTCCCCTTCCATTCTACCTGCTTGGATACATGCGAAGCCTACACCCACTATCTGGGAGATCTAGGAAAACAACTTTTGTATGTAATGTATCTAAACTGTTCAATAAAAAGTTTACGTTTAGACAAAGCAAAACCATGGGCTGAATGTTTGTTTTGGGCATGGCCTTGTCTGACGATCAAGCAGAAGAGAACCCCTGGGAGAAAGGTGACTATGATGACTATCGAGTGTTAAACGCTCAAATATTTAATTCCCTGTATGCTTCACGGAACACTCAAAATATGAAAACATAAAAGCATGCCTGACACAGAATGTGAGTGTTGGGCAAAGAAGAAGCAGAATATCAGTATATTTCAAAAACTTAAACTAACAGTAAACATATTTTTCGGCGTAATTTCATGATTTGTTATCATAAAAGCCAGAATGAAGAAATGAAGAAACTGGAAAGAAAAACAGCTCCTTTCGTCATTGAAACAAAAAATCCAATAAATTTTGTGACCCGACCATTTTAATTCTTGTTGATTTTTCATTGCAAAGGACTAATGCTCTGGCAGCGTGTTTATTTGTAATCCAGGAATGTGCAAGGAGATATGATTGATCAGGACGGTTGATACTTCCATTTTGCATCCTCTAAGACTTGCGCTAACTCCTCATTGAACGGCTCAAAGAACTTATCGATTACTTTCCTAGTCTCAGGCAGGACGGGTTTGGAGCTGACACCCGTGTTTTTCTTGACTGATGAGAGACTGGATATATCTGTCCCTTCTAGAGATTCACCGATAAAGTTAAATATCTCCTGGACGACTTCCTGTGGTTGAGCAGCGTAGTCCTCCATCATTGAGAAATATATCAGCTCCTAAGAACAGAGCGCATTCAGACTACATGGTATCAAAAATGTACTCAGCGTATGCGCTTAAATATATCTCAACAGGCAGAAAAGTTAACTAAAAAAATAATTTAGGCTTGGGCAAGATCAATGAGTTGGATTCATGTTAAGTCATAAGAGTAATCCTAGCACCCTCGAAAGAACTTAAGATACAAAGGTAATTGGCCAGGTAAAGGTTGGACAAAAACCTTGTGACAGTCATTCATGCACAGTACCCACCTTTGGAATAAATTTCAGTACTTGCCGTACAAATGGAGCATAGCAGCTTAGTTCTATCACACTGCGTACCAGATCGTTTACAAAATTTCTTTCAACTCCCATATTTGTGAGAATACAATCATTGACTCCATATGTAAGAAGGCAGAGTTCTATCTCTGCCAGCGCTGTCACCACCAGTTCATGTAAATATTCATTCCCAATCTCGTCTGCACTTGTCTTACCTTGCCATATGGAGGCATCTGGAACTGCATTCTGCAAATAAATTGTAATAGACATGTTTATTATGTTGTTGTCATCCCTCTGTCAGAGAAAGGACAACTTTCAATGATTCAAAATTCATTATTAAACTAGAATTAACACCATCCAGGAAAATCTTGTTCCATCCCTCTGCACAACTGATATGATACTTGTCAGGATAGTGATTCGAGGCTGCCTAACTCCCAATCTTCAAAAATTGTGTGTATGATTACTCACACACAAGCCTTACTTATCAATGCACAACTTCATTTCCCGCACACCTGTTGAGAAAAATCTGCCCAATAAAAATCACCCAACCCAAAAAAGTTGATTTATAATTGTTCTTACTGTTTTAAATAGATAGAAGTAGTGAGACAACGTCCCTTCTGTTGGATTACGAATAGTTATGATATATCTTGTTCGGTCAGTCTGCAGGTGTTGAATATACTGTATGGCACTATGTAATACTATAGTTTGTGCGTCCTGCCTCAGTACCTGATTCATAAGACTACAGCCTGGACAACCCCCGTACACTGTAGTGTTACTGGTCCTACAGATTTAAAAATAGGCTGTAGAAGGCAATCAGTTAGATATCAATGGCCTTCTCTTCAAAGATCTAACGTATCATTACTATGTACAGATCAGGCCATTCTTCATTGACTTACTGCAACAAAGTTACGTTTTAACCACTTACTGTTAGCTGTAAACTTTTACAAAACCTCAATACATAAACTGGACAGTAGAATTAGATTCACTCAAGGCAAGCAGTTAGAGTTAATTGCTTGATCAATCCATGCTATAACTGTAAGTCAAAGTAATTGTAATGGCTATTTGGAGGAAAAAAATCACTACAGCATCCATTTACCCAGTTTTAGGCACTTTGTAGAACAGACAGCAAAGTAAAGTCAAACGAATAGCCCTAAATAATTTCAGTTATATTGCTTAGCAAACTCAGTTTACTTCCTTCTGTAAGAAGAGAGTTGGCTCATCTAAGGCAAACCAAACGTGATATACTATTGCATGTATATCTCTGATCGATAGAGAGAAAACTACCTCACTTAGCATGAGTACCATCACAAGGAATATGGTGTGGCGGCCCGAGTTCAAGTTTACTAATTAGAGACGGGTACATGTTCGGTATTCATATTAAATTGATTCTAACGATCAGAGATCCACATGACAATAGTGTAGTCTCGATGTCAGTGTGCATCTTAAGTTCATCCAGGTTATTTTAAACTTACGGCTGGGCAGGTCCCCAATGCTTTAGCTCTGCCTTTTCGACATATTCTGCTGGGCACGTGTTTCCTATTTTGTCTTTAAAGTAATCCACTGTGATTGAGGAGAATTTGCCGTTAAAGAACCATTTTGCTAAGTCTGAAGTGCCACATTTGTGAAACCCGAGCAGCACGACTCTGGCCATACAAACCTGTGGCGAACCACTAAAAATATATAAAGAGATTTTTGTTTCCACAAATAAATTAGCTGTTGAATCATCGACGACGTATCATGAAACAACCAGATCCAGTTTGCCTGCATTTCGGAACACTGACCTACTAGTGTACCACTTATGGCTCAAGGGGAGGGAAACTCCACACACTCGTAAATAGATGTGTAATTTTACTTCCAACAGGAAATGGGTTTCCGTTACAGTGGCCTCCATAGATCTTGTTAAACTTTAGTTAAGGTCATGCCTCGCCAAAAACTCTTTTTTTTTAGGGTTTCTCAATCTACATGATCAGAGGAGTCTACACTCGTAACGTAATGTAACGTCATTAAGTTTCAGCAACAAGCTAAAACCTATTGTTACTATTGTCCATACAAAAAGACGTAGACAGTTTTTGGACCAATGAATGCAGTTATTCCATAAAGACGGATTATGAAGGCATAACAACAATATAGTTGAATTTATGATTTGGCTTGAAAAAAATGACATTCAAACTATTCACATACTTATAGCTAAAAAAATCATTGTTGACAGTGCTATGTAGAAAGTGAGCTGTGTCAATTGCTGACCAAGGTGGACAAATGTAATTAAATTATTACCCTCACTAACCCAGTGCTGGCCAGTATTGATGAAAAAGAAATGGTGTGCGACTTGCCAAGTTTGACTTATCTTACTCATAAACTAGTCAAAATTTTGCAAAAAACATGCACCACAGCCTAACAAAGCGAGACGTAAAAATATGAGAAACCTTATTAAGATTGAAACTTTCTTTGTGATAGAGGCAACCTCCAAGGCCTTGGTGAGGGCAACAAGCATTGATTGTGGACCAAATGAAAATTTTGTGTTGGAGAAGGGGTATAATAAGAATGCCTATCATGCAGTCTTCCAGAGGCAGGCTGTAATCGCAATATTCATTTTAACCAGCTAATTGCAAGTAAAATATATGTACAGTAATCAATGGCATGGGAATTACCTACCAACATATTCTTTTTTTGTATTCCCAAGTTTTGAATCAGCATCTCTACTCGAATTGAGATAGATGCCTCATGAATTCAGAGAAAAATCCAACAATTCATGATTTCTTGCCCGCAATGTTTCCACACTAGATTTGGCGTAGTAGGATAAGTATCTGAAATCCAGTCATTTTAGTGTGTTTATCAATCAGAATTCAGAATCTGGCTTGTTGATTCCTGACAAATGACAAATTTTGTCCCGACGAACAAAATATTGCTTTGAAGAGTTATCTTCCAAAATTTCTTGTGAATATATTCAATTGACTGTTAGGATAAAAGAGTTGTACCAATATAAGTAAACATAAGCAATTTGTTAACAATAAACACTATCATTGTTAACATGTGCAGCTAAGGTACAATATTATGTCTATTTTACACAGCTTACAAGGTGTCTATATCGCCTCCCCAACAAAACCCAGCAATCAGTTGTCTGTAGGGAGTTTCAATCCTATGAAATTTGTGTGTTGATTACCTTGCGCTCTAACATAGATGGGAGAAGGATAAAAATACTGAAAAGTCAATGTTTAATACTGACAAGTAAGCACCCTCTAACAAAGGTGCAGTCTCAGATCAGATTTTCGGTCAACGCTGGTGGCTTGATATTGGGTTTGCCGATTTGGCTAAGAATTCAAAAGCTACTCACAAATTAATTATAGGAAACAGAATGAGATAACATCAATTGGTTCAATCAATTATTGAAAAGATAATTATTGCCTATGTAACTAGGTATGCTTTTGATTGCAGTGTGATGTTGGTATAATTTATGTCTTCGGATATATATTAGTCACAATGCTTTGAAAGCAATCCTAAACTAATCTGTTTGTAAAATAGTAATTAGGGATGACATCAGTGGCTTTCCATATCTCGAATCTGGTGATTACGATAGATGTGCTTTCAAATTTATACAACGTTTGTTATTTGTGAAATCTGCTGCACTGTGTATCAGCATTCCCAAAGCAGAATCACTATAAGAACAAAATAACAATAAGCAATCACTGTGAAATAAGAATATACACCATATTCATTTTATTCTGTAATTGCAATATTTTGCCGAATTATTCACCTTCGCAAGCAAAGCAGCTTCCATTCAGTTACACAAATCTCAAACTTTGACACGGAAATTTTATGAGCGAATTTGATCTAACTTGGAATATCTCTCTTTGTAAAATATTTTGGTGTGATAATAGGAAAGAAACTTGATCCCGAGATCAGGGCAGAATATTTATCTCATCCCGGTTTCAACTATCGAGCGTAATTTGATGGCACACAACTGTTGAAGGTCATAAGATTCTGTAGGGGATTTTGATTGATAGAGAATGGTATTTTGATAGACTGTGCATAACTTTTGGATTGGTACAAGTTCCCGAAAAGCATCAAACCCTAGCATTTCCATTTTATTATACCCTATCTTGTCCATAGCCAGCACTGTTGTTGCCTCCAAAATCATTATTCTGCTATTTAAACCACTGTCTCTATTTCAATGTCAGCACAAATATAGATGACTTGCCTTTTTGTTGCCATTGTATAAATTTGATAGTCTTGATATTGGTTTTTTGATGTGTCACCATTTATAGGAGTGTACAGTTTTCGTGTATATAAAGATTGACAGGATTATCGCCAGAGTAAATATCCATCAACTCATCTCATAACATTACATACCTACGTTTAGATGCATGGTCTAGCACATGCATGTCCAACCTTTTTTCGGATTCGTCCAATTTTGTTTGGCAGCATACCAATTGGCCGTACTACTTTTTGGGAATTTTTTACTTGATTAAAAAAGGTTGATTAAAAACTGGAAATACTTGAGATACAGATAAAAATGGGAAATATCCAGGCCTGTATCTGTGGGTTTTAAAGTGATGGGGCCAGGCGCTAGGTGGTATTGGGCCTCCCAAGGAATTTCTTTTGAGACAGAGGCAGTCTTTAGGCATTCCAGCCCTATTTGGAAAGAAAACTAACAAACAATGAATGAATCTTTCAGTCACAATTGAATTACATGGACATCAAATTCTATCTGATCCCTTCTGTGTTTGAAACTTTGAATTTAGATTCAGTGAACTTATTGCGAAGGTTGGTAAATGGCCGTCAGCAAATTTGTGTAGTGATTGAAAAGATCACATTGGAGTCCTAGGAGGTAGGAACCAGAACTTGAATTAACTACTTGCATAGAAGTTGGGGATTTAAAGTAAAGAAAATATGCAATTTTGGTAGATTGTCCGAGAATAGGATAATGAGAAGAGTTTTTGTGCAAGCAAGTTTTGTCAAAAATATTCTAATTTTAATGATCATCACAGAGCAACATGAACATTTTAAAGCAGATAATATTTAAGATGGGGCACCATGACCTTGTTGACTGTGAAACCTCACAAGGCCACTCAGTGACTTAAATGAAAATAGGCTATGATTTGGTCTAGGAGTTATTAACCTGTGAGTTCAGTAGGCTATTATTCAGCACAGTATAAATTCATCTGCAGTTCTGAGTCACTGTTCGAATACACAATGGAAACTAGCATTAGATGTTTTGAGTTAGCACAGCAACATATCGGTTCTATGGACCTCCTATGTTCCCATCTATAGTTTGATAACACATATTATTTAGTTTGGGCGGGAGGTTACTGAGCACCAGCGGTGTGATTGTCATTTGTAATTGGAAAATGGGGATACAAAGTGGACAGTCGAATGCAAATATTTTACTAATTTCCTTGGGTAAGGGGAAAGAGGCAAGGAGGGATTGGTAGACTAGGGTGTGAGGGCCTGTTAGGCAACAAATGGAAGGGGTTCAACATGAGGGATACGTTGTGGTGTTATATCAGAGCCACTGTATCTCACAACTAGGAGCAAGAAGCCAACACTTGAAATGAATTGTTTACCATCATACAAACAATTTAGTTGCACTTGAATATATATACGTCATGGGGTCCGAACAAGAACATCTAATAGGCAAATTAAATACGAGATACTTGTTTTGGTCTAAGCAACAAGACCTTTCACCACAGTGATTACTATGCCCAGAATCATTTACAAATTCATTAAATTCGATTTAAATATATATATCATGGTCGTAACACAAACTTTTAATAGGCAAATATGTGAGATCTCAACTCTCACAGCTCAGGAGATTTCGGATAAAGAGAATTGAGCCAAGAGGATGGGAGCAGGTGATACCAGACGGCGTCAACCACTTCAAAATAATGTGTATAATTAAACCTTTTTATCAGACAAAAAATCTAAATCCAATCTCCGTCTTTTTGGAGGGTTCAATCGCAAGCATTTAAATAATGTGTATAATTAAAACCTTTTTATCAGACAGAGAATCTAAATCCAATCTCCGTCTTTTTGGAGGGTTCAAACGCAAGCATTTAAATAATGTGTATAATTAAACCTTTTTATCAGACAAAAAATCTCAATCCAATCTCCGCTTTTTTCAAGAGGACAGGCAAATGCTACCTCCGGTTTTTTGGCCATGCTCACCCACCGTGATGAACCCCGGTGCATATAAAAACCGGGGGAATATCAAGGCAGGACAGTTCTGGTTGGAGAGCCCTTGGAGCCTGTTTTTTCCTGGTATGATATAGATTGCTTTTCTGGTATCTAACTTAGTTTATTATTCAAGAATAAAAATTGATTTTAATGTCGAAAAGGCACCTCAACTATGAGTCATTAGTAAATTGAATTAATACCTACTTGTAACAAAATTCTAAAGAAAAATGTTGTGGATAAATTTGATTAGGTAAACAAAACACTTTTTGTATGGAGTTGCCCAAATATAATACTGTTTGCTTGGAAAACTTGGAATAGCATGACATTTTACATCAAAAATATCTAACCCTAAGATTTGTTTAAGCATATCTTAGGTTTAGTAATTTTTGCAAACAAATCCTTGGCCCCTCTGCAAACAATTTAAAACATGCCAAGTTAAATAATATAATATAATCTTTATTTCAAACCATTGGTATGCTACCTTAAGAAAAGTGGCCACCCTTACAGTTTTGGTACAAGAAAGAAAACAAGGCAGTGTTTTCAAGCCTTGCCCATATCGGTGTGGAGGTATGTTTTGAGGCAGGCCATAGTGCTGAAGAATAGCTCATATGTTTCGGATTTTAATTTGTTGATGAGCTCTGAACATTATAAAATATAGAAAAGAATAGACAGTCAATCATCAACTCTTTTAAACTTTGTAGGGATCAGAAGCTTTGCAGTGAATTGTATGTGTTATTGAAAATAAACAACGGTGGTCTCTAATTTAACAAAAATTGAACTGGGGCCTCATTAACTGTCCGCTGGAACTGCTTTTAATTGCTCTCCCTCAGATAAACAAATCATTCATATGCACATACAGGCAGCTGGTTAAGGTGCTGTCGTATGGATTTAAAATGGAATTTCCAAGTCATGCTTAATCCAATCAACAAGCACGTTGGTTGTATGATGAGATAGATAATAAAAAACAAAATCCTAAATTTTTTCCCCCAGTATTCTTTAAGAAATGGTGTCCATATTCAACCTAAGCAGGTATTTTTTAATCAATCCTAATTAATAAATGTCATATAAGGCTTCACGCAATATTGAGAAAGTCTTTGTTACTGTGTGCAAGGAGTTAAAGACTTTAACTCCTTGCTGTGTGTTAAACTGATAAAGAAAAAAATCAAAGTCAAAGTCTGGTTGTCGAGATATTCACATGTGAAGTTAATTTACACAAAGATGCACAATATCACTGTGCAGTGACGGTAGGCCGACTAAAAAAATAATAAACTGAGTCCCTTGTAACAGGGCTAACTAATGACCAGTGTGATTTCACCTGCTATCCCTATAAATATAATCAAGAGCTAAGTCTAATAAATTCAATCAAAATTGCTCCTCCAAAACCCAGTCAGTATAACTTTCAAGGTCCTAAATTGCACTCTAGGCTTTGGCGGCCAGGGATCCGTCCCGGACCTCGTACGGGGATTTACAGTGCCACACAGGATAGTCAAGCATGACAGGGTCGCAGTCAAAAGCTAAAATACCCTGATGGGAAAAGTAAACTTTACTAACCTATCGGGTTTCCAGCAAGGACTCCTATATCCGGGTAAATATTGGGGAGGCTTACATTTATATAACGCCTCGTATACTACATCTCTTCCATCTTTGTATTTAGGGTTGTGTCTGCAAACAAGAATGATTTGTGTCAACCAATGTCTAAGATTACAGAGAGTATAATCCAAAATCAGCGATCAACAGAAATAATGTAGTTTTTGAAAGGTCTCAGACATATTAAGATATTCCATATCTCACTTTTTTACTTTCTGGTTAGCGAAATAAGTTCTGAGCTCCCAAATATACACTGATATTGACATCTAAGTAAACCCACATAGCACGCAAGGCTGTGTTATCTAGCCTAAGCCTAAGCCACCTAGAGACTAAGTCTTGATCAAGTAGCCTTATTTCACAGACAATGCTAGTGGTTGCAAGTTGCCATACGGATAGTAAATTGTTTTGAAATTTATTTATTGCCTCATTTTCTAAGATTGATCTTTATGCTCCTAGCATAGCATTACTCCAGAAACATCAAGCCCAAATCCAATGTTGGCCAAGTAGCTTGTCAACTTGACCTCACTTACACTTTAGACTGTTGTGATGAGTAGAAGTGTTTACTAGTATCAGCTAGAATCTCTACTTTTTGCTCTTCACACATATTCTCCCCTGTCATCTTTGATCGCAGAGCCTCAATATGAGTGTACACCTCGTCGGTAGAGGGTTTAGAGGCCAATATCAGGCACATGACAAGAACTAGAGATATGACAGTAACTGCAGCGACAATGCGTCTTCGGCGCATAATGACTCGTCCTGTTCCAGTCAGTCAGCTGTTACACTCCCCTCTGTCAGAAATACACAGCTTCTTATCAAGCAGTACTGATGACAGATGCACCTTTAAGTGGTACTCAGCAAACAGGTCTTTTATTGAGGTTCTTTAATTCAGCCTACCAGCAAACGAGTACAAACCATACTTAATTCGCTTTCATCAGCAATCCTGCTTCTTCATTGTAGTAAATAACATAATTGGCTCAAATTAGATAATTTATAAGTAATTATATGCTACGAAACCAAAAAATACGACTATGGCGGAAGTACATCATATCTTTGTCTCTCATATCACCATTTCAATATTGGTGGGGCTAACGCCTTACAGTTTCAAGATCAAAAGTTTCAAGATCAGAAGCACAATAAAATAACAGATTAGCTCCGCTTCATAGCAGAAAAACACAAGAATTGATGTTTAGCCGACCTAGGGGAGTGTGGGGGAGTGGTAAAGAGTTAAACGATCTACATCAATATAGGTTCTCTGGTACCGACTCTAGTTCAACCGATTACCAGCCATCATCATGAGATTGTTTCTAGTCTGAGTAAGAGAAATATTCTTTCTATTTTTACAACTGTACCGCTGACCTACTTAGCCAGAAGAAACCTGCACATATGAAAATCTTGGGAGAACTCCAACTCACTTGTTCCAGGACCAGTGCAACTTGTCTGCTCGACTATCCGACTTACAAAGAATATCCATTCTAGACGGATTATTATGATTGAGCTGCCTACATTGCTGCATGCCTTGGAGCAGGGAGAATGGAAGGGGTGAGATGATTGGTGTAAGCACAAGCTCCTCCCCCTTCCATTCTCCCTGCTAGGAGACATGCAATGCCTACACCCACTATTTAGGAGATCTAGGAAAACAACTTTTCTTATCGGGTTTTCTGTGATACAAACTCAATGCTTTATAGAGCATATTAATTTTAATATTCAATATTTGTGACAGTATCTGTTGGGATATTGATCAGTCTAGATTTTAGACTGGACTGTCTTACTTCAATGTATGGCTCAATAAAATTTTACCCCCCCCCCCCCCCCCCCGACAAATGGGTCATGAAAGGTGACAAGAGGAATAATTTTCCAATCCAAGTTATTTTCTGGTTTCTTACTTTCACATGGGAGATTGGGCGCAACAAGGAGTAACTGTTTCTCCTTGGACGCATGGTTTCTATTGTAGGCCGGTATGAGATCAAAATAAAAATGGCAAAAAAAGTGTTCACAGTAAATCATGGTTTTTTAGCTACACGCAGATGCAATGACCTTCTTTAGTTTTGTTTTTGGTAAAAATTGGCTAAAATTGTTGAAAGGTTTTCTGGCAATCACCATAATTGTATCATTTTAATCTTGATGTTGCATGCTCTCATTGGCCTTAACCGCAAAATTAATCTTTAAATTGATCAGATAAATGTTAATATTGTTTAATCCTGTTAATCTTCTAAAGGGTTGGTTGGTATTCATCAACAATTGGGAATAAATTTGGCGTAGGGCAGAGCTCTTTGTGTATTTCCATTTGTCTCTTGTAGATTTTAGAAGGGGAGGGTTTAGACAATGTGCAGCAGTATGAGATGATTTACATTATGTGTGCTTTATAGATTATGAATGAAATCGAAATCAATACATTGGTCTTTCATTTTGATACGGTCGCAAGGGTGCTAACTATCTTTGTGGAAAAGGAGTAGATTTTGTAGGAGATAGCAATAGTTTGGTGGTAATTAAGGTTGCCAGACCGCCTCTCGTGGAAAAAATCTGTTGCGTTGAGAGCCTTAAATGAAGTTCCCTGGGGTAAACCTGAAGCCAAATAACAATGAACAATAACTAAAAACACCGTGATATGGTACAAAAATAGACAAACTTAAAAAAAATAGATTTCCTTGATTTTTGAAAAGGCAGAAGAGTCGAAAGAAGAAATGGAAAAAGAGTAGATTTATTCTTAAATGAGTAGAGTTGGCAGTGCTGTATGGTCAACATAACTGGAGTTGTCATCTTTTAAACAAAGGAAAGATAAATTCTGCTCAAAACTGAGATAGTTTATTCGCAAGACATCAATGGCAGATATGAAACCACTCAATATTACATTTACAAGAGGCCAAATTTATAAAGTATGGCCTGTTGTGTACAGGTTGTTTCATCATTCATTGATTAATACACAGTAACAGAACATAGGAACTAATACTAGATGCCTTCATCAACAACCTCATTGGTGTATACCTCAGATTATATGAGACCTAATGCACGTTCGTAACTTTAACTTATTTAGTAGATTGCCAGATATGGTGATTTGGTTAGAATGCTTTGAATGAGTTTTGGGGTTCCTTTCAGAGTCGTCTCAGAATTATGACATTTTGGTTCTTTAAATCCAAATTTGTTGAGCAAGCTGTGGTCATGGCAGCTTGCCTGTGTCTGAGTTCTAATCGATCAGGTATGTGAGAAGACATGGTGAACTCGACCTCTTCGAGGTTTTGTGCCTAGGAAACAAGCTCGAGTATAGCAAATGAAAGGTAGGTATTGCATGCAAGTTTGGTGCAGTCTAATTCCGAGTCTGTAGCCAATCAATTTGTATTCTTTGCTGCTAAATGTATGCGTTATTTGTTTTATATCATGTTGGGCTGACACGCACTGTGATATTCAACATACTGTGTTTGCTTCTTGTATAATAAGCTCCCATCTGAATTTTTTATTTTGACAAATGCAAAATTGTAATTTTTCACAATGAGATCATACTGACAAATTAAATTATTTGATGTTGTTATAAGTCTTCTTTGACTTGATTTATCTTCTTTTTATCGTTATCTTACACATCCTTGAGCATATTCACTGCACCAGAGCATTGGAGGACATCTACAATAACAAATATGTCATGCTTTATATGCAAATTATATTGATTGAGCAGACAAGATGTGAGGTGATCTCGTCAGCTGAAAGCTGTGGACATGTTTGTGGGTACGCTATAGCCATGACAGGCGGCCCAGGTTAGGTTACAGTTTCTAGGATAGAATTCAGTAGGAACTGTTTTCTAAAGGTACCCTTTCTATAATCATTGTGGATACTCAGTTCCTGCTCACTTCTAACACTGGCTGGGAGTACATCCTCTCCACCAATCGGGCAAAAAATGTTAGATGCTGTCTGCTGGCTCTGTGTAAGCTGAGAAAGCCTGCCTATTCCCAATAAAGGGAGGCGTTCAGTTTGATATTTCTAGGTTTCTTACAAGTCAAGGGTTGTGGTCTTCATCGTCTTTTTTAAATCAGCTTTGAGCCAACAAGAGTAGGTATCTTACAGTTTTAAGAACATGAGTTTACAACAAAGTAATTTGTTTGGGCAGAATTGAAGTACTTCCCACAGCCTATTTTGTAAACTATAGGACCTAAGATCAGGAAAGGTCTTTAAAGCTCAAAAAGAAAATGCAATGTCTGGAAGAAAACTTAGTTTGTTGGATTCAATGTTACTTGGCCTTTTTGTACGAAAAAAAATACCAAAAACAGGTTATCAATGATGATCTCTAATTTTACTCACGGTGGATCATTGTAACAGCCGCTACTCATACTTAGGGTAGCAAAAACAGCAATAATTACAGCGATAACCTTCATCATATACTCTTCTTCTCTAAAAACAGGAAATGTACATTTATACTATGCAGTTCTATTCATGATGAAACCTTTTTATTTGTAGCTCAGATAAGGAAGTTCTGAGCTCAAAATCACTGGTTTCAAATAACATTTTCTGATGAGATTATCATACCTGCAATAGTGAGCTGAAATGTGCTCTTAAATACTTAACGTAACGCAAACTGTTATGATCTAACACCTAGTAGACCTATGATCTTTAGCCTCAGTCAGTGACCGCTTGGGAGTACTTTTATTTCCGAATCGGCAACAAGCTGTGAGGATAGTTTTGTAGAACAATCTACCACGCGTTACACATGAGTGATACAAACCTTGTAGACAGATATCAAATATATCGGTAGATGTGTTCTTTGAAGATGGTGTCAAGTGTACACCAGTCTGTGAGAGCTCCAGATTATATACCGAGCTGTCATTGGTCCCTGGGACTTGCAGGCTTTGATTTTGCTTTGCAAGTCCCAGGGGCCCTTGCAGACTATATCAAGCTCAAAGTCCTAACTGATTAACACAAGTTGATTTGTTGCTGAGCTACAGCTACCAGTATTAATAACCAACTCTTGCCAGTGTAATTAATCAACTCAACACAACAAATTCCATAGCAAGTGGTGTGTTTGTAAATTCTTAACGACCAATGGGATTTATTTGAGTTTGGTAGATTGTTCTCTTTCTATGCTATATTGTTGGGCAACACGATAATGGAATAACTAAAGGGATTTCAGTGCCATTTAAAATTTATACATAGTGCGTTTTACAATGTCAACTTCAGAGTATCTTCATACCATCTTTCGAACCTATACACCACTTTATACTACCCATTGTATCTATACACAAAAAAATACCATCTATAATACTACCTAAACATATCTATGTAACATAGGCCAGCATAAACAGCAATCACATATCAAATACATACATCTTGAATTATACCCTCGGAACTTTGGTTATACTTATGCAAGCAAGCATCTTCTTGTGAGTGCGCAGCGTTTATATCTGTTGCAGCTGCAGCAAAGCTGAAACCTTAGTTGTGATGGCACTAAACCACTCACCTGCTGCTCAATTTCAACCTAATTTATATAATAAAAGATAAATTCCAGGCCTTAGAGTGACACAGATCTGCTTTGTTGACATTTGGCACACTCAAACACCCAAGCAGAAAAGTCATTCAGGTTTGAGTGTAACCAGGGGTACCGATAGGGTCACACAGCCTGTGGACTACAGTGGTATCTATCTGAACTCATGGACACCAACACCAATTTGATCAGGACTAACGCTTAATGTTCTTTAAGTTGATGTCCATTTTGTCAGCAGGAGTTGAAAACAACCACATTTAATGCTGAATTGATCAAATTAAAACTATCAATATTAAAGGAAAAAATAATAATAAGAAATGAATATTATTTTTGATGTAGATGGTATATCAAGTCTTCTTTAACAATATTTCATGACACCAGGCATATTTCATGTTGAGGGGGGGGGGGGGAAACTAATACGCCATTTCCTGGTTAACCCCCAATAAGTTAGAAATAAACATTTAAGTAAGTACAGTAAGTTGCTTGAGAACAGCCTGAGCAGGGCAAGAACTTTATAGGAGGAAATTCGGCCTCGATACTTAGGAAAACAAAAGGCGTAAAGTTTAGCACCAACCACACATGCACCCAAGTCACCTTTCACACACTGAGAAATACAGTAACATAAGGTAGTGCTTTAGGGCGCGAAGGTGGGAGTTGTGAAAAGACGACATGTCTCTTCAGTATTTTAGAATAATAGGAACGAGAAAAACCTGCTAACTGACGAGATGAATAAATTAGCATAACTCACTATAAAGGCGCGAAATGGTACTAGATTACGCATGAGCCAAGATAAGATAACTATGAAATATGAGGCTCAAAGGTCAGGCTAAAGTAATTAAACTTTACAAGTTATAACACAGTACTGTATTATTAAATAACTGAGCCTTGTCACATTGCTCAAGAAAGAATGAGTTTTTTAGGTGTAAAAAACTCTGTATTTTTAGAGTAAAACTTAACTACGGCACAACACCTTGGTGCTGATGATGCTGTTTGCGAGACGGTGGTATTGTAAGAAGGTCGGATGATGCTGTGTGTTGATGACTTTGAAGGAAGGTCAGATTTTGCTTTGTGCGCTGGAGTAATTCCGAAAGGTCGGATGATGTTGTCGGTGCCGGTGTCATTGGTTGAGGTCAGATGATATTGTGGACGTGATGGTGGCTTAAGTGAACAGGTGCTGATGTCTGTCTGTTTCTGACATTTTGACAACCACACTGGTGGTTAGCCTCCTGTTTTGACAATCTTGCCAATAACCTTCATACAAAATCTACAATCATCCTTTTCGGTTAATATACATAGAGAAAGTATTTGCATATGCTGGCGATCGAATAGACAGGGATCAGTGGTACTTTAGATTGTAATTAGTGGTGTATAGATACTCTAGGGTACATGAATCTTCTAACAAGTACTCCTCTGTTAGGTTGACCTCCCCTCTGTACCGAGCAGGATATCCTTATAAGGATGACTGTAGATTCTGTATGAAGGTGATTTCAGGATTGTCAAAGCAGGAGGTTAGCCACCAGGGTGTACTTGTTAGAGGGATTCAGGTACCCTAGAGTATCTATACACCACTATTTACTATCTATAGTAGCACTGAACCCTATCTACGCAATCGCCAGCATATCCAATACTTTCTCTTAGTTCATTAACCTTGAATTGTACCTTTTTGGCTGTGCAGCGTTGCTATCTTGTGAAGTCACAGCAAAGCTGTATCCTCAGTTGTGAGAGACACCCTACTAGTGTAGGCGCTAGCAACCTACCCTGAAGGTCAATTCCATTTCATTATAATTTTCCATCATTGAAGTTTAGTTCAAGATCTCATGGGTTAAACATATCTGGTATGTTTTATGTATCACCACCTGATGCCATAAGATGTTTCTGGAGACAGAAACATTTACAGTCAATCCATTTATCCATACTCAAATATGCCTGCATGGTTGAAAGATTACCGACATTGCGCGTGTTTAAATAATCAATTCAGTCCGGTTATATTTCCGTTGTAGCGTTTGATTAATCCAAAAGTGCTTATAATCCTAAACTGACTACAATTACATCCGAAGGCAATATTCGAATAGATCAATAGTCCTCTTGTCGCCATTGTCACAATGGTGCTGAGTGACTTGTGTCACAGAGCCGCTCTGCACATTCTCACAACCCAACATCTGACCTTAAAAGGCTATGTGAAAATATCACAGTATATAACTGGGTTAAGAAAACCTTATGCTGAATAATGTAGCTACTTGGGTTACATAACTTGAGATCATTTTATTGTATATATCAAACACTAGAAAATAAAAATCAATCTCATACAACTTGGTTAGGTGGAGGTGAGCTTATGGACAAATTTTATTTTTCTTTTAATTTTGAACTTCATAATGAGCCAGCCAAAGACTCTGCACATGTTTAACAAATCAGTGCAAGTTGGTTAATTTTGCAACGTAGCATTAGAGTCATTCACCTGTGCTTCAGTTCTCAAACTGGGAAAAGTTATAAAGGCAGACTGTTAATATGTCAATTTGGTCACTTTGGTGGCGCTGTAGCTTCAGTCAGAGAGATTCTTATCACAAAGGAAATTTATCCTACTTATTATACTAACATAATGTGTTTTTATTGAGGTTTTCATATATATAAGTATAGAATAGATGACTTATATCTATAACAGCGGTGACAGCGGCCACCATGCCGAGGTGCTTCAAACGGCAAAGCATGGCAGGCGGACCATACACTTCCCACATCAACAAGTGCACACTGCCGCCAAGTCTGCAGCACTAAACCACAACGATGAACTCGCCCAGCTCCGACCGTTTGCTTGCAGGCAGTTTCGCATACTCTTGAACTCTCTTTTCAAAGTTCAACTTTCTTTCATGTTAGCTATCAGTGTGCTACTAGGTGTTTAGCCTTAGCTGGAGGTTACTTGCCAGTTAGGGCTGCACACTCAAACAGCCAGACCACGGTGACCATATGCCAAGAGGACCGGTCGACAAGTAGAGGCCTGACACCTGCTATGGGAGTACAATTGTTCAGAGGTACTCATCCATGGGAAGCCGTGACGAGTAGGCCATTGTTACACCAAATTGCACTTTCACCAGAGACAGAGGGTTTCGGTACTTGGCTTCTCCTGTTTCTGACGCAACTAGGAGAATCCTAGTTTGTTGATCATCATCCTTCCATCACAAAATCCAGCAGAAGTACTATTGCCGATACCAGTGTAAGTTCTTGAATACCGAGAATGTGCGTTACGTGTCATCAGTTCTTGCTTTTCAATAACAATGAAACCAAGCACAATGCCGGGTATTTGTCTGGTGAGCAAGCAAGTTGGATTCCCATGTGCTGTAATCAAGTTTTGCGGGTCTTTGCGAAGTAGAACAGCAATGGTTTAGGGGTTTGCTAATGTCATCTGCTGCAAAGTACTATGCTATCGAAACTTGCTCCTGTAACTGTAATTGAAAAGTTGAAAACTTTCACAAATGCATGCCAGGAACTTGATAATGGTTTATTGTCGTCTACTTTACACCAAATCATGGAGGTAGTTGATTTCAAGGAGTGCAGCAGTTACCTTATCGGTTGCAAAGCTTGTAATAATTTTGTATCTTGTCAACCAACTGGATTCATGGAAATATATGCAAAAACCTTGAACTTCCCAAATACGGCAGAGATGGGATTGCTGACAGATGAAAGTAATTTAATTACGCCTAATAATGACAACACTCCCGATTTCATCAAAAATAAAACGGAGATTGGTTTCTGACTTATTGGGCTTTATTAATTATTGACCTAATTAACCTATACAATAATGTCTAGTAAACACCAAATTTCATCAAGAAGTTGAAATTGGATTTTGCTTTTTGATTGCACAATCAGTACAAATTAAAATATTAAATAGGATGGGCCTTCAAATGTTACATTCCAAGAATTTAAATGAGATTTATGTGTAAAGTGGTTGACGCTGTCTGTTATCAATCGCTGCCATCTCCTTGTCTTTATTCTCTCCTGAGCCTGAGCTGTGAGGGCTTGAGGTCTCACAGTTTCTGCCCCCCTCCTTTTTATTGGCTCTCCTGAGTCATCCAAAGTAAGCTGTGAAGTTATCTCACGTGTATATGATTCAATATTGCAATAGTAATATTTTCCTTGAATATAGTTACTTGTTTTAGTATAACGCCGCAAAATAAGCCATGCCTGTTGTTTGGTTAAATTTTTATTACCACATCAATATATAAATTTTTTTATTCAAAATAAATGCTTGCAATTAGAGGCTTCTTCTGGACATTTGCAAATTTGTAAGCACAAATAAAAGATTACTAACTAACAACCTTATGGACAGAATGCCACTGCCGACTCTGTCATCCATTATACATGACATTATATTATTATTATACGCAATAAATCAGAGTGAAAATTCATACTCAAGGTAACAAAATGTCAGATAAGGTAAATACATAACATATATATATATATATATATATATTTATATAAATTCAAATATATATATATATATATATATAAGGGAGAGACAATACTGGATCGATAACTGATATCATGATGCAAGTCGTAGTCTTTACTTCTTTTTGATATTTTACATTGGCAATTATATCATTTCCAATCGAAATGTTGTTCATATAGTGAAATAAAAAACACTCTGCCTAATTCTCAGCAGTCCTGCTGTTTTCTTGTTTTTGTTTGGGGGGCCTTATGAGACAAACAAGAGAGAACAACGAAAATAGGGCTGCTGAAATACGGCAAAGCCCAATGTGGTTATGATAGCATTGGTGCAGCCATGACCAGGGCGGCTTTAGTGTTTGATAATGTAATGCCACTTGTAACAAGTAATGCAGTCGTCTGAGCACTTAGACCAGGGCTGCTTTTGAAGTGAGCCTTTTATTTTTTAGCTGCTTGTAAAGTAAAGCTATATAATACTGCTTTTCATGCAATTTGAGAATCAATGGGCAAATAATGTTTATTGAGAAATTTCTAATCTGCAACCATGTCACATGACCAAATGTAATACACACCTACTTCAACAATAGAAATCTAAATAGAATTAATGGGCAGAAACATTACGTAAAGAAAATTTATTGATTTTTTTTCAATATGCCTGGCTCATGACATAATGAGCAGAATTATTCTCATTCATTATTGAGTATTGATTTGGGTGATATGAAACAGTGAAAGAGAAACGAAAGTAACTTGGTTGACTCCGCTTATAGTATTTCTGCTATTTCATGCTTATTATTAGATTCGGCAAAACATCATGTTCGCTGAATGATGAAATAATTTGGTAATTCAGCATTGGTCTTTGACAGTAATAGAAGCTGTCATTTAATGGACAGGATAAGACAAATCATGCTAGCTAAGTTCAATCAGGATGACTGGTTGTGACAATGTGAGGGATGCTGAATCCTCTTGAATGTAACATTTAGAACAACCATCATGGCACATGACAAGGGTAAGTATTATTTGTCATTATTCGTCAGGGAAAGTAATCATTGTCATTACTATATTATTAGAAAAACATGTTAGTGACAATACGCAGGACTAGAAAGATATGTATCATCTCCTTAATAAGATTGCGCCGGTGATGCTTCACTGGCTCCAACCTTGTGGAGTAGGAAGTAGATCAGTTGGTTAGACTGCCTGTCCTGTAGCACACACATGTTGGAAGTACTGGGTTCGATTCCCTGCTGCATTCTACGGATTATGGGCTCTGTGCTTCAGGTGCGCTCAAACCTATTATGTCTTAGTGTTCGGACTTAGACAAAACCTATTTAACCAATTTTAAACCGATCTACATCACTGACTAAATCATACAGTAAGAACAATGACATGGATTGATCAGCTGCATGGTTGTATGTTAAATAACATTGTCTAATGAAAAGGGCCAGTTATACCTCAGTAAGCGCTCATCGTGTCCCGTTTTCCAAGCTGTCAAGCCACACCATAGTTGAATAGGTTTGTATAATGTGTTTAGGAAAACAATCAATAACCACTGTTCATACTGATGCAATCTCATAGCAATGAACAAAAATATTGAATTCACTCACGCACCACGCACTTAAGCACAAGGATATTATTGAATGATGTAAATAATTTCAATGTGCGAAATGCCAGGGTTTAGAAGGGTCTATACTCTAGAGTCTAGAGCATGTTATCTCCCCTGCAGCAGATTGACGCTAAAATGATGCTCCACTAGCGATACAACAGTATGTCTAGCCCTAGCTCATAGGGCAGTTACCAGGCTGCTTTACTTACACAAAAGATTATCACAAGACAGTATTGGTCAAAGGTAGCCTAGTATAATATATTCTAGTGTTATTCCGTAACAGGAGAGATAACATACTCTGGACCCTTCTAAACCCTGGGTTTTTGCACTTTGAAATAGGTTCTATCATTCAATAAAGGCCTTGTGCGAGTAAATTTAGTTTTTTTTAGTCATTGCTTTGATATAAACTTCGATAAGGACAGTGGTTGTTTTTTGCTTTCGTAACCTTTTTAAGACTCAACCACTTCCTCTTTCTATCGGCCATTGTTCGGTGTAAATTTTTGACGTTTCTGGATAAGCTTGTTGCATGAGTGCGTTCCACACACAACAGTCTGCCTTCCTTCTTGTTAATCACTAATTGGTTTGAATTATTCCGGTGGTAAATCTGTCATCCTGCTTATAGGGGCTCTATACCGTTGTTGTCCAAGAGTCAATTACTGAGCTCAAAAGACATGATGTTTGTGATAAACATGTGAAAACTATGTGGGGAAAGAAAAATCGAATTGCCTGCAATAAATTTAATGTTATGGTCAATCAAAGCTTGAGTCTCTCTTTCTGGGTCATATGTTTTTAAAACTATTACTCAAAGTCATACAACCTAAATGCATGCTCTTAACAGGTTTGATAAGCTGGTGTAGTAAGGAAACTGAGGAGGATCCAGGTACCGACTGGTGGGCCTCACCACCTAAGGTCTTTGATGAAGGGTATGACCTTGACCTGGAGCGAATCACTCACATTAAGGTGAAGAAGGAGTTGATTGAAGCAACTGGTCAAAGTCTGAGCAGTATACAATGTATCAAGATTGAGGGAGCAGTTTCACCTGATTCTATCATGGGGTATGTAGCTAAATAAGAAAACGCTTTAACCACATTTGATTATGCGCATAGTTTGTCTTCCCTTGTCTTGAGAGGGGAAAAGTTTGTCATGGCGTCAAAAGCATACTTACAATTACTTGCCATTACTTACTATTACTTGCGATCACTATACATTACATTCAAAACATTCACAATCAGTTAACCATAATATGCTTGCATTGAAAAAGCCAGAACCGATGATTATTCGCCCTACCAATCAATTTGTTCATTGATGGACTTTATACCTTTAATTCGCTATGTTTCCATGAATCGATTTGACACCAGTTTTAAGCTTGATCGATGTATGGGAATAGCATATATAAACATATAAAGAATAATATATAATCAACTTCCGCATGAACTGATAGACATTTTTGATGCGAAACCAGATACCGTTTTGAATCATACAAATCCAACAATGGTTAGCGCCCTTACAAACAATGACTTCAAAGGATATTGACGTGGGAGGCCAGGGTTCAAGTCCTGGCCCTCAAGTCCCAGCCCAGCAGATGTTTTTCATGTTTTTTCCATCATGGAAATCATTAGAATTCATCATTCGAAATGGGAGTGGACCACTCATTCGAGGCACAGACACATAGTGATTATCAATTCATTAGGGTTTTGCCCCGCATTGTGTGTATTTTAATTCCCAACACACCCACCTGAATTTAGTTTGTATCTGGCACACAACCAGGAGAAAATTCACTTATTCATAACTTTTTATACCACACAATCAAACCAGTACTATGAAGCATGTACTGCCCACACATAACCAGATGTCGTGTCCTGGATTTATGCAATAATCAAGGTAGAGATATCGGGTGAACAATATTGAATATATTCAATAATGCCTATATACATTAAATTCAATATGTAAAATATAGAGAGCTGCCGAGCTATACTAAGCCTTAAGGGAAAACATTTTCTGCCGCATTAATGCTTAGTAACTCAGCAGCTTGCCAACAATGAATGCAAAGTCAATATTATTGTTAAGCTGTGTCTTGAAAAAACAGCAACCAGTTTCACTTGAGCACTGTTAAATTTAAGCATAATCGTAACGCCATAACCAAAAGAGTATGAAGCTGCTTTCAAATCCAGGGCTGTCCCGCACTGATCTATATTTTTTTCTTCGCACTGGTCAATAGTTCTATGGATGGATAGTGTTACTCTACATAGATATTCTGCTTAGGTTGGCATCATCTATATTGTGTGAGGATTGAGAGCAAAATCCTCACCATAAATTCACTGATCACCTTCGCTCTTTCTGTCTTTGCCTGATCTTTTCATCAGCCAATTTCTTTCACACCAAACATTTATAATATATAGGTTTTATAGCACATAAGAATCACTGTAACGTTTTACAAACCTGTCAATAATTTAGTGCCAATCATTGATAGCGAACTTTTACCCAAAAAATTGACTAGCGAAACTCGTCTCTCTAAAAGCGAAGGATTACAACTATCAAAAGACAATTTCAAATTTGCCATCGCCAATTTCATACATTGCCTCACCACATTAAACTATGCTCAACGGTTATTACATTCAAATCTGCCATAAAGAGCCACCTTCTTCATTGTTAACTCTCTGAAATTAATTCCAGTAGCTATTTTTGTTGTTTTTATTTGACATATATCTGCTCAATGTTTTTCATTGAACTATTAATATTGGACTATTTTGAGTTTTCCCAGTAAATTATACTGTTCATCAATAGGTAAATTCGCGGCCTCCGTAAGAAATATTAATAATAAAAATATTCATGGGAAATCCCATTGACATTGGTAAATCCAGATATTTTACTTGGCCGGACAAATAAATTTTTATTGTCAGTTGATTGGTTTTCCCAATTAAGTCTCCGCCCACTTTATGGTCAGGTGATCATAAATGTGGAGAAGAGTGTAGGGATCAGTTCAGGCAGTCATTCAAGACAATTCCAAATAACTTTAATTCTTTGACAACTCAAGCATTCTCCCAACCATGTCGTTTACAGAGATGGGTGAGGCATTTTTCCAGCAAGTTCCTTTTTTCTCTTAGCTACCTTTTTTTATTTATCCTAATAATGGGCAAAACAATCTAACCTGTCAGTGACTGTGAGTGTCTCACTCCCAATCTCACTAACTCACTTACTTAACTTAGTTAGTGAGACTGGTAGTGGGACTGAGTCACTACTATTATTTATTGCAACTCTATATCTATCTTATCTTAGCCATACAGATCAGTAAAATTAGAGTGGTAGGAGATTGCTCCTATCATCCACAACAAATGTTTGAGCATGGGCACCTTGGGGCTGAAAAGCATAACACAATGTCAGTTAACACTTTAAAAGGTTTACTTTGCCAAAGTTTGGGGTTTTGTTGGTGATAATAGTGGACTTTGGCAAAGTGCTATGCTTTTGAGTCCCCATTTGCTTGAGAGTTTGTTTGCTGGCACTCTTTTGCTCAGGCAGACTACCTCACTACAGTGGTTAGTTTGCGGGTGATTGTGTAATTCGTCCCATCCTTGGCTGAAGAGGCTGTAAACTCAAAACTGCTAGCAATTTATTTAGCAATTTGATATTTTGTGTATAATGAGGCATAGGGAAGATTTTGATACAAAAACCTCACCATTTTTGCCTGCCATACGTATCGTTACCCAGTGCAGCCCATGACAAGATTCTTTGTTTGTAGATGATGTCATACCAGATCTAAGTATCCTAACAGAGGAAACGCCGAATCCTATTCAGCATGGGCTGAAGGAAGAAGGTACGTTTGAAAAAGGGATTTGAATTATGTATACTACGATCTTAAATGGTACATGCAGAAATTGCTCAGCTTTGTTGGTGTCAGTCATGGACGCTTCACTCATTTCACAGGCAATAACCGGTCACTGATAATTATTGTGATTAAGTTTATGTGTTTACACCGCCCGTAAAGCATACGATTGTATAATGGGTTAAAGATGTGTACTGGTGTATAATCTTGCTTTTCCTTGTCCCTCATCAGTCATGATGAATGCACCCTCATCACAGGCTGACACTGAAAGGTTTGATACCGCTTATTGTTCCTTTCCTTAGTTCAGTGGTTAAAGTCCAGACTACTTCATCTTAGGGTTGAGTTGGCCCAACAGTTTGGTGTGTCTTCTAAGTCTGCCCTTCTGTGTTAATGATTGCAAACTGGACTTTGACTACTGAACAGAGCTCGCCTGCTATTGTTTTGAATTGTATTGTTCTGCTTTGTTCATGTTGAAAAGTTGCCGGTCCGAGCCGCGTATATGTAAAAGTTTCTGCATTATTCTATGGTCGTATAGACACTGCAGGTGCTGTGGCCACCAGTCATTGGATTGGTCTTACTTCAGCTGTAAGTACGGCTGTTGAGTTTTCATCAAGCCTTTTATTTCCGCCTGATCATACCACCTAAGGCAGCACCGACAAAAAACAAACAACAGTTTTGTTGGCCTCCCATGATGCACCAATGCCACCAAGTCATGAAAAGGCTGGGGCTAAAAGTAAAATAGTTTTGCTTTCATCACTCAGCTTCATTTTCAAGTTTTAATAGCTACCTTTTTTATATTTGTAGTGAGGTTGTTGTCACCAAAAAACGGAGGGGTCGACCGAAGGGTTCTAAGAATAAGGTAAAGGCGGCATCACGGAAGATTGTTGCTAAGGCTAAGAAGCACTCGGTAAGATGCATTAGTAAGACTCATTTTTTAATGGTATAACTGGCCCTACTCGTGGACAATAGCATTGTACTGGTGTCCAAGTGAGTCAGGGACAAAGTCATAGAGAAAGCGTAGCCCAAAAACCACAACCAGTTACCCCAAACACACACCCAAACCCCTAATCAAAACACAGATTTTGATCTACGGGACTTAGTCCGGATACCGTGCAAGTATAGGCCGCAAAAGTCACTACAATTATTGATGTATTGAAGCCATGTTGTTTCCATCAAGGTGTATTGATAATTGTAGCTTATGAAGACACCCTCGCCAAAAACAAAACCAAAACGATATCAAGTTTCCACACCCACTTCGTCTGGTGAGGTAAGTGGTAGGAAATACAATATTGACTTATGTAAACGCTGCGTTACCATGCAGTCGGCATTTTTTGGGTTTTTTAAAGGGATATGCACACATCACCTAGATGTGTGTTAATACATTACACAAAGCTGACACAGTGTAAACACAGCTTTTTCCACCCACTCATACCTGATATATCACAGTATTTTCGGCCTAGAATTATTTGATAGCTCCTACTTATATGTATTTGGTTACCTGCTGATGTATTTAAGTTTTGAGACAACAAGTAGCAGTCATGTTTATTTCCAGTAAAATTCTAATTGTATAAGGATTATTGACTCGCTTCATCACTATTACATCCCAATACATAGTGCCATGCTCTGTCTGATTTTTGCATTGCTATCCTGCTTTTCGCTGTTGTAAGAATTTGACTTTTGCCTCTCTATTCAATGAATACGACTTTGATAGAATATATTTCCTCTTCTCAGGTAACACCAAAAGCTGCTGGAGGGTTATTTGCTAGGAATCTGCTAGTGTCTCCTCCCAGTCCAGTAGAAGTACCAGTCCCAGTATCAGATGTTGAGTCTGAGTCGAATTTTGATGATGTACAGAGGGAGCTGTATGAGGGCGAGGGAACAGGTAATGGTCACTGATATACTTGTATGTTTCCACATGCTTGTCCATAACAGATGATATTTAAACCCTAATAGTAGTAATGATATGTTAACCCTAATAATAGTAATAAAGGCCTTAATGATGACGCAAGACCGTATTTTTCCGACAGTACTGTAACCCATAAGAAATATGTCATGTCTCTACTTTGATAGTATTGTCCGTGCTGTTTGCCAGCTTTGAGATTTTTTATTTGTAGAACCTATTCCATATACGAGGGAACTGAAAGAGGTTCTCATTAAAGTCTGCCTGCCTGCTATAAAGGGGTACAACCTGGCGAAATCAAAAGCCGAAAAGGAGAGGGTAAGGGGAATCCAATAATTACTGATTGATTTTGGAAGCTGATGCAACTTGCAAAGGCTTAATGTTCGAAAATGGAGCAGCCACATACCATCCAGACTAGCGGACTAAGTTTTTTTGGAAAGAAAATTCCTTGCTACCTATCATACTACGTTTACTCTTGATGATAAGGAAGGATAGCTAGAAATGAAATCTATCATCATGTGATGAGCTTGTTACCCGTCCTTGGGATCGTTGAAACACTTTCCTATGAGTCTGCTCCATAAACTATCATTGAATGTTAAATTCCATAAACATTGTTTTGATATTTGTGTAAAATTCACCTTTCCGGATGTTTTTTGTTTGGATTTGTCTTCTTATTAACCGGCAGCAGAAAACTGTTTCTTTTTCATAATTTCTGTTGCACACCTACAGCTTTATCATCATGTCAACACTGTTTTTTTTTGTAGATTTGGGAAGACATCGAAGGTAATCTTATAGAGAAGGGCTTCCCTGGTATGATTAAAGGACGAGGCAAGGATCCGCGGAGGCAGTATCTGAGTCTACTAAAAACCCATAAAGAGATAGAGGACTGGAACTGCCAGAGTGGTATGTTGCCGTTGCTTAATCATCCACTGCTGGATATAAACTAGGCCTTCTTTGGCCCCCTTTTAACCAACATGATTTCCCTGTCTTATATACCTAACAATGAAGATAAGATGCCTGAGTGCAAAAGCAACTGATCATCGCTTGATTTCGGCATGTGTTGTCGGTGAAAGCAATAATAGAACTTGATCACAGCCCTTAGGAATTGCTTGTATCCTGTACTTGGTATTTTGAAAACTGGCTGATGTGTCATATGCTTGTAACCTGCATTGTTCATGACTCAAATTCCTTGGATGATACAAAATTGCATTCTGTGATTATTAGGAAGAAATAGGAGAAGTTTCAAGTACTCCGAGGCATTTTACGATGCCATCAACGTTGCCAAAGAAGACGCCCCTCAGGTGGATGTGACCGTGGATGTGGGAACAGAGTAAGTAGAAATATCTTTAAATTCATTATCTCGATTGCAAGATGTTTCAGTGAGACATATGATTTGTATGCAAATCAGCCTGGTATATACACTCAGTAAGCGCCTTTTGAGATTCATTCACCGCTCATACCATAGCTAGAATTTCTGTTAAGCAGCAGGAGAGATTTCAACTTCTTATAGACATAATAAATACGCGTTGCATTATTTGTAGGGAACGGCCTCATTGTTGCAGGCATCGTTGTTTAACAATCATTGAAGTCATTGAAGTATTTTATGTGATCGCCAAAAGCCATACTAACATCTGCTTTCATTCCATTTCAGACCTGCTGCTTCATCTACAATGCAGCCTAGGAAGCATCCGAGGGGAAAGAAGACAAACGACACAGAACAGCAGAAGCTCCAGTTATTAAAAATGGAAGTTGAATCGAAGGTAGCATATATGGAGAAAATGCTAGAAAACGATAACAAAAAAATAGAACTCTTAGAAAAACTCGTGAATCACATTACTAGCCAATAGAACTGATAGGACTTAACAACTAACTACAACACACTACACAACTACTACAACACAACTTTGATCGTCATGATACTGTCTGTTTATACGTATTTATATTTTAGTGTGCTATACTTTTCTTCCGCGTCTTGTCATTTCAATTCTTTCCTACAGACACTTTACACTTATTATGTAGTAGCCAGAACTTCCGAGCTTAGCTGTTTTTGTCATTGTCTATAGATTCATACCGATATTTTCATGTTCTATACTTAACAACAGTGCCCAGTCATTTATTCCATGCCGACATTTTAGTGTAGTAGACTCAACTTCAATTCCCAGCTGTTTTGGTAATGGCTTTTTATTCATACTGATATTTAATATGTGCTATACTTCCCTTCTGTGCCTGGTCATTTCTTTCATACAGAAACTTTTATGGCATAGACCCAACTTCAGTGCTCTGCTGTTTTTGACATTGCCTTTTTATTCTATTCTTTACTAAACAGTGCCTGGCCATTGATGCCGCGGAGACAAGTTAGTGTAGTAGACCCAGCTTCAGTTCTTAGCCGTTTTAGACTGTCTTTTTATTCATACTGCTATTTTCATGTCCTATATACTTCACAACAGTCCCTGGTCATTAATTCCGTGCAGACAGTTTGGTGCAGTAGACACATCTTCAGTTCTCAGCTGTTTTGATACAGTCTTTTTATTTGTACTGCTAGTATTTTCATGCACTAGGCTACACTTCAGTATTCATTATATTCCTGAGGATACTTATCCTGCGTTTGGCATTTCATTTTGACCGATGATCGGTTACAGTGCCTTTTATCTTGCTTTACACGATGGGCAGAGCAAAAAGTTCTTTGTTTATAATTGCCAAACCAATTTAGTAAAGGACAGAAATTATGACTGCACCCAATGGTAAAACTGCTAGTTTTGGTGCTAAAAAAGGAGTTGTCCTTTACATGTGAAGCAAGCGTTCAACAGAATTGACAGCTGATTCTGTTGAAAGCTTGTGCTGTAAACAAAAGACAACTAATGTTTTAGCACTAAAACAGAAGAATTCCTTGCTTTACCGATGGTTAAACAAACAGTTCCTTGTTTTACCTATTGGTAATCCACGGAGTTCTTTGCATTAGCCGTTGGCAAAAGCAAAGAATTGAATGCTGGACCAATGAGTAAAGGATGGAAGTTATGACTGCAACGAAAGTAGTTTAAGTGCTCAAACCAAGGGTTGTCTTCCGGCGCACGCTATCCATGGAATGACCCCTTGGTGTCATTCTGTGAATAGCGTGCGCCACAGCGGAAGACAACCCTTGGTTTTAGCACTAAAACTACAACGAAAGATAAAACTGCTAGTTTTATTGCTTAAAGAGGAGCTGTCCTCTGTTCGTGGAGCAACCGTTCAACAGAGTCAACAGTTGTGCTGTAAACAAAAGACAACTTCTGTTCTAGCACTAAAACTAAAGAATTTCTCGTTTTACCGATGGGAAGAACAATGAGGTTTTGTTTTACCTATCGGTAAACCACAGAGATCCTTGCATTACCGATTAGTAACATACAGAATTCGGTGCTTTACCAACAGGTAAAACACAGAATTCCTGGCCCCACTTATTGACATAATACAGTATTCCTTGTTTTGCCAATCAGTAAATTGGTAAAACAAGGAATTCTGTATTATCTCAACTGCTTTACCCCTTGGTAAAAGACAGAATTTCTTGCTTAGACAAACTAATGGTTGAAACGGCAAGCGATGTATTTTATCAATATGGCAAAAACAAGAAATTCTGTGATTTACTAAACGGTAGAACAAGGGGTTGTGTGTTGGATTTGACATTCAAGTGTAAGTATATTTCAGGTGCAGTGTCTAGACAATGACACACAGCCTGCAAATCAGTCAAAATTAACTTCGCCCATCAAAAAGAGTGAGATTCTGTTATATCATACCATGAAACCGGTATCAGTACATGTATCCTAGCTAGATCTTTGGTTTGACCAGAGTTTCTACTTCCAAATTAAGTGCGAGGGGTTCGTACTGGCCCCTTCTCTCTCACTAAACAGGGCAATGATATCGGGACATACTCGCTTATGCAACCTAAATCACAAACTGATTGCAACTGGTAACAAGTTAGCTTCACAATACTTATCTGGTGATCCTCCGTACTGGCTGTGGGCATGTGTATGCGAGTTCTTTCTTGTCAATATCGCCGTATTATAGGTCTACAGAATGGAAACTGCCTATCGCCGTCTCTGCGAGCTTTACCGAACCTGCATTTATACAGCGAAAGTGCGGACAATGAGCCTGTCTTCAAATTATGTAAAAAGTAGATCATGGCAAACAATCAGTCTTTAGATAGCTCGGAGCACACCTGTGGCATAAAGGCCCAGTACAGTTATGGCAGTTATATAGAAGTTATCTTTTATAAGGCAAGGGAGAGACCAGGAGTTATGGCACTGAATTTACGAATGAAATAAGTCAAAACAACAGTCTCCGGACAAATCGGAGCACACCAGGGACACAAAGGCAAAACAGGAAATTTAATCATTAAAAAGTGTCATCAACCCCCTGCTTAAAGTATGTCTTGCAGATGGCCTCTCGTTTCGATATCGCAGAGTCAAACCTCAACTCAGTCATCACTCGGCCACACTGCTCCCTATCTGTTACACAATCATGTCGTAGGATATAGTTGTGTAGGATAAGGCAGCACCTTATCACTGCTCTCGCCCTCTCCCTTGAGCGTACATCAACTTGTTTGAGTCTTCGCCAAACGTTCTTTAGGCGGCCGTTTGCGTGTTCTACTAGAACTCTAGTGGCACTGTGGGCCTTGCTGAATTTCTTCACCCGCCGAGGATTATTACGTGTATCCCTGTATGGCTTCATCATTCCACTCTCTAGCTTGTACGCACTGTCGCCTGAATATAAATTTATGTTTAATCATGCATTTTCACTTTACCCACAACGTGGAAGTGGGCATAACATATGTAGATATAGTCAGATGAACATTGGATGCAGAATATTGGGTATTTTATTCTAGTTCAGCCAGCTGGTATTAAAGTTACATGTACTTTTCCATTCAGCAATGCTGCACAGTTAACAAGTCTACTCTGGGCAAGATGGGGTCAGATTAAACTTGTAAACATCATATAAAAAATCAATAACATGTTTGCAGATGATTACAAGCCTAGCCATACCACCAGCCCTGTTTAGATTGGTTTAGCCAAGTAGTAGGGTAATATTAAGCTCATAAATTATCAAATTTTGCTGTCAAATTTAAGTATTTATCATAGATTTTTCTTATTGAAACATCTTGTTGTGGAGGACATGAAGGTTGAAATCCAAGCTAAGTACCTCATTCTGGGTGAGCGGAAGCAACTACTGACATACAATGGAAAAAGAAGACACAAGAATCACAAATTACTACTAACTTACCAAGTAAATGATACTGGGCAGGCAGTGTACTGAGTTTCTCCACGAGGTCTGTGCGTCTCAGGACTCTGGCATCATGATAGGATCCTGGAGAGCCTACACTATAATAAATGACTTCCTCTGCGCTGTTTACTACCAGCATACAGTTGAAACTGTAATTCTTTTTCCGACTAAAGTATGTCTGTAACAATTTTAATAGGATATTAACTAAATTAGCAATTGCTACCACTGCAGTGGTGCTAGTCGGCTTCATAGTATAGATGAGTAATCAATGTCTGTTATGAGTTTGGGCATTTCACTGCAGGGATAAACGCAGCAACCAAAGCCTTATAGAGGGCTTTGGCAGCAACAGAGGCAAATAGACATAGCCAATGGTCAGCAACATGCACACATCACCCATGATGCCATGAACATGCCAAGCATGATAGGTGGGTCTATTATCCTTGAACATACAGGGCTTAACATTATTATGGAGCTGCTATAGAATGCTTTACAAAGTGCATTGACTAAGGCCAGAGAGTAAACTCGTGACTGACATGATAGTATATGGTAACAGCTTTAGAAACAGCACTCACCTCTGAGTGTTGAGAAGGCTGAGCAATCTTCACCTCAGTTCCATCAACTAGGCCAATGACACCTGGGAAACCTGTTGGGAAAGGCAATAACAATACAACGTGAATCATCACATTAAATGATTACACCACAATATTTCAGGTCTACTACAGACTTCAACTACATCTATTGCCTAAGGCCCTGAGCACACTAGTCCGTTTTACGGATCCGTTTTTGCTTATATGATTCTGTTCACTGAAGTGATCCTTCAGGATATAGATACAGGCCAAAAACGGATCCGTTAAACGGACTAGTGTGCTCAGGGCCTAAGACCATTACCACAAGCACTGGTTTTCTTAGCTGTTAGGGATGCATTGCTCGACAACAAAGGATATAGATCCAGGCCAAATCTAGCTTGAGTGTCTGTGGACAAAAGCACCTACCATATCGGGTGAAGAATGTGGCTTCCTCTACCTCCATTTCTTCACGAGTCGGCCAGCTGATGTATTTTGGTTCAAGCTCCAGGAGAGCGTGAGTGATCCTGGTTATGCTCTCGTGAACGGTGGACTCAGTGACATTGAAGCTAGATGAGGAAACATGAATTCATAAATTACTGACATTAAGTCTTCTCTATGTGTATAATGATGTTATGCGGACATCAAACCAAAGCTCTCATAATAACAGACAGAAGGATTCGGACTTGGTCACTGCAGGGTAAATTGATATTCGCTAACAAAATAGATACATGTAGCCTACATGATTCATACTGTTTCTCAAATGAGAAGGCCTACACCGTATAGGTAATACCTAACAGTAATCTAAACTTATTTACAGGTCATATGCATAAACGCAACACCTCTGTCAATTTGAGGAAATGCAGACAGGACTTCGAGAAATTTTCCATTATACCCTGGCTTATACAGCTAACTTAGCTGTCAAAAACTACCAATAGGTTGGGAAAGCTGAGATAGCGCAGTCGACAAAGCATGCTATTAGTGTAGGGCCTCAACAAATCAAAACACATCTCAGCACCCTAATTGCATACGTCTCAAGATAATTCAAATTACACTTATACAATAAAGCAAGCTCTAGTAGGCCTACTCACTGTGTTGCGATTGACGCTATAGCATCAGTTGTAGAGTAATAGTGCAGAGCAATCACGAGTCTGTGACCACTCGCCAAGGTATTTGGTGGCATAAATGGCTCTCTATAGTCCCGTAGCCATTCTTTTCCACTGGTAGTCTCCTTCAATTGACTTAGGAGAAGTTCAAAGGAGTCTGAAAAGTAAAAAAGTGGTCAGATTGTTACCATAAAATCTACCTACCTTGAGAATGAAGGAATAGATTGGAACGATTTGACATAATGGTTGGTTAAATGTATGGTGTTGTTTTCAGTCAATCACTTCAGTAACATCTCGACTAACACATGTGCACCAAGGGAGAAGAGGCAGAGTACTGCTATAACCCCTAAACAGGTAACAACATGGACTGACAGAATGTGGGAGGGAGGGAGGGAGGGAGGGAGGGAGGGAGGGAGGGAGGGAGGGAGGGAGGGAGGGAGGGAGGGAGGGAGGGAGGGAGGGAGGGAGAGAGTATGTGCAACGTGAATACTGTTGATTGATTTGCTTACTATTTAGTATTTATAACTTACCTCGTGATAATCTGAACGAGCTTTGAAATCTGCTGTTACTCCACTGAGATAGAGAAACATAGAGCTGATCACGTACTGGCCTATGATCCTTTGGCTTCACAGTCACTAATAGCTCAGGGTTGATATCAGGTACAGGGGGAGGGTTGCTTGTTATGAAGAAGGATTGCAGTGCAGACAATGAAGATGATGCCTTAGATGATGCAGATTCCCCATTCATCTTGATTGATGGCTACAAATTGACTGTTGAGTGGCTCTGACCAAAGCCTTAGACAAAGGGCTTTGGCTCTGACAAGCTAATTGGGCAACTACCCTTTCAAATTGACCAATGAGAGAACAGGTCCACACAATATATTTCATGTCGCGCGTAGGGCTTATTATAATAAAATCTATTCAGTTGGATTTCCCAATGAAAATGGGATTTCCATTGATTATTTATTGATTATTTAATATAAATAGGTAAATTCGCGACCTTGGTATATATAATAGGCAAAAGCGCGACCTGTTCCAATTTAATAAATATTGACTGGGAAACCCAATAACTCTGGGGAATTCCCACTGTTAATAAAATATTACCCAATCGTGTGGCGCGACTTTTGGGAAACAATTATTTCAATAATAACTGGCCAATAAAAAGCCAATGTAGGTTGTAGGTGTTATCCAATGGGAATGTTTCAAATATTTTCCACATTCCACTTGGTGAAAGATGGCAAGCATGGACTCAAGCCAGTCAGACAAGCATCAATCAACATTGACAACTGTGACTTTGATGATGGATGCACCACCTCTACTGCCTCCTGATATCAACCATGCATTCTTTGGCAACAGTGGCAAAGATTTCAGGCCTACAAGAGATCAGCTCTATGAATCGTTGCCAGACTGGAGTCAGTCTAGATTCAAAAGTGCCTTCAGGCTCTCAAGAGGTAGGCTGCTACAACAATACAACACTAGTCCTTCTGAACTGTGGCTGGTATTATTATTTTTAGGGTACTGTACAGGCTTTATCAAGCTACCTGGTATGATCTTCTCCTACTTTACTCTACCCTACTCTACCCTGCAGTAATCTACTGACACTGACTGTTTTATCATAATAATAATGGTATATATATATTATGTATATATATAAATCATCATATGTTCTCACACATTAATTACTTACTTTCCCATTAATCCTAACATTGATGTTATTTCAATTGACTTGGACTTCGTTGGACACCTCAGTTCTGGTGTCCTACCAGTCAGTTCCAAAACACCCTAAATAAAGAACACACATCCCTGCGGCGACATCCTCACAGGCAACGGACCATTCAGGAGATATACCTTAACTATTATTCCACTATCGAGCTTGCTGTTTTGTTACGCAACAAACATTATACTGATTTTTATACAATTGACTATTAGTTTGGAAACACGAACAATTGCTGCATAACCATTTTTATCACCGTTAGTGACTGGGTTAACATGTCAACCTTGCCTAACATTTATACTTTTTTTTATAATTATAGAAGCATTCGATACTCTCCTCAGTGAGCTAAAGCGAACTGAAAGCGGTAAAGAGTGGTTGCGGGAACCGAGTGATCCGTATATGCCCCCTAACACTCTGCCAAGTGAACACCGGCTCATTATTGCACTCCACTTTTTCTCTACCGTTGACTCTATGGTTTCCATAGCTACACAGTAAGTAGAGGAATTGTGAAACCTTTATATGTGGTTCTGGATAAATTGTCGGATAACAAGCGTAGATCTATTCCAATCCGCTTACTTTTGGGTATTGATGTGTATGTTATGGTGTACCAGCGCTGACCCCCTTATATTTCTGCACATATATTTCTGTCATTTTCATTATGCATTAGATTTCATGCCTATGCCATGCCTACAGACAGCAGTTTGCTGCAGTTGTGCAGGTGGCTAGAAAACTATGTCTCACGAGCTTTGATGACATTGCAGATTTCTTTAACATCTCTCAATAGTTTGACTTATTATGTTTTTGCAGTTTCAACGTTACCCACTCAACTGTCAGAGAATGTGTTACCCGTATAACTGATGCCCTTTTGGAGTTGGAAGGGCGGTACATAAATTGGCCAACAGATGAAGAAATGGCTATTGAAGAGGCCACATTCTTCACTAGATATGGTAAGTGAGTTTTTATATCATTAACAAACTAGGTCATGGTCTGCATATTGGAGTAGGCCTGATTGAGAATTACTTATAAATTAGCAATCATTATGTTAATACACTGCAAATTTGATGGTAACAGCTTGTTCTGACAGAGGGAAGTGTTGTCCCTATGTGTTTTAGCGTAAAGATGAAATTCCAGTTCTGTTTGACCCATATGCGAGGCCTAGTAACAACCCTACTTTCCATCCAATTTTAAAAGTTGTCTTCTGTTAACGGTCAAGTTTTAACATATACTCCATGCTGTACTAGGAATTTGCCTAAGCTGCCATGTCTAAGACGGTGCTGTGTAAAGTGTCCTTCTCTTGATTTCTGCATTTCTTGTGCCGTCATTTCAGTCACAACATCATATATGTGAAATTGACTTGCAGCTTAATGTTTCATAGGTTTTCCTGGAGTCATAGGACTTGTTGATGGTACGGAAATCAAGATAGCCCAACCTTCTCGTCGCTCAGAGGTAGGGAATTCACTCAAGAGCAATTATCCTCAAAGTAGGCCTTGATAAAGTATACAGTCTATTGCAAGGGAGAAAGCCAAAGGATTTTACTTTATGGCAATTTTAATGTGTATGATCTTGTTTCTGACTATTTTGTATTTTTTGCACTGCATCAAATCGCGAAGTATGTGTTGGCCTGTTAATGCAATATTGAAATTTGTATTGTGTGTTTTGATAATTAAGTACCACAAACATGCTGTGTTGTTATGTAGGTACTTTTCTAAGTAATATCACCACATAAAAACAGTCACGGAAAAAATTTACCCTATAGATTAACATGGGGTAAATATCAAATTGTAAAGCTTCTTGTTTGGGTGATCGGCACCTGATGGTTATCATAATCATTCCGTGTTTTATTGTAGACATATTACAGCAGGAAGTCAAATTATTCCTTCAACTGCATGCTGGTGGTAAATAGCGCTGAAGAGATTATATATTACTCTGTTGGCTCACCAGGCAGTTATCATGATGCCAGGGTGTTGAGGAGGACCAGTCTCGTGGAAAAGCTGGAAGCATTGCCTAAGCAGTATCACATATTAGGTGAGCTTTTAACAGACAAGCATACTCTCAGACAGTTATTTCTCTTCTAGCACCAGTGGGTTCAAAAATAGCTTGGCAACAACAGCAAATTTTTTGGCAGGAGTTCATTACTGGTCTTATCTGTTGAAAACTGAAATCTGAAAAAAATCTGTTGAAAACTCAAAAACACAAACTCTAGATGAGTTAACGTTAGGTAAAGTTTAGCTTAGCTAGTTTATGGTCACTTCATGTTAACTAGAATAGAAATTTGGTCAGCTTAGTCCATATAAAGTAAGGAGGCTGAGTAAACCTTGGTTAGCTTTAAATTCAGATGTCTCAACGCTGTGCGGATTGGCTAACTTTTTCTCTTGGTGATAGAGTATACATAAAGTTTATCTACACCACCGACCAATTTATGTAGCTCAAATCAGGGGCCAACCACGGCTTATTTAGTGTTAAATTTCTGTTAACATATATTCTTTTGACATCTCTTATTCAGGTGATAGCGCATACAGGCAAGAGCTTTATATGATGAAACCTTATAGGGATAGGAACAACAACCCGAGGAGAGTTAAGAGGTACAATCAGGCTCATAGTGCTACCAGGGTACTTGTTGAGCATGCTAACGGCCGTCTGAAGAATACGTGGAGGAGACTGAAACATCTGGATGTACGCAGTAGGCACAAAGGCCGTGTAATAATTAGATGCTGCCTTGTGCTGCATAATTATATGCTTAAAATGGACTGCGAGTCCGATAGGGAAAATGCAGCTAGAGAAATGGCCACTTTAAGATTTGACACTGCCTGTGGTAAAAGAGAGGCCATTTGCAAGACTTATTTCAAAGCAGCTTCAGATGAAGACACTGTCCTGGAGTAGGCTTTTGCGCTGTCTTGTGCCATCATGAATTAGTTTTTTTTGTATTGATTTTGATTCTGACGATCACACTTTTGTAAACTTTTGTGTCATGGCAACAAATTCATTGTTAATTGTATCGGGAGCAAGTGTTGTTAATTATAGTGTGCAACTAAGAATTTTTAGCATCATCACTGCGAAACAAACGCTGTCATTGACAAATAAGCTGACAGGTTTGAATCAGCTAAAACTCCCTCAGCCTAAGTATCAGTCGACATTTGAAACATCCCATGTTCGCAGATCTTTTAGTTAGGCACCGCTTAGCACTGTTACTTGGTATCCCACACTTGCATTTGTTATGCCCGTTTGTTTGGTTCTGCTTAAATTCCAGTATCCTGTGTCACATGGCGTTGGCCTGCATGACTGCCAAGATCTGATTGATGCACAGCTGAGCGCTTCGCAGCATCCTGTGTAACTGTTCATGGCTTAGGTTTCCAAGTGACGTCGTGATGCTGTAGCTACAGGATATTTGGCTGATTTAAACTTGTCGGCATATTTGTCAATGACGACGTTTGTTTCACAGTTATGATGTTAAAAATTCTTAGTTGCACACTTTTATTTACTCACAAGCCATGAACTTAATCTGATCTACTTCAATTTATGCATTTGCAGAGTTTTTGGATGTCATAATGGAACTATTCTGTAAGAAATACAATAAAGATACATTTTCATGTGCACTATCACTGTCGATCTATTATTAATTTATTGGTACTAAGAACAACAGAAGTTTACACAAGTGTGAACCATAGCTGAACAAAATGAGTGCAATATCAGTATAATGGATGTGTTGATTAGCAATGCATTGTGGGTTTTTTATTGACCAAGCCATGGGATAGATCTGCTTGTCTTTATTTATTAAAGCTACTCAGCATGTACCTGCTCTCACAATCAACTGTTATGTACAGTAGTGGAGTTTTATAGTTCTCAATTGAAATGAAAACATTTATTTTTTATAACGAAAGCTCATGATACTCAAAATGTAACATTACGCACAGCTCACATAATATATCTGACAATTTAAATTATGATGAGGTAATATGGGTAACAAGTTTGTCGAGCAGGTCTACCTTTCTCTGCTCAAACTCAAGCATTTTTTGCATGTAGTCAATTTTGGAGTTAACCTCCCTCTCCAACAGCTCGGTCTTTTTTTCCTCGGAGTTCAGATTACGACCCTTCGGATGTTTACGTGGCCTTATGCCGGATGATGCAGCAGCTGGTCTGTAACAGTAATAATACACTTGATGGAAGGAGTTAAGTCATGATGTGGTTGAAATGGCAACACTGACTCTGTTGAATATTGCAGGGTTGGTTTTTTGAGAAACAGCGTTTCAATAGCATGACATGATATTACCAAGGAGGCAGCAATAGTGTATGTGCAGGAAGTTAAGGTATTGCGACAATATATTGTACATTAGGAACTGGGTGTGCTGATGATTGGACATCATATTATGAAAACAGCTTTGTGAGAGCTTGATTCCAGGAAGAATACTGTGGTCGATTGATACTGAAGAGGGATGTAGGGTTTGAATTTATCTCTTCTTCATTGCGGCATTTGGCTGCTCCAGTCAAAATTTCAAAGAAGATTGATGACAGTAGAGATATGGATTAAAAAAATTATCGTCTTGGCCTAAGGTAGACAAAATACTCACTCTCCTCCTGCATCAATAGTGACATTCATTTGGTTTTTTGAGAAACAGCGTTTCAATAGCATGACATGATATTACCAAGGAGGCAGCAATAGTGTATGTGCAGGAAGTTAAGGTATTGCGACAATATATTGTACATTAGGAACTGGGTGTGCTGATGATTGGACATCATATTATGAAAACAGCTTTGTGAGAGCTTGATTCCAGGAAGAATACTGTGGTCGATTGATACTGAAGAGGGATGTAGGGTTTGAATTTATCTCTTCTTCATTGCGGCATTTGGCTGCTCCAGTCAAAATTTCAAAGAAGATTGATGACAGTAGAGATATGGATTAAAAAAATTATCGTCTTGGCCTAAGGTAGACAAAATACTCACTCTCCTCCTGCATCAATAGTGACATTCATTTCTGGCCCCTCTCCCTCTGCTTTCCTCACAGCATTGTCAAAAGCCTCTCCATATTTAAATTTCCTTCTGTTGCGACCTGTAAAATTAAAACGCCTACTCTAGTTATTTGCAAACATATTTTTGAAAATGAGAGCGAAATAAAGGGAAAGATATGAATATGCAACATGGAGGTATTACCAGCTAGCAAGATCTCTTAATGCCTAGTGTGATTTGTTAGATATGATTAGGATCAATCAAAGTGTTAGCAAGCAACTCATTTTGCTCGTATATAATAATTCTCCTATCTCAACAGGTGCTCCTTGATTCTATCACCTCAGTCTGCCATGACGACCATATTTGTTGTAACTGCTCTCATTCTTACATTCCTGCAACCACAGGGGGTTACAAACGCAAGAGATGTACAACTCTTACCAGATTTTGAGTTCCAATCTTCAATTTCTTTGTATGTTTTGAGCAAACTTTGATACTTTCTTCTTATATCTGTACCACGTCCCCTGATCATTGCGGGAAATCCCTCTGCTACCAACTTATCCTCGATTGTCTCCCATAGCTGTTGTAACAGAACGACATGAAAACCAACTTATCCGGGGTATGATCAGTTGGCAAGTGAAACTGGTTCCACCCATTCCATCATTTTGTTTTTATATAGGAAAAAAAGTTGCGTAGCTCATAAATGGTTCGTTAGTCAAATCTACATCAACAACATTAGCTGTTTCACTTAAATGGATTCATGTGATGATACCTTCTACTTCTCTGAGAACTATTAAAATAAATTAATTACACAACAAGGAAAATTTTAGCCTGTCTTGACATTTTTGTCAAGATAAGCTCAGAAACTTGAGGCATATTTATTGGCACACCAAAGACATACATAGCTGAAAACAAACAAGTGTTTGAGCTGCAAAATAAATACCTTATCCTTTTGTGATGCGGATTTACACAGAGTCCACTGTCTCATGTTCATCACCATCACGGTGATGAGTACCTCTATCCTCTCTTTTGTGTACGGTATACATGCTGTAATGACAGAACAGAATGTGATACGATAAGAAACGGGATATAAAAACATGTCAAGTTTTGATATCTTTGAGGTGTGCAGATGCTGGGCAAACTAACGACATGGAAAAAATAAACAGTGCTGTACGTTAAATAATTGTACCTGTGCCTTCCCCTTCGTAAAGTTCTTGGCGCACTTCTTCATTGTCTGACTCCGATCTTACGCTGATAGACACGTTTACTGGTGACTGGAGGAAGGACTCCCTCCTATCGAACATACCTCCATGCTGTGGAGTGGACTGCAATGGAGTGAGAGATTAGATTAAGTTAAATGCTTGCGGGCGCATGTCTCAGCCTGTGAACAGATATACTGGGGAACATTGGTAAAATAATTTAGATATAGCAGGGATGCAGTTCTACCCGATAGATTAACAATGCAAGAGAACTAGGACTGTTTTATTTTTCAACCATTGAGTGATGAAAGTCACAAACATTGACATATTTGAGAATACTTACACATTTAGGAGTGGTAGGAGTTGAAACTGTGAATCTGTGTGACGGGGATGGCGTCTTCATGAGCTAAAATACAAAATACATGATAAATGGAATTGAAACTAACTGGAATTTAAATTAAACCTCTGCCCTGCTACAGTCAAACAATCATAACAATAAAATTTGGCCGGAGAAAATGGACATGATCTTCATCGCCAGTTATTTAGGCTATGAAATAGAACTTCATTTTGAATCCATTTTAAATGAAAAAGGCAGTTGAAACAATCCCAACTGGAATGATTGTTTGAATTTTGACACTCATTATCCTAACTGTTACCAAAAATGTTCTTACCGAGGTTTTCTTGGCCTTCGCCAAGACTTTTTGAGATACTGTCGTCTGACGGTTTTTTGATCCCTTTGGCCTCCCTCTCTTCTTCTTCTTGATGTTTACTATGACCTCACTAAAAGAATGCAATCATTGAAATCATACAACTCAATGATAAGAAAGTGCTTGGGACGCAGCTACACATATAATTGTAGCGATGGATGCTGCACATGGGAATTCATGAAGTTTGTAGAATAGCTCAAGGTTAGTTTACTAAGCAATCTTTATCAATACCATGAAAACTATTATCACAACACCCATTACTTTCATTAGAGATTATGAGAACATTGGAACATTGGAACATTAGAACTTGAAACTTGAACATAAAAACCAGTATCAAACCTTTGGGAGGGTTTTGGTGTGGCAGAAGCCATCATCATGACTGGTGTACAAAAGAAATCAGGTTAAGCAATTGTGCGAAAAAGAATGTGAAAAAAAGGGGAATGTTGTTTTAGGAGCATAAAAAAGCAAACTATTACTGGCAACTAAGGCAAGGGGTTTAGGACAGACCTGTGCTCAGACTCCAGGTTTACATCTTAACATGATTTAGGAACATGCTTTCGGTGTATGACAAAAGGAGTACCAACAGCTTTCATATATGACTTCATGTTTTAGTCGTAAAACTTAACACTCAGTTATCATCATGCAAAATACATTGCACATACCTTCTTGTTTCACGGATTTAGCTTGTGATTCCTTCTGTCCTGGTGTGTCATCATTGACCTCTGTAAGGTCAACTAGCATCTCCAAACAAGGAATGTTAGCTAAAAAAAGTCAAGCATGTCAATTTCAAAATACATTGCCTACAAGGAAGGGGGTTTTCGTAATTACAGATAAATATACAACGAAGCGAGAACGGCCATCAAATATACTGCTTAGAAGTTATGGCAGGTTTCAAAGCTTCAGAACCGCACCAACCTGATTGTAAACTTATGAAAAAAGGCTCCGATCAAAATAAGGAGCTGAACTGAATACAAAGCTGAGACAACATATTTTGCTTAAAACTTTGTATACCTAAGAAAATTCAAAGGCAACTCAAAAGGAGATAATACAGTTACATCTTAATTAGCACACGTTATTATGATGGCAACTGTACAACCTGTTCTTTGTGAAACTGTAATTGATACCAGTCCAGTTTATGTAAAGAACCAAAACTTCAAGTGAGTACTCTCTGGCCCTGTCACATGTAACAGTGTGTGATGGTGAAGTGACTTCATTACGACAATAAGCCACAGACATACCGATATCGCTGTATCACCAATGCAAGTATTCAACAGGGCCCACAGAGAGCATAATTTTGGGCCTTGACCTTAGTAGTAGCTAGACAAGAACATTAAAAAGCCATAGGGGCCATAAGAACATTATCAAACAATAATATAATGTGACAGACTTCCAGAAACACAGGTCGATTGCCAAACTTTGGTAAATGCTGGCTACATTCTCACCATTACTTGAAGCCTTGGCAATGGTGGGCTTGTGTTACATGAATGAACACCAGAACATAAACTATTCCAATGGATTCAGTAGTCTTTGGCTTCACAGCCAGATAACTCCTTTAATCAATAGGCCAAAACACGCTGTAGTCGACTTCAGAACCACAGGCCAATTGTCAAACCAAAGACCTGTTGCTCCTTGGGCAAACCTTGGTCAAACCTTGGTGGTAAATGCTGGCTAGTTCTCACCCAGGAGTAAAAGTCACTCCTTGGTCCTCACCAAGCATTGGCAGTGGTGGGCTTGTGTTACATGAACACCAGAACATAACACGGATCATTAGACCCTGGCATCACAGAAAACAGTTCCATTGCTGATCAAAGGGGCCAAAACATGCTGTAGTTGACTTCAGAACCACAGCAGGCCAAATCAATGCTGACCAGTTGAATTGCTCTTGGCCTCACAGCCAGATAACCCCCCCCCCTCCCCCAGATCAATCAGGAGACAAGCAAAAGATTATTTTGACACTTACTCTGCTCTGTCAATGGTGACTCCATAGTAGCGGGCTTCGGTTAGTAATGGTTTGCTTAGACAATGCTGGGCTAGTGCCCACTGAATCATGACACATACTATTAATGGTTGATCAGCTAGCCAATGGCAGGCTAGTCACGTGACACCACTGGACTGGGGAAAACCAGTCAATAAATATTAGGTAGTTTTACCGCTCCCAGTAATATGATTGGAATTCCCCAGGGTTAATGGGTTTCCCAGTCAATATTTATTAAATATTCTTACCATGGAACAGGTCGCGCTTTTGCCTATTAAATAATCAATAAATAATCAATGGAAATCCCATTTTCATTGGGAAATCCAACTGAATCCAACTTGAATTCAAGTTGTCTCCCTATTACCAATGAGGAGATAATTCTAAGTTTCATGACATGAAACCTAGAATTATCTCCTCATTGGTAATAGGGAGACAACTTGAATTCAAGTTGGATTCAGCTGGATTTCCCAATGAAAATGGGATTTCCATTGATTATTTATTGATTATTTAATATATATACCAAGGTCGCGAATTTACCTAATACCAAGGCCGCGAATTTACCTAATGTTATGCTGGCTTTTTAATTAATTTTTGCCTTATATTTTTAAATCCGCAAAATCTTGCGTGTTGTTTAATTATTTCTGGATAAAAGACCCTAACTTAATCTGCACAGAAGAAAAATGGAAAATAGATATCTATAGATCATACTAACTTACATATCTTAGCCTTATAAGACTAGATTATGCAAGTTAGCATGTTTTTAACATTACTGCTCTTTCTAACATATTTTAGCATCACTGTAAGACCATGGCAGATTATAGAATTACATTTGACAATATGCAGCTTTGACAAGGGCCTGCCAACAGATCTCTTGAAAGGATTTGATAATCTCAAAATTCTAAATCTACGAGAATGTAAACTGACCTCGCTCCATCCAAGGTAGGGTATACATTTTGCTTGGAAATGTACGTAGCATTTGTCTTGACTTATTATAATAAGAATGTTGAAAAATTATTATCACTCAACTCCCCAATAATTGGGGAGTTTAGTAATTATACAAGCCTACTCATTCTGAGATTCTGCTATACTATAAATACTATATATGTATATATATATATATATATATATATATATATTCGATAATTGTTAAGTTGCCCCAGTGTTGTAACAAACAAGGAACTACCTCACTGGGATGGAGTTTATTGCTGCATAGGTACAAGGATAGTAGACATTCTTCAGGTTTCCTTGTTTCATTTTTCAGGTTTCTCAACCCTGTGAAAAAGTTAGAACAGTTGAACCTATCTTTCAACACCTTCTCAAATCCGGAGAGCTTACCAGATGTACTGTTCTCAGAAAACAGGAAGCTCAGGCGATTGTCCCTACGTTGTTGTGAGATCTCTAAACTACCCAAAAGGTAGGACTCATTATCTGATATAAAGACTCAATGTGTCTCTCTGTTGTATGCTATAAAATAATTATGTCTATGCTACATTGCTACTGAAATTCATTTGATATGTTCTCCTTCCCTCCATTTTATATTTGTGTTTTTATTTTTCCCAGTGTGGATTGTTTGGTCAACATGGAGAAGCTAGATCTATACAGAAACCCAATAGATTCTTTGCAATCTGTTTTCGAGAACATGCCGAACCTGAAAGAGATTGACGTGAGCAAGTTGAATGAGCTGTCAAAACTACCCAAGTCTATTCTGGACTGTAAGAGTTTGGAACTTCTCAAATGTGATGGGTGTAGTAGTCTCTGTGAGCCACCATACAGTATTTGCTCTATGGGTGTACCGGCTATCAAAACATACTTGAGAGATCTTGAGAAATATGGAACAACTAACTTAATGCGGCTAGTATGTGTGCTTGGAAGAAAAATGGCAGGAAAGACAAGCATCATCCTTACGATTCAAAATAGGCAGAGGAGGTTGATGGAGAGATCCCAAGATGGATACGATGATTTAGGAACAAAAGTGTTCAACATTCTTACCGCACGGATAAAAGAGAACTTTGTGAGAATCGTTGACTTTGGCGGGCACGAAGTGTATCACCCAACATATCAACTTACAATTCGAAAAGACTGTATCCCTGTGGTTGTTGTGAACATGAAGGAATTTGAAAAGATAGCCATGGAGAACACTGATGATTTAGCAGCTAAAGTTGTTTGTTTTGACTGGTTGTCCCACTTCTATCTTGCATGTCCAACACTAGGGGCACCTGTGCTAGTTATCACCCATCGGGATCATTACAAGGAAGATCAAGAGAAGGCTGAACGCTTGAAACAGCGTCTTTTGGAATCACTTCAGAGGTTGAAAGAGAAACATGTGAATGAGGACGCAGCTCTGACAGACCATCAGAACTTTGCTAACATCAAACATTTCAATTCAAATGCAGACCTTATCCCGAATGAGAACGTATTCTTTGTTGGCGACACTATGTGTGCCCAAATTGAAAAGATGGAGGAGCGAATTCTTCAATATGCACTTTCAGGCAACACAGTACCAACAAACTGGGCTGTGTTCATGGACGATGTAGAAAAGAAAGACCCGACATCTCCGTTCCTTGAGTTTGACATATTACAACAAGAATACCTGGCTAAAGAGAGTACAGAGTTGAAACTAGATTACATGCATCTAGAGGGACGTATACTATGGTACAAAGACGACAAGAGCTTGAAGAACTATATCTTCCATAAAGTGGAAAATGTGACAGAGCTTCTCAGAATACTTTTCGACCACAGCGGAAATAAGTGGGATGTTCGAAAAGATGAGTTTAAACCCTACAGGCTGAAGGATTCTGGAGCTGTTTTGGAGAAGGAGATCTTCAACAGTTTCATACTCGAGTTCAATAATAGAGGGCTGGTTGATGCTAGACTGTTAGAGTATCTAGTGACGAAAGAGTCACAGTTTCAACTACCAGTCGCCGAGGCAGTGATGAAACGATTTAAGCTGGTTTACGGTCCATTCAAACTAGAAGCCGACACCATTTATGTGATTCCGGAGTTTGCTAATGGTAGGGGTACACTGAAAATAGACAGATCACACAACTTTCGTGCCAGAATTGACATTGTTTTCAAAGGCCTGAAGCTCCCAGCTTACGTTTACCACCAGATGACAACTGAGATGCTTCAACACCATCTGATGAACTCAGGCGAGGCTCACAAGTCTGATGTGGTACTACATAGAACTGGTGGTCTGATGAGGGATGAACAATTGAGGAAGGCGATCAATCACCATAGAGAGGCTGACACCGTTTCAATTCAGTTTCATGGCGCTGTCGATGACATACCACAGTTATGGGATCAGCTGATCAAATCGGTTGATGCAGTCAGTTCAAGTACCAAAAAGTCATGGGAAGCTGTACGCCCTGTTTTTCACTTGTTCTGTGGCCACTGTCTAATCTTCAGAATAAACCCTCCAAGGAAGGATACCATGACGCTGAGCCATTTGTCAGAATTCCATAGGAAGCCGTTGACAGAACGAGTGAAGTTTACTGAAGGGATGAGACTTGTGAGCTGTGGCCAGGATCGCAATGTACATGAGGCATTCACAAGGCCATGTAAGTTAAACGCCCATTTATTGGTCACTCATTTAATAGCGCATGCATAGATTTGGAAGATCAGTGGTTTATTTATGTCAAAGCAATCACCAACAAATAGCAGTATGTGCCTTAGGACATAAAAGCAAGTGATAAATTTGATACCAGCAGTAAAGAAGGGCCTTATGTATGCTGCCGTTCCATGATGAATTTTGTTAGGGTAAACTAGTCTGAACTTTATCCATAGCACTTGTGAGTCCACAAACACATCTATCACTAAGTTGCAGATGCTTATTTGGCAGTTTACAAAGTTATGCAGTCACTCATAACTCTTAGAATGACTTGAGCATGAATGCTTGATCTCAAAAACTTTATTCAATTTCATATGTAGGTAAAACCCTCACAGCAGAAAACACACAAAAGTTGAGAAAGTACATAGAGAACGAAGAGAATAGCAAACGTATATTAGCTGCTCAGGGTAAATTTACTTCAATTAATCTGAATTTTCATGAATCACAGACCAGGCTGCGTGTTATGCAAGATGTGGATCTTGTATTCATATCAAAGAATGGATATTGTGTCTTATGGTGTTGACTGTACTGTACAAGCCCGATAACGTGCTACCTCCACAAATTTTGGATTTTTTTAGAGGCAGATAATTTCCTTATAAATTGTCACAGATGCATTGTCAGAAGAGAAGCATACAATAGCATTTGTGGATATCTTAAGCAATTTAACATTAAAATTCATCCCACAATGCCTCATTTTTGTTGGTTGCCCCCACCGAATGAAACAATTTAGGTTATGACATCATTATTTTGAAGATGCATAATTTAAAGTTTTCATTATGTTGTCTATAGGAACTATGTTTTACCACATTAGGTCCTGCTGTAAGAGTACAAAATGATCTGGTATCATTTGGCATATTAATAATAAATCTTTGACCGCTTGCTAAAGACAATGTTAGTGTTTGAGCTCTTTTTCATCTTGTTGTTTTTACTCATGTTTGTTCGATAATTGTTCATGCAGGAGACCTCTTGGCCGTCCAAGTCACTATGACGAGCGACCGGGACGAAATCGAGACGTTGCTAGCCAAAGTAAGAGAAACTGTCCAGGAGAAGCATATCGCTCAAATAGATATATATCCAGAGAAGGCAGCAGCATGGCTTGTTGAGAAATATAGAAGCAATCATAGACAGGGAGCAGCAGAAGCTGGGGTAAAAGTTATTACATCATTCCTCTCAATCGTTTGATAAAAAATCTGCTGGTAATTAACTGATTCTTCAAAATAATCTTGTCATTCCCCAATAGAGCTGAGCAGAAAGCATGGTTGAGATATTTTATTCAATTTGAACAGTTCTGCTACGCTGCCTCCTCAACAAAATGGAAGGGGCGAGCACTCATCATATCAAATGAGTTTTCTGGTACTGAGGGAGAAAGAGCAGAGAGAAGGGGAACTAGGCATGACTGTGACAACTTGAGGACAATGCTAGACAGGCTAGGCTTCTATGTGACTGCGAAATAGGGAAATTTCACAGCACAGGTAAATTATAAATTATAAATTATTATTTCACAAGATTCACAGCTGCTGACTTGAGAAGTGAAAAAAAACCTATTCAAGAGCTACCATCTCCACAAGTATTCCTCCAACTGACATTGTCTGCAAACTCTGATATGTTTTTGTAATTTGATCTATCATATCAATAAACTAATTTCAATGTATACGTTTGTTGAAATAAAAAAAGTAGTTTGGTACATAGGTGTTTGTGGAAAAAATACTGAACCTTTGTCAATTAAGGGGATTAATTGTGAAATGATCGCTTCTATTTTTTAAAGTGATAACTTGGTATAAATTGTTTGCTCTAATTAATCTTTCCATTTCCAAGGATATGGTCCGTTTCATTGATGAAGAGAAATGTAAAGACAATCCAAGCCATAGAGAGATGGATATGTTTGTCTTGGTCATCTTAACCCATGGCGATGTCGATAACATTCTATACGGGGTTGACAGCACGACGGTGAAGATAACAACTATCAGAGACGAACACCTTTCTTATGACGTCTTTCCTGATATGATGGGAAAGCCGAAACTAATATTTGTTCAAGCTTGTCAAGGAGGTAAGGATTAAACAGTTTAGAATCTAGAATGATGTAATCCCAACATGTAATTTTCAACTGGAGTGTTATTTTTTGTGTGGTGAAAATTAAGTTAGTAGTCAAAGGTCAACATATACTCTTCGATGTGGTGAGTTTTAAGGTCCAGTGCTGCAACTTAAACTCTAAATTTTCACTAATTGATCACTTTTCATCCACAGTATGAGTTTACAAACATTATTTGACTACACTAGTCTCTTCAGGACTTCTAGGACTCTTCTCCTCTCTATATTTGCTGTACAGGCCCTGTCCTAAGATTATAACTTAAGCTTTGAATAAATGCACACGTTTAGTTAAAAGTCAGTAATTTGGCGTTGTCTTGTGTTCACCTTTGTTTAGCAAAGGATGAAACCCCAGGTAGAACATATATGGATGATAAGGTACGCCTCCCTCCACAGATCGGTGCAGCTACAAGTAAAAGAGATGTGAGGGTACCTCCCAGCTCATCAGTCGAGAATACAACATCCAAGCATGCAAGAGTGCTACAAGCTACTCTACCTGATGAACAAGACTGCATTGTACCCGTCCAGGCAGGTGTAGATTTGCAGCTTGAGATGGGTGGCACAGCAAGCGGCACCTCAGCAGTATCGCCAAGATATGCAGGCAGAAGAATCCTCAGGGCTGATGATGTTTATGTTCTGAAATCCAGCCAGCTCGGTAAGTCTGATGAGTGGTTCGGGTACCAATATGTATGTTACCATCAAGTATATTAATCATGCTATTAACATACTGCTGAAGGGGATGGAAGAGAACAATTCTTTTTAGCCGCTTTAAGATACAAATAGTTGAGGGTTAGAACTTACATTGCACAATGAGGGTCTCACCACACAGTCTCTTGCCAGAATTGGCACATTCCACATCCTTTGAAATGATATTTCAGGCGTATTACGGCTGTTGAACCATTTTCCTTCAATTAAAGCCAAGCCAATCACAGAACAGTTCTGCTGTTGCTAGGAGTCAATCGGGAGGATGTGATTCAACTACTGTGAACTTTTCAGACTTGTAATTTTTTTGCTGTCCAACACAGCTCTATTCAACCGTGTTCCCACTAATCTGCCCATCTCTACTAATACATGATTATCACCAAACAGCTCCAATCACCTCCACTATTTCCCCAAAAAGCCTACTGAGCTGGTCACAACATATTAGAATTATAAGCATTCTGACTGAGAGGGAAACTACTGATATAATTAAAACCAATGTCATTTCTTAGTCATGACATGTAGCATAGGGTGTTCCCACAGTAAAAGACCCGTATTTTCTGCATGTGGTTTGCATCACATCGGGTTCTCATCATTTTAACCAAAGCGACCGAGATGAGCTAATAACTAATGCATAAAAGATGGTTTTTCCTCTGGTGCGCAATGCAACATGATACAGAAATTTCCCCCTTATGGAGGCTTCAGAGGTGAATTGTAAACATCTTTCAGTTAAAAGTCCATTGTATCTGCTCCACATTCTCTTAAAAACTCATCTTACGGACGATTATCCTGGCCTCTATCAAAATGGCACAACGCCATGGCGCGACGTCATGCTGAAACCAACATTTTCAGATTCAGGGCTTCTATCAAAATAGGACAACGCCATGGCATGACGTCATGCTGGAACCAACATTTTCAGATTCAGTGTTCAATTAGCTTTTCCAAGATATACAAAATGTCCAATTCGGTCAGTGTTGGTATCATAACCTCAATGTTCTTGTATTTTAGACTATGTTTCTTGGTTAGATGCGGAAGTAGGATCACCTTTCATCAGGACAGTGGTGGCAGTCTTTTCCTTGTTCAGTCATATTGAACATGTAAAGCAGATGGGTGAAAGGGTACGTAAATATGATGATTGTTTCTCTTTGTCCGATGAACCATCACCAGGTACATTTTTAAATCCATTTTGAATAAGTTATGCAGAATTTCATAACATTAAACCAATCTTGTTGGTTTTTAACTTTTTTTAGGTTAAAAAAGTGGTTAGAGCTGAAACCGTCAACACGAAGAATGAAAGTGGGAACTGGCAGGGTCAAATTCCAGATATTTCAGAGACTTTGAGGTTTGATTTATACCTGATGAATGGTTACAAGGATTAAGTGATGACAAAACTTACACTCTGAGGTAGAGGACATGCTTGTTAGAGACAATTTAGTGTGAGTACCTTCATGTGCCCGCCCCTAATAAATGAAGTAAACCTTGGGTCGTCACAATCAATCCCTTCTGATGATACTCATGTTAAGTGAATTAGGCCACTCTCTATTGATCAGAGATATACATGCAATGATATATGAGCGGCCGCGGTGCAATGGATAGAGCATGGGTCTTTCAATCGAGATGTCCAGTGTTCGATTCCCGACGTATCACGGTGGTGTCAGGAAGGGCATCCGACCTCAAATGCTCCTGTGCCACGCTAGTCTATTAAGTCCGTAGACCCATAATGATGATACCGGAAACAAATAAACCGAAAAACATCTAGGTTTCTCACACGGTATCACAGGGTATCGAGACTATGAACAAATGTGCGTTTTTATACATGCAATGATATATCACATGATCAGTGTGACTGTAACCGTCCAGCTATGATCAAAAATGTGTTACTGCACCCTCAAGATACAACTGTCAGGTTTATTTTTATTCATATATTATTTTAGTTGTGTAAAAATTATGACAATATGATTATTATGAGTTATCTAACAATGCTGATATTCATATTCAAAACACAAAGCATGCTTCATCCATTCGTTCAAAATGATGACAATTCTTATGTATGCGAAACATTCTGAGATCGTTAATGATCTACTTTGCTGACTGACTTTCTTGCTTAGACCTCTTTGTTCCCTAGGATAAATTTTGATGACATTCGGAACGCTTATTATTTTTGTGAGAAGTGTGCTTAAACTTTGTAGAAAAGTTGAAGATTAGAATCAACAATGATCTGTTTTACCTTGTATTTCCCAAACGTAAGCGGCAGACAAATGGCCATACTAATTCTGAGATGTACAGCATAAATCTGTTCTTTTGTTTGTCAAATATTGTTTTATCGGCAAATATTTCTCTATGTCTAGTATTTTCTCATTAGGGTGTAACAGTATTAGACTTTGATACTTCATAGGGACAATTTCAAAAACAATAAATATTTTACACCAAGAAATGCTAGAAATTATTTCAGTGCGAAAGCACTGCATAGACTACTGCAAAACTAGCTACCTGACTATATTGTAATATATGAGTTATGTTTTTCAATATCTGTTTGCTTTAAACTGGGATTCCTTTACAGGGGTCTAATAATTTCCTAGAATACTGACCATAAAAACAAACGCACAATATATATTTTTTTTAGTTGATAGTTGCCTCCGTTTTCTACTCAGATAGGAAAATATAGTCTGTAATATATATTCATCTACACTTTTCTTGAATTAATGCACTTGTCTAGCCTATTAGAATTGTTCATATCTTTGATCTATCCAATAGCTAAGGTTCTGTCAATAGACATCGATTTTAGTACTTACTGGTTGAAGAGGTGTTTATATATTATAATCAATCGAAATTGCCGTTTAAATTTTGCCCAAAATGACAACAAATAGTTTCAAGTAGGATTTACACATTTACAAAATATTATTATTATTCTATAACTGAATTATTGTACCATCATATGTTCTTACTATTACTTCATCAGTTCCACAGGCAACAATAAATTTTCTCTCCTGTAACTAGTGACTGCAGTGATCTTAAATGAATAAAAATGAATAAAGATGAATAAAAATGAATGAAAATGAATAAAGATGAATAAAAATGAATAAAAATGAATAAAGATGAATAAAGATGAATAAATATGAATAAAAATGAATAAAAATGAATAAAAATGAATGAAAATGAATGAAAATAAAAAAAATGAAAAACATGAACTTGAGTTAAAAATGATGAAACTATTGAGCTAAATCACCCAACTAAGGACACATTTTTTTAATGCTGAGAAGACCATTTAACCACTATCAATCTTGATATGCGTTTCTTTTTATTAAATTGCCACTCCAGGCCAGACACGTCAGCTGTACATTAGTTATTTTCTATGATCACAAAAATTCATTTTAAAAAGTGTGTTGTCACAGGGTACCACCATTTATTCGGTGCCATAAACAAGGGAAGCTCTCATGGTTCAATTACGAAATCAGGAGGAAACGGCATAAGCATTTCTTCAAGTTCACATCAGTCAATTACGAAAACAGGGGAAACGATAATAGCGTTTCTACGAGTCCAAATCATTATTCAGCATCCAGTAGTCCTAATAATGTCTTAATTTTTTAGTTGCTGGATAATCACCTCAATTCTTGACTGGTATGACCGAGTGATATAATGTTACTATAATGTTACTGTGATCGGGTGTTGTGTGTTACCATGCATTGATTAACCAATGTCTTTAACTCCTTGGATAAACTGATAGCCTTGATTCAAGCCATATTTTGTAGCAATGGTGCCATCTGATGAATCTAGTCCATTGAAATTCAGATCTGGAATAGCATAAAAAGCTTGATTTTGTGAAAGTAGCCAGTTCTTTATCGAATTCTAGAAATGCCAAAATGATCTACGCTGAAGGTATTTCATTACTATTTGGTGTTTTCAGCAGAAGACCATTTCCCAGGCTATATAATTCATGCTAGTAGGGACAGCCTGTCAGATCAATATGAGAACAGTCCGAGTGTGCTGAGTGCTTTATCTAATGGAATGATGATCATGTTAATACTTCCGTTCCATAGGTTCAACTGGCTATTCACCTCGGTGGATTGTAATCTGACGCAGCTGATTTAGCCAGTGAGACATTTTATCGCAGCTGGGCTCGGCTGCTTTGGCCGTGTGCCATTTTCTCCCCGCATATATCACCTATATATCTCCGGCCTGGTCAGACAACAAACAGACTCGCATCAAATGATAACACAAAAAAATTGGTGATTGTTTTGATTTGATCTTTTCAGCATAAAATATGGCTGTTTTGACTCATGCTCACAAGATGGACATGAATTTAATGAACATTAAGGATAGGTTCTGATAAACCCAGGAGTTGGCTCTGTTGGTGTCCATGAGTTCAGATAGATACCACATCAGTCCACAGGCTTCGTGACCCTATCGGTACCCCTGGTTACATTCAAACCTGAATGAATTTTCTGCTTGTGTCTATGAGTGCGCCGAATATCAACAAAGCAGATCTGTGTCACCCTAAGGCTTTGAATATATCTTTTATTATATCTAATAGGTTGAAATTGAGCAGCAGGTGGGTATTTAGTGCCTCTACAACAAAGGTTTCAGCTTTGCTGCAACTGCAACAGATATAAACACTGCAAAATCACAAGAAGACGCTTGCTATATAACCAAAGTTCCGAGGGTATATTTCAAGATGACTGAACTGTATTTGATCAACGATTGTCGTTTTTGCTGGCTTCTGTTACATAGATAGGCTTAGGTAGTTCTATAGATGGTATGTAGTGGTGTATAGACAATATATAGTACAAAGTGATGTATTATAGGTTCGGTAGTGGGTATATAGATGTGTATACAATCGTAGTGGCAAAATCCTTCTAATAATTTCTTTATTATGTTGATCTCCTCTCGGTGCTGAACAGAGCCTCTTGTACAATAAGAATGATGGCTGATTTTATATGTTTTTAATTACAATAGCTAGCCTGCTGAGCAAAATACTCAACAATATAGCATAGAGAGAGAACAATCTACCAAACTCCATATCCCCTTGGTCGTTAAAAGTTTACAAATACACCACTTGTTATGTTATTTGTTGTGTTGAGACATGTAATTTTCCTGGTAAGAGTTGTATTATTATACTGGTAGTTATAGCTGAGCAACAAATCCACATGTGTTGATCAGACATAACTTTGAGCCGGATTTAGTCTGTGTGAGTCCTTGGGACCTGCAAGGCAAAATCAAAGCCTGCAAGTACCAGGGGCCATTGACAGTTTGGTATAAAAACTGGAGCTCTCACAGACTGGGGTACTTCTGGCATCGTCTTCAAAGAACACATCCATCGACATTATTTGATATCCGTTTACAAGGTTTGGGTCATTCATCCAAAATATGGTAGATTATCAACAGAGTTGATACTCATCAACCATCACAGTTTGTTGTTGATTTGGAGCTAAAGGAACTCACGATCGGTAACAAACTGAGCTTAAAGTTCATAGGTCTTAAAAGTGGTGCATCATAACAATCTGTGTTGTGTAATTAGTAGCACATTTCAGGTCACTACGAAGGTATGATAATTTTATCAGAAATTGTCATTTGAAACCATCGAATTTGAGCTTAGAATTTTCTTATCTGAGAAAAATGAAAATACTTCATTTACATAAAAAGTACTGCATAGTATATTTGTACATTCCTTTTTCAGAGAAGAAGAATATATGATGAAGGTTATCGCTGTAATAATTGCTGTTTTCGCTACTTTAAGTATGAGCAGCGGCTGTTACAATGATCCACTGTGAGTAAAATTAGTGATCACCAATGATATGAATGATGATTTTTTTCGTACAAAACACAAAGTAACATTGAATTCAGCAAACTAGTTTTTTCCCCAGATATCTCATCTACTTTTGACCTCTAAAGACTTTTCCTGATCAGCGGTTCTATAGTTTACGATAAGAAGCTGTGGAAAATATCTTGAATCACTTTTATTCTGTTGCTGCGTTCTCAAACTTAGATTGTGCCCGGAAAATGTCTTTGTTGTAAACTCAAATTCCTTTGACACGCTGAGACACCCTTTCTTGTTGGTTCAAAGCTGACTTAAAAATGGCAATGGGGAGTATATCCCTTGACATGTAAAAAATCTTGAAATATCAAACTGAATGCCTCCCTTTACGGGAATAGTAAGGCTTTCTCAAACTACGGAGAGCCAGGTACCTTTAGAAAACAGTTATTCCCACTGAATTCTGTCCTAGAAACTGTAACCTAACCTGGGCCGCCTGTCATGGCTATAGCGTACCCACAAGCATGTCCACAGCTTTCAGCTGACGAGATCACCTGACAAATCACGCTGTCAGCCATTAACAAAACTGTACAGTCATTATACTAATCTGACGGCTCACATCTTGTCTGCTCAATCAATATAATTTGCATAAAGCATGACATATTCGTTATTGTAGATGTCTTCCATGTCTCTGGCGCAGTAAATCAGCTCAAGGATGTACAAGAGGATGGAGAAAAAAAATCAAGGCAAAATACCAACCCAAAAAATATAACAAGATCTGATAAGATCAAATTTTAATTGATTGATTGATGATTACATTATTTATTGATCTGAATACATTGAAAATTGATCTGATTTACATAATAAAAATTTGGTGTTGACATAAAAATTGATTATAAATTTCATTAAAAATCATTATAATTTTACAAACAGACCTTATTTCATTAGCCAGTATTACAATTTTACATTTGTCAAAGTAAAAAATTCAGATGGGCTTTTATAATATAAAAAGCAAACACAGTATGGTGAACTTTATAGTGCATGTCAGCCAAGCAAAGAATGAAACAAATTTGGCATAATTTTGCATCAAAGAATACAAATTTATCGGATACAGCTTCGGAATTAAACGGTACCAAAGCTACATGTAATGCCTGCCTTTCATTTGCTATATTCGAGCTTGTTTCCTAAACACACAACCTTGAAGAGTTGGAGTTAACCTGCATTCTCACATACCTGAATTGATGAAAATTCGGACTCAGGCAAGCTGCCATGTCTGCAGCATTGCTCCAAAAATTTGGATTTGGAGTACAAAAATGTCACCATTTTGAGTCGACCCTGAAAGTAACTCCAAAACTCATTCAAAGCATTCAAACCAAATCACCGTATTTGGCAATCTACTGAATTGGTTGGTTGAAAATCAGTTACAGCTACAAACTTGAAATAGGTCACATATAATCTGAGGTAATGCACCAATGAGGTTGTTGATGAAGGCATCTAGTATTAGTTTCTAAGTTGTTAATGTGCATTAATCAATGAATGATGAAACACTTGTACACCAACAGGCCATGCCTTCTCAAGTTTGCCTCTTGTAATTGAAATATTGAGCAGTTTCATATCTGTCATTGATGTCTTGCGAATAAACTATCTCACCTTAGAGCAGAATTGATCTTCCCTTTGTTTAAAAGATGACAACTCCAGATATGTGGACCATACAGCACTGCCAACTCTACTCATTTAAAAATAAATCTACTCTTTTTCCATTTCTTCTTTCAACTCTTCTGCCTTTTCAAAAAACAAGGAAATCTATTTTTTTTAAAGTTTGGACTCATGATATGCCTTGCCATTCCATTGTTGTACATATTATATAAATCATCTGCTATTGCTGCTCCTCGACTAAACCCTCCCCTTCTTAAATCTACAAGAAGCAATTAGAAATACAAAAAGAGATCTTCCCTGCGCAAAAGCTATATTGCAAATTGTGGATGAACACCAACCAACCCTTACAGTTTTAATATTAGGTAAGATTGGTTTTAAATTTTGTTATCTTATCTCAGCTCAAATCCATTATATGAAATATTTATGTTATTTAGAAGGTTAACAGGATAAAAAAATACATATCAATATTTATCTGATCAATTTAAAGATTAATTTTACGGTTAAGGCAATTGCAACATCAAGATTAAAATTATACTATTATGGTGATTGCAAGGAAACCTTTCAATAGTTTTAACCAATGTTTTCCAAAAATTCATTGTATTTGCGTGTAGCTAAGAAACCATGATTTACTGAAAACAGGTTTTTTGCCAATTTTATTTTGATCTTATACCAGCCTGCAATAGAAACCCTGCGCCCAAGGAGTAACAGTTACTCCTTGTTGCGTACAATCTCCCATGTGATTCCTTTCTTCTTTCTCAAAATCTTTTTACAGAAAATAACTTGGATTGGGAAATGATTCCTCTAGTCACATTTCATGACCAACTTGTCATCGATCAATGATTATCTGAATGTATAGAAGTTTTCCTTCTACCCCACATGAGGGAATAACTTTTATTGTCTCATACATATCGTAGAGCTTTGACTTTGTTTTAAAATGAGCACCACTAGGATTGTCAAACCGCAAAGGAAAATTGTTGCGTATTTCCACCAATAAGCCATATTCGTGGCAGTGGTTTTGGTTTGATAGCAGTTAACCAACGAAACTATTTTCAATGTGACGAAAGGTTATGATCGGTAAAATTAGAATCTTAATTATAGGCCAGGAGATCATACAGGCTAACGTCAACACCAAGACTAGACTGAAGTTCGTTGACTGGAGATAACATGCGAATCACTCTTATATTTATCATAATCTAAATAAGAAAGCCTACTGCTTCGTCTAGCGACATGCAATTATAAATTGAGCTACACTTTTCTTCCAGTAAAGAATTTGAAAATTCATCTTCCGATATACTTCGATTTGCTAGAATACCTGTCAAACCAATGAGCTGCAACAATAATTATGTCATTTCATTCGCACCCAGAATCTCAACTGAATAATGATCACAATACACCTCATCAGTGTCCATGAGAGGCAATTGCTGGATCCTGTGGTAGAGAAAGATTCTTCTCAGATGAAATGTCAGCTTCTCACTCTCAAACTGGCTAGCTGTAGCTGAAGACTTCGATTGTGTTCATTCCTTCCAATCACGCGCCCAAAGTGGTTGAGCTCAAAGTTTGTTCGGTTACGAACGGAAGTGGGTTTAGAGACAGGTTCCTTGATCTGTACTGAATGTGACAAACACTAATGCCAGCCTATGATAATCCTTTAGACTGGTGGGAAAGTGTTTTAATAAAAAACAAACGGCTTTCTTCTATCTCTATTGGTATCTCAATGATAGTCGGAAACCTCCCCTCCCGGGAGGGAACAACTAATGCTTCATTGGGTGAATATAATTAAGTTGACAGTGGCGCCACACCAACTGGGGAGAATTTTGAGGGTAAACTATGATAGCATGGAGGAACATATATGTTTAGCGTCCTTTAATTATGCCTACTTGTTAATATGTTGGAGAAATTCCTCACCTAATTTTACTTTTGCGGTTTCACTTCCATTTACCGTGATTATTTGATTCCACTCATATTGATATTTGTAGCAGGGAGGAGGGAGGGAAATTTTCAAAGTTTGTGTTTTCTGTTAGGTTTTTAGTTTGATGGAGGGAGTATAAATACTCCCCCTTGTATAACCTTATGATCTTAAGCTCATCCACTTCTGCTTGGTCAGAAGAAGGGAATTGCACGGGTGTGCTGCAAAAAATATTCCAAGGTTTAAACAAGGGAGCACAAATAGTAGTAAACAATTGCCTGGGTAAATTCTTAACCATTTTACCAACTAGAACTGATAAGATCAGAGACCACCGAAAAGGAGCAAAACTATTCGGCTCAGTTGGACAGATCATAGCTTAGTTCACTCATGGTTCACTGGTCAGAGTGAACATAAATACGATTCATTTGTCTGTATTCGGAGTTGCTCCCCTGTCCATTGGAGGAAAAACAACTCCGAATTTAGGCAAATGGATCGATATTGATCTAGAGCAGCTGTGGGCAACCTGCGGCCTTTTTGTCAGTGCGGCCTAATGAGTAATCATTTGCGGCCTAATGGTGGCCTTAAGCCTAAAAAATTTAATACGCATCAATTTTTATTCCTCTTTTGTTATGTGGAGACCCAAGTATGTATAGCGCTCTGTAAGTACAAGGTATTTCAAAATAGTGGCCATTCTGTATTATTCATGTAGCAAAGCTTCACCAGCCACTCTACACAAAATCATCATGACTTTCATCATTTTGTTTTTAACTTTTGTTGATGACCTAGTCAACTCTGCTCCTCAATTGGAATACATTTTATTTGCAGACGACACAAACATCTTTAGCTCTGATCCAAAAATTTTAAAAGAAAACTTTATCAAAATTGAGCAGTGGTGCTTTTAAATACCAAAAAAACTTTTCAGGTCCTAATAAAAAAGTAGTAGACGATCCTGAAGTTTTCAATGTTAGTGTGGGAAACATTATAATAGAATCAATCTCCTCCACCAAGTTTTTAGGATTAGAAATTGATAGCAATATTACTTTTAAAAACCATGTATCACAGATTTGCAAAAAGTTAAACTACGCTCTTTTATTATTGCGAAGTATCGGACAGTTTTTAGATGTGCCAACAATGATGAAATTTATTTTTGAAAAAAATTGGATAATTGAAAAAAAACTAATTGCTATTTTCCACAATTTTTTCAATTAGTCTTTCTTCTACCCACACGTTATTTATGGCATTGAATTTTGGGGCCATGCATCCCAAACTGAATTGAAACAAATTTTACTTTTACAGAAAACTGAATTGCGTGTGATTTTGAAAATACGACTTGGAAAACATGTGTCATCAGATTTTATAAAGCTCAAAATCATGCCAATTTCGATCTTGTTTAAATATTGTTATACTATTTTCTTCTTAAAACTAGTAAATGAAAACAAATTATACCCTAAATTAAACCACAACGAAAGAACAAGGTTTATTGGCGGCGGCTTCGTGGGGGGTGGTGTGGTAGGGGGCATTTAGAAGATGGGACTTCCTGGTCGATGGTCGGATCGGGATGGTCTCAGCTTTGTTTAATCGGGTGGTCGCCACTCTAGTCTCGATCTGTCTGGCGAAGACTATTAGACCACACCGCTGCATTTTTTATCTCAATTTTAATTGATCGTTTTCAAGCGGAAACCTAATACACAAAAAAACACTGTTGTAATGACTAATTTACCTTGTTTTTCTTTCGATATAACACAAAACAGTGCCATTTGGATGTTAAAATTACAAAGTTCTCTAACATAATAGTAATTAGTGTATTTTGCAAAACCGTCATTTTGGACATTTCCTTTCATTTCACAACTATTTGCAAGAAATTTCTGTAAGATGAAATTATGACAGGGAGCGAAAAAGCTAAAAAAAAAAACTTTTTTCTCCATCACAACTGTCCCGTTATGAAGATTTTTATACTTTTACCACTGAGAGGGCGCTACAGCACCCCTCCCACACCGTCCTGCCCTATGTCATATACATGAAACACAGGGATACAGACACATATAAAATCAAATCATGAGGTAAAATGCCGTCACAAACCTCCAGAAAATGAGATCCAAACCGATATTTCTGCTGAGTTGATGGTTCTTGTAACATATTGCAGTCTTTACTCAAATCTGTCTTAGTATTCACGAAATAGGGAGTGCCAAATTGTTACTCCAGTTCAAATTTTATCCTTGAAAGATATGTTGCAGCCTTTTGAGTTGAGCCTGCGTAAAATGTGGCCTTTTTTTAGAAAAGGTTGCCCACCCATGATCTAGCTAGAGCATGGGTGGGCAACCTTTTTCTAAAAAAATTCCACATTTTACACAGGCTCAACACAATTAGGCGCAACATATCTTTCAGGTATAAAATCGGAACCGGAGTAACAACTATGTACAAACTAAAACAGATTTATTTGTAAAAGCTGTGGTATGTTGCAAGGAACTTCAGCTCAACAGAAATACTAATTTAAAAAATCTTGTGAAGTTTTGCATGTGTATGGAAAAGGGCAGGGTGGGTGTGGGAGGGGTGCTGGCACCCCTCCGCAATGGGGAAGTTTTTTGCGAATGCCTGTAAAATTAGATGCAATCTGGAACATTTCAGCGATAAAGCAGGAGCATTTTTAACATGAAAACTTGTTGATACTCATCTGCATTCTTTGTTCAAGGTGACAGATTTGCTAAAAAAATTAATTACTATGATATTAACGAAAATTTTTATTCGAATTTCCAAAGGTCACCGTTCTGGGTTATTCTGAAAATAAAGCACTTGAAAAAGGAGTTAACACCATTAAAGTTAAGATGATTATGTCTAGAAACTGCTTTTGAAGCTACATGCTTAATGGCCACTATTTTGAAATATATTGTGCCTACATACTTGAATATCAAGATTACAAAATGCGAGATGGGAATCGAAATTAATGTGTAATATATATCTTTTCAGGCATAAGGCCACAATCAGCCCGCAAAATATTGTTCATTAGGCTGCACTGGAAAATAGGCCACAGGTTGCCGACAGCTAATCTTGAGGTATGCAGGACTTTTACTCCCACCCAATAGGAATTAGCGGTGTAAAATTCTTAAATCCGACAATATCTCACAAACACAACTATGTCTGAGAATTAAACCCACAGCTTTTTTTGCAGCCCATTAGGTAATTGTTACTGAGACATAATTCATCTCATGTCATGATATATGCTGCCTGGTATAAAAAGAACTGTGGCAAGCTTTTAACAAATAGGAATATCTATGATTGGTGTTACACGTCACACAACAAATTATACAGGCGATTTGGTCTAGATAAAAATTAAAATAATAAGGAGATTGCAATTGCCGCTAACTGAACTTATGACAGGCTGTACATGGGCAGCTACTATAAGAGAACTGAATAATTGTATAATCTGTGACAAGTTTGCTTGAATGAATGAAAATAATTAAGAAATCATAGCAATAGCTGCTGTTATTTAAACTCACATGGGAGAAGTGTAAAGCAGATTACATGACAATTATTTTATAAGATACCTGCTAGGAGCACAGAGTTTAACGATGGGTATATCAGGCCCCCTTTAGTGATTAGCCTTTGAACCTTGGAAATTTCTATCAAAACAGATGGCTTTGAACCATTGATAATACTATTAAAGCAGATTTTAAACGCTTTGCCCAGGCACTAAGGCTTAAATGATTTGCTCAGGTATGACTGTTCTTTTAGATATTAGCCTTTGAACCATAGAAATTTCTATTTGAGCAAATTTTAACCATCGACATATCTATTGAAACAGATTTTACACATTTTGCCCAGGCACTTAGGCTTTATTAAGTTGCACTGATGATTGATTGAGGATTGCACATAGGCAAGACATTTTTATGCAATCTCCTAGACATAGACAAAACTATATCTATTGGATTGAATAGAAATGGCTAGGAAAAGCCAAAAAACCTGTGCTGGCTGTTGCAAGTTTTCTATGTCATAGCATCACCTGCTGTTTTTCATACTACTCCCAAAAAGAAGATCAGGTAGGAATCTAGTTATCTTGACAATAATTGAGGATGGATAGGCAAAACTGTAGGTGTTTATTGTGTGCAAAAATAAGAGATAAATATTTGTTGTATCATTGGAATGGTCATAATACTGTGAGTAGCAATATAGGGACCTAGTGTGTACCTTACCTGCCAAAATTGACTTAAGTTCTGACTTTCAAAAAATGTTGGGGTCCTGATGGGGTCTTCCCAGGGTTTATCTCCCCTGCTGAAAGCGGAAGAAAAAGAGCTGACAAGTTAAGGGAATAAGGCCTGCGCACCAAAAACAGAGAGCTAGCATCTATAAGTGCCTTATAATACTAGATCACTGAGATTGGATATTATTTCTATGCTAACTACCCTCATTACAGACTCTTTTGCTTCCGCTTTCAGCAGGGGATATAAACCCTGCGATGACCCCATCAGGACCCCAAAATTTTTTGAAAGTCAGAACATAAATTAATTTTGGCAGGACTGGTAAGGTGCACACTAGGTCTCTATATTGCTACTCACAGTATTATGAGCATTCCAATGATACAAAAAAGTTATCTCGCATTTCAACTTTAAGACCATGTTCCAAATTATTTCTAATCCGGTGAACGGCTGGTTGTCAGACACAGTATTTTTTTTTATACACTTTATTAGCTGTGTAGTGCTTTAGGTCAATGAGAACATGTGTACATCGAAATTAAAAGTTTACTAATAGTGGTGATTGCAAGAAAAGGTTAAAAGGAGTCTAAAAAATGTCTGGTCAGGTTTTCCAAAAACAAAACTAAAATTCATCGCATTTACATGTAGCAATAAAATAGTGATTTGCTTAGGAGAGTTGTTCTACTGTTTAAAATGGGCTTGTCTGATAACCTGGCATACGCCTGTTTATGGATTGCTTTTGTGGGATGTGGTGGTGAAGCCTGAGGTTCTTGTTAGACAGTACTTTAGAAACATAGCCACTGCATAGCTTGCTCAACACGTCATTTATTCGCCGGATCTTAGATTTGTCGAGATGCTTGGAGTAGAAGCTATCTCGTGGAAAATAAATCTCAAACACAAACTTTGATGCCTTTCAATGAGGTCTTTCCCATACTGCGGTAGGTAACAGTACCACGGATGCGCAGCAAATGTGAGAATAGGCATTATCCTAGCCTGATAGAACTTGACTAGCGATTGGGTATGTACGCCGTGGCGCTTGAGTGTAAGCAGCCCTTGTACAGCTGATCTAGCCTTAATTATCACAGATCTGGTATGAGATGTAAAAGTGAGGTGGTCGTCGATCGTCACACCCAGTAATTTTGCTGATTTGGTTTGAGAAAAAGGCTCACCATTGATGGTAATAGGCGGTGATATGGTGGTGTTGAGTTGAAGTGTCAACATTATATACTGTGTTTTAGGTGCATTGATCTTTTGGTTGGAGTTGTCAAGCGTTATCAGCGGCTGTTGGCATGTTATTGTCAGCAATGGTTATGTCTCTGTTTCGTCCACATTTGTCAACTGTTGTCACTTTTGATTTTCGCACTACATCGTAGATTGTGGTGTCATCTGCGTATTTGATAACTGGGATGTCATGGCACAGGTCTGCAACATAGACATTCCACAACGCTGGCCCTAGGATTGCGCCCTGGGGACGCCAATTATCGATGATATGATACTAGACTGAGAGGCCTGAAATTTCACGTATTGCTGTCGTTTTGAGAGAAAGTCTGCTATAAGACGTACTAGAGGCGTTGGTACGGCCATGGCTAGGAGTTTGTTGGTCAGTGTGTCTGGTTTTATTAGGTCAAATTCCTTGCTAAAGTCAATGAGAAGGCATTGGACCCCATATGTGGATTTCTTGTCAACAGCTTGAAAAGCAGTTGTCGTCAGTTGTACTAGAGCATCAGTTGTACCCACTCCATTCGTGTATGCATATTGATGCATGTCACAAGGTGTTAATTTGGCTAGTTCTTTCTTGATGAACAACTCTGTGATTTCGCTGAGATGGTATAAGAGCGAAATTGGTCGATAGTCCTTGCAAGTTCTAGGATCTGATGTTTTTGGTGACGGCTTGATCTGAGCTTTTTTTCCAAATGGAGGGAAATTTGCCTGAGTTGAGTATTGATTGTATTATATGAGCTATTGGTGTTGAGAGCATGTCATGCATTGTTTGTTGTCACCCAGCTTGGGTAGTCATCTGAGTGAGTTGTTTTGTTCTTATTGATGTATCTATTACAAGAGGGGTTTGACAAGGGTAACCTTTGTCCCTATCCTTGTATGTTATATACATTGAGTAGATGGTGAGAGCTATTACGCAATGCGGGCTTTTGTCAGGCTGCCTTGTGCCTGGTACTGATAGTTGGAAATGGTTGGCATATTATGCAGATGATCTCATGGTAGCTTGTCATGCCTCTGAGGTTGACTTTATTGTTGCACTGTTGCTAGGTAGGAACATTGTTGTTCTCAACCCAGCTGTTTTTTCAATGTTTTACTATTTGGCTTTCTACATACAGGTGTAGTCTTAGAAAATATGTCACATTTGATATTTGAGTTTGTATGGTCCCCTGCCAAAAGGAAGGTAGATATATGCTTCTTCTGTTTCCCCAAAGATAAAGGGGGCTGGTGTCTGGTTTATCTGCTGGTTAAGGCACAGAGTCTGTTATTTTCAAACAACTTGCTATGCTGTGTTTCAGATGGGCATTGCCAAGAGTCTTTTTTAAGTGATTTTTTTCTGTGCCTTGCAGGGATTTTATCCCTCTTTGCTTGACAACACGACACACCACATATTTAAGTGCTGCATTGAGAAATTTCTGATAAGTAAGGAGACATTCTTCCTTTTATATGATCTGTCAACCAATTATATCTATGGTTGGTCGAGTTTGTTTAGAATTCCCTAGTCATCTACAAGGAAAGTTTTCAGCAAGGCTTTCAGAGAAGTAGATTCTGGTGTGGTGGTCTGTTCATTCTGGAACGCTCAGCGCTAGGTATCGAGGTTTCATGTGATGGCTCTCATCTGATTCTTTGAAAAGTGAGAGGTCATAACAGTATTCACTGGTTAAACACTGAGTGTGTCTACTATAAAGAGAGGCTGAAGACAGTCACACCCTTAACTTGCAACGAATTGCAGCTAGCCCATGCTTTTTTGGCTACTGTGATAGATACAGAGTGGGAGTTTCCGCGTTAAATGCAGTTTTTCTGCTCGGGTTCGCCGTAATGTATGGGACTGCCGATTTCAGCATCTTGTTGTGCCACGTAAAAAGGTTATATGGGACCTGAGGTGCCATATTTTTATATGAGGTTTTCATTTTAAATGTTCTTGTCTGCTGCAAAGCCATTTTTCAGCAATATCATCGAAAAGAAAGAGCATTTTTTATGAGTGTGTGTTTTTGTTACCTTCACGGACCTTGTTTTTTTTTTCTTTCTCTCTCAATGTTTTTTCACGGCAGTCACTCTTTTTTTTTCTGTATCTTGCTAAAAAGAAACATTGTAAATTAAGAGAAATAACTGTTCAAAGAAAGTAAATAAAAGCATGGGTCAACCAGATAGTCTGTGACTAGAGTGGCGGCCAACCCTCCAACTAATTACAAAAACACAAACATCATGAAAAGCCTAGACGAAACATGCCCAACGTATCCGCTATCCACCGCACGACCAGAGACTCTCAATGACTTGCTAAAAATTGTTATTGTTGCCACTTTTTGGTCACCCATTGGATATCATTTTCCAACGCTCACAGCAAACCTAGCGTTATCACTCAATGGTATTTAGCCAGTCTTTCATTATTTGGTTTGTCTCAGGAGCAAATACCAGCAAAGGGTGCGTATATCAGGAGTGGTATGATGCATGCTTTATAAAAGTAAGGCCATCGTTAAATACTCCTAATTTTCTAAGTTTGCATACATACTACCATAATATACGATTGCAATATTAACTACATGGTTGAATTGTTAACATGAATCCTTCAGGTATCTGATGAAACTTTTGTAAATAAAAAATGATCACCAATATTGTGTGTACACAATATTGGTGATATTCATGAATCATAAAAAAACAGATATAAATCATGAGATAATGTCAGACCTGATGCCACTCCTGTTGTCATCCATGTATTAAATAACTAGGCTAAAACTTAATCCATCATTGTATCTTAAAGACCAATCAAAAGACTGCTTGAGATTACAAAAGTTACAGCAAAAAAGAGTTTAAAGAGAAATAGCATTTCTATAAAAGGACGGCGTAGCTCATTTTTCATTTTTGCTGGAAGTCTCATTGGTCAGATGATCACATGGCTTAGTATCTTTATGGCATGTTCGTAGTTTCTCACAATTCAAGTTTCTGGGAATCATCCAGAAATTATTTTCATGTTACTGTTTTCACAATTGACCAGCAATGTGTGTTAGTGCCGCAGGTAAAATAATATCTTATTATTAACAATCATAGTCTTTCTTATTGTATGTTAGTGGCGCAGGTAAAGAAACTTATCATCATTAAGAAGCTTTGCCAGCCTTTTATTATAAGGCATATAAAAGTCATCCAAGGCTTTTAATACTCTGCTGCTAATTGGATTTTTCTTCCCCTTGTTCTCGACTTTATCAGCCTGTTCATCGAGGAAAGCGCTGTGATGGTATTCAATTCCGAAATGCCTCATTACTCTCATCATCACTTGCGTCTGCAATCATAAAGACACATTTTTACTAAAATGAAGTTTTTGAATTGTCAGCTCAATCCTAGTGCAACTATAGCCTTAATTGTTTACTTAACCAGGGCCACATTATTAAGGCTATCATTTTTATTGGGCCATTAAGTCAATGATGAATGCACTAACAGGTTGAGTACCACTGGAAGAAAGGCGGAGAAACATAGAGTAACAAGTAACATTTTTCTTTTGTTCTTATTAGCTGTTCTAAAAATTAGAAGGGCAGATATTTTATAGCTAAGTGTTACAAATAACAATGGCCAGAGATGGAAAGAAAACATTGTAAGTTATTGCAGGGGCCAAGTCAATTTTTTACACTATTATATGTTGCAGTCAGTCTTCCGCACCTTCTACTCTACTTCTGCGGGTTCAAATTTATTCTACTTATCTACAGATGTACCAAAAGATCTACCTATATATAGATCTCGCTATTCAAGTTGGCTGGTTAATATCACAAGTTGTGGCTCAGTCCGGAGACATAACTAAAATTCAAACCATGTCATAGGACAAAAATTGAAAACCGCAGGCGATCCAAGTGCAGAACAACCAAAAGACAAAATAGCTTTTTTTAATTTTTTATGGAATTTTTTCAACTTATGCAGCTCAGACTCCTTTTATTCCATTTTTCCTAGCTTCAAACTTCAAGACCCTCCAACATTTTCATGTTAGCATGCAGGTACTTCAACGGACTGAGCTACCTCCTCCTCCTACATACCTACCAATAGATAATTTGTCTTGAGTTAAAACATTTTTTATCACAAACAGAATGTCTAAATTAAGGCTCATACCTCATTTTTTTTATAGTCTTCCATTGTTGTTATTATAAACTGCTCTTGCGGGATAAACTTGAATGCCTCTTCGATGTATAGAACGTAGAGACTGTGCTTCAGTAAATTCTAAGAAAACAATACAGTAAAACTTCTTAATATAAATCAACAGCGGGAACCTAATAGTTTTATTATAAAATCATACAAAAACTCTGTGGAAGAGAAACTTATTTCAATCATCAATTATAAATTGAGATAACTCTGGTTTTTAATTTGATGATTCTACCCTCTCTTCAAAATACTCAACAGGCCCATGAAATGCTAAATAATGTGGCCGCTAAAACACTGTAATTAAAAAATGCACACCGGAATCAGCTCATTGAAGACTACGATTCGCTATCTTTGTGCTTGGGATCTGCTGGGCCAAACCCCCTGGAGGGGCTCACAGAACCCAATTCCTATCATATTATGAGAAAAGCATTACACCACTATCACATTTCAAATCATCGTGTGACTTTAGGCATGTAGATGAATGATTAACTAGACTTGCAACAAAGTAGTGTCGGGTGATTATTTTCCCCATCAAGATCCCGATCAAAATGGTAGATAAGACAGCCACCAGCAGCAATCAAGATAACTCGAACGGGCTCCACTTTGCAGCTTTGTCAGTTTATGCCTAAGAGCGCACTTACTTGGAACGAGCTAACTGCAGTGTAGAGTATGCGGGTGTTAATGTATGTGCTTAAGTTTGGTATTTGAGTTTTCACATACTCCTGGTGCTAACTTTGTGCTCGCTCTGCAATTGATTAGCTTAATTGGCATCTGTATGCTCTAGCCAATACTGTCACCCAAATATGACAGAACTATGTTGTGCTTCCATAATCACTTGTATAGTTCTAGCCGCTGAACAACTCGCTATCAAAGAAGTTACCACTAGCAATTGAAAATTTCACTTCTCTGTTTGAAATCACCAACACAAGTCTAGATTTGCCGTACATTTGATTGGGCCTGCATAACCTAGCATGGCAACTGACAGCTAATAGACCTATACTCTCTTCTGTCAAGAAACCAAATTCAAAATTGAAAGGAATGTATTTAATTTAAAAAGAGAATCCATATAGATTAATCCTTACAGGTAGTATCCAATCGTGTCCTTGCGTCTGGTAAAGACATCCTAATTCCCCATAAAGCTTAATACATTCTTCAATATCCCGCAACAATCCTAGCAGTATATGATCTGTTATGTCTGAGGTGAAATTCTCCAGCGGTATCTTCTTAAATACTTGACCATCTCTGTGCCATTGATATAGATAGGATATCGCCCTGTAATGGCAAAATGGTCTTTTATCAACAAAACCATCAAATCTCCAACTGCAAAGGAGCTGGTTGACTCAACTAGATTCAGCACCCAGCATAAATAATGCATACAGTTCTGAAGAGGGAATTTGGAGTGGCGAAGTAATAAGGATTAGATTCAGGTTTTTGTTTTGGGTAATCATGGCTCAAGAGGGTGGACAGATTTTATTCAAATTTTGTTCTTGCCAAACAACAATAAGATTTGAAAAGGAAGTCAAAAGGATACTGACAACATTAGTAATAGCGCATTCCCCAAAACCAATTAATCAAGTTTTGATATTTTTATCCTTGTCAGGTAAACCCAATTTCCTTCATGTCATCAACTGATGCTAGGGAACTGATTGTTGTCAGAGCAGGCCAAAAATATATAGGTCATACATGCCGGGAGATGATAGCACCCGGCCAAAACAGCCAAATCAGCCCAATCAATCAAGTCAAATGCTGACTATCACCAAATCTGCTGAGTTAGATCGCATATTCACTGAGGTGAAACCATAGAGTTATAATGTAGAATATAGTAACTCTATGGGTGAAACCACAAGTTGCACCTGGTGAGTCGACCTAAAAATCAACAAACTTACCTGTCAGTTGGATGGCGGAGCTGAATGTGAAACTTTGTGTCTGAGGTAGCCATAAAACCCAGGAACTGTGTAGCAGGTGCAACGACAATGTGGGTGTTGCTCTTAGCATAAATATGGCTGCTCAAAAGTACGCCTGGAAAGAAACACAGTCATTAAGACTGTGTGACGAGCAATGTCCTGTTGAAACCGTATGATCTGTATTATGATGACAGTGAAAGTGATTAAATCCCTCTGAGGGGAAGTTGTATGTTGCCTTTTTTTCCATATGTTTATTGCTTACTATAATAACTAGAATGAGTTGCACGGTATTAAAGGTATATAAAAAATTAAAAGGCAATGGGACAGTGAGAGTGAGATAGCACGAAGCTAGAACAGAGACCGCCCGACTAGAATACTCAACGTCACACTCGCCTGCCGGAAAGACAGAGCGTAACATCCGCAACCTCAAAACATTCAAACCGCCTCCCACAGGCATGCCGCCAGACCACCAAAGGAACCAGACTGAGTACATGTCTCCACTCCCATAATGTCCCTGTTGTGCAGGTTGATACCATGGCACAACAGGTACCTCTAACCTGGCTTGTTTTTGGCCTTTTTCGTTTGTAAATTGTTTGATCATGGTCGGATTTTAGAGAGTTGATAATTTTCTTAGAAAATGTTCTTAAAACTTGAAATAACATGTTCAAAGGCATTGTATTTGAAGTCTTAAAAAGAGTTGAAAGATGATCTCTGGTTTTTTTTTCTGTAAAATTATTCTCACACAAGCTTCTTGGAGGACCATTACTCGTTTTAAATCATTTTCAGAAGCATGGCCCCAGAACTCTCTTTCATAGAGCAGATGGGTAGAAAAATGAGTAATATAGTTCAAACATTGTTTTTTTGTCAAAATATGGCCTAAGAACACGCATCACTATCACAACCAAATCTAATTTTTTGCACAGTTCATTTATGTGCGACTTAAAAGTAACATTTGAATCAAGGAAAATACCTAAAAATTTAGTTTCATTTTTCAGCTCATCGATCTTGGTATTCAGTTGGATGAAAAGACAGCTTTTCTTGGGGATTTAAGAATTACCTGAAATGTTATTAGCTAAGCAGCAATTTTCTACTTTGTTCAATTCTTGTTTTAAAATAGCATGGTCTGTACAAAATATATAAGTGTCGTCTGCATACAGAATGTAATTTAATGCAGGTGCTGCATTCAAGAGGTCGTTTATGTAAATCAAAAATAATAGTGGCCCCAGGTTTGAACAGGTTTATACAGAAAGCTTACATTGTGTGAACATAACAATCTGAGCAAAGTGTATTTTATCTCAAGTTGGCATTTAGTCTTTAACTGAGCTGGGTGCATGCTTTGCGGCCATAACAGAGAGTTTGTTTACCACAAATTTGTTTGAAATACTTTGGTCCTCTTGGAGCAAATAGAGTTAGATTCTTTCTTCATTAAATTAAAAAACCAGCATCTATATTCGGTTTAGCAAAATCTCCATCCCTGTCAGATGTGAAACCCAATCACTTGACCAAGGAGTTAGAGACTACTTGACCTAACCCTTAAAGCAGGTAAAAAGTTTGATAACATGTGAGATTCAGGCCGAGTAACTTGTCACTCACCCGGACCACGCTGATAAATCCTGTCATATGTGGTAATCCTTGTCTGTTCGGGAAATTGTCCAGAGAAAAATTCCTTGGGACATTCCTTGTTGGGATAATAATCCTACAAATATAAGAATTTAACCTGTACAGGTGTATTTTATCCAAAGTCTCAGATGTAAAAAAATAAAACAAATGAAGACAGGTCGACGCTCAGAACACTCTGTTAGTAATAATATTACCATACAATGAACCTGATGTCATAATTCTAGTTTTTTTATTCAGTAGAAGATAGATAATCAAAGGAATAGGAAATAATAATAATAGTTTTGCTGCACTCAACTCCTGTTTGATAATTCGGTTCACAAATTATTTGTATTGTACAATGCAAGTTAATTGAATTATGTCATGTCTTGGCTACAAATTTTTTGAAGCTGGTTAAATCTAGCCCTAGAACTAGACCATAAGCCTCGCTGGCTCATGATGGTAAAGTATTGTCATTCTAACGAGGATATAAGTTGATAAATTTAATGTTGAAATGGTTGAAATTGAGCATCACTGTGTTAAAAAAAGTAAAACATAGATTTATAAATACTTACACGCGACGCAATGGTTTTTGGAAAACCATTCTTGTTTCCAAATATATTGTCCAGATTTGTGAACCAGCTAGAAATATCTGTGGTACCAGCTTTCCTCACTCCCAGTAGAAGAAAGTTTTCAAAGCATACCAATCTTGCTCTAAAACATTGCGCTTCATTATTTGTTCAGTAATATTTAATATATTATATTATAATATACTATTTTATAACATTATGCCTCTCCTGGCCTTAAACTTGGCTTCGGATATAACCAGATTTAGAGGCGGTTGGTTGTAGTCTATTTCCTGTATGAACCAATTTAGTATGAGTTAATGTTGCCACCAGAAACAGGATCATCATTATTACCTTTGTAACAACATTATTAGCAACTTTCAACTCTAATTTTCAACAATGAAGAATGAAGACAACAATGAAGAATGAAGAATTAAATTTTCAACAATGAAGTGATAAAAAAAAACAAAAAAACTCACCTACTAACAGCAATATCCTCATAGGTGGGCGGTTTATGGCAGTTTTGCCCTTCTTTACATTCGCCCCAACAATTAGCCTTATATTCCGGCAAATATGTAGGATATTCACATTCTGATAAATTCCTGTAGATGACTTGATAATTTTTGGTCCCCTGTCTATCACTTTGGGCTGGCTGATGGTACTGCGTGAAAAGAAGAATTGTTACATCATCAATCCTTTAATAGATCATTAATTATTTAATATAACTGCCCTACAACAATGTTTTTAACAAATTCACCCGATGCAATATGATATTTGTTTTATGCATGGTCTGAAGTATCATTCATGACTTGAGCAGCAAATGAAATTTATATATTATAGTGATTCATTAGTCCGTCATAGTCGAATTGTGAATGTCAGGTACAGCTGTATATATGTATTTGATACACATTCATTTTTTACATAGCTCCTTCACCAAGTAGGGGTTTGGAGCAAAATTGTTCTATCAAAACTAGATTTAACACTGATCCAACCGAAAGATAGCCTCCACCCTTTACCACTCCAATCCGCAGCCAGCCCTAAAAACGTTCAAGATGGCGATCCCAGCCGTAGTCGGTTGTTAACGACCGCCTGCAGCCGCGATCGCCATCCCCAATGCTTTAAAGGGCTGGCTGTGCTCCAATCTACAGTTTTTTGTGACTGAAGTGCATAAGAGTAATAAGAGTGCAAAAGAAACACCCAACAATTCTTAGAAATCAAGCAATCTTCATTTCTCACTGAATACTCATCACGTCATTTGACTTACCCTTTTGGTGCTGTCTGTGATAGTCAATGATGATGTCTCCAATGCAGCTCTGATAATCAGGCCGACACTGACCAAGCCAAGTATGCACATGGCCAACCTTTTTCTTACCACGTCACCTAGCATTGTTTATTTCTCTGTCAGCTCAACGTACCTACAAAACTGACAAATAACCACTGGTGTCTAAACTGCATCAAAAGCTGATTACAGTATCAATAGCTGCACCATTGACTATGACATCTTTGATCATCTGCCACATGTTTATCCTTTATATACAAAAACTTCCAAAACAAAGATTCAAACGAGGTCAAAATCAATTACCAATTTCTAAATGAGAAAATTACTCGACCCGACAAATTTTCAATGAGAGCTCTAAAAGAAAATATACCAACGCTTTTACCAATATAAGTGCATTATTATAAATTTAGTGATTAACTCCATTAACTTCCATTATTTCAGACTGTCTAAAAACAGCACGGGTGAAGCCTCTTTTAAAAAATGGGGACAAACTGCAGTGCACAAATTATCGGCCAATTTCTGTTTTAAGTGCTCTATTAAAAACGGTAGAGAAAGGTTTATCAGCTCAAATTCGTGATCACTAGCAACAAGGTCACTTTTAACTGATTTTCAGTTTGGTTTTAGATCTAAACAGAGCACAAATGACACTATCAGTGAAATTATGGAACGAATTTACTCTAATTTTTAAGCAAGCTCTATTACTCAAGGAGATTTTTTATTTTTCTAAAGCATTTGATACTATAAACCACCAAATTTTACTCAAAAAATTAGAATTTTATTATTTTTCAACGTCTGCCAAGTCTCTTATCTCAAATTATTGCCAAGAAAAGGTAATCACCTAAAATAGCGGTGCATGGCGGCAACTCACGGTCACACCTAAACCAGACATTGTTGTGACACTTGAGAATTTGCTCATACTAGATATATTTGACGCTGAAGTCGTAACTGCAGACTAAACAGCAACGCGAATTTAAACACCATCTGCGAAGGGACCATCCCCTCTGCGTAGGAAGCCTAAATTTTCTGGTGGCATCTTCAAACACATGCAAGCAGACACTTGATGAATAGGCACACTGTGTTGAGGAAACAACCTGATATCAGTCCCGACCGAGAAAGCACTGTGTGATAAAAGTGCTCCCTCACAACTAGCAAGCATTTCTCAAAAATGGCTTGACGAAGCTATAGTCCCTGAAGACTGGAAGAAGGCTCGAGTCTTCTATCACTCTAACTACCGACCCATCTGTTTCTCATATGTGACTTGTGATAATATCATGGAATGCATTGTGACCTGTCAGATGACTTGTACCTGGACAAAAACGCCAAACTAAGTAATCTACAGCATGACTTGTGGCAGCCAGCTTAAAGAGACAGTTTGTGATAATATCCATGAAGCTTGATGAAAGGAAGGTGATGTCATCCTCCTTGCCTTTAGTAAGGCATTAGGTAAAGTTGATTTTAGGCTTATTTGAGACCTCACTAATATTGGAGTACAATCCCCAAGTAATTACCTGGGTACAGAGTCTACTTAAAGGTTGACCTCATGCAGTTACAAATGATAACTGATAACTGATAGCGAGTATTATCTGACATACCCTGAGGTCATGTTATGGGTCCCATCATGTATCATCATCATTCTTGCAGACGATACCGATAAAATGAGGGAGTTAATTATGTAGATATAAATTGGATTCTATTGCAAAAATGCCTTCAGAATCATTCATAGTGTCATTGATTATGAGTTTGGAAATACAAGGAGAAAGTGAAAGCAATGACGTCTACTGTTTGCAAGATATTACGCATTTGAAAGAAGGTAATGCACAGATGAGTTATTTTAAGTTTTTATCAATATATCTTCACCAACTATGCCCAACAAGTTAAGGTATATTTAGATGTTTTATTATCAACATCATAAAACTCCATTCTTCTTTTTACTAGCTGTGAAGATACTTGTCTGGTAATTTGCTTATTGCCACCGAAAAAAAACAGCTGATATATTCGGATGGTATTGGCCATACGGAAACAGTGCTAAATCATCTCAGGTCAAGTGGAAACAGCGCAAACCTAGAAATTGTTTTCGTCACCCCTGCACAGCCGTCAGCCAGTCAGCTTGAACTGATTCTCAGTCATGTCCATGATCGGTACAATAACCCTGACTATAGTACACCCAACTCAAGGTACTTTTAATGAATTAAAATCTGGCTGTTATCCACCATTTTATCATAGATGAGAACTTTCACCATCTCCTAAACTATCTAAATACCCTCATGTTAGAGAGAGTACTTGCAAAATTGAATTCAATTTCTCATGTGTAAACAGCTGAAACTTTTCTGTGTGCTTCATTTGCGTCAACCCCAAACTTTGCACTTTTATTTTAAAAACGACAAGACAATATGACAAGAGAATGGGAGATCCACAATGAGGAAAGTATCTTTAACATGTGGAGTTGAGACAAATTGATTCAATTGATAATAGCAAGTGACAAAGCAGTGAGTATTTATCTTATAGTGTAATTTAGAAGAGCCCAGAACATAATTAAGCCCAACAGTATCATTGAAGAGTCACACTTTAGTAAGGTTTGTCAATCATATTTACCTGTATGGTCATGTGTATTCCTTTTCCAAGTCACTTCTAAAGCAATATGCCCAAATCAAATACCACTGCTGTCCAGTTAAGCTCACAAAATGAACAAGGAGCTAAACACAACAATCCTTTCACTGAGCTAGTCCAGCAAAAAATAACCTATAGGAATAATATTTATATTTACCCTAATAAGTCCCTTTTGTCCACTAAACAAAAACAAGAATCAAAACTATTACACTCCACACCAAATACTAATATCAGGATGTATGTTTGCACTTCTACATCTGCATTGTTTGTAGAGCCTACATGGGATAACTATTAGATAGAGTCATAGTAATTATTATCATTATCTCAGTCAAGGCTATTAATAAGCCTATGGCTAGACTGATCTGTGTGCAAATGAGACGTTATATCAGCGCCATAGACTTGATATGTACATATATACACTTGTACTAGCACAAAAATTTTTGCCTTGTAGGTTTGGGTCTATAATAACGCTAAGAGGTGAGTAAAATGACAGCTAGCCCTAAATTTAGCTATTTAAAAGGTCAATGCTGTGCATTAGGAAAATCTTTCCTCCTGCAAATATTTATACACTCAAAGGTCGTTACTCAGATCTCAATAAGTATACTATCGTACATTTAATCTGATGGTCAGGTAATTTTCCATCTTAGCGGGCAAAACATAATACCACAGGGACAGAGAACAACTGGACTACTATAAGTAAACCAACAAGCGGTTCTCTATATACAGCATATCATGAAACTATAGACCCTGGATGCTCAACCTTTTTTTATGCAATGGACCATTTTTTCAAATTTCCAGTCTAGCTTGGCAAACTCTGGAGGCCTAAGGGGCCTAAAAGGGTCTGTTGGGAGGATGCGGGAGGTGTGCCAGGAATTCTGAGGAAATTTCGGAAAGCCTAAGCCCCTCAGCTTTATCTTTTATTGCTATTCAATATAACAAGCATACACCTGGCCTTCATGATCAGCTTCTGAAACTCTTGGAATACCCATTTGATTGAATAGTCCAGACAATTTTTCAATTACGTTATACATAAATAATGTAAGATATAAGATGACTAGGGTTTTATCCCAAACTCCCTGCTAAGACAACGACAACAATTGAAGTTGTCCTTTACTTCTGAGTGAACACACAACTCCAAGTGAGTCCAAGAAAAACCAAATCTATTAATCTTTACAATGTATACAATTAATGTCGGAGGGAGGACAAAAACAGGTTTCTTAAAGTCATTAGCTTGCCGATTGTAAAGGGTATCATTTATTTGATATTTTTTTTTGCTATTTGTGACTGCTCTGAAATTTCTTCCTACAGAAAAATGACTTTGGAAAAGTGCTCCAACATCACAGTTTATTCAGGTAATTGAGTCGCGCAAATAAATGGCGTTTCCCAACTGATGTCAGAGAGAGGACAACTACACTACATTACATTACACTTCATATAATGCATGAAGAGTATAATAGTAATCAAAGCTGGATACACATTTTTGTTTGTATAAAATATCTATATTCACATGCAATTATACTGAAAAGAAACATTATCATATAAAATCTCTCTCTTTAAACTGAAGAGAATGCAAATGATACGGTGAGTATGCAAGAGAATAGAGCAGTGACAGTGAAAATAAATCAGTGTCAGCATTAACAATGAAAATAAGGTCACAGAAGATGTCTGAACTTTTCCTCTGCGATAAAAAATTCTGGGATCAAATGCAAATTTTGTCGTAATGTCATTGAGTGATGTTGTAATCAAGCTATATGAAAGGATTAAGATAACATTCAAGAGTAGAGATCATTGTCGACTAGAGATACACCATGATTTAGACTAGACTGCACAGGTGCTGCTTCATAATAGACATCTCCATCTCCTTGTGAGAGGTTCACCCCAGGTCCGTGGGGTAGGTTCACCCTAGATCCTGGTGAGAGGTTCACCCCAGATCCAGGAGCAGCGCTTGTCACAGAGCCATACATGTCATTCTGGACTATTGTCACTGTCTTAATGGCTGCTTTAGCGGCTGCTTTGTTCTTAGCGATGTCTCCGTTTGAGTATATATCCATATCGGTGTTAGACTGAGCGGTTGTGTTGACATGTATTTCTGATGGTGTGTCTGTCTCTGTCTGCTCATAAACAGGGTTAGAATGTGGTAAACCCGGGTTCGCTTTTTCTGGCCTCCTCCTTCAATACATAATGGACATAAAATGTTATAACCCCAACTATCGGTGCATCTGACTGTCAAATTCATTTTAGCCAAAGGGTAATTATAGAACATTCTCTGGCTGGCTTTATTGTGGCAAATCACACAATAACCAGCTGGCAAGATAACACCATAATACTATAGCTCTAGAACATAAATGGTTGCAAAATCATTTTGGGAAAATTTAAACATGTCCATGGCGGTGAAGGGACATTGAAAAAGTTGGCTACTGTGTTGCTGATATGCCTGGTGCAGTATCCATATTCAATCAGATCAGATAAAATTGTTCTAAGAGAGCATTGTCTTGATTATCGAAAGACATTCAGAGTTTGCCGCACTGATTTCCCGGAGTTAGAAAGCTCTCAAAACTGACTCCTGGCGCACAACACAATATAAGTGTCGATACATAGACATGTACTCAGTATCTGTTACAGCTTTCGGTCATTGGGACTGTCATCCATGACAGATAGGGTGTTACATTATCCTATATCGGCAACCGAGTTATACCTACGGTCATAATCTTGCATTTGAGTTTTTATTTTCAAGCTCCTTTCAGTAATCAATTGTAACTGTTAGTATTTAAACAGTAACCATTTCACCTTGGTACAAAAATCTTTGACTTCCAAAATACACATACACCTTTTTTTCTTTCTTTCAATATAAAATAATAACCTGTGCACTTGCTATTGCAAATTCCAATGGCTTTCACGGTCAATAATAAATTGTCTCCATTGTCAATATTTATCAATATAATCACAGAGTAAGGATATCAGAGCGGACACTTCAATGATAGTTATAGCGCCTGTGGTTTTTGATTCACTGGGGGAAAATTGTGCACAGGTCAGCTGGATGCCAAAAACTCATTATCTCTATATGTTATAATGGCATTTTTCTTGCAGACATCCCTACCTTTGATGGGCAATAATTCATTCTGTAGTTATCCTAAAGACTGATTTCTAGCTTTGTTGGAATGTCCAACCTTCAAGCTATACACCATATCATTGCCATTTTTTGCTAGGATACATGGGCTATGAGCTATCTGTGTTTTTAAAATGAGTTATATCGGTTAGATTTACATGTGGCCTAGGTCAATACACGGACATTTCCTAATTTTGATGACCAGAAGTTTATCAATTTTCACATGTAATCTATATGTTAAAACTCGTTTTACAAATGCAGATAGCTCTTAGCCTATGTATCTTAGCAAAATATGACAATAACATGGTGTATAGCTTGAAGGTTGGACATTCGCACTAAGTTAGAATTCAGTCTTTAGGATAAATACAGAATGAATTATTGCCCATCAAAGGTAGGGATGTCTGCAAGAAAAATGCCATTATAACATATAGAGATAATGAGTTTTTGGCATCCAGCTGTGCACAATTTTCCCTATTTGAATCAAAAACCACAGGCACTATAACTATCATTGAAGTGTCCCCTCTGTATATCCTTACTCTGTGATATAATCATGCTCTTAAATACATTGGCCAGCTCTACAGATGATATTGGTGAGGAATAAATTAACCTCTCATACCTATCTAGGTAACAGTTTGCATACAACTGAAAATATGGTAGGAAAGTTCACCTTTTGATTAGAAACACAGACAGACAGATGATGAGTATTACGGTTATCCCCCCTGCTATCGCAGCTCCAATATACACCCCTGTATTATTCCCCTCTCCTCCCCCAGTTTGTCCGCCAGTTCTTCCTCCGGCTACTAGAAAGTATATGGAAACATATGTACAATAATCAATCTGTGCTAGTGTGGTGGGCGTGGTTTCCAGTTCAAATGAGAGTTTTTGTTATGGGTGCGCGATTCTGGCTAAAAGAGTTTGCTAACTGCTGCAGACTGATAACTGTCATGATAGAAAATGAGTCAATATAAAATCAGATATCTCAGTGACCTAAAATCTGAAAATCAAATGGGGACCTCCACTGTAATGTAGAAAGGGTTATATTTGAAACACGACTATAAAATATCTAGTAGTTTTAATAAACTGTAAGGGTCATTCAAACACACTCTTTGATAATCATCCCTACTTCAGAAGATACAAGCATCATTGATCTGCTTCACTTCGAAAGATACAACATGACTGAAACTGTGTCAGGTTCAGAGAAGAAAAATTTATTATCCCAGTTTTTGCACCTTTTTTGCAAAGGCAACAGTGATGAGAACGGACTGGTTTACAGGAAACAGCAACAGAATGTACAAAGAGGAGTTAGCAAGATGTTCGTCTTACAATAATTGTGTTGTCATATGATGGTGAGAACTATAAGTACCTGACAATGAAGTAGCTATTGTAGACTGCTTAGTATAATTTATGCTGACTGATCCTTGTATATTTGTAGTCTTAGTATAAGATGAGGAACTTTGTGGGATGGTGGTTGTGCTTCTTGGTGATGAGCTTGAGGCTGTAGATTTGTCAGTCGTCGGTGTGATTGAAGTTGTTGGAATTGTTGTAGGGCTTGTTACAACTTCCCAATCTGCAAATGCATGAGGTATTCATAAACATTAATGGCTGGGGGTGCCAGGACATTCGGGCAAGGGCAGGGTACGGGGAACTCAAACTACCATTAATGATATTATGTAAAGTTTGACAGGCTCTCGATGATGCCTTCCAATAAAACCCAATTGAGGAAATGTTCGATAAATGGCAACAAATGATAATATCACTTTTTTAGTTTATCTCTACAAGAGTGGAGCTGATATATACTTTTGTTGGCAACCAAAGTCATCTCATTGTTTTGCACTCAGCGCCAAAAAAAAATTTTGATTACTCATAAAAGTAGATTGGTACATGAGTGAAATTGAAGCTGATATTATCATTGCCTGAGTGATGACAAACCCGATTCAATCTCTATTTGACTTACTTATAAAGTAGATAGATATAGCCCAGTCTCCTCCACAGATCTGTCCTTTGTTTCCAGGACACTGGTGATCACACTCACAATCATTATCTTCACTGGAACACAGGCCATGTCTCGTTGGTTTATCAGCTTCAGTTCCACAAAAACACTCATCACCATACTCAACACCCATCATTGTAAAACCTGCATGGGTAGACAAGTAACAAAGACAATGTAGAAGAGTGTATTTTAAAGCCTCACATAGCACATCATGTAAGTAAATTAATTAGCCACTACCGATTCGCCTTTCCTAACATCAAACTCTGAAAACAAAACTTTTTTATTAACATGAGTTTGCTATATCCTACCCCTACTAGAGTCAATGTTACCAGTTTCAATAATATCTTTTTTCCTGTGGAGAAATTCAACAGGGCTATACTCAGATTTACATGAGTAAAGGTCGATTACATTGTACTCAGGAAACAAAACTACACTCACCTCTATTTTGATTGAGACATTCAAGTGTGCACCATTCAAGACTGTTTGAATCAGAGGTCTCTTTGTGACCCTTGAGAGCTCTTTTGCTTCGGAAACCTCCATCCTCGTAACATCCTCTGCGTACATAGCGCGGTACCTGCTGAGCTGATGTGTCTGTGTAAGCAAAGAATACCAGCATACTTTTTTCTCCACTCAATGTTATATCTTGCTATCCTAGTTAATCCCCCTCTTCCCAGTCACATCTCGGTTTGCTGGTCTGACATTGTAAAGCAATATGAATGCTGTGGATTTTTAAATGTCTACAAAAAAAATACATGGTACTTACAGGTTATACAATCCAGGACATATATCACAACTGCCACCGTAAGTAAGATTTGACCCCTAGAACAGTACATGATGTATTCAACCTCTAGCTGCGATTGTGAGACTTTTGGTGACCCAAGAGGGAGAGCAGCATGCGCTAAACTACTAGATGCACACAACTTCTCTCTATGAATGAGCCAAAAAATAAGCAGTCAATGTAAAGTGTTTGTTTAATTTTAAATTACGATCACATGAGCCTTGACTACTTCCTCGTTCTAGTAAACTACTGTGTTTGTTTATCATTAGTGATTCAATGAAGAATGTCTTAATCACCAGATAGTTTTAGTGTTTCCTGTTCTATATATTGTGTATAGCCACAAGGTACCTAATCTTACAAATTAACTCTGCAGTCTGCTATGACCAGATTCTGACAAATTGTTGAAAAATTGGGAGTCAAAAGTTCAAGTGTGAAAATTCAAACCTGCCTGTGTTTGAGAGACTCGGTAGATTCAGAGACTTGAGAGGAGTGTAAGCAGAAAGCTATGACTCTGGTGATGTGTGTAGAAGTGATATGTGGGTATTGACTTTCATTGGGAACGTCTTGACCATGTATTGGGGAATATGCAATTTAGTTATATATCTGAGCATGTTAATCATGGTGTATCTCTAGTAGACAATGATCTCTACTCTTGAGTGTTATCTTCATCCTAACATAAGATTGATTACGATTACGAAAATTTCAGCCATATTCTGTGACCCTATTTTCACTTTTATTGCTGACGCTGATTTATTTTCACTTTCACTGCTCTATTCGCTTGCATACTCACTGTATCATTTTTGCATTCTCTTCAGTTTAGAGAGAGATTTTATATGATAATGTTTCTTTTTAGTATATTTATATGTGAATAAAGGTATATTATACAAACAAAAATGTTTATCCAGCTTGGATTACTAATATACCATTCATGCATTATAGCAGGAAGTTTGGGATACAAAACTCCCTGACTTTAGAATATAATGAAATGTAGTTGTCCTCTCCCTGACATTGGTTGGGCAACTCCTTATTTGCTCGACTCAATTACCTGAATAAAGTGTGATGTTGGAGTGACTCGGATCTACCCTGCTGTTAACCTAACTTGGTTCAGAATTTACAACATAGTAAAATTAGTCAATAAGTAGGTGATACTGAGATCAAAATTCATGTTTAAAGTGAAAAAGCTGGTTTTTATACATTATGTAGTAGATTTGATTGAAATATATTTTTCAGAAAAATGTGGCTCTATAAGGCAATGAAATTCAAAGCTGATTTTAAAATAAATGGTATCAATCACGTACAACTCCAGAGAAGGGGCTTCAGGCTTATAGTATATACACAAGTTAAAATATACCTGACTTCAACACGGCATTTATGTACATTTTAAGATTGTCAAATCTTGCCTTTGATTTTTTTTGTATTTTGCTGAGGAATACTACATGGACTGAGCCAGAGCTATATCAACAGTGATTTTTTCAAGCACTGGACATCGCTTTATTTTTGTGATACTGACGTCTTGCATCCACCAAAAATCTCTTCATTCATATGACTACTGCTTTCAGCAAGCTTTCTCAACATGCGCGATCTTCAACAACTATACATACATTTGAATTGGCATTGTCATACCATTTTTTTGAGTGGATTGAGTTAGAATTTTTTTTTTTTATCATTTTATCTTGGTTGTTTTTAAAGCACATCAGGGCAAACATTTTCAGATGATGATGATTGCAAATAATAATGTATATATATGGCAATGTGAATTATATTCAACTGCCAATTTTAAACTGCAAATTGCCATCTGTTGTTCCCTACAATGATACACCCAGAACGCCTTGCTCTTCTTTGCCGAAAAGAAACTAGGTATGAATTATCTCCTATCATGAACAAAACAAATATCAGGATCAATATCACAAAAATTTCACACCGAATGACAAATAATGCCTGTTTAAGTAAGATACTTATGACTCATGATCCTGCATTAAAAATGGTTCTTAGAGTGTATATTACTTTCAAGTCCAAGAATTTAAAAACAAAGGAGTGGATGCAAGGAGACATAGGGTGGGATAAATGGCTTATAAGAGTGTTAACTGAATGGGGATGGAAATGTCAATGGTCAGGGCAAATCATTTTTCAAATTGATACAAAAGTTTGCAAGTGAGAACCCAACTTTGTCATTAGACAGCCCAAGACCCTCACTTTCTATCAGACTACTAGATTCGCTATCGAGTTAACGTAATTTATTGATGCAAAATATTGTCTTTGAAACTTGATTTTAGTTTGATCTTATTCAAACTCCTTGTTGGATGTTACTTTGATCATCTAAATCCATTGTTGCGCAACAGACTTGTCAAAGTTGTTCTTATCAAAGTTGTTATTATCAAACATTATTTAACAAAAATTTGAATTTATGAAAGACAACGAATCAAAATATCTAGATGGAGGACAGCTAGATCTATCAATCTTTCTAAATTTAGTGACTTCCTATATGGAGCCTGCCGTTGCACTATCAACAGTACTACTAAATAAAGAACAAGTCAATAGTCATACTGGCACAGTTACTACAACTCATCAAAGACAAAAAATAATAACCCATCAATCATAAAAAACTTATAGCCTTGATCACTTCCTTGTGTTTCCAAATACACTCAGAGAAATAACTACATTCTGGCGACAAACACATTAAACAACCCAACCAAAAATCATTAAAATATATCTGTAGTTTATCTGTAAAAACCTACAAGGAAGTAATTAGAGCTAGTCATGTCATGTTATCTGGATTTAAAGTCACAGAATGCTTTTATCTGGTGCTTTTGCTTTGGACTCCTTCATAGAGTGAAGTTGTGAGCATCCACCAGCCAGTTTATTGCTGCTCTCCCTCTTGGCTCACCTCTGACTTTATTAATACAGCTAGAAGGTTGAATATCACCATGTATTACTATTGGGGTAGAATGATGTTTAGAGTCGCTGTTTTGATCTATCTCTCTGGGTTTTTTATACCTGTAATTTATTTGTTTATTTGTTTTATAACCAACAATTAATATCACTCTTGATTAACGATAGCAGATTTGCACACTTCTTACTTTGGGAGACGTTGGTGGGAAAATTAGCAAATAAAATGAGTGAATAGGTCAAACATTTCTTGCGCTGTTTTATTCTTTGATAATCTTTCCTTTACACAGACCTATCAGCTGAGCAGATGCCTTGTTATGTTATGTATACATAGGATGTTACAAAGACAAGACAACACATGGTGATATTCAATCTTCTAGCTGTATTCATGAGGTCTGAGGTGAGCCATTAGGGAGTGCAGCAATAAACTACTAGATGCTCACAACTTTTCTCTGTAAATGAGCCAAACACTAAGCGGTCAATGTGGAGTGTTCGTTTAACTTTGAATCAGGATCACATGAGCCTTGACTACTTCCTTGTTCTAGTAAACAACAGTGTTTGTTTATCATTGAATGATTCGGCTGTGGAATGTCTTAATCACCAGATAGTGTTAGTGTTTCCTGTTCTCTATATTGTGTATAGCCACAGGGTAGATAATCTCTACAAAGTAACTCCTCAATCTGCTATGAACAGATTCTGACGAATTTTTGCAAAATTGGAAATCTGAATTTCAATGTGAAAATTAAAACCTGCATATGTTTGAGAGATTTGGTAGAATGGTAGATTTAAAAGGGGTGTAGGCAGAATATTAACAGTCAGGGATGTGTCTAGAAGTGATATATTTGTGTATGGACTTTCATCAGGAGTATTTCTAAACCAAGTATATGTCTCTGCATAGTGTTTACAGTGTACAACATCCACCCGGAGCTGATAATTCTCCAATACTTTATCAATCATGTCTGAGACATACAGGCTAAATCAATCTAGGCAATTTAAATCTAAACTTTAATTGATCGTCGGCTCTTATTTTTTTGTCAACTTTACCTGGCTACCAGATCAAATTGTATCTGTGAACAAGAAAAAAGGAAAGGAAACAAAGAAAGAATTAACAACTGCTGTAAAATTTTGTGTCGACCAACATATCGTAGTCATGATGAGATGTGAGTCAACCAAAGACTTAATACATTATATGAATTCTATAGACTCAACTTTTGTCATAAAATTTAAGGACAGCCTGTTTTATACCTTCTTTTAATAAGAGTGCGATATCTTTATCTAAAATTTATAACCTCAACTGGGCAGACATGGAACAAATTAGTTTATCCCAGTGCTAGCATATAGAGTTTTATGATATGTGCTATGAACTTTTATTATGTATGTAGGCCTATGTACCTTAATTTTGTCAATGTTGGCAGCTGGAATATTTCCTGCTGATAAAAGATATAAGCTAAGAAAAATTGTATAAAAGGTATGGTAATAAAATATAAAATAACAAAAATTCAAGACTGCTATCAAGAAAATCTTTGCTGTATAATAGAGAACGAGTTTTTGAAATCACTGCATCTTGCATGTCCAACTATTGAATAATTGAGTTATCATCAGCTATTTATTTACATATGCATTAGTATTTTCATAGTTGTCAGCATCATAAAGTGCAGTGGCTAATGTAGCATATGATCTTATATTATAATAATCATCTGCATCACTCTGCAGTGTCTCATATGTAGATTGTGCTTCCTGCTGTCTCTCTCTTGTGAGGTTATCGGGTAAGTGTAATGATGTGTAAGTATGTGATGTATCTGCTGCTGACAGATCTAGTTCAGTGTAAGTATCTGTATCAGGACCTACTGAGCTCATGTTCTGCAAATCTCCACTCTGTTCTCTATCTGGCTTATGCCTAAATAATATCAACACAATCCATATAAGTGTTGAAATTATAATAAAGCCTGCTTTGCCTTTCAATAATTTTTTCTAGTTCGGGTAACTAGTAAACGTCAACGTCGACCATTCCAATTATGATTACTATAATATAGGCATGGTAACATTCCAATCCCGTATGATTACTTCGTGTCATTGTAGGCTCGGAAGATGTAACCACTATCTCTTCTACAGCTCCAACACATTCAGTCACACCAACAACTGAAACATTGACAGCCTCTATGCCTACACCTACACCTGCAACTGACAGAACAACAACTTTCAGCCCTACTCTGAGACCTCCTGCAGCCACCCCTCGACAGTCCCAACCTGATGTTATGACAAACAACCATCAAATCTCAGTCAGCCATAATATAACTAACCATTCTACTACGACTACTAAATCGCAAGGTACCTTCTTCTTCCCAAAAGGTTCACATAAATGTTGTAATAATATGCTGATCAGTGTCCTAGACGATCCTAACATGGTGCCACTTGCTAGTGTGGTCATCAATAAACTTTAACCTGATTAAAACACCAGTTAATTCCATCTTCATTTATTTTCTGCAACAACTATATTCCTCTCTTGTCTGCATACTGATTATGACATCAATGTGTCCTCGCCAAGTTACCAACATTATCAGCTGCTCAAGCTTACATATTGAGAATCATCAGCGTGTGATTCTAATGATAAGGTTCTGTCATTGGTAGCTTCTTTCATATAAGGTATCAGAATATCCAAAGAGATGAAGACTTGGCCATTTTGAGTTTAACATTTGATATAGAAATGTTTTTGTTTTAATATGTATGTTCCATTTCTATTTGTTTCGTCAATTCACTGGAAAATACAATTTCAATACAGTTTAAAATTATTTTCAGCTTATGTTAGCCGAGGACAGAACACTGATGACAGTGATGATAGTGATATACCTGTGATAGCTGCAGGCACTGCATCTGGTGTAGTTATCATTATACTAAGTGTATGCCTTTTTGTCTATCTAATCAGGAAGAAGAAGTAAGTACAGGAAGCTTTGTTGAACTACTGCTGTCAGGGATGGGTTTTGCACCTAAACGGATTGTTGCATACGAAAGAGTTTGATATTGTAAGCTCTCAAAATAGAGAGTACGAACACTAGCCAAAGTGATGAAATCGACGACATATAATTAATTTATTTCATCGATTTTACTCTCTGATTTTTTCAATATTCTCAGCAAATATTTTTGGCATGTGTTGATAACTCTTCTTAGAATTACGGTGTATTAGTTTCATAATTATAATATACAGCATTAAAAGTATCAAGCACAGATGTACTTACAGCAGTAGTTTAAGAACTAGTAAGGAAAAAAAGTAGCCTACATAAAAAAGAAATAAAGAAATTGCAAATAGCAATAGGACGTTTATTATGATTTCAACAGTTGGCCAACAAAGCATTTATATGGATTATGTTACTGTTACACAGATGCAAGCCAGATAGAGAACAGAATGGAGAGTTACACAACATGAGCTCAGTAGGTCCCAATATGGATACTTACATAGACATGTCATTAAATACATCACAGACTCACACATCATTACACCTACCCGGTAACATCACAAGAGAAACACAGCAGGAGGCGCAATCTACATATGAGACACTGCAGAGTGATGCAGATGATTATTATATAACAACATATACTACATTAGCTACTGCACATTAATCGACATTTTCTGATTCAGACAACTATGGGAAACTGAAGCATATTATGTATATAAATAGCTGATGATAATTAGTCTGTAGCACCATGACGTAACGTCATAGCGCGATGTTACGCCATGGGGTAACGCTGTTTAATTGAGGTTGTAGCGTCTTTGATCAAGACTGAGATACCGCAAAAAATTATTTGGCAAGGCATGACCTTAGTTGGATTTCACAAGAAATATGCTGCTTGCTCTGACTTGCCAAAAACCTCCGCAGATCTTTAATGCAATAAAAACTTAGGCATGCTTGTAGGAGCTATGCTTCAAAATAGAATTTGGTGCACATGAGAATTCAAAGCGTAATAAACCCTCATCTCTTAGAAAATGCCCATCCATTAAGTTTAAAAATTGAGACTGCATTGCAAAATTGAAAGGACTTTGACTGAGAAAATAGTCCACCTGATTATATACTGCCAAAAAATTGAGCAGCTAATTAATTGGCTGGATTTGATAATTATATAAAGGCTCTCAATTTATCTGTGATTTGTGATGATAACAGAGACTATAGAAGTCTCATGATACAGCAGTGGCGTATGGACCACGGATATCCTCAGTGTGTAGAGCGTCTGCCTAGTATTCACTGTTTATTAAGAATGTTGTGGGTTCGAAAACAAACAAAGACAGATTTTCTTCAAATGGGTGCTTTACAAATTGAGCATTTTTACTTTTTTCCCAAGGGGGGATGTCTTATAGGTGAGGAATTACAGTACATACAGAGTTGGACTTTTGACCTTGAGCTGGACAAGCCAATCAAAAGCCCGGTGTATTGACACACCCACACCCTCCCCGCCACGCCCACGGCGTGTTGATCGGGCTGCGCCCGATCATTGTGCTCATCTCTAAAAAGTCAGTGAGTGAAATTTTTTAGAATATACGCCCCTGATAGAGATACATATTTTAAATCCTAATCACATCTTCTTCACTGTTTTACTTCTGGCTAGTACTGGAAATGTGAAACGTAATTATTTCACAGGAGTCATCTCCTTTTATATCACGAGAAGGCAATAACTTGTTGATGTTTTTGATTATCTAAAATAATCCGTATCCATCATTTTTGTTGTCACCATCAGCTTGAAAAGATCTTTATCCACCTTAGAGACAATAAATACTCAGAGGAGTACAAGTGGGTAATATCTGAGAGTCATGAGATAACTTCCAGTTGCACTATATGAGGCATGAAGATGAGCCTTTGTTAAGTTTACCTGCATCAGGGAGAATTCTCCCTGCCTGCATACTCTTTGTCAACTTGTTACCTTTTGTGTGGTGGCCTTGTACTGTACAAAAAAGTATCAAGAGTATTAGGGAGCCAATCTATATAATATCTTGTGGAGTCACAGGCCACAAACAACTTGGACGCATGACAAGACAGAATAACATATCACCAAGTTTTTATCAAGTGGCTATTTCGATCCTTCCCAGATATACAATGCATCAAGCATCATTTTAGTGAACTCATTCAACAACTTGCAATTCTCATTCTCACACAGGACCATCAGACAGCCCACAGAAAAACACAGGGAACAACAAATCTACAACTCACCTACAGATATTTATTCGAATGTGAAATCCCTGTATATTTGCCAGGTTATGGGGATAATTGCTTGGGCGAGTGTAGAAATGGGAAAAACTGTAACAAACTGCCCTCGTCAGAAAACATTGCAGCTGGCAGGTGAGTTGTTTTTTGTTTCAAAAGTTTCTATTTTGTAAAATAAAAGTGTTGTTCTCAGCCTCCTCAGTAGATTTCCAAAGGAAAATATTTTAATATCTTATTATTATATATTTACTTTATGAAGCACAAATAAATTAATTGCCTTCTTATTATGAAGTCTGATCAATTAATTGGTTGTCCAATGTATTGGCAATGTAAACTCGGATTATAATAGTATGTGATAATTAAAACACAAATAAATGACATTCTTTGATTAGGATATGAATGCAGATCAAAATCCCGTACCCCTGCTGTGCGACATTAGCTTTCATTGCCGCCGTCCTAGCTTCATGACAATTTTATACCTCATAATTCAGAGGTGCTTATATTATTAAAATTCTTTACTTTGAGGCACCAACAGGAGGACAAGGTCATTGACTCATGCAATGCTATTTAAATATTTCAAATTTTGGGTTGAAATAGCGATAACGTTTTCTCTTCAATTTTTGATTCCATCTCGGTCCTCCTGTAGTATTCATGACAATAATGATGACACCCGGGCACGGAGAGAAAAAATACAGTTTCTCAACCAGATAGGGTTTTGGTTATATATAATGGGACAAATCTACGATGAACTAAATAACAGGTCTGGTCAGCATCAAAGTCATATCTCTTACGTTTGCTTCTCAGAAGGGATAACTTCACTGAAAATGACAGTTTTAGCTCATTATTTTCTGACGAATGCGGAGGAATAATTGAACAATAGAACTAAGGGATAAATCCAAGAGTTAACTATGATGTGTTAGAGGCTGGTGATACACTCTAACCATTAAGTGTTGAAAATTGATACCAAAATATTTCCAGCAAACAAAATGCAGATACGTTCTCAGCAGTAAGGTAGGATAGGGTTGGTGACTGTATCCAAGCACTGTGTTACGAAGGATGTTGCGGTCAAGATAGCATATGGGTGGTGACTGCGCTAATCCAGAGGTGTAGTTAAGGATGTAGAGACAGATTGTTGACAGATGTATTTGATTGGTCAAATTGCAGCTACTCCACAACAGATATAAGTGCTCTGGAACGGTAGCACAATAACTATGACAATAACTCCAAGGAGGCCAATTAAGGTTATGTCTTAGACCAATCCAAAATTTGTGGACACACAATTTTTTTGGAGGTTGTCACATACATAGCTCCCAGATTCTTCAATGCAAATCAAGCTTGCATGCATTTTGTACCACAGAAAAAACGATAAATATTATTTCTATGCTTGCAATAATGGTCTTCCGACCAGCATTTTTGGTGTTATGCATAAGTGTAACAAAAAGTAGCTGTCTTTGATGGTCTATATGCATAGGAAAATCTTAGAGGACTGTTTAAAACCCCAGAATATTTGTTATCGATGAAGTTGAGGACTACTGAAGGCCTAAAGCAATATGATTATAGTCTGGCAGCTAGCTCCTGAGTAGTATTGCAATAAATTTGTACATGTGTGACAAATCATAACACTTCAGGGTAAAAATTATGTATAGCGTTAGAAATAGTCTCCCTACTCATCGATGTGGTATTTATGTAGGATGTACTGTACAAGTCCAACATACTACTGCCTCTTTCTACTTTAGAGGCTGAATTTCTCAACAATAGTTTAATAATGAAATGATCTACTACTGAACAAATTCAAAGTATATTTTTAATAAACATACATATAATTTTTTCCCAAAAATGTAAAAATATTTCGTTACTGCAGAACTAGCCGCCATATTATCATATTGCTCGGGTCTTTTGGTGTCCTTCAAATTAATTTTAATGAAAAATAAACAGCCATGAAAACTCAGTTTAAATTGATCAATGGTCCCCATGATCTCAATTCACAAGCCCTTTATTCAATTTTCTAAAGAAATATATAGTATAATAGCTTGTTCTCAGAAAGATGTTGTAGAAATGCTTGTTCTCTTGTTACTGGACATTAATGAAATCAACGAAACATGAAATAACTCTATTCTTTCGGCAGTGGGCGTAGTGAGGCATTGTTGCGATATGTATTGCATGTTATAATTCCTGGATTTTGCGTCATTGAGATTGAGTTTTGACCGCTTAAGGTGCCACCCTCCTCAACTACTTGCAGTGATTAAGAGCTGTCCTCAATCTAGAAAGATTGGAACTTCTGAGTGTCAACTGCATATTTTAGAAGGATTTTTAAAGTTTTGATACACCACAGACACCATTGTGAGTTACTATAATTAACATTTAGAGCTATTTATTGTTTGGATGTAAAACTCCGGTCGGATTTAGTGTTCTCAAGGAAAACGACTGCCTTGTCAGAAGATTTAAATTTTGTTATCATCATTTTCAAGTGAGTGTAGAATCTTTGTAAATGATCTGCTGATCATAGTATACTGGGGCGTCACGGTTGGATACTTTGATAGTATAAGTTAGGTTCATAAAAGTTTTTGAGACAAAACCGTTTAGAATTTTGCATAATGATATGAGTTTATAGGCTTGATTGAAGGCATTTGATATTTACAGCATCCATTTTTTTCTATTTTGATTAAATTCCAAGCAGAATCAACCAATTATTTTACTTTCCCAACATATTGTACACATTTTTAATGCTCGTTTCTACTCTTTTCTGTTTTCTGTGTGTTAAAAATCCACAATATCTCAAACCAATTGCCTAATGCCCTAATAAACAATAAATATTTTGGTAATTGTAGGCTCGTCAAGCTGACAAAAATAAAAACCATGCTAGCTGATATAGGACGAAAGAAATTGGTCGTGCTTGTGGTCGGTCTGGTCGCTGTGGGTCTGATTTTCAAGGCTGTGAAGGAAAAGTCACCTACGACTAGCAAAGACAGCAATAAATGGGATATTCATATATATGAGGTGAGATTAGATCATTTCCATGAACTTAGTTTTAGCTGGGTATTCTTTTAATTACCTGCGATTACTAATAACCTTCAATGTGACACAAACCGGCTGTCTGGCTAAAGGGGGGAAGCTTTCGGTTGTGGTGTAAGGCGTTGTATCTGATGCTAATTCTGGATGAAGAGCTGCCTTTTTAGTGTAACTTTAAAGTGGTACATGATATAAAGTGTGACAGGTTGAAAGTGAAAATGTATCGATTTACGGGGCCTCTAATGTAAATACTGTTGTTGATTTTAGAATGCTCTCTCTTAATGAGCATCATTTGTAAATTTTATCTGAGGGTTCGATTTTATCAGTTATGATACAGAATGCTATACAAAAACAATTAATCAATCAATAACCCGAAATAGTAATCAAGGGGTTATAAATAGTAAACCATAACCACTGGGGGGTGAGATTAGATAACTTATAAACCTGTATTGCTATATTAAGTATACTAGGTGTGGTTAGCCTGTGCATAGCAGGCATGTGTATGGGTAGGTTTTGTATTCATCTAATTTTATCGCATTTAATGGAAATAAGTTGGGTCAGGTTGAATAACGGTACATCACACAACCTCCGTTGCTAAGTTTATCCTATTTCCGATTCTCTATGTCTTAACTGGTGGATGGAAAACAACAATTACCCGAATTCGACAGGGCAGATCTGAATTGTATTCGAATAATTATTTTGATAAATATTATGCTTCGGTTTGTCCTTGTGATATTTGCCCTGTCTGTATTCAGAAATATAGAATTAAGAGTTCAAAGAGCAGTGGCGTCTACATCATTAACAACTTGCTATTTTCATTTTCACGCAGGACCATCAGACGGCCCAAAGAAAAATACGGGGAACCACAAACCTACAAGTCACCTACAGAGATTTATCTGTATGTGAAATCCCTGTATATTTGCCAGAATACAAGGCTAATTGCTGGGGCGAGTGTAGGTACGAGAAAAGCTGCAATAAACCGCCGACGTCAGAAGATATTGCTGCTGGCAGGTGAGCCGCTTTTTGTTATTGTTTAATTTATGTTTGTAACACTTATTAGCCTATCTCGCCGTGATAAATTCAATCCACTTCGCATACTCGTGCTCACAAAATGGATTAGGTGTGTTTCCTAAACATTTCCAAGTTCAATTGATGTTTTAAAACAACATATAAAAAATGCTGTCAAACAAAAGGACAAAGTAAATTCTACGAATCGGGAACAGTTTACTTTTCTATTGTATTCATGCTACAATGGGTGGTTCTCAAAAGTTAATTTGATCTATTCATGCTATTCATTTCATTCACACAATAGGAAAGTTAAGCGGGCTGATGAACTCCCTCCCTATCTTCTGTCAGACAGGCATATGTGAGCCAGTTACCGTTCCTAGAGCTTAAGCGCATTCATGACGCTTAGTTACAAAAAACAATCTCAGGTTCTCAAGACTCAAAGGTCAAAAAATGTCTTGCAACAGTATTACAAGCTTGGAAAATCGTCCATTGATTTTAAACTTCTAGGATTTATCATGCAAAACTTGAGCCAGCTCGAAATACCCATACTTGTGGTTCATAATTTTAGAACTTTTGCAACTTATTCCAAGACACAAAATTTGTAGGCCACCTATAATATCTTTTAGATCTTTTCAGTAGATTGTTGACAAAGATGATTCTACCTTATGCCGAGCTAATCATATATAAAGAACAAATGTTATTACTTGCTCGTATGATATCAAACGGAAGCCAGCCCATCCATAACTAGCGGCTGCGCTAAAACTACTGACCAGAACTACTAATTTCCCAATGAACTATATCTTTTGAGCTTGTAATTTAAGTTTATTTAGATATCTCTAATGATCATCATCATATGATCACCATTATCAGGTTTACAAGATTATCTGCTTCATCTGGATGAGGGGGAGAAAGGAAACACGAAACAATTCCTATTGGCAGCATTAAAAGTTGTGGAAATAAGATCAGCAATATAGACGTTATTTTACATGCAACTACAAGGGCTCCAACTATTGAGACTGTGCTGTGAAATTGTAAATTAAGAATTCCAAATATTTGTCCTGAAATCTTTCTCTAACATAGTCCATGTAATTCTAGCTGAGATCGTCCATCGAAAGATTTTCATCATGAAACATTGACATGCATGGACCGGACGGGCAGACAGGCAGAGAGGCGGTACATACTGTGCATATATCAATACATTTGAATAAAACAAGAGTGTTTGAATAAATTATGTGATAATCTTCCATTATGCTTAGAATATAAACAGTTTTAAATTTGATTTTTCCCTCATTTTACATGAGTTATAATCAAAACATAAAATTGATGGCAACAAGCTACTGAATCAGTCACAGTTTTCAAATTCGAAATCCATTTAAAACCATATTGACTTGGAAAAATTAAAAATAATGCTGTCGTCTGCAAATGGATGAGACACACCCGATGAATGGGAGCAATTGAGCCGGAATAGTGAGTAGCGGCTAGCTTGCCAGCGTAATCAAATGTTTCTTTTTAGGGGATGGTGAGATGTGGAAATGGCAGTGTCGGTTATCGATGCTACTATGACAATAAAAATTGAACTTAATTCTTTATTTCCCCATTTTCATGGCAAATATTAGTCTTTTCACATTTCCCAAGAAATATAACTATCTGACTGGTTGCTTAAATAGTTATACTGGCTGTTATAGGGGTCCTTGACAATGTTTGCTCCACCAATACCAGTTCAAATTGACTATAAAATAATGTGACTAAGTTATTATCATTGCGAAAAATTTGCTGAAAAAGCTCTACAAAATTCTGAAGGTCTGACCAGGGAGAAAGGAATTCTATTCTATTCAGGAATTACACAACCCTGCGGTGTCAGATGACAAACCTTGAGTAGAAGGTCCGACACAGCAAGTTTGCATTCATTGAATTGGCATCAGGCCAATTTCATTGTATGACAAAATATCAGCTCTGATTGTAGGCAAAAACTAACCTAGGTTCTTGGTAGTTATTTGTTGTGACGGGTACATCACAGCTGCATCACAAAACCTTGCCCTGAGACTTCAAATTGAGCTAGAAATCAGCTAGAAATGCAACTTGAATATTTTGGTTTCAAGGAACAAACAGAAAACTTTATTAATTGTATTCATATCAAATCATAATAAATTGCCAAAAATCATACTGATAAACAATGATGATACCGAGAATGCACTGCCGAACTAGTGTTGTTTAATCTAGTTAATTATGTTAAATTTGATGTGTGTACCATACCTATTTCAATAAATAGCGAAGTATTTCTCTTTCAATCGAATCAGATGTCCAAAGCAGGCGTTGCCAAGGACACCTATAACAGCCCGGTTTTAAAGTGTGAGCAACCAGTATAATAGTTAAATTTCGTTTAAAACAAATTTAAATAGTGCATAGGATTAATCCTATATGAAATAACTAATGTTTTCTCATGAAATATCAAATTAAGTTTAATTGTATTGCCCTAGTAGCATCAATAACAGACACCTCAAATAACAGTTTTAACAATCAATCTGTAAAGCTTCGGAAGTGGGATTTAAACTAACAACCCCTGGTCTAGCAGTAAGAAGCAAGATCACAAACGATTGTCACTTCTAAACATCCCCTAACTAGAAATAGTTGATCGCGCTATAAATCAAGCCGTAATTCACTATTTGGGGTCATTTGCTCTTATTCCATGATCACATACTAATCCACACTTGCAAACCTGTTTACCACAGATTAAGGCTATTGAATCCTACATGGCCCATTGCTTTGACCTCTGGCGGTAGTGTATGACAATCTGGACGGCTCAGACAGAAACCTATGTGTCTTACCCATCCATCGATTTTGAGTTTGAAAACTGTGATTCATAAGATTGTTGTCATCAAATTGCTAGTTTGCTAGAATGAGGGCAAAATAAATTTTTCTAACTGTTTATATACTAAGCTAAACGTTATGGCAGATTATTACATTATTCCCTCCTATCACTCCTGATTTATCTTTATATATTGATATATGCGCAGTATGTACTGCCCCTCTGCCTGCCTGCCCTTTCCCATCTATACCTATCTATGTTTCGAGATGAAAATCTTTGGATTGACGACCTCAGCTAAAAAACAAGGATGGACCTGAATGGGAAAGATTTTGAGACAAATGTTGTGCACCTTATTGGCAGTCCGGGTTGGCAAAATTTCTTTGGCAAAATTTGATTGGCAAAATGAAAATGTCAAAATCTCATTAAAAAAATGTGATTGGCAAATTTTAATTGACAAAATATTGTTGGCAAATTACATTGGCAAAATCTCTTTGGTGAAATATGATTGGCGGATTGTAATAGGCAAAACATAGCTTTGGCAAAAACTACATACAGGAACTGAGCTGAAATAACTTACTTCTCGATCATATAATTATAGTCCTCATTGCTGCTTCCATGTTTAAAGTCACTCATAATTTGCTGCAATATTTTAGAGCAAGATTGGTATGCTTTGAGAACTTCTCTCTGATAGGAGTCAGGAAAGCTGGTACAACAGACATTTCCAGATGGTTCAAAAAGCTTGAAAATGTTTTCGCCAATAAGAACGGTAATCCAAAAAGCATTGTGCCAAGCGTAAGTGCAATCTATCTTCTATTTTGTAAACCTATTAATGATCTTTTTTATCAATTTCTGCAAAGAAAAGGGCTAGGGGAAGATAATTCATTATCCAATCGATTTAGCAAGCCTAAAAAAAATGTGTACTCGTGTCTTAATGCGAACAATTTGCATCATATACCAAAGGCTTGAATGCAGCAAAAACTCCCACATATACTTATACACTTTTACTGTTTTGGAACTATTAGAAGTTCTTGCCTGCTGAATTAAGATCTGAAGACCTCTGAAAATGTTCCATGAGAGTCAATCCGGTATTGTTATTCCAATACAGGATCGCTAGTATCGACCTGTCTTCATTGGTTAAAATTTTTGTATTACTGAGAAACAAAATACCTTAGCAGGTTAAACTCTTTAAATTGTAGGATTATTATATTGGGAAAGAATGTCCAAAGGAATTCTTTTCGTGAAAATTTCCTGATGCGAGCAAGATTACCACCGCTGACAGAATTTATCAACGTGGTCCAGGTAAGTGGCAATTTTTCCACCTTTGCTTGTCCTTATTCACTAACAGCCTTTCAGTTCGACCAAGGACTACTCCTGGGTTAGATAGGCTACATTCTAACAACCTGCCAGCTGACAGTTTGTTGTTTATCTTTTTCCTTCTCAATCATTTCAATTATCGAGTTGGCACCATTAAATACTTAGAAAATAGCACATGTTCAACAAAAACCAGACAACTTTCCTTCAGAGCTTACATTTTGGCTGTAAAAGCATGCGGTGACTGAGCTATAAACCAGATGGAAAATCATTGAAAAATGGAAGTTACGCTTGTATAAGGTACACCCATAGACTTAATATACTACTTAATATACTACTTAATACACCCATAGACTTAATATATTAAGTCTATGGGTACATCTATACCATCCCATTTCTTTTGTTTCTTTCTAGGTATACTATTGGGCAGCCATAGTTACGATAAGAATGCTACTCACATGGTTGTCTCTCCTGTCTCACAGTACTTAGGATTTATGTCCACCCCAGACACAAAGTTTCACATTCAACTCCGCCATCCGACTGAGAGGTAAGTTTATAGAAGCTCTATGCATTGTCTCAGTTGTCACCACTGATACATATTAATGGATAATGGGGACGTAATTGACCCAAACTTCCATTAATAATAATATGAACTTTGTTTTCACTGATTAGGTTTATTGTGACCAATAAACATCAACGGTCATGCGTGACAGTTAAGAATAAATTTATAACTTAAGTGATCCTCTATCAGCTATAAATAATAAATCATGATTATTTGAAAATTAAATTTTACATGGAATGATCGATCACACAAAATCATTGAAAAAGTGAAGATGAAAAAGCTATCTGATGAGGCTAATAGGGAAATTGTTTTTTAAAAGAATTTTTTAAGCAGACTGTTTTCCTAGCAGAGCTGTTCCGCTCTTTGGTCTGACAAGGTCTCATTGCAAACATAGTTGTTGCAATCATCCCATGTACATATAGGTTGTGGTTTGTGTAATTTTTTACATTTTCCAACTTATCGCAGAAGCTGACAACTCCAATTTATCAATTGCCATTTTTGATAGTTTAATTGATGCCAGTTAATTTTTGCCTTTACATGCAATATCCTATCAATATGAATGGACCAATATTCGGCAAGACAGTGCTTGAAAATTTTAGTTTGCTTGGTAGTAGTCTTACTAAATTTGACCTTTCAGCCACTGATTTTACTGCTTCTACATTACAAGTTCACCTGCAAAACTACAACATTCTCTTTGTTATGACATCTCACCAGTTGAGTCAGACAGCTCCTTGTCATTAATATAAGCTACTTCTTTGCCGTTACAGAGCGATATCATATCCATATCAATGGCACAGAGATGGTAAAATATTTAAGAAGATACCGCTAGAGAATTTCACCTCAGACATAACAGATCATATACTTTTAGGATTGTTGAGGGACATGGAAGAATGTATTAAGCTTTATGGAGAGTTAGGATGTCTTTATCAGACACACGGACATGATTGGGTACTTCCTGTAAGTTACCGAGATAATTTTGTTATAGTTTTGCTATAGTTTTGTTATAGTTTCGTTATAATTTTGTATAGTTTAGTTATAGTTTTGTGATAGTTTTCTTATAGTTTTCTTATAGTTTTCTTATAGTTTTGTTTTAGTTCTAGTATATTAATGCAAATAACATCTAAATACCCGTCAGGTCGAAACTATTCACACTATTTTTGAGTTCACAGATCCAAGTACCAATGAACTTTTTCCTAGAATAATTTTCCCGTAAATTATCTTGACTAGTATTGATTCTGTTAAAGCCTTCAAAATAAGACCAGGAAGGGAACTAGAATACTCTCTGAAGCTATGTTAAAAAATATTGGTTAAAATCGCAAGACGAAGTTATTCACCGCATCCCGAATAATGGGCGATGAAATAGGGAAGCCTTAAGGGCAAGGCTACAATGTCTGCGCCAATATGCTCACAGTTTGAAGGCAGGTCGGAGTGCACATTGGGTCTAACCAATCCCAGTAGTTCATGGACTTCAGTGGGATCAAAAATCATGAACTTTACCACTTGCACGCAGAAGAGTATGACTGTGAATGATGTTATAACACATTCATCGCTGATATAGAATTATGTGAATTTTATAACCTTTTATTTTGTTTTTCAGAATTTACTGAAGCACAGTCTTTATGTTCTATACATCGAAGAGGCTTTCAAGTTTATCCCACAAGAACAGTTTATAATAACAACAATGGAAGAATATAAAAAAAATGAGGTAAGAGTTTTATTTTTAGACATTCTGCTTGTTATAGATTTCAAGTTTCTTCTCAAGATAAATGATTTATAGGAAGATCTATATAATTATATATAACTCCACTAAATGTGGATTTATAGAGCGTAGAAGAATTTTTTTCTCCCTGGTCTTATGTCAGAAGAGGGTATTGCTTGCTGAAGGAAGTGCAGAAGTGTAATCCACAAGAAAATGTTACATATGTTTCTTACCTGGTCATCTGGAATAACCAACCAACATATGTATTTTTGCTTTAAAATTTGTTCCAACCCTTATACAAACTATAATTTTCCTACACAAACTTTCAAAAATTTCTATCCTTCAGGTTTATAGAGCAGTCATTTATCTAGCAGTTATTACTTATAATATCAATTTATTTTTGATTCCAGACACAAGTTATGATGGGAGTTCTGAGGCATTTCGGAATCGAATACCATCACAGTGCTTTCCTCGATGAACAGGCTGAGAAAGTCGAAAACAAAGGGAAGAAAAACCCAATTAGCCGTAGAGTATTAAAAGCCTTGGATGACTTTTTCATGCCTTACAATGAAAGGCTGGCAAAGATTCTTAATGATGATAAATTTCTTTACCTGCGCCACTAACGTACAATACGGTAGACTTTGATTGTCAATAACTGGAACTGATAAGATCAGAGACCTTACTGAACAGATGCATAACAGTTTGGCTCAGGTGGTCAGATCGATGTAGTTGACTTGGTTCAATTTTCAGAGTAATGTAAGCCCAGATTTCTTTACCTGCAGCACTAACACTAAAGACTTCAATTTTCAATAACAAGACATTATTAATTTCTGCAGAATACAGAAACTTGAGCGATGAGAAACTCTTTATTATATGATATCGTTAAAGATCATGGGTGGGGTAACTGGCTGCTATTCTCCTGTGCTTTTTATGACTCAAAGTATTTGACCTATGACTCTCCTTGTTTTGAAAATATAAGACAGGTTGAAATTGGAGTTATGCCCTCCTTGTTCAAAATATTTATAATTGATATAATATACCGATGATGGTGTATTGATATAATATATTGATATTTTATTGTTGTTTTGTTCAAACTAACGAAATACACAAGCAGTGTTTTCCTTTTGATTGCGTCCAGTGTGTAAAGATGGTATTCCCTTTTTGGAGGTGCTTAGGTTATGATGTTTCTGTCCTCAAAATTATTTTTCGTTATTAGCATGATCATCAACTGGAAAATGTTAATGATGGTTACTGCTGCTTTTGCATTATTAGCCAATATAATGATAATACTAGAATGGTGTTCGAATATCAGGTAACTTTTTTGTGATTTCTTCCAGTTGTATGGATGCGAAAAAAGGGTTCTCTTCACAATCAGAAAATATTATAGTTTATCTTCCTCCTCATATATAGTTTAGTTTATTGAAGCATTCAGTATCAAATATTGATAAAAACAAATGTGCACAATGTTAGAATTATGTAGAAACTACTAAAAAAAATATGGCATAGAAAAAAAAAAGATCAGAGGTTATTAAAATACTTCATAAAAAATTGAAAAAAGAATTGGCACATTTAGCAGTTCTACACAGGTTTGGTCTAAAAGTGGTAGGCTTATGAGAGTATATTCTAGCAGTATTTCGTTTAATACAGTTAAAAAGAGAAAGCAATGATAATGTTAAAAATAATTGACAACCACACAGAAAATCAATATTACATACACAAATACCACATCGACTTTTAGATGTCTGTGCCAGCAGACATGACAATGTTGTTCGTGCCTGACCATTAGATGTCATCCATCAATGTTCATCCACCGGACATCATTGGGTAAAGTTTCGTTCATTGTCCGCTATCATTATCTATATCCTTCATGTGCGTCCAGTATTGGGCCGTCATCTGGGGGGGGGGGGAGCGAGACTCGGAGGGCTCAGACTAGTTCAGTCTATTATGATTTTATATCAGTGGTTACATCAGGGAGTTTGGGACCTGGTTACATCATATTATGTTGTAACACTTTGGAGTTGTGCAAACTTGTTATGTCTTTAATACCTGCAGTTTCAGTTTTCCTAGATATCAATCAACTTATTATTATCAATCAATTGCATTGGTCTTTATCTAGTGTGAAGACTTAAAGGGCAACCAGGGTTTCAAACAACTTCTCATTGATTAATAGCAGATTGCACCTTCTGCATAGGGAAAAAGACAAAATCCAATTCGGATGATTATTTATCCAGATTTCATCCATCAGGTACTCAAACTCTACGAAAATCGAATACCACAGAGCAGTTTCCTGTTCCTGTTATTATTAAGCCTGTGCTCTTTCATCATTACAGCAGTGTCTTGGAACCTCCCCTAAACTGAAGTGTATACCAGCTTAGAGTCAGCAACTACTTGGAGTTTTGCATCGCGTAATGCACAAAGCTGATGCTGCCTAGCACATTATTTATTACCCAATTACGCATTGCTGCGAAACCTTGGTTGCCCTTTAATCTTTCAAATTCCTTTTTAGTATATTATACTAAAAAGGGATTCGAAAGACATGACTGTGAATGATGTTATAACACATTCATCGCTGATACAGAATTATGTGAATTTTATAACCTTTTATTTTGTTTTTCAGAATTTACTGAAGCGTCTTTATGTTCTATACATCGAAGAGGCTTTCAAGTTTATCCCAAAAGAACAGTTTATAGTAACAACAATGGAAGATTATAAAAAAAATGAGGTAAGAGTTTTATTTTTAGACATTCTGCTTGTTATAGATTTCAAGTTTCTTCTCAAGATAAATGATTTATAGGAAGATCTATATAATTATATATAATTCCACTAAATGTAGATTTATAGAGCGTAGAAAATTTTTTTTCTCCCTGGTCTTATGTCAGAAGAGGGTATTGCTTGCTGAAGGAAGTGCGGAAGTGTAATCCACAAGAAAATTTTACATATGTTTCTTACCTGGTCATCTGGAATAACCAACCGACATATGTATTTTCGCTTTAAATTTTGTTCCAACCCTAATGCAAACTATAATTTTGCTACACAAACTTTCAAAAAATACTATCCTTCAGGTTTATAGAGCAGTCATTCATTTATTTTTGATTCCCGACACAAGTTACGATGGGAGTTCTGAGGCATTTTGGAATCGAATACCATCACAGTGCTTTCCTCGATGAACAGGCTGAGAAATTACTTGCAATCAATTTGACTCCTCCATCTGCATTGACAAAAACAGCATTTTCTGCCTCATTTCCTCCCTAAAATGACACAACGTCATCTAATCAAGTTATTGTTCAGGTATTCATTTTCAGTAGCTCTGCAGCTTTCCGACGGTATATGATATGTTGATATTCGGATCGGTCATTGACATTACGTTAATAATAGACTTGACTGACATAATTATAATAATTACTATGACTCTATCTAATAGTTACCCCATGTAGGATCAACGACAATGCAGATGTAGAAGATTTGATGTAGGTGTAGACGTAGATGTAGGGATTTGAAAGATTTGAGCTACTGCTAAAGGTTTGTTTTTTTCTGCCTATATTAGATCAATGAGTTCATTGATAAGACTAGGTGAAAGTTCATCAATATCTGATGGCCGAAATGCCTTTTTTTCCTATAGTTATAATGAAGATATAGCATTCTAATTCAAATGAGGTGTGGTTTCATCATAAAATTCGAACTTGAAAAGTCACAGACACCAACTAGTCTACAACAAAGAGAATTTCGTGGCTCGACTTGAACTTGATGAAAGGATAAACTGCTATTATTTTAAAAAACAATACTCTGATTCAAGTTGAATTGGAGCATTTAAAGCTTATTGTTTAGGGCTAACATGTTAAACTTGATAATAATAAACTTTCCTAGAAAAGACTAGCCGTACGCGCTCAGAACAATACTGACTATTATAAAAAACCTAACTCAAATCATCTGTACACAAACCATATTATGTGAATAGGTAGAGCAGTATTGAAGTAAAGCTGAGGCGTTGTTATGCCTTTTTTGTCTACTTTGAATTCAACGTAGCAGGATATGCCTTTTTGTGTGGTAGGACGACCAAGGATTTAATCACAGGAACAGCTTTGCCAGAGAAAGGAAGCTATAGCAGGTAAGACCCTTCTATAAAGAAGACCGTATTACCCATTTAAATCTGCTGAGATAAGTAAGAGCTCCGTTCCCTAACTTAACCGTCCCATATAGATGATCTCACTCAGTAGGCTACTGATCACGTTGATATTTGGGGGTTAAAAATGACCTAGAGAGTTAGTTCAGTGCTTTTGGGGTGACCTAGTGTTAGCTAGCAGTAGCACCAATTGTTGCTGGCTTTATTGACCAGGATTCATATAAATTTTGGCAACAGCACCTAAATATATATATCGGCTTTATTTATTGATCACAAATCTTTTGATAATAAAATCAAAAAGTCTACTAATGATCTTCAATCAGAAAAATGCGAAAAAAGTTTGCACTATTTTGCATATTGAAATTAAAAAGAGAAACAAAAGCTCACATGTAACATAAAAATGAAGAGTTTGCCCTCAGTGCGGTGCGTGCCCTTGGTCTTGGTTTCTGGGCCAGTCGAGTTGACCTTCGAGGAGCAGTTGATGGTTTGTAACTTGCCATCACACCATTAAGGCAGTGCTCTGTGTTATTTTCTATATTACACATGTACTCTTGGCTCGTCTGGTTGAGGAGATCAAGCACTTGTTGTATCTTAATGTTCGCTGTTCGGTCATTGTAATCGAGACTACACGGATCAAGAACCTTGAGTACCAAATTTTCTACACGCAGGATCCTCATTCTTTGTTGCTGAGAGAGCATGGAATACCAGGAGGGAGAAGCATACAAGAGAATGGGACGAATGCATGCTATGTAGAAATGTTTCAGTGCACTGATAGGCATTCCAGATCGTTTGAGGTCTATCAGTGTATATATTATTGGTCTAGTCTTTTTCACGAGGTGATCAACGTGTTGTTTGAATGTCAGATTGTTGTCAATCACGACACCTAAAAACTTCATGCTTGTCTCGTTTCTAATAACGTCACCGCTCATTGAGAATCTGTGAAGCTTGATCTTTTGACTGTTGTGCACATTTGAGAACGTCATGCTCACTGATTTTGTTGGATTGGCTATCATGTTATTCTCAGCACACCATTCTGTGGTCTCGTCTATAGCTTGCTGCAGTTGTTCGGTCTTTTCGCTAGATGAAGATGGTATGAGTGTCACGTCATCGGCATACTTGATGGTAGTGCATGAAGGAGACAGAGTATCTATGTACAACAGCCAGAACATTGGACCCAAGAGAATACCTTGAGGTGTACCATTCTTGGTTGAGAGTGTGGAACTATGCTCACTGCCCAGTTTGACGTTCTGCTGCCGTTGACTAAGGAAACTGTGTATGATCAGCACCAGACGTTTGTTTATTTATACCACGATCGGCTAACATTTCTATGAGTTTGCCCTTATCAATCCTGTCGAAGGCATTGGACATATCAAGGAAAGTCGCAGGCACGGTATTCACTTTTGGCTCATCCAACATGCGTGTTAGGGTATCGACGGCTAATAGAATAGCATCAGTAGTACACCTACCCTTTTGATACGCAAACTGGCCAGCACTGAGAGTCGGTAAAACAGAACGGGCATAAAAATACATGATAGCTTTCTCAACTAATTTACCAAGATTCAATAAAAATGATATTGGTCTAAAATCAAAAGGTTTCTCGGCACATTTAGTTTTCTCAAACGGCAAAATTTCAGCCTTTTTCCAGATATCAGAGAAAACACCAGATCTTAGACAATGATTTATAAGATTGCACAATGGAACACATAAATCTTCGCTGCACATTTTTGTGACCCACGACGGGTAGTCGGATGAGCATGTCGACTTACTCGTATCGATCTGGTTTATCCAGGCTTTGACTTGACCGATGCTGACTGTCAGCTTATAATCAGGAAGATCAGATGTAACACTATCGAGATCTATGTCAGTGGGTACGCCAGATATGTCAGTGAAGTATGTGTTCAGGGTTTCAGCAACAGATTTAGGATTCATGAGTTCTTTGTTTATAGTGTAAACACTTTTAGTTTTGGTTGTTTTTTCTTTGCAGCTCGGGATCTTTATGGTACTCCACATTGACTTTGAGTTATTAATACTCAGTTTTTGACTTATCCACTGGCGCTTAGACTTTCTCAGATGGTTTTTTAGTAGCTTCAAGAAGAACTTGGCAGTGTTGTCTCCCCGTTTACTGGCTTTAGTCTTGGCGTTGCGTAGCTTTCTGGCGAGATCATCAAACCATGGTGTTTTACGCTTTTTGATTTTCTTCACTTTGAGTGGACAGTGCTTGTTAACAATATCTGCGATGGTGGATTGGAGTTTTGCGGCTTTTATGTGTGGATTTTCTATAGACATCACGTGATCCCAGTTCACTTTGGCCACATCACTGGCTATATTTTCTCTAGATGATCTCGTCACATGTCGGATAAGTGTCGTATTTCGTTTAGCTACTAAATACTGGACGTGAGGCACAAATATGGTGTCATGATCACTTCCACCGAATGCAGCGAGTTTTTGAGGTGTTGACTGTAGCTGCTCGGACACATTGGTGAATATCTTGTCCAGGTAAGCGTTTTTCCTTGTAGGAAAAGTTACGATATTTTGTAGACTGTTGCGTTTGGTCATAACACTCTGGTGACGCAATTCCGTGAAGGGGAACGTTTTTGCGTTTATCTCCATATAGTTTCTAAGAGTGGTATGGTGATCCATCATTAACACAGTCGGCGAATACTAACATCTTGAAAAAGCCATCTATGTCTATGGCAATGATGCCTTGAGGTAGAATAATTTCCTGATAACAATGGGAAGCTCTTCTGTTCAGTTCACTGAGTCGCTGAGGGACTGAGGGACTGAGGGACTGAGGGACTGAGGGACTGAGGGACTGAGGGACCTATGATAGCTAGTTAACTTCCCACACAGTTGGATTGATATGTTTCACGCTGAATCTTTGATTATCCTAAATCATGAATTGTAAAGTGATCCTTTTCAGAATAGTAGAACTAAAATACTGAGAAGTTTAGTCATCGAAGTGAGGACACTTTTAATTTATACTTCTGATCAGCTCATCTAAAATTTATAGCTTTGAAAAGCAAGAGTTTATTTCAGTTGCTAAGGGCTGAACTGTATTCTTAACATGACCATACCTAGTGATATTTCTGATTTCTGATTTCTGACTTCCCTCCCGTCGGGCGAGGGGCAAAAGTCTGGGGGGCTCAGACTGGACTTTTAGTGATATTGAGTGGTCACCTTTGGCTGTATGCATTAAGAAAGTTTAGGCAAGTTGTGAAGGTATTAAGGTATCGTCACAGTATTATTAGCTTGCAAGAGCAGTTATGATGTTCCTTAAAACAAAATAACTGTTATTGTTTTTTACTCTGATTAAAAATAACAGCTTATATAAGTCAGTAAATATAATATATCATTATGTTCTCAGACATATTGATAGCAAGAGATTAATCGATACAACAAACTACAAATAGACAATCAGACTGTTACACTGGCCAATGATCTAACTTACGAGTTCTATTTGTTTTCTACAGGTTTACTTAGTTCCCACTAGTCCTACCATTGAGGACATGGCCGGATGGCACAGAAATGCAGTGATCTCCCTCTGCGGGCTGGCATTATTAGTGCTCACAATATCACAGATTCAAAGCTCAAGGACATTTTACGCAAGGTATGTGATGCAAAGTTAATGAAGTACACTGCCTGGCATTTCTGCATTAGACTTTGGTTTGAAAATCGAAGGCATGTTATTTATTTTAAAAGGTCGTCCTCTCCGATTGTGCAACAAATATTGTAAGTTCGACTTTGAGGGAGTTGTGGGTCTATAGCCAGGCTGTACATAATTCAATCTAAGACTAGACACAAGTGATCTGAGAGGAGGGGGGGGGGAAATGAACCCTTAACAACCTATTAATTGTGATTGATCTATCAGGCGGCATAAATGACTTCTCATTAGTTCTACAACCATCAAACCTAAATATTAGGTTCTCAAAAACTTCCAAACAGTACTATTAAGACCTACAACAGCACAAAAACAGTAAACATGGGGCTAAACAATTAATATATCTTAATGTCAACAGTATCCGATTCAAATGTCACTTGCTATTCTGCTACAGTCCTGTACCGAGAAATGACTTCTCAAAAGATGACTGGAAGAAATACGAGACAGTGCCTCTGAATGCAGCCCCCAATTCAGATTCAAATGGCGATAATGGTAGGTTGGTGATCAGTATTTGACTGATTGTACTGTCATCATAATTTTATCAGAGAAATACCTGATTACTTTATATCTTACCTGTTGAATGTTTGTGGCTGCAATAGATCTTTTATTTAAAGAACTTTAGGCCTATTTTAAAACTAACACCTCTGCCAAATTGAAAATGCGCTATTCAATCATACTTTCAGAATGGATCAGCTTGCTATCAGCAGATTTTTCTGACTTTGGAGTTGATTGGTTCTTTATTAGATTCTAAAATGAATGAATCTTTGCTTCTTATCCACATCTTCAATCTGCTTTAAATTTCTTTGTAGTAATTAGTGAAGATTATAGTTGAGTGCCTTTTCGTTGCAGATGACCTTGCTGATAATGTGAATATACGAAGCCTTGACTGGATCGCAAGTCTCAATATGTCCGCTTTGTATCGAGATGAACTACGAAAGACACAACTTGAGAGGATGAAAAAGATACAGCAGGTACAGTTTGTGATTTGTATGATCTTTATCTTGATTCTTTATCAGTGTTGATGACAGTCAGATCTGTGATCATCTGTAGACATATTCAGTGGAGTGTCAGTAGTAATATCATCTACTGTAAAAATATAACAGAGTTTGCTGGGAATGTTTACAGTAGTCCGTAATAAGTTATTGTCAATTTGGAGGAACAATTTACTACTGGCTTCAAATCAAATTGCAACCGGTGATGCTAGCTGGGCTCGACAGCGTTTCATGGGTCAGTCGGTCGGTTATCAGTGTGAAGAAAATAAGAATAAATAAAAACATGACAAATACTATATACATGATGATCTAGAGACAGTGGGATTATACAATTGGTTCCTACCCACTATCCAGTGGTTGGTTCTAGAGAGCTTTGAATTCACTGACTGAAAATCCCACCCAGTGGGGCTTCACCCTGCAGGAGGGGACAACTTTGATTGAAGATAGGTGACCAATAATGCAGGAAACCTTTGTATTGGAATTCCAAATTGGAATGAGTTCTGTTTGGAGAGCTTTTCTTAATTGATTATTCCAGTCTCCATAACCACCAGTTGGTATTGAACCAGCCACATATATTTTCACTTACTTCTTTTTAAAGTCCTGGATCAAATGGGATCTTGGCATACCTGTTTAAATACCTTATACAGCTTTTTTATCATTTATAAAAGCTTCATTGTAATTGTCAAGTTTGCACTTACCCTATGAAGTAGATGTTAGCTAGAGATTAATTCAACTAGTTTGGGGGGGGGGCATATTGTTAGCTAGCTCTTATCATAGCTTATTTGGTATGTTGGACCATATATTATGTGATAGGGGTGAGTAAGTCAACTAAGAAATTAAACTAAACTTATTGCCTGTCTAGAATGGGCAACTTGTCTTCTGTTATAACTTTAATCTCCAATGCACTCAGTCACATTGATCAATAGGTCCAACGAAATTCATTGCATGTTGAGGTGTTAAACAGGCGGTGTAGTGATTTGAAAGAAGCTATACTAGGTACTTGGTACTAGGTACTAGGTGCTATTCTACCTCTACTAACTGCCACTTTGTTGAGATGTAACTACATGGTATATTGTTCTTTTTGAGGTTTGTTCGCTGGTGCCAAGGCTTTCCAGCCAAATGGCCGGTAAAACCAACTTTATTCAGTTCAAAAGCAGTCAGGTAGCGTATTGTGTCATACCCAAAACTGGTACTACCAATCTTCTACGGAAATTCTGTATGCTCATTGGACCAAACTGCACTCGAGACATCGGAGGACAAAATGAACATGTATACATGATATACAGTGGCAGGTAAAAGGCTCATTTTATCTCACAACTTTGAAAAGTATCATATAAGTATCATATAATTTGATAATCATATTTGTGTATAATTGATGTACTCTATACCAGAAAACCGTAAACTGTATGTAGCCGTGTTCTGTTTTTTGTGTGGCCTCGTATAACATGGGAAGAAGCAGCAGTACATTGTTTTTTTATCTCAAGTAAACTTCCATTATACTTCGCATTACGAAAAATGAACTGTGGTAGGAAGATGAATTATCTGTCAGTTATTTGGCAAAACATATGATGAAGGATAAAAACTTTCATTTACAAAACTAAATTACATTAGCATGAAGAACTGAAGCTTATCATGGCATACTGTTACAATGGTTGGAGTCATAGCTATAAACTGATCACATCTATTCAAGTTTTCTTCTTTTATAGGTTCACCTCTTCCTTAAATTTAGAACTACTTAAGCCATACAGATTTCATACCTCCGAATCAATATCCCCGGGACAGCCCAAGAACTTTCTATTCACTGTGGTGCGAGACCCGTGGGAAAGGCTTGTCAGCGTATATATAGAGAAGTTCATCTCAACTAAAGAATACATGTCCTACTGTAACGTGAAAAAAGAGTGGGGAAAGTTTCAAGAGTAAGTAAAATTAACTGGATATACTGATGGTGCCACTGGTTGGTGTTGCATTGAACATATTTTTAGAGTAACAAGCAATTTTGTATCATGGCCATCATTATCAAATGCTGTTTTTACTTTGGTTGTAATCGGTGCCTCTAGGAATAATAAGAAGGGAATGTTTCAAAATATAGCTATCAGAAATATAACGGATATATGTGTACTATCTGTATCTCTGTATCGATTCAGTGATTTCGTTCTCTCTTTCTAGAATGAAGGATGCAACGAACACTTCATGGTCATTTCGAGATTTTATGGAGAAGTGTGTAGTCCATCAGTATGATACCAGGGGAATCCCTGGAATGAATGAACATTTTCGTCCACAATTCGCTTCCGGCGCCTTCTGTGACATAAGATACAACTTTGTTGGTGAGCTGCCCAATATATTTTTGGTACATGTGTGTAAGATATTCTACACTATCGGTCGGTTTATTGAAAAAAAAATAAAATGAATTTGGGATATTTAGGAATCTTTAAGAAGTTTTAGGAATTTTTAAGAATTTTTAGGAATTTTTAGTAATTTTTAGGAGTTTTTGGGAATTTTATGATGTTTTGTGAATTTTTATGAATTTTATGAAGTTTTAGGAATGTTCGAAGATTTAGGAACTTATCTGGCGCTGTAAATACTGTACATATTCTGAAGTGGTTGTGTTTCACCAAATTTCACTCTCACATAGAGTAGGCCTAACCACGAAATGTGGTAAATGAAGGGCATTACCTCTCTCAGAGATTTATGTACTACTAACTTACTAAAACTTCTTATGTATCTAAGCTGAACTGAATTTTGTAAAATCCATCTTAGACAGGTACCAAGATTTCTGAATACTCAAATGACACAAGTTACAAATCAGCAGATTTCATTAAGCGCTATTCTTCAATTTTCTTTGCACTTTCTTCATAACTCTCTCTTCTTGAATCCTTTTATTCTGGGATAAATAATTCCTATGAACTGAACTAAAAGCATTCACAATATGATACATTGCCATATATTCTGTTTCTTTACTTGACAGCAAAACTTGAGAGCTTCAAGGAAGACGAGGCTGCAATCCTGAAGCAGTTTGACAAAGCTGCAGACATCGGTCACTTAGATTCAGAAGCGTTTAAATTTAGAAAAGCGCACGAGAAATCTGGTACAACTAAACAATCTGCCAAGAGCTACTGGCAGACTATAGATCCTTCGCTGATGCAAAGACTCAAGCAAATTTACACTATCGATCTGAAGATGTTTGGATATCCCGATTATCCTCTGAATTAAGATAGGAATAATTTCTAAAGAAAAGAACCATGTCAAGGGGTGACACTTTTTTGTACTTTATTTTCCATGCATTCCGTTCCATTAGGACTCAATCTCACAAATTGGATTCAGGATCTTTGCTCATATACTCTATACTCATCTGTAGTCAATTGCCATGAAACAATCATTTTCTCATGTTGCTGTGCCACCCCACTGCATGGCATATGACATTAGTTGACTTGTGACCAAGGGTTGTGTATTAAGAGAATATTTATATGTCAGAATCTTAATAGTCATCAGTAGACCCCATATATATATTCCATGTTTATTCTGGAGAAGAATAAGTCCTTAGGACTTGTACCCAGAAAACAGAAAAATTGATAAAAATATGGTGTAGAATTAAAAAGACATGTAACTAAAAATCAAGAACAATGACAGGTAAAATTACAACGTACACGCAGGCATTAATTAGCAGTAAAACATTACACAAGTTGATACACAATAGCTAGGAAAAGAAAAGTTAGAACAATGTAGCAGTAGGCTAAAATGAAATGATAAGAACTGACTCATTAATTGAGAAGTTTGAGGACGTGGCTCCGAGTGGCATTTTTGAATGTAGCAAGGGATTGACTCAGCTTAACATGATTGGGTAATTCGTTAAAATTCTGAGCACCGAAATTAGCTAAAGCAAATCTAAAATTTTCCTTGGATAGTCTAAACCCAGAACTTTTAGCAAGCCGAGTTTCACTAGTTAATTTCTCGGGGAGCAGATTGGTATCAATTATTGGGACTAAACTATTAACAATTTTATAAAACGTCAGCAGATACAAATATTCGAAACGCAAAGTTAAAACAGGGATGTTGTAGGTCTTTCGAGTATTATCTTTAGAACTGTTATAGTCTATAATTTTCAAACATCTATTCTCAATTTTTAAAAATTCTTTTTTGACATAGTTGTTTGTGGTAAATAAAACAGGAGAGCTGTATTCCAGATTAGAACGTATAAGTCCAATGTACCAAAGCTTAGCTAATTTAGGTGTCAGGAATTTTCTATTACGTTGAAAGTTGGTGACTATTGGATAAAGTTTTTGTTTAATTTTACTGGTATGAGATTTAAAATTTAATTTGTTATCAAGAATCACACCTAAGTACTTAATTTTGTCAGATTGTTTGAAAATGAGATTATTAAATTTAAGTTCCGGAGGTTTGATGTTACGTTTATTAGAAATGGTCATGACATCCGTTTTGCCGCTGTTTAGAACAAGGCAATTTTCACTGTACCAACTGGATGCTTGATGAATGCTTCTTTCCATAAGTTTTGTGGAAATGTCTGGGTTTTCCCCACTGGTGACTAGTAGGCAGTCATCAGCATATAGATAACAATTTTTGAGCTCCATCAGATCGTTAATAAACATGATAAACAGGAGTGGTCCAAGTACAGACCCCTGCGGCACACCAGTTATAACTCGACTGCATTCAGATACACAACCATTAACTTTCATGGCCTGCTCTCGACTTGAAAGATAATTTTTAATTAAATTTGATGCATTAGTGTGGAAATTGAATTTCGTTAACAGTTTACTGGCAAGGATCTTATGGTTTACGCAATCAAAAGCTTTACGGATATCAAGTGCAGAAACTGTGACAAATTTTGACTCGTGCTTTGACAGCAGGGAACGAAATTTGTTGACTAGTTGAGTTAAAATTTGATCAGTGGATGTTCCATTTCTGAAACCAAATTGGCGAGAGGCTATTAGATCATTAATTTCCAGGTAATCACGAATTTGGTAATTTATTATCTTTTCTAGGACTTTACTTAATATTGGCAATAGCGAAATTGGTCTATAATTATTTGGCAAACTTTTCTTGCCACTTTTGAAAATTGGAATTACTAAGGCTTTTTTCCACACATCTGGAAACTCTTGACATTTAAGGCTCAGATTAACAATATGTGTCAATGGATTCAGAATCAAAGGCTCTAGGATTTTATAAATAAAGGCAGGGATCTGATTTAATCCCCCAGTTTTGCGTGATTTCAATGTGTGCAGATATTTAGACACCTCACTCGATGTAATTTCTTGAAAAGCAAATTTTGGAAAACTGAAAGCTTTATCATTATCAAAGCCTGAGTAACTTTTATTGGACAATAGCTTAGCCTCTTCATTGAGATTGGCACCAATGCTAGAAAAATACCTATTTAGACATTCAGCGATCACTGGGCTTTCAGAAGTGTTGCAATTTTCAGATTCAATTTCTTGAATGACATTATTGCCTTGGTAATTTTTACCTTGGAAAATTTTGATTTTTTGCCATTGGTCTAATGTTTTATCATTAAGAACTGCTCTCATTGCTCGCTTTTTGGCATCTCTTACTGCATTTGTTGCCTTGTTACGGATTAAACGATAATGCTCCCAGGCAGTAGAATTTTTATCAAATCCCGTCTCAACAAACTTTTGAAATGCATCTTTTTTAAGGCTTGTTAGTTTAGATGCCACTGGACACTTCCAACAAAGATTGTTTTTTTGCTTTAAGCGTTGGGTTTTAAATGGTGCAAACTGCTCCACCAATAATTCTATTTTTGATTCTAAAATATCTGCTGCTTCGTGAACACAGTGAACATTCTCTACAATATGAAAATCGAGAGATTTCGCACTATTAAAAAACTCAAGATCATCAAAATTTCTGAAATCTCGCTTAGTGACATAAGAAAAGCCGGCCTTAGGCCTTTTTAGATTAACTTTCATTTGAATTGCAAAATGATCACTTATATCACTTTTTATAACCTTGTGTTCAGGTACTAAATTTTGAACATTAGAGAAAAGTAAGTCGATCGTAGTATTGGAATCTTTAAAACATCTAGTATACTCTCTAACGAGCTGTTCATATTGATGAAGTCTCATAAGGGTTTCAAGATTTTCTTTCGCTTGTGAATTACCGGACCAGTCAATGTTAAAATCACCTATAATTACAGTTGGCTTTCGTAAATTGTGAGCATCCAATAGCTTTTCAAAATTACAGGAAACATCGGTGCTTGCAACACAAGGTGGATTGTAAACAAGGACCAAACAAAATCTAGACTCAGCAATAACAATTTCGATGCATAGAACTTCGGTCCCACCATGTGAAGTCAAATCAACTTTTTCGAATTTTATGTTTTGTTTAACATAAACAGCCAGCCCGCCACCACGTGTAGTCAAACCCCTATCCTTACGAATCAATACATAACCAGGTAGTTGAAAATTGTTGTCATAATGAGAGCCATTAAACCAAGTTTCCGAAAAACAGATTATGTCATTATTGACCAAATCAGGAGTTAGTCTGAACTCATCAAAATGTTTAGGCAAAGATCTTATATTTAGATGGACAATACTTAACATTCAGAATGATGCGACTATCTGGTAACAAGCTCATAGAAGTTTTGACCTAGCCGGATGTGTTCTGTTGTTTGCGAGGTCTTAGTATAGGTGCTGACTGATTGGTTTCAGACGTAGAGTTCTCCTGAAGCTTGTCAAGATCATTTACACAAGTGATAAGGATGCGGTTGGCTCTTTCATTATACCGCACATATATGTTCATATCCTGGGTCCATACAAACTTGTAGCCAAGCTCTTTCACTTTATCTTTAGTCTTGAAATACAGCTCAGACTGAGATTTAGTGAGGTGTTCATGTATGTAGATCTTACCGCTGCTGCCGAGTCCAAGTTGGTCATGGGTCACTTTCTTCTTTGTGCGACTTGCATACATTAGTTTTTTCATACAACGTCTGGTAAATTTGACGTAAATCCTGGGTGCGCTGTGATGCTTATTTCCATTAAAAATTTGTTATGTATAGTGGAGGGTGTTGCATTTGTTTGTTGACCACAGCATACAGGGTTTTAGCCAGCTTTTTAATTACCAGAGACATGGCTGCTGATCTTTCATACTATATTATGTCATACTTATGGTGAAAATAAATTATATTCATTGATTTAATAAAACAAATATCACCTGAGATTTAATTGAAGGGCAACCAGGGTTTCGCAGCAATGCATAAATTGGTGGTAAAGAATGTGCTACGTAGCATCGGCTTTGTGCATGACGCCATGCAAAACTCAAAGTAGTTGCTGACTCTGACTCTAAATTATGGCATACGTGCGATGATGTCATCAATAATGAAATAATTCTACTGCAATTGGCATTTTACCCCAAGTAATATATTCAACATAGAAGGTTGGTACTGTAAAGGTGGCAGTATAAAACTACCAACCGTTCCATCGGGCCATTGGCTTGCAGCTCACCATGATAACTCATCAATAACATGAACATTGACCTCTCCATTTTGTCAGGGAGGATGGGTGCCCCCCCCCCTCATTGATTTTGTACTGACAAAAGTTTCCAGAAACTTGCGGAAGTTGTCTTGCCATACATAGAGAGAAAACAACCACTAATCATGACCTATTAAGGCAGGTCAGGGAGTTAGCCTCGGCATGTTGCACGGGGCGGGTGTGGGACTACCCCAACCCACCTGGCCCCCTACCAACCCCCCTACCGTTATCCTAGCAATGAAACATGTTGATCGTTGAGGAGATCTAACCTGTGCAATTCACTCTTGGATCACTTCAGGGCTAATAAAAAATGTTGCTGTTAAAAGAATTTACAAGTAAAAATAATAGTCAACAAAAAAATTCAATAGGTCATTATCTATTATCATCATACAATCATAATGTAGCAGCTATTATAAGGACGCTGCAGAAATACTGCCATTAATAGAATACACATTTAAAAATAAAAGGATAACAATAGAGATAAACGGTTGATTATCTATGATCAGCAAGTAGTTATAATGTAACAGCTATTGTTTTATTTTAAACCGATAATGCTTTATTAGTTGAGATTGGAGTTGTACACAGTTTCATTAGTCAAGCTGCCTATCGCAGTCCTTCAAAATCACAATGAGGCATACACTTCCAAAGCATCTCTAGTAAATGGGTTGGATATTGTTGACAAACATAAAATCAGCTACAGGGAGACTATGGCTCTACACAAGGTGAGATATTTTGCCAAAGTTATAGGAATTTTCAACTTGGTACATTTTGGTTAAAGTGCTAGTTATAATCTGTGGGGTCATATTTGATGCCTCCTCCCAAAGTATAGTCTGTGGAATATCGGTTACCTCAAGAACAAGGCTGAAATTACTGCAGCTAAATTGCAGGTCAGAGCGCACCTTGGGGTTCATCAAATCCCTGTTGTCAGTGGACTGAGTGGGATTCAAACCCTTCAAAACTTGTCAGCCTAACCAACTGAGCCCCTACTACTCTCAGATTTGGTACTTTATACCAATATTGATTATTGATATTAATATCTAACTGGTAGCTAACATGAAATCAAAACTGAAGATAAAAACTATTAAGAGGCAGGTTGTTACATGGATAACTATCATATACCTATACAATAGTAACGTGTAGTGCCGAGTGCCGGGTGCAGGGTGCAGGGTGCCGGAGTGCCGGGTGCCGGAGTGCCGGGTGCCGGAGTGCCGGGTGCCGGGTGCCGGGTGCCGGGTGCCGGGTGCCGGGTGCCGGGTGCCGGGTGCCGGGTGCCGGGTGCCGGGTGCCGAGTGGGTAAGTGTAATTGCTGTTCATTCCTCAGGGGTTGTTAGTTCAATTTCTCCGGAAAAGATTTTCTAGATAAGTCTTTAAAAGCTTTCCAGCAGCTAGCACCCTAAAACCAACACAAAATCATAGCAATTTTCTTCTGTTATTTCAGGCTGCTCGAATTTGCTCATTAACAAAAACAGACTGCCTATGGCTTCTCAGTGGTACAGCGATCATTCTCACAGGAAATTACATTTACTCCAATCATGTGATCGGTAAGATTGCCCTCAGTCTGAGCCTCCAGAATCTTGCACCCCGCCCGACTTCCCCATCGGCCGGAGAAGATTGCCCTCAATATATTAGTATATTGAATAAAAATTTTGGAGTGTGGGGTTATAGGTTTGAAGTTTTAAGACATTTAATGTTCTAAGTTCTATCAACTCATAATGTGTTGTTTTGTGAAATTATATCTAGTACCATGGTATTCATTGAAAACCTTTTCCTTTTTGGCCAATCATGAATGCCCGGAAGGGAGAATTTCAGTCCTTACAGCTTAATAGATCATCCATGTAGAGTTACGCCTTGCGACCTGTAAATATGCATTTCCCTTATGCCAACAGAATCTGCCGAAGGAAAGTTTACAAGCCTGTATGATGTTAAAAATGTGCAAACAGACAGGTACTTTTTGGAGCTGTACAAAAGACCTGTAGCAGGTATGTGATAAATAGTCAACCATGTCAATGTTTATTGATGTTGCTCACCCTGCTCTCTTACTTGTGGCTGTCCTGATTCCTAACTCCTTGTTGTAGCTAAGTTAAGTTTTATTGATCATAATCAACGATCGAAGACAAGTTTTTGGTGAAGGCAAAGCTAGTTTTGACAAAATCGGTGCCTTGCGGAATCAATGTTTATGTAATTATACCAAAATCATCTGAAAGGGCAATCAATGGAGTAAGAGGACGCAGGGACGGTATGGTGCTAGAGTTGATGATGCTTTGTTTGAATCCAGCTTCCAGTCAGCTCAGATTTGATGGACCCCCAGGTGTGCTCTAGCCTGAGTACATATAGTGAGCAATATGGCACACTTAATGCGGCGACTCGCTTGATTAGGGATCAATATTTTGCCGGTTGTGATGTGAACCGCGCATACAACAAACAGCAGTGGTTTTTGAAATTGCATCTCCAAAAAACCATCTAACACTCTAAATTTTCAAAGATTTTCAAAGATTTTAATGGGTACCACATAATTATTGGAATATAAAAGATGTCTCACATTTCCAAAAGCCGAAAATGCAACACTTATGAAGCTTTTAAAGTCATTACCATACTGGTAAATAAGTTGATTTGAATTTAAATACATGATCTCTTTTCCATCATGGCATAACTTTTAATTTTAATTGCATTGATCAGGTGCATCTATAACTATACTGTAACTGTTTTAAAGTTGAAACATTGAATGGAATGTAATGCCGCAGTTTTACTATGAGTCATTTGGTTGTATTATTGTTTGGTATCTATGGTTAGTTCATGACAAGCTAAATTGCGTCATGAACAATCTGTAAGCCAAATTAAAGCAACTTTTTTGTTTTTGTTTCATATGAATCAATTTCCTAGAAAATCTTGTTTTTGAAACCTACTCAGAGTAATGTCCTAATTAGTTTTAACAAAACTTTTGCAAGTAAATGGATCATACATGACCTCTACTGCTTGCCAAGCAGTAACAACAGTGCTAATTTAAGCTGAGCAAATCCTAGCACCCTAGGCCATTCTTCGTTCACTCCTCAAATTGAAAGCAAAACTGCACGCACAAAGCCAGATAATTAAAAGTGTTTAGTGAGGTTCAGCTCAAAAAGTAGAACAGATTCTTTTTACTTGTACTTGCAGAATCCGAACCTGATGTAATGGCTGACTATGCTTACGATAGACTTATCAAAGGCCTACCGATAAACCAGCTAGTGCCCTGTCCTGAGTCTATAGGGGCCAATTATACATGTCAGAAGAACTATAAAGCAGACTGGCAGGGTCGGAGTGATACAGGGAATATTCTGGAAGAGAGAATGCAAACACTCAGGTGTTGTTTCTTTCTATGCTAGGCATGATGTATTCTAATTAAAGACCTGCTTTCTTATGGTCAAGCTTATAGATTGGTCGTTTAAAGATTGTAGACTGATGTTGCGGATAAGGCTATGCGTTTGGCTTGGCCAGGGGGGATGTCGGTAGGGGGGCAAGTCTTGGGGGCTCAAACTATACTCCGCCCTGTAATTAAAAATTACAGACATCGATTAAAGATAATTTCAGATAATTATAGATAACAAAGATAGAAACATCTTTGATTGTAATTTAGTTATTGTTATTAATATATGTTCTCATAATAAGCGGATAGGTTATGGGATAAATTACTTATGTATTATGTTTCGTTTCTTGGCAGGATGGTAAGGTTCTATATTACCTTTTTTATCTCGTTTTCAGATCACGTTGTCAAAAATACTACGCCCATATATGGAACGCGTCACTATCACAATATGGCACCAATCACAGCATCATGGAGAAGCACTTCGATGATTTCAAAAGGCCAAGTGTGAGTACATGGTCAAGCAGTGTGTAGAAAAGTCGAAGCGCACTGAATTGACTTGAGCTTAAACTGATTTATCACAGTTTCAGGCTAACATTGCATGTGGGATATCCTATCTAGAATACATAAGGTTGATATATATTTATGGAAATGAAATTATACAAAAAAAAGTCTTAACCTATAGTCAAACAATTATTGCAGCTCATGCGTATCATATGATATGGGACTTTATTTTCTAGATGATGATGTTCAATAGTATAGAAAATGTAGCGTTCTGTAGAATGCCAAAGATGGGTACTGTATTTATATCTAATGCATGGAAACAACTTCTGAATGCCCCAATGACTAATGAGAGTTTACACACAGAGAGACTTAATATAAAGAGAAGAGCTGGACGGGAGCACTTCAAATACTTCTGGGGCAATCAAGTGAGTTAACTAAAAGTGTGAGGCACCACAAAATTGTTTCTTATTTCTTGTTTGTTATCTAAATATACCACGAAAGAAAGAATTGTGATAATAATGCAATGGTTAATCTGCTTTTACAAGCCTGATGCAAGGCATAACCTCATGTGAAGATGGTTGGTGGAATCTTAACTGGTGCATAATATGTAAAAATGGTTACTAAAACTGCAACAAGGGGCTAGTCATGCTCAGTGATAGACGCCACTTGGACAGTCCTTATTTGTGGCCCAAGTCAGGTCAAAGTTTTATTACTTATCCTTGACCTTTTGCCGGCGGTGGACAACACATAATTTCAAGGATAAAAGTAGGCCTTTGCAGAGCAAACCTTGGTTAGTATTATGTGATGGTCAGGCTGATGCGTCTGTGTTTAACTCATGCATTATTCCGATTGCACAAACAAGTGGTGGCCTAGTCTAAGTACTCAGACAGCTGCATTGCGAGTTAGTGACATTACATTATCAAACACACATTATCAGACACTCAATCTGATAATACAATGTCACTAACTCACAATGCTGCTGTCTGAGCACTTACACTAGTGGTGGCCCTGCCTCTACTACTAGGAGTAGACTACACATTGCTAAGGTTCTCCTCACCAACATTTACCTGTAACTTGTTACTATTTATATATATCCAGACAAAACTACCTCAGAATGAGAGATTTGTGACATACACAGTCGCTCGGAGCCCTTGGACTCGCGCTGTCAGTGTCTTTAGAGAGAAATGTGAACGATTGTCTTCAGACAAACAATGTAAGTGCAAGCAAAAGTTCTCTGCATCATTTATCTCCTCACTCAATATCCACTTTCCCTGCTATAAATGGCTTTTCAAAACTTTTGAAACTATGATGTCACTGCAACATTAGGCTGCCCTATTTTTGAAAACTCCAGCGTTCAATTGATTGGGTTGTACCGTTAAACTCTTTCAGGTCAGAGTCAATAAAGTTGTCTTCTATCTTTTGTATCGAGTCAACAGCTTTTGCTTCCCAGTCTCTTATAAAGACCTTAAATCAAACATCATCTAAACAAACTAATCATGTCCCACCATTTATTTAGATCAGTGTATGTTGAGCTTTGGAAGAGCCTGCGGTGGTAAAAATAACCATGTAGATTTCCCAAAGTTTGTACGATGTGTGGTTGACCAAATGGAGGAAGAGAAGACGGAATTCTTTGGTCATGTACAGACAACTTACAGCCGATGTGGTATATGTGATTATCCTTACAACTATGTAGGTGAGTCTTGAACGATATACATGTCAGGAGTATCCCAGAATGCAATTATATCCTGGAATTCCCAGGGTAATCTGATATATCTCTCACATGTAAACATTTGACAGGATTCACAAGGATGACATTCTGAGTGAGTCCTGAATTCAGCGGACAGTGATGCATTTCTTACCAGGGATCCTGCAGACAAAACTCATATTTTAATCATTATTATATGGTGTGCTCAGAATTGTTTGATGCTGTCTGCTCAAATCTGAGTAGCCCATGGTACTTGAAAGCCGTAGTCTATCACGGTGTACCACAGTCTCAATGTGGTGTGTTTTATCCTCTTTACCACTTGGCATAACTTCAAAGGAGTTTCAATAAATATCATTATTGAGGTGATAGGCACTCAGGAATAGAACTCTTACTATCAACATTACCTATGCCTGTCAGTTCTTATCTGTCATACATTCATATCAAACCCTTCGCCCAGCAGGTATCAATTGCTCAGGCACCCTCAGTGTATGTAGATTCTTCACTCTATCACTCTATGACATAATCATACAATGTTATTTTTGTTTTAAGTTGTTATCGAGAACTACATGGAGGAGACAGCTTACATATTTAAAGAAGCGGGGTTAGCAGACCCTCTTCCAGTGCTCAACAGAGTAAGGAAGGAAACTATGAGACCACTAGAAAAGGAGGCTAAAAAGCTGTCGTACAGTGACTACTGGAAGCAGGTGCCCTCAGACCTGATTGACAGGTTCAGATTTTTGTATAGATATGAGATTATGCTGTTTGACTATCCGGAGTCTCCTTTTGTCATCCCTTGATGTTTACCTTTGCATTTTCTTCGCGGTCATTATCTCATTATTTAATATATCTATATATATATATATATATATATATATTATCATTTCTTTTATAGATGATCTCATGTCTTTTTTATTGTACCAATGATAGAAAAAGACACCCTTTAGTCTGGGATCACATAACTTGATTAAAAATCTGTTTAATTTTTTGTTTGTTTCACAATTGACCACTAGCAGCCCATTTCTTTGTGGATGAAAAGAGCAGACAAACACATTGATATAATGATATTGTTTATGGATTGTCCCTATGCTGCTCAATTGTGTTTTACTTTTTATAAGAAAATTAGATAATGTTTTTAAACAGAAAGAAACGATGTATGAGGGTCAATGAAGCCTTCTGATTATTTATTGATCGGAGACCCAAATATCTTTTGTTATTTTATTGCCATGTCTTAGACCAAAAGGTTATGATTTCATATGTCTATGCCTACATATTTTATAAGATTTTACCTCTGGAATATGTTGTAGTGGTAGAAGTAGTCAAATTACAGTTTAATGATTTTAACTCAAACAAAGGGGAAGTTATGAACATCATAAATAATTATCGTTATTAATCTCTTTAAATATCTGCTAAACTGCTAGCTTAGTTTTTCTGCCTGCAGTGTACTATTTTTGTTGATAAAAAGCTTCTATAATGGGTCAAACCTATTATTCTAAGGATATATTTGAACGGACGAGCGATGTGTGAAGCTCAAAGAAGCTTCTTCTTTTTGCAAATCCGTTAAAGCCTGAGCAAAAGGTATAGTGCAATCAAAAGAAAGCAAATGGATGAACACAGTTGGTCTTGTTGGTGGTGTACATTCAGTTGCGCCCATCGGGTAAATGACTTTGTTCGAAGGGTGATTGATCTTTGCTACAAGCAATCGCAATTAATCAGATGATATCTGCTTTCATGGTAAACATTATTCTTATTATTCAGTTTAATAAAGTCGCACGAGTCTGACAGGTAATTCCGACCAATTGGTCACCATGTTTAGATTATCCGAAAATGGTCACCAGAAAATTGGATGATAAGTCGTAATCCATTCAATTTATTTTCCTATCTTCAGGGGCATTGGGCTCAGTGTGACTATTATCATTTGTACATTTTAGAATATCAATGAACGATTATCAATATTTAATTTCGTAAGTTTTAAGCCAATGATGTATGAGTTATTGTTTTTGTTGTGCAGTGCTGTTGCCAAACATAGTCCGATATTGAGGCCTACATTTTCAATATGCTACAGCTGATAGGGTTGTTATTGAAAATTAATGGCAGTAAGAACATCAGCTGAGAGACTATGCCTCGCCACAAGGTAGGATATTTTGCTAAATATTTAGGTTGGTTTAGCTTGGTATTTAATAACTGGTTATAATTGGTCATATGCTGCATTCAGTGCCATAACTGCTAATATATGTTGCTTCGCATGAAATGAAGTTACACAAGAAACAAATAATTGGAAGGCAGCGTGTTAAAGTTTCTCCTAAACTCTGAGTATGCTGCCAATACAGATAAAGTTACAGTACTAATCCTGATGTTGCAATGTGTGAATGCTGCAGCTGCTCTCTTCCAGAAGAAATGGCTCAACAGGAGCTGTTTTGGTTTGGATTATTGTTGGAGGACAATTTCTAGACATAACCTGTTTCTTTACGATTCCTGAGCCAAGAGTAATCCCAAATCAATTTGTTGTAATTTTAGGTTTCTCGAATGTGCTCAATTTCCAAGGCAGACTGTCTATGGCTTCTCAGTGGAACAGCTATTATTCTAATCGGAAATTACATATACTCCAATCACGCAATCGGTACGTTTTCACAAGTCAAACTCATAGACATCGCTATCTAAAGTCAAATGGGTGGTCTGTGGTTTCTGCTTTTTATATCAAGTGTATATGGATAAGGGAGGCTAAAATCATACAGGAAATGTCAGCTACCGTACCTGTTTACTACCCCACCCCAAATATTGTATCATGATTTAGGAAAAGGAAAATTTGAATTCCCATGATATCAGGTTTTGTAAATTTGAGGAGGAGGAGATGCTGGCAATCATAATTTCTTTTATGCATTATCAGATATCTGTGAGAGTGCAGTTTTTAATAGACCAAGTTTGGTCCATTGGCCTGCATTCGGAGTTGCTCCCGTGGCGTGATCAGCGGAAGGGGAGCAACTGGAATGCAGGCAAATTGGATCAAACTTGTTCAAAGTTTTTAGGTACAGGTGACAAGTAACTTCAGTCATACCAAGTATTGACCCATGACCTTTGTATCTTTTCTTGTTTGCCAGGGTATTCCTCAACAGGGATGATTACTGGTAGAAGTGATGTACAATATACGCATCCCATCAGGTACTTTCAGGAGCCGTACAGGCCTGTAGCAGGTATGGAAATTATTGCTTTGCCATAACAATGTTTGTCAATGTTGATAACCCAACTCCTGTCTTAATTCCTATCGCTTTTGATGAACTGATGAAGAGTGGTTAAGACCACCACCTGCAATCAATGACCAAGTTTTATCCGTGTTAGATTTGATAATGCCCTTGCCTTGGAGAGTAAATATCAACCGAATCTGACCTTTGATAAAGAAATTCATCAACAATATCAGGTAGCAGAGGAAGGAGTAGCCTTAGCTCAATGGGTAATGTCCGGGTTCTCTTTGTGAGAGGGCTCATGTCAGGGTGTGGATCTGTCCACAATAGCTCTTGTATAAGTAAGTCATTGGGCATGTAACCAGCACCGTTGAATGCAACTCCACAATACCCGACGATAAAAAACCATATTCTTGCAGAGAAGATGGTCAGTAGTGTGCAATCCTCATATCTTATCTACTGGTCATTAAGTATAAACCGGTGATCTTTATGTTGGATGTGGATTTCAGGGTTCACAAGAAAAATGTTATTTCAAATTTCGCCGACGTCAAAAATGCATAATTTATAAAAGCTAGATATGTTAACATTCATCAGATTTTCAATAGATCTGCTACTTCCCTTTGGGTTAATAGAAAATTTAAATTTAACTGAATTCCACAGACGCATTGTATCATATCTAGCTCCTTGGTTGCAAGTTCATGACTGCATAATTACCCAGACACATTGGCACATCAAAACACATAGGAGCGTATGCATCAGTTTTCATATTAAGGCATTTGATTGTTCTTTGTTTAAATAAACACAGGCAGTAAACGTCAAGCTAAACAAAATCATGATTTTATTGAGTGCATTTGTAATTGTAATGGTTTCATTTGATTAATTTTCCAGGAAAATCATAATCCAGAATCATTCCCAGACAAATTTCAAACAATAACACCCCAGCTTACCCACAAAGTGACCTTAACTGTTTGCCGGTGTTAACAGTGCTAACTTATTATTGAATAATAAAACATAGCATAAGGTGCCTATTCTTGCCATTTCATCAAATTAAAAATAGAATCGGTCTCAAAAATCATATTGCTATTAGTGATTTGTAAAATTTTACAATTGCGCCCACGAAATATTATCAAAATACAGTGAGTAAAGCATGTTCTTTTTGCTGTTATATTTTCAGAATCTGAACCTGATGCAGTGACTGACTATGCGTATGATAGACTCATACAAGGTCTACCAATAAACCAGCTTGTACCCTGCCCAGAGTCTATAGGAGCCAACTATACATGTCAGAAGAACTATAAAGCAGACTGGCAGGGTCGGAGCGATACGGGGAATATTCTAGAAGAGAGGTTGCAAAAACTCAGGTATTGTGTCCATACCACATCTTCTAATGCTTAGATAGATATCAGAAAATATATTAATAGGAACCCTCAAGGTATGGTATAGATTTTTAATGGTTGTAGATGTGTGTTGTTCCCATGCTATGCTATGTAGTACTTCAAAAATGATAAACATATTATCTTAGGGGCCTTCATGCTATCATTAAACGTTACAGACTATCACACGGTCAATTTTGACTAATCGCATGAGGATGCTGGAATTGATCATGAATCTAAATGAATGAAATGCATTTGATATAAATATACTAGGGAGACAGTATAGGATCGTAAGTGGAAACAAGTCAATCAATTATCTGATATCTATTTCTCAACTTGATGGAAATTTTCCATATTGCGGCTTTTTTCATTTTTTTCAGATCGCGTTGCCAAAAATATTACACCAATATGTGGAACGCGTCTCTATCAAAATATGGTACCAATCACAGCATCATGGATAAGCACTTTGATGACTTTAAAAGGCCCAGTGTAAGTTGATATGCAATACACTCCTTGGTCTTGACCGAGCTGAGTTGACACCCAACGACTTCGCCCTAAAACTGTTAATGTTTCGAGTTGAGATCGAGCTGAATCTACAGGTATCTCAATTACAAGTCCTAGGGTCTTACCGCTTGGCCATCCAGGCCTGTGGATAACCAGAAAATATAAGACTCTTGTTGTGTCAGCCTCTGATGCCACAAGATAAGCAACCATGTGTGCAAATTTGATGTTAATACTTTACAGAATACGGATGGCTCTCCTGATCCGTTAATATTATAACTTTCCTACTAAAAACTTTGAGATGTGAATGGCAGTGACGCCTACTAGACTGTCTGGTAGATATGAGATAGATTTACTGCAGTCTCATATTCTATCACTCTAAATGATTCAATATCATTCTTTGTGTTCAGAATCGCCTTAAGTTTGTCCTATCTGCTACAAATTTAGGCCATCTCTACATTATGGGAGTGATTTTGAGGGTTATCATTTTTTAGAATATCAATTGATTAGTACTGTTTTCTTAGAAATGGTCAAAATTATTCTGAACATGTGGTATGGGACTTATCTTTTCTAGATGATGATGTTCAATAATATAGAAAACGTAGCGTTCTGCAGGATGCCAAAGATGGGTACTGTATTTATATCTAATGCGTGGGGACAACTTCTGAAGGCTCCGATGACTGATGAGGGTTTATATGCGGAGAAACTTAATATGAAAAAGAAAAGTGGACGCGAGCACTTCAAATACTTTTGGGGCAATCAAGTGAGTGAGTGAGAAGCCATTTTTGTATTATGGTGCATCCGAATTTGCTTATAATTGAGTTATTATTCTTGATTTCCCAATTTTCACAATTCAAAATCATCATGTTCCCAATGTCGCCTAATGGCACTGTCCTCATATTGAATAATAATGCAATAATATGACTTCTCTAAAGCTGTTCAGTTGTTTTTAGGCTTTGCCTTCAGTATCTGTAGCATACTGACACGGATGCACAGCACCCTGCTTTATCTCACAAATTTATTATATTATATTCTTTGTTTTACCCAGACAAAATTACCTCAGAATGAGAGATATGTGACGTACACAGTCGGTCGAAGCCCTTGGACTCGGGCTGTTAGCGTGTTCAGAGAAAAATGTGAACGATTGTTTTCACCCAAGCCGTGTAAGTGTAAGCATAAGTCCTTTGCATTATTTATCAGGTGGCTCTATATGCATGTCTCATGCTCGAGATGGTCTTGTTTTACTCCTGAAATTATTTGATGGATTCAGCTGTAGAGTCTGATTGAACTCTCAACATGCCGAAAATTAGGATGCACAATAATGTTGAAAAATACAGCTTTCCAAGAATCAGATTGTACTCTCAGAATCTTTGAACTCGGAGACAATATTTTTGACTCCTCAATTTGCATCAGTAGTTGGTCGAGACCTTACCAAGCTAATAATATCACCCTATTGTTCCATTCTCTAGATTCGTGTATATTGACATTTGGTAAACACTGTGGCAGTTCATTTGCTGCCTTTGTAAAATGTTTGATATTGCTTATGGAGGAAGAGAAGACAGAATTCTATGGACATGTACAGACAACCTATAGCCGATGCGGTATATGCGATTACCCGTACAACTATGTAGGTGAGTCCTGAACTATAGACATGTCAGGAGTATCCCAGAATGCAGTTTCATCTTGGAATTCCCAGGGTAGTCTGCATATCTCTCACATGTTAACATTTCTCCAGAAAGGAAACTGTTTAAAGGTAATCTGCGTTTTCGAAGGGTAGTCAAATGTCTAAAGCAGGTGAGTCCTGCATACTGTTATTGCATCCTTAATCAGAAATCCTACAGGAAAAAGTAGTAAATCACCAGTATTATAAAGTTGAATATGCTTTGTCAGGAGTTAAGAACAATTTGCATTGTAAAATTCATTATACACAATGATTATGGTTATAATAGGCCTTTGCAGTGGCGCTGCAATACCATATCCAAACTTCTGCCGAGCCCCCCCCCCCTCCTCACATCAATACTTCTCGATCCTGTTATGAGCATGACATCATGTAATAAAACACAACCTAATGTTTTGTTTTAAGTCGTTATCGAGAACTATATGGAAGAGACAGCCTACATATTTAAAGAAGCCGGACTAGCAGACCCTCTTCCAGTGCTCAACAGAGTAAGGAAGGAAACTATGAGACCACTAGAAAAAGAGGGTAAAAAGCTGTCATACAGTGACTACTGGAAGCAGGTGCCCTCAGACCTGATTGACAGGTTCAGATTTGTGTATAGATATGAGATAATGCTGTTTGACTATCCTGAATCTCCTTTTGTCATCCCCTAATTTTTTCATGACACTCTTTTTGCGGTCATTATTTAATAATTAAATATATATTAAAAAACAATTTTGTCCATTCACATGTTTATAAAAATATTGTCCTATTTGACCTTTTTCACTCGATAATAAACTTGAATTCTTCTAGAAAATTGTCCCCAATCTATTTGTAAAATTAATTTAGAGTAGTCGATCTGTTTTATTTGACGCAGTCAATTATGGGCTAAAATTGTATTTTTAAACTGATGATGATAAATCAAGACTCATCACAGCATTTCATACTAGTGACTACCATCAATGAGCCAAACCCATTGCTACAATTAAGTGTCACACTCTACAGTCCCTTTTGTTAGAAGATTATCGATATATGAATTTACCAAGTATCGTGGCGCTACGAAAGGTTCGAAATCAGCTGGATGACAAAAGCGATTCAAACCGAAACCTCTCAATACATACTGTTCAACATATACTGTCACTATGATAAACATTACAGCTATCTTGAATACATCATGCTGCTTTCAGTCAATGCAAAAAGCCCAAGAATGTTTGAGTAATATGTAATTTGTATTTTAGCATAATTTAAGAAGTCACAATGGTATTCTATTTTCGAAACTGATGACTATGATTTCATGGCTAGGAAACATTAACACAACCTCATTACATAAATTCCCATACGACCTTGCGAAGACTGACGCTAGCTAAGATTAAGTTACCCCTGGGCATAAAAATAATGAACCTCAAATGTACACTGTAGGTAGAGCATAAGCATTGAGACACTGACATAATGATATTTAATTGTGTAGTCGGACTTATGATTACTTATAGTTATCGTTAGAATTAAGTCCACAGTCCAGGTTCTATTAGATAACTGGATCAATTTTGGTTGAATTGACGACAACAAATTTCTAGATATATTGCAATTCCCTAACTCGAAAACCAAATGATTAAGTTGTCAAAGTGATCCTGGGCCTGAAGACTCTCAATGATAACCAGGAGTAAACACCATCGCTACTACAAAGTTCAAGGTCATTACACCACCATCACTTATGTGCCTCACTGAAAATGCTTTTTTTTCTTAGGTCAAATGAGGGTCACTTTAAATCACTTGTTTTAGCTGGCAATAATAGACTATATAATTACAAAGCTATCAATTTTGAGACTGTGAGTGTATCCATAGCCTTCCTTCATTATGGTGTTTCTTTCTAACTCTGAGGAAGCTGTGGGTCCGGAGAGCTGAGGCTTTCTAAATTTTTGCTGTTCCAGATTACGGTACAGATACCTATATTCTTCTTGTGTTATGACATCCAAAATTACTTTGATCAGAATATATGTTGGCTGGAAATGAACTATTTGTGAATGGAATTGGCTTGATGATCAAATTTCAGACACTAATTACCTGTAATCATCTAGCAAGTATAATTAGCAGATATAACAACTCAAATGAGGTGGCTTAAAGGGCAACCAAGGTTTCAAACAACTTCTCATTGATGGCCATTGATTAAAAGCAGATTGCACCTTCTGCATTGGGAAAAAGACAAAATATAATATAATCCAGAATTCTTGTGAAACATTTCTTACATCAGGCACTCAAACTCAGCTAAAAGAGAATACCACATAGCAGTTTCCTGTTATTATTTAGCCTGTGCTTTATAACTATTACAGCAAAGTCTTGGAACCTCCCCTAAACTGAAGTGTTACCCAGCTTAGAGTCAGCAACTACTTTGAGTTTTGCATCGCGTAATGCACAAAGCTGATGCTGCCCAGCACATTATTTGCTACCCATTAATGCATTGGTTGCTCTTTAAGAAGGATAATAAAATGACTGTAATTGCGTTGACACTATAATTTGAAGGCTTTTACTGATTTACACTAGCTAGTTACAAGCTGTTACGGTGACTTGTCAAATTCAATTGTGAACCCTGGAGCGGTAAAGATGTCTATCAACACCAAGGTAAATATTGGAAATTTTAAACTCTCACCTCACATTATATCTGGCTTTCAAGTATACATTATGCAGAACATTTTTCTCCCTTCGTACTTGGATATAAAGTAATTTCTACTGCTGAAACTATTGCGCCCTTACAAACACTTGAAGCTTTCATACATACATGATATGATGGAGCAATTTCAGAACTTGGACAAATGAGACAATGCACAGTAAAAATAAATGGTTGCCGTGGACTGCTTTATCTCATTCATGTTGTTGCATCAAACATTGTTGTCGAATAGCCATGGTCAATGCCAATAAGTTTGTTGGCTAATATAACCAAATCACTAGGACATTGCTGAGTATTTGGATGTCAGAAATTAACTTTATTGATTATTTACAAACGATTGATATGTTGTTGGCTGTTAATCGCAACAGCATTATCAAAGCAAATAGATTTAATACCAGATGATAGAGTGTGCTCCGAGTCAGTTGTCAGACCGGCTGTACAGACATAATGGCCTCTCAGGAGTCTAAAATTGATTTCAAGTAGAAATTTTATTAAATATCTCTCCGTCTATACTTTCAGGCTCTCTCTTGGCTCTTCTGTGGAATAACTATTATCATTATTGGAAATTACATATACTCAAATCATGTGATGGGTAAGGAAACACCTCATAGGAAAACCTCATTGGAAAACCCTCAGGAAAGCCCTCAGAAAAACTCATAGCAAAACTGATACCTCATAGCAAAACTGAAACCTGAAATCTTAGTTATGCCTTATTGGGGCAAGTGGTGAGAATGGTAATGGATTGTTGTGTAGGCATTATTTTACGAACACTTACATAAGTCTTCCATCCCTCTAAATGGTGCTGCACCACCCCAAAGGTTGTAGGCAAAAGACCAAACATCCTTTGTGGTAAAAGGCCTAACTGTTTTAGAACTAACAATTGGGTAGTGTGCAGGTCCAAACTACACGAACGGAAAAAGCAAGGCTGCGTTTTTATTCAGTCCATACCAAGCGGTACTTTCTAATAAAAGCATTGAGCAGACTTTTTCAAATAGAAAACTATTTAATCATGGTTTCATTAGCTGTCAACCATACTTACTTAGCTTCCCTTCTTTCCACTGATGAGAGTTGAGTCTTACAATGTTGTGGCCATATTGGCCCTGAGGAAAAGATTGCAGTATTGCAAGACATTCTTGATTTTTAATTGCTTACAATTTCACCACACAGGACACTCTGATGACATAATAAAGATAAAAGTTTAAAAGCGTGATATCCCGTTTAATAATGTTTTAATAAGTTTCATAAGCCATAATATGTCTTATAATTTTAATAGAATATATAATAAAATAAATAACATAACATATAACATGATATAATAATATTTTAATTCATTTCTCTTATCCAACAGATTCCTCCAGTTTACATGAGATACAAGCTCTCAGATACTTTGTGGAGCCAAACAAAAGACCTGAAACTAGTATGTGAGTAATCACTCTCCAATCCAGTGTTTTTTTTATCTAGCTTTCCTCCTTCAAAATATTCAAGTTTTGATTTTCGTTGATTCAAAATACATTTAAGATTTTAGGGTGTATATTTTGAGACCATTATAGTTGTCTTGAGAAAATTACTGCCGAGACAAACGTATTGATATTTGACTATTCTCTGAAATACTTCCATGCCGTCATTTCGCTGATTGGACATGCCCAGCATACGGGAAATTTTGATCAACAATCCATATGCTATAATATTTTTGACCCTTGTGATGACCAATGATTGTGTAAACTTAAATTACACTGAAAAACGATATTTTGTAGCCCACTCAAAATAATGTTGGACAATGTTTTAGCAATTTCCAACTAAAAACCAATGACCTTAACTGCCTGACAATATTAATATATTTTTGAATGCAACTTAGCATGCCAAACCATTCCTCGCTATTTAAAATGAAACAAAATACGGTAAATTTAGCTCTTGTGGCTAATGTGCATTAAACAGCTAGTAGAGTAATTACCTTGTACTGGTATTTTCAGAGTTTAAACCTGATATGATGCTGTCAGAAGATGCTTATGATAGACTTATTCAAGGCCTACCAATAAACCCACTTGTTCCCTGCCCAGAGTCTATCGGTGCTAACTATACATGTCAGAAGAACTATAAAGGAGACTGGGAGGGTCGGAGTGATACAGGGGATGTTCTAGAAGAGAGAATGCAAAGACTCAGGTATTTGTCTCAATACTACACCATATTAGGTTTAAATATTTAACAGGAAATGTATTAACATAAGGGTCCCCCACTCTTGGTATAGATCTCTCCTGATATTGCTCCAGTCCTGACAATGTGTTTAGACCCGTAAAAAGTTTCAGTCTTGATTCTTGATTCTATGCTAAGAATTTCTGCTTTACTAGGAAGTCACTGCTAACTTTTAAGTCACTGCTGTAGGAGCATATTTTAATTATCAAGTTTAGTAACGGTATTGGCATCCACTGGACATTTGAGGCCTGCAATTAGAGGGATTGTGAGGTTGCAAACTGAAAGAAGCGATTGGTCGATATTTTCAAGTGATTATACTGTTTCCCTCACATTATTAAATCTTACTTACTAAATTTTAATATTATTAAATAATTATTTCATATTGTCAAATAATTATTTAATCACCAAATAATATTGAATAATTAAAATTTTTAATTTAATTATTGAATAAATATTTTACAATATAAAGTAATTATTTCATATTATCAAATAACTATTTAATAATTCAATTAAAAATTATGATTATTTCATATTATTTAATTATTCAAAATATTTTCTACAATATAAAATAATTATTTTATATTGTAAAATAACTATTTAATACTTAAATAATATTTAATATTGTTTAATTTTTTTTAATTATTTGATCATACAAAATAATTATTTTATATTGAAGAACAATTATTTAATAATTGATACTATTAGAAAATTATTTAATAACATCAATTTTTAAATACACCTCCGCAGTATACTCCAGTCCTTAATTAATTTCTTAATTTTGGTTTTTAGATCGCGCTGTCAGAAATACTACAGTCATCTATGGAACGCGTCTCTATCGGAATATGGCTCGAATCACAGCGTGATGGAGCAGAATTTTAATGACTTTAGAATCCCCAAGGTGAGTGAATAAGCATACAACATGCAGACTAGGCTAATTGCTCAGACTCGTGTGCCTCTAGATTCATACGTCTAAGCACTGCTCACATATCTTTTAGATATTATTTTCATGATTCTCATGCTATCTAATTGGTTAAAACTTTTTCTTTAATAATATCATATTACTGATTTCTAGAAATAGTAACGATGAAATATATAACGTGCTATAAAATACTTAAATACTTAATAACTTAAACTCGACAGACATACCTTTGCATAACTAGGAAGTTAGGAGCATGACACACTTCCAAGTTATGCCTTAAAAATTAAATCTACCTGATCTCAATAGTCCTTGAATGGCCCACAATGCCACAAGTTAAGGTGTTAATGATAAAATATGTTGCTCTCATTTCCCAAACTTCTTGCAAGTGGACTCTGGCATAGCAAAAGTGCCAGCAAAACTGGTCAGTACACCCTACTAGCATTTTGCCTATTGAAGCTAAATTTATCTCTAACTAAGGAAAGGTCAGGCTTCAGGTTAAGGAACTCAAGCACATTTGAATAATCAAAACGCTACATGTAAAAGACAATCAACCATGCTCAAAGTACTGATCTCCTGAAAAATACAGGCTTTTCCTTGATTATGGAATTGTTTAGAATGCATTCCTATCTAGAAAACAATTCATTTATCATTTACCACAGATTAAAAGAGCCAGTTACAGCTGTCTTTGCCTTTATATACCGGTTGTCGTCTATTTTTAGATGATGATGTTCAACAGCATAGAAAATGTTGCCATGTGCATGATGCCAAAGATGGGTACGGTTTTTATAAATAGAGCATGGGGAGAACTATTGAAGGCTCCAATGACAAATGAGAGTTTACATGCAGAAAGACTTGATATAAAGAGAAGAGCTGGACGAGAGCACTTCAAATACTTCTGGGGTAATCAAGTAAGTTAGTTAGCTAGTGCCAGAATGATTTGTTTGTATTCCATTCTCACCAAATATATATATATATATATATATACATAGGTATGTATATATCACCATGTCCCTATGTCTAGTCCAGTCTTCAAAATCACAGTCAGTTTGGCTTTCATAATAATATGTATTTATTATTGTAGTGATATATATATAAATTTATTTATATATATGTATATATATATATTCAGTATAAAATAAAAATTTGCCGTAATAGCCAACATTCTGGGTGAAATGCCGTGAAATGCCCAGTCATTGTCAGGCCATTACAAACTATTAAAAGTGATTTGAAATTTATGTATTTATTGTCACACCCCCTCACTGCCTCACGCCCCTTTGTTATTTCTCAAAGTGTGTAAAAATAATGCAATGGTATTTTTACTCTGGTAAACATGGTGCAAATCATCCCACATGTGCAGATGGCCGGTAAAATATAGCCCAGCGTTCATTCAAGCACTCAATTAACATTTTTATGAATTTGTGTTGTGACGTCTTTCTGGCTGTGTCTAGTATATGGCATTGACATCATTTCCTCAGCAGCCTCTATTGATATTGTTTTGTTTTACCCAGACGAAGCTACCACTGAATGAGAGATTTGTGACATACACTATCGGTCGTAGCCCTTGGACTCGTGCTGTAAGCGTGTTTCGAGAAAAATGTGAACGATTGTTGTCACCCAAGCCGTGTAAGTGAAAGCATAAGTCCTTTGCATTATTTATCATGTTGCCCTTTATGTATGTCTATGGAAATGATTTGATGGAACCAGCGGTAGAGGATTATTTAACCCCAAACATTGAGAAAGGTCCTTTGGAAATAATTAGTTTTTTAATTAGTTTTGATGGAACCAACAGTAGAAGCAGATTTCACTCTCAAAATGCCAATAGAAGGCTTTCCTCGAATTACGAAACCTCTAGCATTACAAGGATCAAATAACTTTTTGTTTATCTCTTTTCTCATGTCAGCAGATATGGGCTACCCAGCTTTTTATCAGCAATTAATCAATCATCACCCGAATTGATCACGTCTTACTTTGCATGTAGATCGGTGTATATTAAACTTTGGATTAGGCTGCAGCGAAGCTAAGTACCATGTAGAGTTTCCAGACTTTGTACGATGTTTGGTTAAACGAATGGAGGAGGAAAGGACAGAATTCTTTGGACATGTTCAGACAACTTATAGCCGATGTGGTATCTGTGAATATCCATACAACTATGTAGGTGAGTCCTGAACAATAGGTACTCCAGAAGTAACCCAGAATGCAATTTTATCCTGAAGTTTCCAGGCCAGGGAAATCTAGTCTATTTGATATATCTCTCAAATGTAAGCGTATCTCAAGAAATTAAAATGTTTATAGGTAAACATAGTTTTCACAGGGGGAGCCCACTTGGCAGGTCATTGCAGAGATATTATACTATGCAATCGTGTTCAAAGTATCCCACAATGCAATTTTATCCTGGCCTTCTCAGGGTAATTTGATATATCTCTCACATGTAAATAAATGTCAAGGATTCTCAAAGTTGACTTTGTTGTTTGGAATTAAAACTGCTTGAAAGCTGAGTAATCACAGAGGAAATTCACTTCTCGGCAGGTTAGTGCAAAGTTTTTAGCCATGGGATCTTGTTCTAAACTCCTAGATAGGTGCATTAACCCCTCCTTGAAAATACCACATATATTGTTTATTGATATAAGTGTTGTATTGTTTTTGTTTAGTTGTTCTTGAGAATTATATGGAAGAGACAGCCTACATATTTAAAGAAGCAGGGCTAGCAGACCCTCTGCCAGTGCTCAACCGAGTGAGGAATAAAACAATGAGGCCAGTAGAAATAGAGGGTAAAAAGTTGTCGTACAGTGACTACTGGAAGCAGGTGCCCTCAGACCTGATTGACAGGTTCAGATTTGTGTATAGATATGAGATAATGCTGTTTGACTATCCTGAATCTCCTTTTATCATACCTTGAATTCTACCCTGATTTTATCTTTATAGTCATTCCATAATTTATATTATGTATATAATTTAATTTTGTGAATCTCATGTGTTTTATATTGTACTCTCGGCATTTTAAAAGCTTTCTTTAATCTCAGCATTTGACTGCCCGACAAATGATGTTAAATCAAACTTTTAAACATAATAAATATTTATCACCATAAGTATGACAATTGTATTGATGACAGCATGACTTTTGGCAATCAGGTTGATGAATAATTTTTACTTTGAACAGGGAATTGGGAGTGGCTGTTTTAAAGTTGAGCACTTAGACCTGGCTAGCTTAGGTCTTTTTGTGTTTGCCTTGGCTCTGTTCCTGTCAAGCTCGGCATGTGGCTTGGTTCTGGGTTCAGACTTGACAGCCAACGCTCTCTCGGAAATTCACTCCCCTTTCTTCCCCTAATTCTTTCTGCAAATATGATGTCATTTCTGGCAACTCATGCAGTGCAAGCCCAGCCACGTGAGACCAACTCTATTTCACATTGACATATTGACACCACTTTCATCACAAATTTTACCAGAATAAACTAAATCCTGGGTGTCACATCTCGATTAAGATCTTGAGTGAAATTCTCAATTATACTAGTTTCTTTGCACTTCAAAAATCAGAATTCAGAAGCCAATTCAGCAGAACAAGGAGCAGAAGATTATCTAGATCTTAATCAAAGGGAATGTTTAATTCTTTTTTAAAGCTCCTTGAGTTTTGTTGAGATATATCCTTTTTTTGGTCTAAAACATGCAGTCATCTCACCCACAAAGTTTGAAATTGAGTCCACCAAGCTTTCGTTTACTAGTGGAAAGTTATGAGGCTACAGTGAACGCTTGTTATTCTGCGCAGTTTTATGTCACACTTGTGTATCATTTGCCTGTTGCTGACTTTTATGATAACAAAAGTGAACAATGATTCAATTCAAAACCATCTTATCGAAAATGTTGAGAAATACACAATCTCTGCCAGATTACCAAGTCCCACTTATTTTCCTTTACAGTGCGGATAGAGAAGTTTGTATTTCCTGAGAAACAGGAAAAGTTATATAATAGTATGGTTATCTGTTATCTGTAACAATCGCTTCATGAAGTAGCCTAATTGGTGCTTAATTTCTTCTTGTAATGATCAGTTGTTGATATTCTTACATTAGCATTGTATCATCTAGTCGCATAGGGCAACTGGTAGAGGAACATGGGCGATGCGCAACTCGTAGAGTGTAACTTGAAGAGCAGGAGCATGATTTTGAGAGCACACTGACAAGATACCAATTGTGACTGGGGTTTCATTGGTTTTAACAAATGAACCCAGAGGGATGCTGGCATCCCTCGATCACATAACAAAGTATCTCAAAGTAATCAAATTGTACACAGCAGCTTGGGTACCCTGGCTGTTTTTAAAGCAGCAGAATGATGTTTGTCATAAATAATTAAATCGCAATAAATTTGTCACAGATTTTTTCATTACCCTATCGTGCACCCAGATGCTCAAGAGAATTAATAAAATCATAACATCAGTGGAAACTAGATCAATTAATTAGTGACTATTTGAGCTGTTCAACAATCTATGTTATCTGAAACCACGTATTATTTAATATCCATAGACATGGACATAAATTAAAAATTGGAATTTTGTTTTTGTATTATACTAGTATCTAGTGCTGGCATCACATAATCCTGTTTCTATAGTCAGCAGGTTATCAAAGTATCAGTTTACCAATAATTATGGTGCTTTGAATGCACTGTCGTTATCGTAGCAAGCCCTTTGGAATTGTTTTGTTGTTGGTTTTTTTATTTGATTTGAATTTAATTTAATAAAAAATAAATGAGGTTTAAGTGCTGAAGAAATAAAATTAGCCCTTTTATAGTTGTGAAGCCCTGATAAACCCAGAGGTTATCGAATTTCACTACAAAAGAGGACTCACAATATCTTGATCATCTGAACCTCAAAGAACACTAGGACTCCAAGCTGACCTGAACGACAAATCTCTTTTCATTGACCAAGAATCTATATACTGACTAATCTCAAAACTCAGAAGAAACAGCCAAATCTTAGCCGTCGATTTCATTGGTGCAGGGCGACACAATAACAATTACTGTATAATACCATTTAAATGCCAACTAATAGGCTATGGATACAGCAATTAATACCTTGTCATAGTCTACACAACTCATAAGTTCACCAGCATTATCAACGACAGATAGCGTTTAACCTGGTCATGCCTCAGGCTAAGGTAAGTGTTCCGTACAGTAAGTACTTACTAGTTATATACATGAGTTTTACTAGCCTGAATAATATATACCATTTACCTCTAGGGGGATATTTTTCCTGTCTGTGCAAGTACGCTTTGCAATGCCTGTCTGTACTGACAAGAGGAGCAATCTAGCAGGGATGTGATTATTGGTTGGGTAATTGTCTATGGTACAAAGTATCTCATATAAAATCACAAGCCAAAACTGAGTTGAGGTGAAACAGTAAATGCCCCTACTGCTACACTACAGAGCTAGAAATAAGAAGTCAGATCAGAGTGTCTATTGTTGCATACAGTTTCCGTTGATATTTCCTGATTTGTATACAGGTTGACATCAACCTGCTGTATACAGGGGTGTATTTAGGCGTATATAAAGGGGTTTATGCCATGCATATGTACATGAAAGTATATGTATACCAATGTATACAGTATGGAACCATGTGTATACACACAAGCTCACACATCTATATAGTCTATATAGTCTATGTTGGCTTGAAAGTATACAAATAACAGATAGTTAAAGGCAACTTGTTGACCTCTGAGACAGACAAAAAAACAAAAAGAGAAAAAAAAATCAAGATTAGTTAGGCTATATGTGGTAAAAGTATAACAGAGTAATTTGACATGGTGGATAAAGAATTGTTATGTCATTCAAAGATTAAAATACTGTGGTTATTGAAATATAAGGTATAAGTGTATTTTGGTATTATGGATGTATTCTGTTCATATTGCGTTGCTGAAAGGGGCTCATATAATTTATGAATTATGATTATACAGGGTTCCAGGAGTTGCACACTCAGCAAATATGACTTCATATGGCTTCTTGGTGGTGTTACAATTATTGCCGCAGCTAACGGTGTATTCTCTAATCGAAATATGAGTAAGTACATCCTTGGTACATCTATATGGACATTAGAGCATAACAATTGCTGTATCTCATCCAGCATCATTTGCGCCATTTGCCAAATATATACACACACACATACCACAGTCCACAATAGCAAACACCTATTGTTTAGCATGTAGGTTGATATAATATGTCTAGGCCGTTTATGGTTTGGATTATGATTATCGGGTATTGAGTAATTAGGTTATGAATATAATCTAAAAAAAAACCACTTTGGGTGTACAAAACTTGAGAATCCAACATCATTGATCATTGATGATTGTGTCATGACTACAAATAGTTTACGAGAACCTCCAACGACTGATGGCACAGCTTTAGTGAAGCATCGCTCATTCCAATTGAAAGACCTCCCTGTCACACACTTTTCAACCTGCTGACAGTTTTCGAGATTTATTTGTTTTTCTTCTGCTGCCTCTAGGTTTGGTGAATGAAGAAGACTCATTTTTATTGTCCGGTAGCAGATATTTCATGGAACCACAAAATAGAGATGAATCAGGTTAGTATATTAGTAGACACTTCATAGACATGGGTCTGTTAAATTATTGCGCATGTTTAACGATAGTCTGGGTGCTCAGACGGCTGCAATGCGAGTAAGTGGCATTATATTATCAAACACTCAATGATTTAATGCCACTAACTCGCATTGCAGCCGTCTGAGAAATTAGGTTAGGTGAACGAATGCTCTACAGTGGTTTTTGTGAATGATCACCCTACTAATAAGCGGGAAAGTGTTAAATTGTAATATCCGAACACTCACACTCAATACATCACCAAATTTGGCTCTATCGTAAATGTAGTAATTGATCACAAATGCAGAGCAGATCCTTTCTGCTCCCCCTTGTTTTAGTTAATTGGTGGTGACATGCAAGACAAATAGGGCAGAGATGTTAAACGAATGTCAAGACATGTCGATTTTGCTTTCAATCATTGTAAATTAATTTAACTGTTGCTGCCATAAGATTCACACTAAAACAAAACATGTGGAGAGTCTGATGCTAATGGTAACACTATTTTTCGCATGAATGAAACATGAACTGAACTGACCTAAAATCACGATTTTAGTGTATGGGTTTGAAATACTCTATTGTGTATCCTTTTTTGGTATGCATGAAAGGTTTAGTGCAAGTGAAACAACATTGAAACTTTGTTATATTTTTAAAATGTTTTGTGTTTGTTCGACGCTAAATCATGAATAGCCGTTGTCTTTTAGGTCATAAACTGTAAAGTTCCAAGAAAAATTATGAATTGTGTATCATTGGAAACAATATAATTCAGCACACAGGGGGGTCTGGTGAATTTTTCAATTGTCAATATCATGGATACTAGGATTCTATCTATCATATGAGAGTGATATTATGAAATAGAGAACGCCTCTTCAGTTGCTATGACACATATGCTGCCATTAACCCAATCAAGTGCAGTAGTAGTAGTAGTAGTATTGAAAGTATATTCTATTTCTAGTCAACCGCAACCCCAATCCTCCCCCTATCATATTTTTCCCTGCCTGTTATAACTTCATGTCGATTTTTGGTCAACGAACCCCGCCTGCCTTCCAACTTTTGACATTATAGAGCGTCACAGGAGAATAGAAAATATAGGCTGAGAAGTGTTACAATCACTTGATTGCTCGGGCTATGTTTGAAAGATGTTAGCAGGCATAAAAGTAAGACTGGCAAGGCGGTTATCCTTCCCAATTCTTCTCAGCCTATTTTATGAAGCACTGCAAGTGGTTTCCCAACCCTAAAATATCAGCAAAGGGTTGCCAAGATAGTCAGAAGTACTACAGACCATAAACATTATCATTTACTTATAGGAATGTATTTGCTTAGTTACTGATTGGCATGGCGATGCACTGGCTGACTATGCTTATAATGGACTAGATCTACAGATAAACCAGCTTGTAGTGAAGACCTTGTACTAGTATTTTCAGAGTTGGAGCCTGATGTAATGTTGTCAGAACACACTTACGATAGCCTCATCAAAGGCCTACCAATAAACCAGCTTGTACCCTGTCCTCAGTCTATCGGTGCTAATCATACCTGTCAAAAGAACTATAAAGCAGACTGGGAGGGTCGGAGTGATACGGGCAATATTCTAGAAGAGAGAATACAGAAAATCAGGTACAATACACTGGTGGCCAGGGAAGAATATTTGTGCTCAAAAATATCCACCGTGGGATGTTTTCATTGTACAAGAAAATTTTATCCACTTCATTCAATTCAAGTTGCATAAGGTTTATCTTCTGTTACCCCAGTTCACAGTAAGATTTGTATGGGGGGGACCACATGTGCAAAATATTATCATTTTTTAAAATAGTTTTAAATATTTTATCTGTAAAACCGTTGTGTATGGATGAGATGCATAACGTCATGTTCACTGGGTATGTTTTACCGTTCAACCACTGAATCAAAATATCTGCCTCTCATTTTTGTAGTCTGTGTTTGAAATGGTCATTGTCTGCTCTTGTATATTTTTTTATGATTATTATACAGACTGCGTTGCAAAAAGTATTACCCACATCTACGGAATGCGTCTAATTCTCAATATGGCTATAATCACAGTATTATCGATAAACACTACTATGATTTCAATGGCAAACCTAAGGTAGGTAGGTGTACCTTATTCTAGTAACAACGAAGACACATTACCAAGTTAGTGTCAACACCCGACGGTAAATGTGTAAAGACAGAAGTCTGCGTACTAGTCTGTGACCCGTTGGACAGCGTATCCCAAACACAAGATTCCAAGTATCAGACTCTCAACCCCTAACAACAAACTCTGATACCAAGTACAGCAAAGAGGTACAGCCAAACTAAATAGTTTACAGCCTGACATTCTTGTGGCCCCAAATTAATATAGGTGGTCCAAAATGACATCACAGCGGTCTTGTGTACGTTGATGACACTTTCACAGGCATAGATTACCTACAAAAATAGTGTTCTAAACTGGTTAGTGACCTTTTATATGTGCCTGATATAACTTGGGATAGATATGGCAGGGTTTTGTACCTGCATTTAGGATTATTTTATGAGACAATGGTAGGCAGGGTACAGGCCAGGTTCGTATAGGGATGGTCAAAATATTTTTGAAGTCGCCAGCAAAAATACAAAATACTTTCATACGATTCATCTCACTTTAGTTTTTTTTCAGATGATTGCTGTAAATCAGAAAGAAAATGTGGCCTTCTGCAGAATGCCAAAGATGGGAACTAAATTTATATCGCGTGCATGGAAAGAGATATTAAAAGCTCCAGTGGTTGATGAGGAACTGTTTGAAGATCGCCCGGTAGCAGCCTTTAATATGCACTTCAAATACTACTGGGGCAATCAAGTGAGTAGGACTGATCTATGCATCCAACTTATTATGATATATCATGTTGCATATATGCAACCACATTCCCCTCTTTTCACCCCTATTCAACCCTATGCACCCGATTCACCCGATCCCTCACCCCCCCCCCCCATCCTCAACTATTAAGTGCTACTGAGTTTGAACACTGAGAGTGAGAGAACGGCAAGCATAATTTGAATTTGCATGGTATAGTTTGGTTTTAAATTAAAAATCACCATGTCCCCAACCTCAGATCAGGTCAGATCAGGCATTTGAATATTCGACCTTATCCATTTATTTAGTGACTGAAATCCGTTCATTATCAAAGTTGACTTACTCTGAATTTCTTGGGCAATCAAGACGGTGATTGACTAGGTTTCTGTGCACAACAGAAGGATTATGATCTCGTTTAAACTTTACATTTATTACCACCAACAACCATTGATATTTTTTTGCTATACTCAGACGAAACTACCGCAAAATGAGAGAATGGTAACTTACACAGTCGGAAGAAGCCCATGGTCACGAGCTGTCAGTGTCTTCCGGGAAAAATGTGAACGCTTTTATTCACCCAGGCCATGTAAGCGTAAACATTAGTCCCTTCCTGTTTAGATAAAAATGTGAAAGAGCAGCAAAGTAACTGCATCTTTGGATACCGTTAAAATTTTTTTTTAAATTAAACACTAATTTTTATCTGTTGACTCTTGGAGATAAAGATTGTGTTTGTTACTTTGTTCCATTGACTTGATATATAATATTAAGTCAATGGTTTGTTAAATGTAGTGTCAGGTCTATAGAAACTAATTCGATTCCACTAACACTGATTTTGTAGATCATTGTATATTAGGTTTTGGAAGTGGCTGCGGCGGTAAAAGATACCATGTAGAGTTTCCAGACTTTGTACGATGTGTGGTGGAACAAATGGAGATAGAGAAGACAGAGTTCTATGGACATGTACAGACAACTTATAGCCGATGTGGTATCTGTGACTATCCTTACAACTATATAGGTGAGTCCTGAATTACTTATGCATATCAGGAGTATCTCAGAATGCAATTTCATCCTGGAATTCCCAGGGTAATCTGATAAATATCTCTCGCGTAAAAATTTTTCTCCAGAAATTAAACTGTTTAAAGGCAAACATAGTTTTCAGAGAGGAAACCCGCATCTCAAGCTGGTCATTGCAGAGCTTTATAACTATGCAATCTTGTTTAAAGTATCCCATAATGCAATGTTAGCATGGTTTTCTCAAATTAATCTGATAAATCTCCCATATGTAAACACTTACTACTCAAAGATTCAAAGTATTGTACTTTATCAAGATGGCTACTAACTGGATTGTCCAATGGATCACTAAAAGCCCTGGTTATCAAAGGTATAGTTAACGACACGGCTCCTTTCTTTGTCTAGGAGAAAAATACATGATACATCAACCTCCTACTTAAAAATACCAATAATACTGTATTATGAAATCTAGAACCGGTCCTATGCTTGTAGTTGTTCTCGAGAATTATATGGAAGAGACAGCCTACATATTTAAAGAAGCTGGACTAGCAGACCCTCTTACCCTGCTTAACAGAGTAAGAACTGAAACTATTAGGCCGGTAGAAATAGAGGCTAAAAAGCTGTCGTACAGCGACTACTGGAGGCAGGTGCCCTCAGACCTGATTGACAGGTTCAGATTTTTGTATAGATATGAGATAATGCTGTTTGACTATCCGGAGTCTCCTTTTATCATACCTTGATGTATTTCTTGACATCGTTCAGAGAGATTCAATTTTCTATTTTATGTGTTATTTTATCTGAAGTCATATTTTTAGTATTGATTCCATGAGCATTTTATATTTGCTTTTATTTATTCATTGTCTCTATTTTAAAGATAAAAAAAATACGGCCAGGAATCAATTTTATAAGACAGGCAGATTATTCTATAGCGGTCTGAACCTTGGTAAGATGCGTATTGTCGTTCCATATACTACAAAGTATTGGCAGGAGGAAAGTTTGCAATTTCCTGCATCATTAAAGTATCACCCTTCATTATTTTATATAGACTCTCAACTCAGTTAACCAAAGTTTAGTGCTAGCTAACATTAAGTCTCCCCCTAACTTGCTAATAAACTCTAGCTAACTTTCAATCCCCTGGGGGAAATGATATTTACTTGAAAAGTACTTTATATCTCCAGATATGTAAAATTAAAAGATCTTGGTGGTCTAATTAAATAGCAAAGTGCCAGGTTTTCTACATACCAATGAATTTGGAGCACCTATCATGGTGTCTCATCTCCCTGCGGAGATATACTGGACTAATTGTCAGAAATACAATTTTTTTTCACTTAACAAAGTGAACTGAATGACTCTGACAATAGGAAGATTTTTTCAGCGTTCTAAAATAACTCTTACAGGGATATGTACTATTATTGTGTAAAGTAATGAATTTTAATCTTGTCTGTGGACAGGAGGTATGACTGAGAACAGACACCAGTATTCAAAATCATAAAGTGCTATTGATATTAGAACTAGTCCTCTATTAAGACCTTGTAACAGCCGTCTTTTGTTTTGAGATTAAAGGACAATTCCAAGAAACAACCATCAATTTCATTGGTTCAGAATGCCACAATAGTCGTTACTGTATAAGACCATTTTAATGCTGCGGATACAGCAGTGATTGGTTTATTAGAGTCTACACAACTCCTAAGAGATATAAGTTCACAAGCATTATCAAGGACAGACAGCGCTCGACCCGATAATGTTTCCGGTTAAGGTAAGTGTCTGTTATAGTAAGTACTTGTCAGGTATATAATGTATTGATAGTACACCACCTTAATCATACATTACCCTCAGTGGGGACAGAACAACTTAAAAATGACTTTCAGGCGACCGGTAGTGGTCGTACTGAGGGGCAGCAATTGAGGATGTTTTTCCCCTTTGTGAAATGTGGCTTGACTTACTTGACTTTTGTTGCAGAACTCCTAGTGGAATATTGCGCCAGAATCGCCTTCTCCTTCCCCTTCCATCTATTCCGATCTCTCGCCATCTCGCCATCTCACCAGCCTCCACCCACGTCTTGATGTTGTGCACATTCATCTGCTTAAGCGCCGTCCTCCGCCAAGTCTCTTTGGGTGGGCCTCTCCTTCGGGTGCCCTCTGGGGCCCACCCGAGACTGGTGTGGGGGAGAGATTTCTTCCACCTAGGCTGTGCCCTAGGCACCTCCATCTTCGAACTTCTATGAGCTGTGCGACTGGTTTCTGCTTGCTGCGTACGTCCAAGTTGGAAGTTTTGGACCACCAATATATTTCCAATATCCGACGGCAGCAGTTCATGTGAAATACCTCCAGTTCGCCATGTTTCACATCCATAGAGGAGCACAGACACCACGTTCTAGTTGTAGAGTTTGAACTTGAGATGGTTGCTCATACTTCTTGATCTCCACACCTTGTTCAGTCTGTAAAAAGCTGTAGTTGCAGAGTTGATGCGGTTCTTGACATCTGCTGCTGTACCACCAGATGCATCAATTTTCGCACCAAGATACAAAAAGTTTTTTACAAAATCGAGTGGTTTGTTGTTGACTGTCAAATTAGAGTTAGATGCATGGCCCTTTCCATCTCGATGAATCCTCAAAACTTTCGTCTTTTGCTCATTGATGTGCAATCCCGCTTTACTCGCTGTTGCTATTATGAGCTTGTCTTTAACTGTTTGCATGCCTCCATGTGTTGTAGAAAATAGCGCGACATCGTCTGCATAGCTAGATAATTTAGCTCGGTTGTAAGGTCCCATCTGAGTCCAGTTCGATGCGTCGCTTGTACTTGCTTCATTATGTAGTCTGTAGCCATGATAAATAACAGAGGTGAGATTACGCATCCCTGTCAAACTCCTGATTTTACTTCGAAATACTCATCCTCTGCTCCGCCCTGAATTTTACACGCATACCCGGTGTAGAACGCCCGTGTCAGAGCGATGAGCTTGTCAGGGATACCATAAAACTTCATCATTTTCCACACGCTCTCCCGATGAATGCTATCAAAAGCTTTCTTGAAATTAATAAAATTGACATATAGGGGCACCCTCCATTCTGAAATGTGTGAAATGTACATTTAGCAATACCTGTCTGCTCTGACAAGGAGTGCAATCTAGCAGGAATGTGATCATTTTTGGAGGCAGTTCGCTTAAGGTATAGTAACGACTAAAAAAAAAGTTGTCCGAATTAGTTGATTTTGGCATATATGGAAGACCATCTAGGTAGGAGTATATTTCTATGAGAGTCGAGGACGTAACGTCTTTTGACGTCGCGTCATGACTGCACGAAAATCACGTATTTTGCTGGAAAGGAAACTTTCAGGCAGCTGTAGCATAGAGATGGAATTGGTTTTCTTCTTGATTGTTGAATAGCGGTTTATAAAGAAGGTGAGGTTGAATTATTTATCATCATATTCCGTCAATTTGGCTCCTGAGTGCTTTTTTGTGCACGATGAAGTAATACATAATTTTGTGCCAGACATGAGGTTTCTTATTGGTGATTGCCGTTGGTTCTTAGTTTTCAAGAACAAATTGCACTTCAGAATCAGACATAAAACAATTAAGACCTCCAATATACAAAACAATGTGTTGGGGGATCAGAGCATCTTTTTAGGTGTGATGCTTTGTATACAGGATGTCAACAACCCAATGCAACTTGGTGTCTATAAAATACACGTACACATGTATGTATACAATGTAGACATTGTATGTCTACTGAGCGACAGATAATGCTATTACGTTGACTATGGAAATCAAATTGCTGTTAAGTAGTATGATTCCCCAAGACATTGCCCCCCCCCCCCCTCCTTCTTGACCGATGTCCTCGTGGTCGTAGAAGAATGTCATTACTAACGTAGAAGTGGAATTCGATTGCAGAATTTCATTTTGATTTATGATTGTGCTACGTAGCTGAGGTATAAGTGTACTTTGGTGTTTTGGATGTTAATAGTTTGTTGCTTACAAGGCGCACATAATTTGTGTCTTATGATTATACAGGGTGCCAGGAGTTGCACACTCAGCAGATATGACTTCATATGGCTCTTTGGTGGTGTTACAATTATTGTCGTAGCGAACGGTCTATTTTCTAGACAAAATATAAGTAAGTTTATCTCTGGAGACTATAGCATAATGATAATTTTGTTGTCATCAATTGTGTTGCACGCGAAACATTAGCATGTAGGTTTGTATATGTCTAGACCTTGTATGGTTTGAGATTGTGTTATGTAACAAGTGTAAAATCAAATTTTAAAAATCTCATCAATGTAGTAATCAAATAGTGAATACAACAAGTTGGAAACACCTACAATCACACAAAGCACATCATGTGACAAACTTTTTAATCTACCTGGATAAAATCATACTCAATCTGCAAGTTGGATTATTTATTGTTCACAGTTTAAATAATTAACTTGTTCTTCTTCTTCTGCTGCCTCTAGGTTTGGTGAACGATCCAGACACTTATTTAATGTCTGGCAGCAGGTATTTTGTGGAAACCCAAAATAGAGATAATATCGGTAAGTTTATAAGCAGACAATTATAAACAGGACAATGATTGTGGGCGCAGGCCTGGACAGTTTATGTTATTCTATTTCTATTTGATATATATTGCGATGCACCCCAAGAATTTGCCCTATCATCATAGGATGTATGTAGTATTTCATCAGAAGCACCAATGCAGAAGATACCCCTTAACCCCCCCCCCCCCCCCACCCTCTCTCTCGGCAATATTTCATAATAAGTTATTTTCTGGTGATAAGCCAGAGGATCGGCTAACACTGTAAAAAATTCTGCCAACTCTACATGGATTGTTTTGAGTTTTGCACGGACAGTTTTCAATGCCTGATTTTTAACCTTTGGTTGCTGATCAAGCCAGCCTATTTATAAATTTGATTTGACATGATGAAATCGGTATTTTGATTTCTATTATAAGGATTGAACCTTGACTGGTCATTGATTAAAGACCCATTCCAAAACAAAACATATTTCAATTATGAATGAAAGATGAACTGAAATAAGATTCCGAAGCTTGAGATTGATACAATCTGTAATTGTGCATGGCTGTTTGGTTGGCATAAATAAACTTAGTGCACAACAAGGAGCTTGGGAACCTTGTCAAACTTTTCAAAAGTTTTGTGTTTGTTCAAAGCTAAATCATGAAGGTATTTGCCGTTTTGACAATTCACTGTAATTTTCCAAGAAAAATTATTTATTTTGTTTATGAGAAACAAATTAATTCCGAACACAGGGGGATCGGTGAACTGTACAATGGTTAATTTCATTGATATAAGGATTCTATTGAATAGAACGCCTATGCAACTTTTGCCATGAGGCATAAGATATAATTTAAAATTGATTCCATGGATGGATATAAATACATTTTTCATCGAATATTGAATTTGAAATATTTAGGTGTGATATTGAAATCTAAAAGCAATTGGTGATGTCGTGTACAAAAAAAGCCTGGTTCTCCTCTTGTGGAGAAGGTTTAGGCTGAGAAGTTTTTATTTCACTTGGTTGCCAGCACTATGTTAGAGAGAGGTTTTTGCTGGCAGGCGTAAAAATAAAATGAAGCCAAGGTGGTCAATGGTCACCTTTTCCATTTTTCTCATGTTATTTATTTTAAATAGCCGTGCAAGGAGTTGGTAAATCTTGAGATACCAACAGAGGGTTAGCATAATAAATTGTCCAATACATCAGAAAACTAGCCAAGTTAATACTTATATGGATATATTTGTTTAGTTGCTGATTGGCATGGCGATGCGATGGCTGACGTTGCTTATGACAGACTTATCCAAGGACTACCAATAAACCTGCTAGTGCCCTGCCCAGAGTCTATAGGGGCTAACTATACATGTCAGAAGAACTATAAAGCAGACTGGCAGGGTCGGAGTGATACAGGGAATATTCTAGAAGAGCGAATGCAAAAACTCAGGTACACTTAAAATGATAAATCAGTAATAAAACAATTTTAATCTTTAATTTCTGTTCAAGTTCAAACTTATCTATGGTGTGATGTATGCGTTACCCGGAACAATACTTCATCCGCTTAATTCAACTTTGATCAAATTCAAGATGCAGAATTTTGGTTGCCAGAGTTCACAGTCACTACACTATTGGTATGGACCTGATGCGCACATTATAACTGCTGGATCTGTAAATCCGCTACTGTGTGCTGAATAAGGTGCATACATAGTCCTGTTGTCTAGCAGGCCTAAGGGAGGCAGGGAGCTACTATCTCTCCTTGAAGGCTAAACACTTGGCCTAAAAACATTATTTGAATAATCCATGCCAGAATCAGCCCCTCTAGGATTTCCATTCGCTAATTGAATGCCTTAAGTTGCTTAGGGAGGAGCTTACAGCACCGCTCTTGATGAAACTTTGGACTCGTCTCAGACTGCCTGCCTCCCCACCACTTTGTTCTTAACTACGGACCTGTTTAGTAATATCATATTCAATGCCGTAAAATCTGCTTAGGTGTGTTTAGACCATAATGCAAATGACTTAAGTGCAGGGCATGAGGAAATTAGTTTATGCAACAAGTCATAGTCCACCAAATCACTATCAAATGTCATGTGTGGTGCGGAAAAGTCATTCTTATTGCATCCCTGATTATTTACTCTATTTGATAGTTTAAGTGCTCAAACGGTGCAAGATGCTGGTAGAGGCATTTCATTATCAACCACGGGAGAAAGTGGTTGATAATGAAATGCCTCTACCAGCATCTTGCACCGCTTGAGCACTTAAACTATCAAATAGAGTAAATAATCAGGGATGCAATAAGAATGACTTTTCCGCACCACACATGACATGCTATTAATAATTTCTCTTTTTATGATATAATATTTGCAATGTTCGCATCATATCCTGTATAAAAATGTGCACAAACTAAGGCAGCATTAACATTGTCCTGTCTAATGGTCCATGTATAGGCTTGATATATATATGTTAAGACTATGGGTGCATGTTCACTTGGGTTGTTAGTCTCCAGCACATAATCAACAATGCCTTCCTTTAATTTCACTAGTGTCACATAGCACGGAGTTTTCTTGTTAAACTCCAAAAAAAAAACTAAGATTGATTTGAAATGGTCATTGCCTGCTCTTGTATATTTTTCTCATACTTGTTATACAGAATGCGTTGCAAAATGTACTATCCACACCTATGGAATGCATCTAACTCTCAATATGGCTATAATCACAGCGTCATGGAGAAACACTTTGATGACTTTAATCGGCCTAAGGTGGGTGAGAACCTCTCCACTGTGATAACAGCAAGGTCACATGTCCAAGTTGGATAACGATGCGTGATGATGTAGTTGTTACAAACAATGATCACCTCATCGAATCTGTGACCAAAATCGATGTTGACCCATTTCTTTGGCCTGCAGACCCCCTAGGCCCGACTACTCTAAACCCCTTGAATGAGATCACTCCACACTCTCTATATACCTAAAATTACTCTAGGTCTAGACCATGTACCTTAGATAACTCGATACTTTGTACCTAATGTTATTCCAAAACTCAATCCCTGACTGCAAGCTCTGACTCCGAGTACTAAGCAAACGCAGTGTTGAGGCAGGCCAGTACTAGTGTGAGGACAAAGCATTGCAACTGACATCTCTCAATGTAAATAAAAATGGCAGTCTGAGAAAATCATATGCAGTTACCGGCAAAAAATGATTGCTAAGCTAATTATTCGTCTCATCCATCTTTTCACAATAATGGATCATTGAAAACTATTTGATTCCAGATGATCACAATAAATCAAAAAGAAAATGTGGCCTTCTGCAAAATGCCTAAGATGGGAACCAAATTTATATCGCGTGCATGGAAGGAGATCTTAAAAGCTCCAGTGGTTAATGAAGAACTGTTTGCAGAGCGTCCGGAGGAAGCCTTTAATATGCACTTCAAATACTACTGGGGAAATCAAGTGAGAAGGACATATTTATGCATCTGACTTATTTCTGCATATGTTTTTTGTTGCATCCTTTGCCAATCATAACCACACCGCCCCCCCCCCCCCATTAGTAAATATATATCTAGTCAAAGCAGTTATGTTTGGTAATATTGTTGACTTTGATGCTCTGTACAGACAAAACTAACACAAGATGAGAGATATGTTACGTACACAGTCGGTCGAAGCCCTTGGACACGTGCTGTCAGTGTCTTTAGAGAAAAGTGTGAGAGAACAGATAAATTATGTAAGTATATTCATATTTTGAGATACATCATACAGTAGAGCGCGTACCACTGCACAACACACAGGTCACAGGTAGTTTAGGGTATTTTAGGGTATTTAAGGGTATTTTAGGGTATTTTAGGGTTTTTTAGGGTTTTTTAGGGTTTTTAAGGGTTTTATAGACATTTTGGCTATTGATCCATAGACAAAGTTGATCCTATGGGGTTGAAAAGCAGAAATTAGGACTGGTCAAGTTGTTGGTAAAGGTTTATAACCAATCATCAGAGTCTGTGGCCTGTGCTCTAGAATCAGAAAAGTCAAAACCGCCTCTTTGATGGTCATCAATCTTTCGTGCAGTTATCATTTCTAAACAGATTTACACCACGAGGTTAAAACCTGTGGCAAGTAACCTGTGACCTGAACTTTGTTTAAGCGCTTCAATTAATCAGATATCATTGAGCTGAAGACCCGTTCCTTTAAGGTACTATACATTGGCATTGAGGGATACATTTGATATGCATCAAATATTTGACTTGAAAAGTTTTCCTCATAATGGCCTTCAAACTTGGTTTTTCATTTTAGATCAGTGTATGATCAACTTTGGTAAAAAGTGTTATGGAGAAAAGCATCATGTGGAGTTTCCAGACTTTGTCCAGTGTGTGGTAGAGTTGATGGAGATAGAAAAGACAGAACGATTCGGACATGTTCAGACAACATATAGTAGATGTGGTATATGTGATTATCCCTACAACTATGTCGGTAAGTATCATCATGAATATTGTGAAAATTTATCCATGTAATGTAGTATGTGAAGTTTGTACAAGGTCATAGTCTGCCACTTGGGCAGTAATCTATATTTAATTGTTTGTAAGCAATAATGTTACTCTGGAGTCATTAAACTGCTGTGGCAAGGGAAACTCCGTACCCAAAAGATGCGAGTTAATTTAGAGCAAAGTTTAACACGTATAGGTGCCCATATTGTGCTAGGACCATTCTGTTACACACATTACCAAACTTGGTGCTGTCGATGATTGCAATGTGTTTCTCTCCTTGATCATTAGTGGTATTGGAGAATTACATGGCTGAGACAGCGTACATATTCAAGGAGGCTGGATTAGAAGATCCTATGGCAGTGCTTAATAAAGTTCGAGCAGATACAATTAGGCCTATAGAAATAGAGGGTAAGAAAATGTCGTACACTGACTACTGGAAGCAGGTGCCCTCAGACCTGATTGACAGGTTCAGATTTGTGTATAGATATGAGATAATGCTGTTTGACTATCCTGAATCACCTTTTGTCATACCTTGATGTATTGTTGACAACCTTCCAGCCTTCCAGGTGATTTAGTTTTTGCCCAATAAACTATTTTAATTCATGTCATTTTTGTAATTGATCTCATGCGCATTTTATATTGTTCTATATTATTAGTAATAAAGTGCTTGGTAATCAGTAACAAACATCATTCTTGATATTTCTTGAAATAAATTACTTTAGGAATGATACGAATCAAAGTCATGAATCTGGTTGTTTAGTTTATAAAAATGAACATGATAAAAATCTATGGTTCATACTCCGAACCCATTAATAATGTGTCGTACATTTTGAGAACAGTGCGGTCTCCGCACTTGTATGCCATGTAATCTATGTCTGGAGATTACAAATTCAAATGCCACCTTTTAAATCAATCATCTGAGAAACCAAGGATAATGTCAAGAAAATGAGTGTATTTTGGGGCGGTGTTATTTTCTTTTCAAAATGGGCGAGAATTTAAACTCATCCTATTTATTAACATCAATCAACAGTACAATCCCCCTCAGGTATTAGGACTGGCTTTAATTACGTGACACAAACTTGTTGTTATATTTTCCTCTTGTAAGTCATCATTCGACCATACAGCCTCTCAAGTCAGCAACACATGAGTATGACTTTGAGTATTTAGCAGTTGCCGGTTGGGTTAATACCTGCTCACGCCCGTAGTTCTAGGGGATGCAGGGACGCTCTGCCCCCCCCCTAGAATGCTCAAAAGAGTGGTCTTAAAATGTTGCTATTGATACATCGATGTTACAATTCCGTATCAGAAACAGGAACATTTGAGGCGTTTACTTAATGCTTGAAAGACAACAAAAAGAATAACAAAAGACTTTCCTTTCAATATATCCTCATATTGATAAGAAAAACTCTGGGTAACATAAGCCCTTTCACAATCCAAAATAATCACTCTCACAAACTGAGCTCATATTGAGGATGTGCCCTAATTGTGACGGGAGCAGAGGTAGTACCATGCCTGAACATTGTACACAACCTTGAGCATTATAACAATCAACTCATTTCTGAGCACTTCCAAGTGCTTTCAGGGTCGTTGTTAAATTTGACATCAATATATCATGACTTCTGCTGTATGATATTATAACCAGAAATCAGGACAACATGGCGATAAAAAAGAACCTGTAGAAGGTAAGACAAATAAAAAAATTCATTCCTACTTGCAGATCAAAGAATTAAATATGAGCTGAATTCTCATCAATTAAACTATCCTAACCACATGTTGTAAATATACACCTTCCCCAATTATAAAGCTGAACATTTTTGGTCTACAATACATAAGTAACTTAAGGTCTTATCTTGCTCTGTCTTTTCAATTTTCAAGTACAAGTTCACAGCGTAGGGTCTCCTCAATGTCACCTCAAGGTCTAAGCTATCAGTGTCGATCGCTATGACTTTTTGTAGCGACTATCATATTTATAACAGCTAATCTCGATTTGATGTTATTATGAAAGGTTATCATATGTCCCTGCTAGTTGTAGCACTTTGAATTCATGTAGGTATGACCACTGACTATGTCCTTGTATCCAATCAGCTCTAAATTCAAAAAATACAGATCTTCATAGGGCATAACAGTATGCTTTGTTTGATTTACTAGCTTTCAACTATTAGCTATTAGCATTATATGTTGCAAGATGTCACGCCATCAATATGACTTCGAGGATGCTCATGAAATGCAGGACGCAACAAACATGATTAATCATAATACACAACTACAATTGACCTTGTAACTTCTAAATAATATGATGGATGATGGATGATAGATGATGGCTAGATGATAGCTAGATGATAGATTTTAGAAAATCTTCTGAAAGCGTTAATAAGTTAACTAGGGTGGTAGGTAGGACATCATCAATAAAGATTAAAGAGCATCTATCTACAAGGTTCATCAGCGGCACCAACCCTAGTCACTGCTTACTTAAAAACTTACATCTTTATAGGATGGATGTGAATAATAATATTTTTGGACAGACAGCTTGGTAATCTTATCTGGTGCTTTGAGTTGGTTGTGTCCGTTTTGCTCTGGAAGTATAGTCACCAACTACAACATCTAGTCATAAGAAAACAGTTACATCGCTAAATATGGAGGAGGTAGGCTGGTAATGTTACAATTTCCTTCTCTTTCTACTCCACAATCACCGTGGGGGGTTTCCTTTGGATATCATGGGGTTTTTTTCCAATGCATTTATTGACATCAATTACCATCTTAATGATGTTCTTCCAACAAGGCTGGCTGAGGTGTTTAAAGGGCAACCAAGGTTTCGCAGCAATGCATTGATGGGTAGTAAATAATGTGCTAGGCAGCATCAGCTTTGAGCATTACGCGATGCAGAACTCAAAGTAGTTGCTGACTCTATGCTGGGTAACACTTCAGGTTAAGGGAGGTTCCAAGACATCGCTGTAATGATGATAGAGCACAGGCTAAATAATTACAGGAACAGGAAACTGCTCTGTGGTATTCTATTTTAGCTGAGTTTGAGTACCTGATGAATGAAAGAATCCTGGCTGAATAATTATCCGAATTAGATTTTGTCTTTTTCTCTGTGCAGAAGGTGCAATCTCCTTTCAATCAATGAAAAGTTGTTAGAAACCTTGGTTGCCCTTTAACACTGAATGCAGGAATCTAAAGACTGAGTTACTGGGAAAAAATTGATCCAGGAGCGTAATTTAAACTCATAACCCCCAACAGTTCTGTGGTCGATCTATAAAAAGAGTTGGTCTTGTCCCCAAATTGCTCACTGTAAGAAGGCACAAATATGCCTTCTGAATACAATATGTATAAAGGGATGAGCTCTTAGTTGAAGGATTAGAAAACAGAGGATTCGGAGAAAAGCTATTTATTGTGATGCTTGACTCCAAAAGCTTCTCTCAATCTTATTGAAAAGCTCCTCCCCCTGTGTTTATTATTACCTAATATATAAGTTGTAACTGAACCTGATTTCTTCTCTATTTCAGCGACAAGTCAACATGCAGCAAACTGGATTTATGAACCTCCGATGCAGCAAGGGAGCAGCAAGCAATCGTCAATCTTTGTTACTTCTTCTTGGGTGTACCTTTATCACATTCACGTTAGTTATCTACAGAAGTGCCAGCACACAGAAGACCGAGTACGTAGACCAGATACCAACTCTTCCTAACTTCAGACCACAGGAATTATTGCTCAGTAATACTCCTAGCATAAAAAGCTACACTAGCGACAACCTAAGTTTAGATTATGAGACAAGAGCAGAGGTTAGCTTCAACAGCAGCAGAAACGCCAGCTTAGAAGTTGTGTATCCGGACGGAAGACTATGCGATACATGTCTCCAAGGAAAAGTGTTGGGCGCAGTAAACCCAGGTAGGTTTACACTTGACAACCTGGCCAACACTTCAATCACTACTTCGGTAAAAATTTGACAAAACTTTAATCTGCTCGAAAAAGAGCTTTTGGAGAATTTCCCAGAGCCAGAAACACTTGAAAATAAATCCAATAAAACATTTGTAAACGATTACAACCTTCTGCATTTGCTAATATAATTGTTTGGTTCCCAAAACCATTTCTGACTTCTTTCACAGGTTATTCTAAAAAAACTTCCCACAATGCACCTCAAATACGCAGGCAAACCAGGACCAGGATCTCTTATATGTTCATCATTGGCCTGCTCGTTATCATCATGTACACTATGATGAGCTACAAATTGTACATTTTCCTCCATTTATAGGCTGGCTTTGTGGACAAACCCGTCTTGGTAATAAGATGTTTCCTCTATTTATAGGCTGGCTTTGTGGACAAACCCGTCTTGGTAATAAGATGTTTCCTCTATTTATAGGCTGGCTTTGTGGACAAACCCGTCTTGGTAATAAGATGTTTCCTTTATTTATAGGCTGGCTTTGCGGACATACCCGTCTTGGTAATAAGATGTCGATGCTTTTGCCAGTTATTGCAGCTAGCGCCGACTTTGGGACTGAATTAGTTTTAATACAACCTCCGAGGGACTGTGCATGGAATCAAAAATTACAAGAGCTGTTTGAATATTTTAATTCAACAGTTCCGAGCGTACCGCTGAACATGACACAGAAGTGGGATCAGTTTAACGAGGGACACTTCACAAAATACGACCCCATTTTCACAAAGCCCAAACGAAACTTCACCACAGGCGGCTACAGGCAGAATTGGAGGTACGCTTACACCGATGCACAAAAAGTCGCCGTTAAAAATGCTTTCAAATTCACTGCCAAGTATCAAGAGCACGCGTTCAAAACGCTCAAAGACGCTAGAACAAGGTTCCAGAATATCACCAAACCAACAGTACAGTTAGTTGGCGTCCATATGAGAATTGGCGATCTAGTCAATAACAGTTATGGCTACCAGTTAGCTAATCCAGAGTTCTACTTAAACGCTATCATAACCGTCATCAACCAGTTGAAAAGCACGAACCTCATATTCATTGTGGGATCCGATTCACCAACAAAAGCACTTAAATTCTTAACAAATTTGACTTTGAATTATAATTTCCACTTCCTAAATGGATCAGCTTTAGAGGACTTTGCTGCACTTTCCAGTTGTGATCACACAATAACAAGTGGAGGCACGTATGGATGGTGGGCTGCCTGGCTCGCTGGAGGTCATACATTCTATCACTCAAAATTCGCCATAGAAGGATCCGATTTCGCAAAAAATTTCAACAACGAGAATTTTTTTCCTAAGGAATGGATTCCAGTGGACAGCACTTATCCGAAGGTTGTGACGACTACGGCTGGTCCACCTCAAGGAGTGATCATACCCTGCAACGGCTGCCTCGCTGGAAAAGAGTTAGTCACTGTAAAACGAGGTGAGTGTCAACAATGTGGTCCACAAAGTTTATTCTTACAATACTTGTTGGATATTGGTTTATCACTGTCAAGCTTTCATTCTCTAACATTACTGTTTGGTACATGAATGATTAATCATTTCATTATGATTTCCGTATACAAGAATAATACAAAAAATCACTGCCAATAGCGTGGTAAAAAATTCTGTGAGGTTTAACCGCAGATCAAGCGCTATCCATAACAAAAAAGTCAGTAGTATAGAAGCACCTGAACTGTTTGCCCCAGCACTGAGATATTTCACAAAATAATTAGGATAAATAATTCATTAAGAGGATCCAGTGTATGTTTTCGATAGTGAGCAATACAATTTTGTGATGCCCGTTCATAAAAAGTATTCTCCTTTTGTCATAACTGGAAGTGAATATTATCTTTGTTTCTGATGAATAAATAGAACAGGGACATCACAGATAGTGTTATAAACTTGCAATCTCATCAAAAATCAATTGAAGATGTGTATGTATGTGGGAAACCCATTGAATTCCATATCTGGAATAGCATCATTAGCTTTCTTTTGCAAAACAAAGGGCTTGCAAAAATAGCCAGTCCCTAGTAGCAATCTAGAAATGCCCTAATCATCGACACTGTAGGGGTATAATTACTGTTTGCAATTTTGTAAACAAGACAATTTATCAGGCTAATTATTCATGCTACTAGGGACAGCCAATCAGATAACAGTCAGATGGGTCCCTGTGTTTAGTGTCCTAACCATATAACGCTATGATACTATTTCCATTCTAAGAGAAGAATCTAATTCAGTGGGGAAACCGTTTTATGGCCGCTGTATATCTTTATATTCTACTGTTATATTGTCAAGCTACAGCAATCAAGTGTCTTATAACACTTTTATTGATAATTTGGTTTTTCATTTTTTTTAAACAAATACCCACATCATTAGGTTACTATTGATGGCTTAAGTACCCAGGTCATTAAGGGGGGTATAGGGAAGGGGGCCTCAATTCCTTTTCTTGAATTTTACGCCATGATTATGAATCACCATTACATGGTCTTATCTCTGCTTTTCCATAGGTAAACCTCAGTGGTTTATCACCACCCTGCAAAACCTGAACCAATTGATATATTTTTGTTTTTCTGGCATAGCTGTCTGTGAACAAGAATTCTAATGTCTCAAGTTTTACACTGCCTCATCGAAATGGACGCCAATTCTTTATGCTAGTTTAGGAGCTGAATTGCGGTATTAGAGTGATGATATAAGAAGATTAAAAGGCGTCATTTTGAAAAATTGGGGAATGTTTTCCGATAATTTCATGAAAAAAATTAGAAGGGTGCTGACACAAAATTAGTGAGGCAGATTTTCTGGCCTCAAAACTGCAATAAAAAAGGTTTGTGTAAGCCAATTACTATATTATATAACAGTATAAATTGTGGCATGACTTATTTATTCTTTATATTTTCTGTATTTGCAGATTGGATATGTAAGGATAACTCAATCACAGATAAGATGTCCATGCTTGCTTCTGTAGTCGCTACTGCAGCATCACAAAACACCACTCTGATATTCTACCAACAAATTAAAAACTGTGCTTCCATTGAAATAATTAAAGATCTCTTCCCTTTCTTCATGAACAGTGTGCCTCTGTTACATCCGCAGCTGGTGGCAAACTGGAAAGACATTGGCCTTAAGTACCCCACCGAATATAACCCTGAAAGGCGTGTACCAGGCATGAACGTCACCCATGCAGGCTACCGGCAGAACTGGAAATATGTAGAAACTTACCAGGAAGCTAAAGCTGTCACTGATGCTTTCACTCTATCAAACAAGTACATATACTCAGCCCAGGACGAGACGAGAAAAGCCCAAGAAGCTTTTAAGGATGTCCAGAATCCATTGCTGATAGGCGTTCACATAAGGATACAACATCTGCAACAGGATGACGCAAAAAAGTATGGGTATAATATGGCTAGACAAAGGTTTTATCGTAAAGCTTTCAATGCAAGCCAAAATATATTCAACACTAGTAATATCATATTTATTGTAGTTTCGGACAATATTGATGAAGCTAAAGATTTATTAAGTGAAACACCAAAGTTGAACATATTTTTCTCATCAAGGGGTGAGCTCGAGGACTTTGCCACTTTCACATTGTGTGCTCACAGTATCATATCGGGAGGTACCTTCGGGTACTGGGGCGCTTTACTGGCCGGGGGAAGAACTTTCTATTACTCGGAGTTTGCCAAACCCGATAGCGATTTTGCAAAGGATTACAAAAACAAGTATTTCTATAGGCCTGAATGGATACCAATAAATGATGACTGATGCAGATGCAGACTGTTATTCATCACTCATTTTTTTAGTTTTTCCGTTTTTCTGCCGGTGCTGGGACAGCTATTCAATCTTGCCATAGTCTGAACTCGAGATTAGGCCTATAAAGCTTCGCACTTTTCTTTAAAGATCTCATTTTTAAAAATACAACACCTTCCATTATTCTACTGTTAGATCCTAACTCTATATTGTGTTCTGGATTCTCAAATAGTAATCAGTCATCACTTTCAACATCAATCGCATAACAAGACAAGGGTTTCTAAGCTCCAATGGAAATGTTTATAACATGACCGATGAGACCTTATGTGTTCCAGAACTGAAATGGCCCACGAGTTGCGACTCATGCTTCTCAATTCAGAAACAACTAAATAATTAATTTGAATATCATGGTATGGTTTCCTGCCGCTTATATGCTGTAGATTATTTTGCTCTGACATGAAATTCCAAGAAATTTTGTACCACATCAAGTACCAAGAAAGACATGTAAACTTAGATAGACCTCGATAGGCATTGTTCGTGTCTGAGCAATTTTGAATCTTTAATGCTGTATGTAGGCTAGCTATAGTGAATAATTCAAACAAAGCTTGTAACAACAACTGCAGTATTATGATTTTGTTGCGAGGCACTGCTACAATCGATCTCTGACCTTGAATTGTATAAAATAATAGTTGCTAAAACATTGACCTCAGGAACACGCCAAAGAATGTTTGGAAATTCGTTGAACAATTATGAGTATTAAATTTCAAAAACTGATTTCTTTTGTTTATACATTTGTTTGGAACAAAAGGATATTTCTTGTGCACTAAGTTTCATTGGTGAACAATTCATAAAACGAAGAATTCAACAGTTACAAAATTTCCTAGAACCCATTCAGGTTTAGTTAGTTTTGTGTTGGCAGTGACGCTGTTTGGTGATAAGCTATTTATAAAATGTGCAACTGTGCAGATTTGGCATGCCTAAAAATCTTTATTGGGTTTGTGAGTTGTCTCCCAAGCTCTTTATTTATAACAGTCCTGCAGTTATTCAATTCAACTGATTGTTTGAGGATCGTTTTGCTATTAACCTAATATTGAAAATTAACCCACTTCGTTTTGATTCCGTGCAAAGTTGAGAAAATAACTTCTATTGACACCGGAATAGGGCTGACTCAATGTCAAAAGCCTAAAAACAGATGACTGGTGTGACGAGCATCCCAACCTACACAGATATGAAGAGCCATGTTTTCCTAAGTCAGAATGAGATCTCCAGAAGATATTATGTATATCATCATAAAGATGTATATGTAAAACATATGTAATACTATATTTTACTGTTTTGCATGAAAACGTTGCATGTTTTGTACAAGAACCATTTATTGATAAACTAGTTTATTTTGAGATATCGCTCACACTCAACAAACTGCAAACAGACTTGTCTCATGTAATTCACTCTTGAAATACAGTTGATAACAAAACTTTTAAAAACTGGAGTTACCTACTCGCACTTATTCGAACCCCCCACCTCTCTTTCTCTTGGTCGAGTCCTATTCATCTCATGCATTGAAATGGTTGAAATGTGTTATGCTCTAAAAATAAACCATCAATACTGCTTCTTACCACAGTACACTCTCTGACAATAGTGTGTAGTAGCGTGACCCTATAGAGGTCCCTTTGTGTGCATGTCTGAGTGTTATGCTCTGAACCAGAGGGGGTTTTAGTGCATCGGTAGTCACATAAAGGCGGTGCAGGCACCACTAATGTTTCACTTAGGATACCTAAGTTATGCATTTTTTGAACATTTAAATTTATCTTTTGTTTTTCACCATTGTAGCAATAGATTGATTCATTGAATCAAGGAGTTAGGGAGTACTGCTTCACAAAAAAACATGGCTACACTTGCATCTCTGTATCCATAATATCTTAGGTGGTTGCTAAGCTGTGGAAAAACAAAATGGAACTACATGGCTTACAAGGAATCTTTCGTCTTTTCTAGTTCCAAGACTTTCGGTTAACGCATACCTAGACAACTCCCCATTGTGATTGAAATGGTACTGCACCTAACTTTAGGAGGGGGTAGTATTATTATGACCCATTCATTGAGGAATGAAACAAAAGATATTAAATAGTGAATGGCATTTTTTATGCATCATAAATTTCATAACACATTGAAGCCAACATGGCTAATAGCAACAGTTCATGTTATCAAACAACAAGTTTGATCTGCATTCATAGGAGAATACAAAGTGTTTTCTATCCATGTGTCCAATTTTTGGCTAGAAATTATAAAAATAGACCAGTTTAGGATCTCCGGGAGCACAAACAGATATATTCATGTAGTATCTGGAGGAAACAGCCTAGAGAATCTATTCATATGCTTTGAAAAGCATGACAAAATGTCTAGTAAACTTTAATGAATGTCAGTTTTTTAGGCATCCTAACAATTCCTGGTTGTAGCTTGTCAAAATCTATACGGCCCACTAGACATACTTAACTTTTACATAATGTTCCTGGCTATGATGATGGTACATGCTAGCCTTGTCACTAATAAAAGTGACAGCAGGTGATAGGTGACAGGCTAGGTACTTGCTAAGTCAAGTCGCTCAAACGGACTGCAGGTCGTTTCGTAGCCTACCAGATTGGTTGCGCTGGATGCAAAATTTGTGCTTTCTGCACATGGGCAGCTCTGAAACAAGAAGCTCTGTAAAATTGATTCTCGAATTTCCATAACAGTCTGGTTACCTGCTTCCAGCGGGATGATTCTTGATCCTTACAATTTTTGCGGAAATGGTTTTAAGAGTTATCTTCTAATGTCACAGTAACTGTTCCAGCGCAGCGCTTGTGACACTAATCCTCTAGCTTTACAGCATTTAAAATCTTTTTGCACCCACAATTACTATTATAGGATAGTTACTTTTTATTTGCATTGGGGAGATTGTCAGTTATCGGTTCATTGAGGGCCGGTGTCTCATTCCCTTTGCCCATCACCAATATTAGAGTTCAAACTAAATGAATTGTACCTACACAAGCGCAAATCGAAGTCGCTCATGAAGCATAATTATGCTTACACGATCAAATTTGGGGCAATTATAGCCGTGTATACCCTATTAGTGATCTATGTGCCCAGTCAAGATCACGGAAGTCAGTATGATTTCGTGTAACATGAGGATGGCTGTAACAAGTCATATTTTGTCTCCAGAGACAACACCTTGACTCACAACTTGATACTGTTTATAGCAGCTCAGAATCGATAAATAGACAGGACGAAGGTAAGTAATGAAAGCTAACTTATTGTTGCTGTTATGCTGATTCTAGTTTTTTTCTATTATAATTAACTTCCTATTGTTCTGATGTCTACTATTTGTACTGTGTATTATAGGTATCCCATTTATTGATAGATATACATAGGAGAAAATGTTAGCTAGAGTTTAATTTGGCTAGTTTAGGAGTAATTTAATGTTAGCTAGCACTATATTATGGCTAGCTGATAAAGTAGTCTGTATAAAATAAAGAGGGTAAGTATACGTGAGCTTAGCCTAAATTTAGCTTTTTCAGCCACGCACAAATGATGAAACATTTTTTCCTGCAAATGTTTTATTCCTCTAGTCTAGGGTATTCATAATATTATTTTGCCACAGTAGGCATGCTCACTCTATCGCATTGATTGACTGACCAGCCAATGCTCAGAAGGCTATGTAACTTAAACCAATTAAAACAAAACATCAATGGCTAAGTTGTGTTTGTGACTAAGGTCAGTCAACTTAATTATGTTACCAAAAAACTCAGCATCATATTTATTAATTGTTTAGGCCTATTGAGAACTCAGTCCAGTGCATGCTTTGTGAATGGTCAAGCATTGTATACAATTAATTTTGACATTATTATTTAAATTCGGATGCTTCATCACGCCTTCAAAGCTCTGCGGTACAGAAAATGAGCTTGTAGGAAACTAGTCTGAGACCCCCAGACTTTTGCCCGTCGTCCGACGGCCCCCCGGGCGAGAGAAAGTCTGGGAACAATGCAGGATCTTGCTGGAGTTGTCTGCCCTTGAGTGTTATAAGTTAATCAAGGGGAGCACTAGAACTGCAATATCTATTGATTTCTATTCATGCCACCTACTATATTGCTCCAGGTATGAGAGTTTTCCAGTCAGACTCTGGGAAAAGTAGCCTCATGTTTGGGAAATACCCATGAGCAGAGATATTCACTGCCAAGTAGTGAAGAAAATGTCAGCCAGAATTTCTTTCATTTTGAATAAGGGCGGTCATTCATGACATTGACAAAAGGTCTTTTAATGTGTATTATTGGACCCTAGGCGATATGAAGTAAGATTAATGTAGAAGTAATGAGAGGAAAAATCCACGCATATCCTGCAAAGTGCATAGACTAGTAGGAAACTGTCCTCATAACAGAGCAAATATATCTCCAGTTATTAGGAGTTATTATAACAAATTGATTGAAAGTCTGTTATTGTGGATAGAGAGGTGAAAGAGAAGGATATCAGTACTATTGACCTCAGCCTGAGTCGAGGAGTAGCAGGCTGCATCTTGAGTGACAGATACTTGGATAGCAGCTGTGATCAATGCAAGGAAATGGCATTGCAACATCGCCAAAAAAAGTAAGTAGAGAAATTGGTAAGTAATATCTTAATTTAGTACAATGGTGCATTCTTTTATCTGCTTATCACAGTTTGTGTTGTATGTATTTATTAAACCAGTGAGTCCAAAGAGTGCGAGACCCTGGTCCCTCATAACCACTGGTTTAAGTCTTCACTGCGGAGGTGGTCTCTCAACCCGCGGACGCCAGCTATAATACTCTGCCAGAAATTAAGACTATTCAGCGACAAAAAGGCCTTTAAATGATACACTGGTTCATTCTTCAGATGGCCATTTGTGAAATGACAATCAAAGAAAGTATAAAACTTGAGAGCCGATGGCAAGCATACCCATCTGTGATGTCACCGTACACAACTCAACATACTTAAGAATATTAATAAGTCAATGCCACTGTCACAATAAATGGCATTGGCGCTGGGTCCAGCCAGTGACAGCACTTTATTTATCATCATATTTACATGCATTTCCCTCAACTTCTCATTGAAATGAGACTTTCTGTAACGGAGTTCGAAAGCTTATAAAAAGCCGACCCTTAATGGTGACTGGGAAGGTGACAGTGGCCGCAGGCGGTCGTTAAAGTCCTCAACTACTGTCTACGGCCGCTATCACCTTCCCAATTACCACCAAGATTTGGTTGGGATAAAATGCTGCAGCACATGAACCTTTATCATTTTACAGATTTATAATCGTGGGTATACTAGCGGTCATTGGAATTTCATCGTATATCTACATTAATCCAAAGTATGAACGAAACCGAAATCTGCCCGTCCAAGGTAGGCATGATGATAATCACACAGGATATCTATCCCAACTTATCCAGATCCTTATGTTACCCAGACATCTTACATACGGATTTTAGGACGATGACCTCAAAGAAATGAAGTAATTTAGGTGATATATTTGAATACTGTCTGTAGCTTTCCAAAACAGCCCCCTTTATCAGTCTGCAGAGGATGTGACTCACACTGCATATCATTTGTGTGGTATAGCTTATGTATTGAAGATAGAAAGTATTATAACTTTATAGTATTTGTTTTATTGAATGTTAAAGCGAAACCATATCAAGGTAAGGAAAATCTAGCGTTAAATCGGAGAGATAGTTTAGCTGGCTAGAATCTGAACCAACTTAACACACTTGGCGCTTGGGTCAAGAAATTTTATAACCGTTGAATTTGCTTTGTTTGTGGGTGAGCAGTGTGTTTTGATTTTTTCCAAGCGGAGGTAATTATTCAGTCAAGCGGAGGTAATAAACAGTCAGCTATTTATGATAAAAGGACTGGCATTTTAGAATGCATTACTGCCCATTGTTCATAGTACATTAGTAGGGAGCGCTATCGGCATAATTCAATCTGGGAAATTGTCAGTCAACTGTGTGACCCTTTCATATTAAGTCAACGTTGACAAGCAAGGCAAAGTCTTAAAAGCTCAACTGTGTAAATTAATAAAATGTGAAATGAGAACTGTGACATGTGCAGGGGAATATTTGGAGTTCTATTATGTTGATGGCTGGTTTCTTTACATGCTAGTGTTTTTAACGGGGAGTTAAAAGGGCACTGTAGAGATTTGTGTTCTTATAATCCAATTTTTATTGGTTACAAAATATCCTTCAAAGTCTTGACTTCAAATATCTGTGCGTGGAAATCATGGCTACATAACAGATTGCTACAAATTCTTGATATTTTCCAGTATATGCTGAAGACTATCAGAGAGCAATGCCAGAGTTACCTACGATGACATCTTTGTCTGCACAATCCGACGCCAAGACCACAACCTCAAAATATGTGAGCTGATACACTGATATATTTTTCTCTGCTTAGATTGTTTACCCAGCCTCATAAATTCACTTAATTCAATGTGAATTTTGGCCGAAAACCAAGTATCCCACAATGCAATTTTCTTGAATTCCAATTAAATCAGGCCTTTGATACCATATATGAGTTGACCTGAGTTTTCAAGGATGTGTAAGTGGATGTTGCATTGCGGGAGCACTGAGCAATGATCTCTATTTGAATCGGCTAACATTTGAACATCTGACAAGAAAGCAGAAGAACTGAATGGGCAGCTTCAAAGCGTTTTCGAGATCGATTACCAAACAATTCTTGTTCCCAATTGTTTGTCAATGGTTTTAAATTGCAGCTGAGCTGTATGGCTTGAGGTGTAATAGAGCACCAATAAGTCCCATGGAGACACCAACTACATTGGTGTAAGTTTGATAGCAGGCACTTCGTGCCAAAGTTTCCCATTTCTGTGTTAGTTTCCTTTAGTATTTCTGGATGGTCAGGCCTATAACAAGAACATGTCTATGACCTGAACATTGGGCCTATAACAAGCCCCTGCCAATGGCCGGAGTGTCAATGGTTGGTATCTAGGTTCGTCGAAAACCTGTCTCCTTACGTATAAATTCATATTAACCGGTTTTACTTGCATTTAGCATCATCCGATGATGTTCTCCCTGCTGTGCAAAAAGAAAATACTGTAACCAAATATAAAATCAAGGGAATAAAAATACTCAATCTCAATAACTCAATCCACTGAAAACAAATGCTTTGACGGGGTGACATTTGCTGGTTGACAATTTTTCAAAGCAGATTTAGACTGTTTTGGTGCCTAGGCGGACTTTTAGGTATCATTGTACCAGGTATTCAAAGTTGAAAGCCGCAGTGCTAAACCTAAGGATTCAAAACTAGCCAGCAACGCCGTATGGTTAAGAGGATTGATCCCTGTAACTTCTGCTGACAAAGGATTATAAATACACCTTGATGTAGCATGGTACTTATATAAATATATTAGTTACCTATTATATTGTGTGTGTTAATTCTAGACTCCCACTACTCAGAAACAGGTGGAGATGAAGCCAACCCTAGAGAATCATGTCGAGACAAAATCAGTCCTAGATAATCAGCTGGACACAAGGCAGGTTCCCGATAATCAAATGGGCGCAAAGCCAGCACTAATTAATAAGGTTGACGCAACGCCAGTCTTGCAAAATCAGGTCAATGCAAAGCAAGTCCCAGCATACGACAATCCCTTATTGACTCATTGCATGGCAAACCCAGTAAAGAAACTACCGTCAAATGCTGTTCAACTTAGTCCTGAGCTAGGAGCAGAAGACTGTCGAAGTATGTGCCGAAGACAAGAAGAGTCTTATGCTTTAATGTTGGTGAGCCTAAATCTTATCCCAATCATTCAATTTTAGTTGGTTTGTGACAAGGTTAAGAGGTTACCACACTTTAAAAGTCACCAAGCATTTATCATTCTCTTATGCAAAACCCTAAATATGTTTCTAGCTATAGATGGGACAACAATAAATTTGTTTAAATATTAGCACAATATAGTAATACCATCTGTTCATTATCAATAAGTGAAGAAAATTAACATGACATAACTTTCATAATTTCTGACAGGTAATTTTGATGTGTATCCCATAATGCAATTTTATCTATATAACATCAAAATGTCAGCAATCTTTTGGCAATCTGTTGGGCTGAATTTCAAAGAACTGCATTGAAAGCCTTACTGGTACATCGCCTTGATGATAGCCAATGGTCAATGATGGTTGACGGTCAATAGATGTTCTACCCTCTCAATTTATTCCCTAGCGAGGAGCATGCTCCTGTTCTTACCTTCCTAAAGATCATAAAATCGTCAATTTTGAAGTATGTAACGCCACTTGTCATGATGATGATCCAGGATGTGACCTGAAGACAAAACCACATGGCATATTGATGAAAACAGGTGAGAGAGTACAATTTCATAAGGAATGGCAACGCTTACAACTCCTGATCTGAATGTTATAAGCAGGCTGCAAGATGGCAGAGTGAATAAATTCATAACCAAATGCAATCGAATTTCAATCAATTTAAATGTTTATGGATCAGAAGGTTTGCTTATCTGTTAATAATGTGCTTATCTGTCTTATCAAGATCATGTCCATAAATCGTTTCTCAGGGCCACGAACAGCATTTGACAGATACAAACCTTCTCTTCGACCACGTCTTTCCAACAACCGCAATCATTTATTCAGCAGACAACAGCAAAAATGCTTGGTTCCAACATAGTTTTTATCATTGGTGCTGGGTAGACGTAGTAAACATACCCAAATCACTACAGCTAGAATCATTGTATCGCCATTGCCCTCTATCAGTTAAAATTATTACGCATTCATCTCCATTGCAGCATCTTACCGAGATCAAGGTTATATTGAGTGGACAGTCTGGATGGTAAACAAGGAATTAAATGTCAAGGTCAGATATAGGTCATGTCAGAGATCTGTGGACTCACAGACAGACTGCAGACCAGATATAGAGCGACAAGCCATGTCCGAGCCTAGCGCCACTCAGGCTGTTCCAGGTATAATACCAAACTCTCATAATAATCTGGGTAAATGATTTTCATTTTTTATGAAAAGCTAATGGTATCAGGAAACTATATCCAGAGTATTAGCTCTAAACATTGAGAGCTTTTATCACAAATTAAAGGTATGTTCTGGTTGATTATGGAAAAAGGTTGTCCTCCCTGATTAACATGAGTGAAATTCCATGAATCCCCCCTTGTGATTCCTGTTCTGATTGTGGAATACAAAAACATAACACTTTTATTCAATAATGTATTAAACTCAGCTTTTACACTTTTAACATGGACTTTGACCCCGGGATCCCCTACTATAATCACAAAACTGATAGATGGAACATACTCATCCTTTTAACATCAAGGATGTGTTCTATCAGTGATAATCAAAATTGTCTAGGGGTCTTTGAGGACAAGAGGTGGCAATCACCCGTTCTCTGGAGAGTACGGTCTCATACCACTACCCACCCCCCCCCCCCACATAAGACGAGACAAGACCAAATCTGAGGCATCAACTATATTATCTGAAGCATGTGCCAATAGACTCAGCTGCTCTCGGTATAACTATTAATCGAATGTATCAATCATGCTTTTCGGGTACAAATTTTCAACACATTTTCCATAACTTTGTTGTTGAGGTAATTGAGGGCATAGCGTAGACAGACTGGCTAGAGTTGAGTACCTTCTTGTCACCAATCCAATATTATTGTTTACTTACAGAGAACGCTAAGGAGTATCTGGGATGTTTCACAGGAATGTCACTAACTCCAGACCTAATCAAGGCGGAGAGAGTTCTCAGCCAACCCACATACCATACAGACTGCAGAGATCTCTGCATGAAAGCTGTAGCCAGTTATGCATTTCTTAACGCAACTGATGGTCAACATGTAAGGCTAAGTTTAAATTTCATTCGGGTGTGTCAGTGGCAACCCTTTAGTTATGATATCCTTAGCAGAGAAAATATGTTGTCAGCAGCGGCATCTCTGTTGCCTGGCCAACTTAAAACAGTTCATAAACTTAGTTAGTTAGTTAGTTAGAAGTTTACATTTATTGCTATCATTTACCCCTTTAGGTTCCATTGTACCTAAGCACCACAGGCACAGATACTAATACTAATACTGAATAGTATTATAAATGTTTATGCTAAAACCTTCTCATTCACTCATGTATCTACTTCTTAACTTTATCCTCTCTTTTCTTTTATTGTAGAATACATCGCGACGCTGTTTCTGTACGAATACCTTAGCATTGAGCCAGCCAACAGAATCATGTGCAAAAAATGGGTTTGGTTATTATGTATACTCATCAGCTAAAACGAGTAGTGAATACCGTCTAAAGGTTGGTGAAATTTCATTTAATTTATTAAATTGAACTTCTACACATACATTATACATTCCTTTAAATTTAAAAAAATTTAAGCAATATCCAATATCCAGCAATCCAAAAAATTAAGCAATATCTAGCAAGAAAGCAAAAAATATCCAGCAATAAAAGCTTTATTGCTAGATGGCCCTGTAAGGCATAGGGCCAGGTGATCCAGCCTAATACAGAGCAATTCAAACCTCTGGGGACCATAAAAGTTTGTCCTAATTAAGCAGAGTCTGAATATAGTGACATTAGAATGCATTGAGATCTGGCTGAAGGAACCATTTTTCCTTGTCTGAATTAACAGGAGTTCTGAATTAGCCAGTTTACACTGTTCTCTGGTGGGCGGGGACTATAGACTTAGGCCTTTTGCTGTAATGAATCCCCCTAGTCTGGGATTTAGGAGAGTTCGCTCATATATTTGCCTCTTCTTACCCCACTTAGCCAAGTTAACAGTTTCTTGTAAAAGGCAAATTCGGCAATGATCTGTCTCATGACCTTTTTCTCGCAACTTTTACAGTTAGTGATAGAATACAATTCAATTAATCAATTAATCAATCATGTCAGTCTGCCTGCCTTGACGCAACAACGCAACAACTTCAAATCACGGAGTAAGGATATATCCTTCCTCTGTGTTCAAATCATTTTGGATCAAATCAGCGCTGTTTTGTCTGTTTTTAAGTTTTCGCCTGCAGCTAAGAAGATCGGGAAAGTCCTTGTCATAGCCCGATTTAGATCAGGATCTTCTATGACTCAGTCTTTCTTTGCCAAGATACCGAAATCCTTGGCCTACTTTGAGCCAGGCAAAAATATGAAGTTCATGAAAAAGCTGAACTCGACATACCCGGCGGATCGAGCCATACTCAAGGTAGGTGATTATACAACCAATCTTACTTTCTACTAATTCTATTACTTGCGTTCGATAATTCTCATATACTTTACTGATTCTTAGTTTAGCCAAACTGCAAGCTACCAATCCTGTTAGGGGGGTAGTGCAATCTCATCACAATTTTGAATTTTTCGGACAGTTCATAGAGCTTACAATTTTGCCCTATCCATAAGGGGGAAAATATACCCCAATTTTGCAAGTTCTACCAATGGCCTTCTTCCATTTACAGATCTCAGTTTGCTGTTTACAAAAAAAAGTGGCGCCTTTTAGTCTATCAGCTGTAGATACCGTGTGCAATATACCTTAAACCATATACCATATACAGTATACCATAAACAGTATACCATATACAGTATACCATATACAGTATACCATATACAGTATACCATATACAGTATACCATATACAGTATGTCTTATGCTGTAATATTCTCCAATCTTCTGTTCTGTAAACTGATGTTATGATCACAGTTTTGTCCTGTAGGGTATGGAGGCTCTTTACTCATGCAATCCTGACAAAGTTCCAAATTTTCTTCATAATTCCGTTTATCTACGCTGGACTGAGGGAATGTTTAAGGGTAGAGGCCAAGCAGAAAATATGGCGGCACCAGTCCTTCGCTGCACAAGAGGTAGTATTCCATAGAAGAGTAAGTACTAGCTGAGTTCAGTTTAACTAGTTTGAGTTGACTATATGTTGGCTTGCATTAGTTTTTAGCTAGCGAAAATTTTCATCCTGCAAACGAACTACTCCTCATATAATATAATATATATATATATGTACATAGAATATGTGTATATATCATATATGTACACGGAACGTGGGAAACAAAAAGAATGAAATTCAGAATAGTAAGCTTACTCTACCTAAGATCATCTAGAAAGTTGACCACCAGCAATCAGATTCCATAATATGTTAATCTAACATGATCTAGTGCACTGCACAGCCAGCCCTTAATGGTGTTTGGGAAGGCAATAGCAATGGCCATGGGTGGTTACTGCAACTGCCTACTATGAAGTTTAAGTGCCTAAACTGTGTCAGGATAGCTGGTTGTTTTTCCCCACCCCTGATAATGAAATGCCGCTACCAGCTATCCCGACACAGTTTGAGCGCTTAAACTACCTAATATGTAGATAATCAGATAAATATGTTCACAACTCATACTTCTATGATTTTCTGATTATACCAGCCCTGCCCTCAGGTGTATCATGTCTACCTTATTGGGTCGAAGCCTGTCAGAGAGCAGAGTTCATCAATGTCAAGGTCAACGTAGTTCAGACTCCTGACGCTATAAGAGAGTTTGCAAAGAACAATAAAGATGTACACGTGCTCCACCTGGTCAGTATATAAAACTTATCGGGTTAAATTCACTACGGTCCCATACTTCGAATGAGTGGTCCACTTGTGAATCTAATGAAGAATGCTAAGATTTCCATGATGATAAAACATCGAAAAAGAACTTGAAGTCATTGTCACTATGCGGCTATCCATTCATCTAAGCCTATGAATTAAGTTCCCACTTCAAATGAACAAACAGCGAACAAATGTGATTGGGAGATTACCTAAATGTGTCGATTGGCCCTTGAATCTGTGTCACATTGACATACGGGAACATAGTGATCGCAATATCAATGAGTTCACAGGGTTGTAGTAAGAAAAGATTTTTAAGGCAGGTTAAAATCCGAAGCAATGCCATGATATGATTTGTGGCGGAGCCCTAGCTGCCTCCATAGCATCTTGATGTATATGAATAGCAAATGGAAATCTTATCAAAGCTGACATGGATTATTCAATTACAGTGTTTTTGGGCCACTTATTAAGCTTCCTTGAATAGACAGTGCCTCCCTGCCTGCCCTAGAACTATGGGCCTGTCATACTGGAGCCATCTATCATTCTTTAATACCATCATTAGACTACTGTCAGCTTTATCTAAGGTTCAAAGCATTGCTCGGAAAACTGGCTTTTAACAGATGTGCAAAGAAGGCTGGGCTCAAACGCACACCCTCTTCTTCTTCTCTAAGATTTGTCTATGAAAATTACAGGTGCGAGATCCAAAAGGACTTATTGCAGCTCAAAAATCGATGGGGGTTCACTGGGATTATGATGCACAATGTGATGAGATCGCATCAGTAGGTAAAGTCTTCCATGAGATGAGAGAAGCTGGATACAAAAACGCTCATGAGGTGCACTATCAACAGCTAGCTGTCGACCCCTCATACTATGGTGCTAAATTATATCAGTAAGTGTCAGTACCACAGAATAAGGATTTATATTATCTCGTCCATTTTTGCGCTTGAGAGGAGGAAACTCCAAATTAGGACTACAAAAACAATGAGCAACTAAATTAATACTGTGAATGACGTTGAGTGCATATAACTTGTATGAAATTAAGTACGAGTAAGGCTACTTACCACCTTCTCTGTTCTTCACAAAGGTAGACCATTTTCAGTCGAACCAAGTTGTTAATGAAATCACCCTCCCAATAAAACTATAACTGAATGATGTGTTATGCGCTTCTGTTCAGATGAAACTAATGCTTTACCAATTGAGTTGAAATAAATTCTTGGGTACACTGGCTGATTAAATATGGGATTTTATCAGCTGAAGCATACAGCTATGACCTGACTCCTGCTTTCAACAGGGAGGATTGGGGTATATCTCACCCTCCCTACTTTCAATGCCAGCCAATTGAAAGTAATCCCCTTGTGCTTTCTTGAGTTATATATTCAATGCCGATACTGATGATGACATCATTAAGCCTTATCTGTATATTTCTCAGGGAGATTGGTGTAAATATGCCAGCTGAAGTGGAAACATTTCTCTCTAGAGACAACATTACGAAGAGCGATATTCAAAAAATAGACAGTGCAGTAGTCAGAGCAGATCCAAACTCTAGTGTATATAAGTAAGTCAGCTCTTACAAGATTACCTATAGCCTAAGAGATATGCTATCCTTAGTCCTCCCTCCCCAAACCAATTGCGATGTGCCTACATTTATTAGAAATATATCCGGTCATACTAAAAAGTAATATCAATGTGGATTGTTATTTCTGATGTCGACTCGATCAAAGTGTGGCTACAATAAGAGGTTTGATCCAGTTTGCCTGCATACTAGTTGCTCCTCTTCCACTGATCACGCCGTCGGGTGACCAGTGGAAGGGAAGCAACTCTGAATAGAGGCAAATGGACCAAACTTTGTCTAGGCTACATTCTACATGAATATTAGTCACCTTAACTCTGCCCTGATTGTGGCATTCCATCATCAGCCACCCTTTTCAGCTAGTGGGGATGTATGTAATTGATACTGGGATGCCACTTCAAGTAAGCAACCCAGGCAGAGTTTTAATTATTTATTATTTATTAATTTTAATTTATCATTTTTTATTATTATTATGTATATTATTATTATTTATATTATTATAACTTATTAATTATTTTTTATTAAAAATAAAATATGTTTTTATTATTTTATTTATTTAGTTTTATTTATTTATTTAGCCTGGTTTTCACGATTCTCATTAATTCTTGTGTCATGATTAATTAATCTTTTATCTACCGACAGGTTCTTGAGAGTTCTGAATGTTGATGTGATCAAAGAGATAGATTCAGCTTGTAGAGAAGTGTATAAGACATGGCCTGACTTGTACCACAACTTACCTACTCTGTACAAACTCAAACAATCTGATGTGTTAAAGTATGCACCGCCTGCTATGATGGAAAAAATCAGGCGATATGTTAGCAATACTGAGGGAGAAACGTAGCTATATTTATATTGGTTTGGTGTAGGCTATGGAGTGCCTCAACCAAAAATAACTTTTTTAGTGGAATATTTTAAATACTCATCTTATACCCTTTTAATCCATCCATCCAGTAAAGAATGATTGATAAAGTGGGGCAAAATAAGACGGTTGTATGTCACAAAACAGATTCTGCTTGTACAATGTATTTCACTCATTTAATTCATCTTGACATGGCATTCTGTTCTGCCATGAGTTTTAAATATACATAACAGCTTTTTGCCATCGATCAAGGATTTTAACAGATGAGAAATTCCATTACTAATCTTCAAAAATCGTACAACTGCTCAATGGCACTAGTGAAGCAAGATTATATCATGATAAGTGTCCCATTTTTACATATAGTATTTATTATTTTTTATCGCCGATGATCAAAATTGGCAAGAGCAAGCTCAGTTTTGAGGTTATGCTGGTTTTCAAAGGTAAAATTGGATTTGTCAGGGAGTATCAATATTCAATATTCCCTTACGATGAATATTTGGGAGTTGACAAATTATCATGTATTATCATATACCTTATAACATATATCATATTGCCATCAGCCCTTGCTAATGATAGCTGCATATTCATTTGAAGTTCGGCAATAAGACTAAATATTAGCTTAGTTTAGCTATTGTATGATCGCTTGAACTAGTTTCTGCTAGCTAGGGTGGGATCAATAAAAAGCGGGTGGGTAAATGTTTTATAAGTTTCTCTATTGCTGGCCTGCTTAACCTCCTGTGAATACAAATCAGGTCAAAGGGCTGACCACACAGACAGCAGGGAGTTTGGTACAACTCTCTGCAGACAACGTGGAGTAAACACTGTTATTATATTAGCCGCTCATCGGAGATTGTCCTCTCTTTATGACTGAGAGTATAACTACAGTTAAGTTTGTTGGTTAGTTACAAATTGTTGTTAGCTATCGCCAGTTTTCACAAGCTAAGGTGGCAGTTTGTTAGAATGCAATGTGATCAAGTAAATGTAGGTTTCTAGCCTGCTACATTGAGGACAAGTTGATTACCTCAGATGCAGCTCGATTCAACCTTGCCATCGATATAAATTTCCGGATTTTATTGCAGTCACTGAAATATTAACCAAATATACAATAATTAAATAAAAACATGTTCAGTCATTGTTAATTTACATAATGGTTATAATATAATTGCAATCAGGGATTTTGACAAAAAAGAAATAAGGTAAGATGATGCACAAAACAAAATGAGTTGAACTAGAAACAGGGTAACTACCATACCGAAGGGTGCGATACCTCACAGAAAATAGAGGTGTATTCATCACAACTATAGAGTTACACAAAAAGAAACGAATTGTTGTATAGATAAATATCCTCTCTTGATACATTTTTCTCTAACATAGCATTAAAATTCTATACCGGCGTCCTAGAAGAGCCAACAATGTGACAAATGAATACTAGATTGTAAGAGCGGACAACTACACAACCAATCTAAAGGCTTAACGAGAATTCACCTATCGTTACTACAAATCTGATGAACAAGGAATGACAACTACCAGTAAAAGTTATAGTGACTGCCTAACAGTGACAACATTTAATTTATCTATAGAGAAACAAAATGACAGTCTGGATAAGTCTTCAAATACTTGTATGATGAAAGGTAAAAATTCTTAACTAGCTACTCAAATCTAGATTCTTCTGATATGACATAAAATAGCCAAAAAAGAGCTCTGGCGCTAACTGACTTTTGATGTTGTGTCCAGCACTAGCTACATTGACAATACTTGTACTGCATAAGTGTACTTGTATAATGAATGCCTTGGTTCTCTATGGAGGTCGGGGTGGTCTCTCAATGTAAAAGTTTGAGCTAAGAGAAGCCAGTTTGGTCACGTAAGCACTAGTACTTGGCTTTCATCAAAAGAATTGAATTGGTGTCAATCCTCTCAACTATAGGCAGGCTGGCAAGATTGCCAAAATATTGGTTCGGATGGTGAGAATGGTTGGCTGTCACTTTTGGGTCTATTAACAGTATTTAAAAATCTACAACGCCTGGATATTTTGGAAAAGAACCAAGGTTACTGACAACTGGCAACAATGCTACGCAAAGTAACCTAATTTTGATCTCGGTTATCATTTGCTAACTCAATATTTACTTATTTTGACCTAGTTAAGTTAGAACAAAAATGGTCTCTAACCTAATAACCAATGGGATCTAGGTTAGAACGTACCTAAAATCTAACAAGTCTTGGCTAGCTACAATTATTAAAATAAATTAAATATTAAATTAGTCCATTGTGATACTGTGTGGGTTTAGCCATGAACACAGCAGAAAACAAATCAGATATTTATAGTAGTACCAGTTTTTGATACTTTGGGCCCATGTGTTTAACTTTAAGTTTTTTGAGATCAATATTGTGATGGTTCGGCGGCTGATTTGCGATGGCGGATCATAAGCCACACAACATCAGCATTATGATAAGGACTCCCGTTTTTAAATATTGTGTAACTTTCGTAGAAATAAATGTGTTCCCTGTGATAATAGGAACGGATTCGCAGTTATTTTACCCTGCTTAGCAGGTAGTGGTCTTATTCCAGTGGGCCGATTAGAGTGTGTTTTTAAAAGACTTCATTCATTCAGTTTGTAGACTCTCTGGCTCATCAATATCAGTGTTTACATAAGTCTATGAGCAGATGACGAGGTAGCGTTGATAATTTGATAGATTTGGTCCGAGTTTTCACCTCAGAGTCGGTGACGTTGTGCCAACTGTCAGGCATAAATAACTCCTCAGGATACCAGTGCAGCTGCACTCTATCCTGTTTGACCCCATTGACCTCGTGTGACGACGCAGCGACAATCTACAAACAGACAGAAACAGGTCATGTGACATGTTTGATACAGAGTAAATATCATAAATGTTTGATATCGAGTGATATCATATGCAGTTTCTTCTATTTTAAATGGCCAAGGTGATTTGCTATCTAGTTTGACTATGTGAGAAAAAGGAATTCTTAAAGCAAACATCCCCAAAATGAAACAGGTTGGAACACTGACCGTCATACTCAAGCCGAACCATTCTCACACAAAAATGCAATTCAAAACAGGAGTTGTCCCCTCTCTTGGTGAATTTTACATTAATCAATGTCGCATTGTACGACAAGTTAGTGGTACCCTTCTTTCTAGCCACCAGGTTAGCCACAGGAATTTAGGACTATTATAACCATGACACCAGCATGATGCTGGATCAGACAGACTTTGTGATATAATCACTATAAACCATTAGGTTAACTAATTTATGTCGAGTAATGTGTCTATAAATAAAGTCAGATATTGGCAAACCCCCTCTGGTTCCGATCGAGTTAATGTTTGGCTTTGTTCCAACAAAGCGACTCGATGGTCTCGGGATCAAGGATATTACACACCTCGAGTTTACGTAGGGTGTAACCACAAATATGAGTATAATATGAGGGAGCAGGAGATGAAATTGACTAAGACGTAGGCTCTGCTGCCCAGGCCATCCAGCGAGGCAGGATTAAAAGGGTACAGATGGTAAAAATAAAAGCATAGTGAACCTATAGAGGAGGAGTAAGTGCTAGGAAAACGATCAGATTGAACTTGTTGATTGAGACATCAATCCGAGCAATACTGAACTTGACTGAATTGTGCATAGCAGCTTACGACCCGTTTCTCTTGATCTGTTCAGCCTTAGCACCTAACGTTCATTAGCCTTAGCAGTCCTCACGACATAGCGCTACCTATGTCAAATGATACAAAGACATGAAACTTTAGAAGTGAGAGAGGATCTTCACAGCACACTAATGAACCGACTTGTGAAACGGATGATTTATCCCCAGTGTGGGTGCCTGGCATTGGGACCAATACCTTAGAAAGCCAGTTAGATCAATGGAAATTTTTAGAAGAGACAGTTCGTTCCTGTACCCATCGCTAATCAAAATTTCCACCGATTGTGAACTGTGAAAGCGTGAACTGTAAAAGTGCTAACTGTGAAAGCCAACCTTTTGCAATATATCGTGTGGAAAGAGAGCTTTTGTAGGTTATCACACCTTGCCTTAGAGAACATAGGCCTCTGATTAGATCTGCACACTTTTCTGTGATAGACCGACACAATTTCGTGGGCAGGACAGGGGGATTTTCCACTCGGGATACAATTTTCCATCACATATCCGGATCAGGGAGTTGGGGAAATTACAGCAGCCGGACCTACTGGCGGAAATTGGTCATTATAATAGAATTGGTCAATAGATATGGCTAAAGATCGATATTAATAGAATAGTTAATATCGAATATTCAAACTGAAAAATTCAAATTTTGCCTGTTTATATGTAAGGAATTAAAAACCACCACTGACATTACTTCCGAGAATGTAATAGGCTCAAGCGAGATTGGTATATCATAGATTTTCATCATAAACTTAAGAAATGCAATTTCATGCTTACGCAAGGTAGTTGGTAGCCTACATTATATTGTTATGTCGAAACCCCTTCCTGTTGGCAAACTGTTCACTATAATTTACACATGTAATGTAACTAGGAGAGTAATGGGTAACCAGCGTAAGGGTAAAGTTCCGTCGTCTTTTTCAAACATAGGCCAAATCACACAAACCTGATGACAACACTCTTCAGGAATTCCTGGACAACTGGAGAGATTTCTAGACGGGACCAGTAGCCACCTTGATGAATCAGAGATCTAAGTGCATACGGGAGGGAGAGAAAATGGTACCAATCTGTACCATATTAATTTTATCAGATCCTTATATGATTAACAAACAACAGTTTAGATTCTGAACTTAGTGAGATATTTAACCGAGAATAATTGTGCAACACATGGAGTATGATTGAGTAAGATATTGGTTGGATGAACTTGGCGCTCCCTTTGTTGGATAATCCGAGTTAATTTGATCTCTGGTCGACATAACCACCATATTGACATGCCAGCCGCCCATGAGTAGTGGTCACTCACTTCCAGTGCTATATATATTTGACTGAATATATAGTATTTAATTCAAATACAGTGTACGATGTGGCCCTGTCTGGAAACACTGCACACAACCAAACCCTGCTACCTACCGCAGGCAGTAGTAAATATTGGCTAGTTTTATTTTAGTAAGTTTTGGAGTGACTTGATGTTAACTAGCATCATTTTTCACTGGCTTAGTTTTTCACTGGCTTAGAAGTAAATTTAAGGTAGCCTAATGAGATTGAGTAAATAATAGCTAACAATAATTTAGCTTGTGCAAAAAGGCAAACTTTTCCTCCAGCGAATACCTTACCCCTCAAGGGTACATGAACGAGCAGAACATCAGAAGTGATCAGAACAGAAAGCGTCCTATACGTAACAACACTAGAAAGCTGACTGTCAGCAATTATATATTATGATGCCAGAATATATGAAATAATGTGAAACTTATATGATCTAGTATACTGTCAGCACTAATAAAACTACCCTAACATTCACGGATGTACTTTAGTGTAGGCCTACTCAAATGGGTCAGATTGGGTGAGAGGAAGCTTTGAAAAATCGTTAGGAGTGATAGCGGGCACAGAAGCAGATATGTTACACTAGAAACAGGCGATGAGGGTCAGATAAAGGCCCACTGAGAGTTGAGAGGTAGAAGGGACTGGGTGACTGGTGAAGGATGGAGTATCAAGACACATCATGTCATGTTATGCGTGATGTGTAGCTTGGACTAATGTACTCCCTCAGGGGAGAGGGAGTACATTGGTCACTTGGTACACTTGGACCAAGTGAAGTAATAATAACTACAAACATCTCAGTTTTATTCAGGATGTCCGATACAAAACTGTAAGGAATCAGGTCAGTCTTACTTTGATGCTATAAATAACTTTTCTACCTGGTGTATAGAGAGCAATCTCATTTTAAACACAGATAAAACCAAAGAGATGGTCCTTGATTTTAGCAGAATCCACACTGTGACTTCTTCTGTTTTTATTGGTATTCAAGAGATCGAAAAGGTATGTGATTTTAAATACCTGGGTACTATTTTTAGCGATGATCTCAAATGGCATAATAACTCTGATGCTATTTATAAGAAACTTAAAAGCAGATTTTATGCTTGTTTCAAATTTAAATCATTTAATCCGTCCCATGAGCAGTGTCAGCATTTTATCCAGACTCTGATTTTACCTATTCTTATGTATGCTGAGTTATGGTTTTATTCATGTACCGAAGGTGAACGTAACATGCTGCTCAAACCTTTTACCCGTGCTAAATTCAACTGTGATATTAAGGAACTAGTCACTCAACGCATTTTTAGAACTGCAGCAGATTTTTATAGAGACCCAGATCATATTTCCAACCACTGTTATGTGAGCCATAGGAACTATTTTATTTGTAGCAAATTGCGAACTGTACGCTTTTTTAACAGCTTTGTGCCGAACAGTATTCGCATTTTAAATGATGCAGCCTTCATGCCACACTAGTTTTACCTCATCATTGATGTTGTGTAACCAATAAATCTTATCTCTGTAAACTCAGACAATTATAATAGAAATTTTGAGAAGACCAAAGATCCGGATTGGGCCCCTTCGCATTCCTGATTGACCTTAGTGAAAGTGGGGAGCTTCCTTAGTCTCCCTTACCATTGGCATGTAGACAGGGACGCTTATGCGAAAAAACCACAGGCTATATAGATAAAAAGCTCCCCGCACTATTACATGGACACATAGTTGGCAACCTTTAACTCTGCTTGAACATCCATTGAGAGTTCCTGATTGGGATTGTTCCGGGGACTACTTGTGTTTAGATTGGCATTAGGCCTACCATGCCGCTATCCCTAATAACATCAAGTGCGGATATAAACAAAGCACCAACCTGTCCTTGTAGCTTGAGTGCATCTCCCTGTTCGGACAGTAAGTGTGGCCATTTCTCTAGTAGCATCTTATTCTCCCAGTGCACGGCATCTATAATATTATGTGTGAAGAAATCTGCTCTCTTTGCTACAAAGATATAATTATATTTATTACAAACAAGTATGTCGTTCATAGACATAACCATAAACATAGGGACTCATATAATTATACCATAAATCTATAATAAGAGTTTTTAAATGTAATAATGTGGTCGTTATAATTATATAAAAAGGCCGTTCTAAGCAAAAAAATACTACATTTTTAAACGCTCATTCATTGCATATAGTGAAGCAATCATGACAGTGGTGATTGCAAATAAAGCTGTAAATATATATGCATATGTATATATAGATTCAAATCTGTGCTTTTAAGTGTCATCTGTGTGAATTTGGCCCCAACTAAGTGTCACTCAAAAATAAGGAGTCATTTTATATGACCTACAAAAAAATCATGTCCTAAATCCTCTTAAATAATCATGTTGGGCATCCTTAACCCAATAGTAATTAATGGTAGATAAAATAGCCTGACATGGTCGGACAACTCCAATGCAAAGATGTGCCCTACTGGGCAGTTTCAGATATATATATATATATATATATGAATGACTCATTGCCCAGGGTTTTTATGGTTACCAATAGTGGGATATATAATATATGACACTTTATTGCACAAATGTGTGTATATGTATACATATATATATATATATTTTAATAGATGGTAACTCTCAATGGAATGCCTATTGTTATTTATTTAGGGTAATTTGGTTTATTTTCATGACACATCCGCGTTCAAATGTGCAGATTCCTGTTTAGGCTTCAGTAGCCTAAATAGAAACCCCTGTTCCAGTACTGGTATAGCACGGCCAGAATGCTTAGATAGTATCTACGCTCTCTGGTCTGACTCTATACTACATCCTCAAAGATACTAAATTGTCATTGACTTCATTATAGTGAGGCACATCACTCTGATAATGTAGGCCCAACCCTCCCTCCAACAAGGAATTACACCAGAGACTTTGGATGTCTATTGTCTATGTGTGTCTATCGCCTCAGACTACTCTAACACAAAGAAATAATACGAAGGTCTCATCATTACAGTGTCACTAAAAGTATCCTACTGATAATGATGGTATAATAGAGACTCAGGGTGCCATTAGGTATGATCACAAAATTAGATAAATTTAAAGTGACCCTCCGGCACAAAAGATGTCACTTTCATCACACAAACACAAAATGCGAATCAGCTTCACTACTATGCTAAGCTCAATGTGCATACAACTCTCAGGAGTAAAATATTTGATAAAGGAAAATTTTGTCATGTTGCGCAGAATTGAAATAGTGGCTAGCTAAAATTTACTCAACACCATTACTGTACATAAACTCCCACCTTAGCTAGTGAAAAATTGGTTTTAGCCAACATTAAGTCACCTCAAATCTAACACAACTTAACTCCAGCCAATACGCCCCCTTGGAAAACCAGCACGTTTATTGATAATGTATAGCTTGATAGACAGTTTGTCAGCCAAGCTCATCAACAAACTTAATGGCTAACCCAGAGGAGAAAATATCTGCTAGGGTTAGGTTAGTTTTGAGGTGATTTAATGTTAGCTAACACCAATATTCATTAGCTAAAGTAGCTAGCATGCCCTAGTAGCAATTTAAATCTTTTTTTCAATCTCTGGGTCTCGTCTCATGCTGAGGTAACTTGAGACACATATGCTCTACGATGGCCTCATTGTTGTGGCTTTAGAAGCCATTATCTATGTCTACAGCTAGTAAACCACAATATGCAAAGCTCACTTCAAATTTCAAGTATCAGTCATTTGAATAAACATACTTAGTAGTTGTATGGCTGTAGTTGTGTTGAACAACCTGAAGCTGGTCAGCGTTTCAAATAAAAGTCCTAAGCTACCCTGGCTAGGACTAGTGCACCCAAACTAGAAGCTCGAGCCTAGGAACTTAACAAAGCATGAATGATAATTTTTGCACAGTGCAACCAGGTAGAAGCAAATCTATACGATTTCTTAAAAGTTTATTAGATTAATTCTTACGCAGGCATTTCTCGGTCCCCCTGAGACGTTTATTGCATGGTTTCTTGTCCGCTTTCTTGGCTGCTTGTACATCTACCTTCTTCACAGCTTTCTGCGGCTCAGTGTCATTTATGTGATTGTCGACGTGCTTCTGCAGCAGTTCCTGGCTGGCAAACCTTGCTGTGCATTGTGGGAAGATACAGTAGTAAGGTCGAGGTCCTAAATGTTTCTTGACGTGACCTTCGAGCCAAACAATTGATTTGGCTGGCTGTCCGTAGACCTAAAACATTGATAAGGGAAAGAAATGTCAACAAAGCATCATGGACTTGTTTGGCGTGTTACTTACTAAAGGTCATGTCCTCCAGAGCTGCTAAGGAAATCATTTTATTTTTAGCTTAGCTATCTATGCTGATATGAAAAGCTGATATGAAATGCGGCATGGTTAGTGACATGACTATGTATAACATCATGGTCATATTATGGTATTAATCCGTGGAAGTGGGCTATTTCCTGAAATTTAATCATGAATTGAAGCTTTTGATGAGTCACAAAGCATGCCATAGAGTGTAATCTCATTGAGAATTGTGAGGCTTTCTCAATGAATGGGTGACCAACCAAGACTGACAAGTGTATACGATAATGACTAGCCTCATATTCAAGGAATGCATATATAAGCCAACCAGCCAAGGACAATAGAGACTAATAAATTTGGCCAAATTCATGGCCTAGCTGACGGCTGACTTCAGGTAAATCATTTCTTTTGAATAATGAAGTTGATAAGATATCTTTGATTTATAAGGACAGGGCCAGGGCAATGCCAACTTATCAAATAACTACATAAATTACTTCTATGGAGCAAACCTTATTCGTTTGATTGAAATTAATTTCAGCGACTAGGCATATACACGATAAAGGTGGCAAGTCAAAAGGAGGGCGGAAGGTATGGACTCCAAAAGTACCACATAGGGTTGCCATCATAATAATACTAGGGGTTCTGCCAGAGGAGTCTGCCAACATAATCACTCCTTGCTGAGTGAGCAAGACTTGCTAGAAGTCTCGCTCCCAAATGAAACAATGTATCTTCGAGTGAACATTTCAGGAACGGCTTTTCCTAGGACTAATCAAAGCTCCATAGAGCGAAGTCATAGCAAGTCATCGTCTAAACTACCATCGCTCATTCTAATTGAAAGTCCCTAGAATTGTTACAGATTACGGAAGTGCAACATTCACAGAACAGACTATATTATATGTACCAATTAATCATAAACATGGAAATTAATAGCAGACATAAAATCAGAGGAAGTCCTACTAGATCTGAGATCTGATCATGTGACCCTCCTCTCGACAAAACTTACAACAGTCAAGGTAATTCGACCATGGAAAATCCCAATCTAGGTCAGAGACATTGAACCATGGGTCGGGTTTATAATACCATAAGGCCTAACAAGTTTTCTTGCTATCGAAAGTGGAAATAACCTAGTGTTAGTGCTCAAACCCTGAACTGTTTCCCTGTAGCGGCATTCCATCATCAACAACAGCCAGTTGATATTGGAATGCCACAACCAGCATCCCAAGGAGTTAGAGGGATCTTTGATGGGTTATATGAATCACTCTAACTCCTTGATGTGATGTTGAGGATAGGGGATGGATTGTTGGCGAGAGCCGCTGGAGGAGACGTGTAAGAGGCGCTGGTGCCAGGCTAGGTTACTCACCTTACAGCCCTCCCAGTTACATCGATAGACGCGGCTATTCCTGCGCTGAGACGCCACATGTAACCTCTCGATGTGATCCACAAGGTCGGCTGAACTCACCGCACTCTTACAGAATCTACCGAGTAAACAACGTAAATATTGTATGAGAGGTAACTGGACAATTAGTAAAATAACACAAATGGAACCAAGAAAGCATCATTTCTCAAAATTGCCTCAGAATAACAGTTATATAGTTGGGAAGTTTAGGCAATTGAATATTGGTCCGGATTATTGTTTGAGGTATTCCATAATCGACCAGTTCCCACATCTTTTGGGCGACACTGGTAGTAGAAAGTCACTACCACAACCTAAACAAGGACCCGATATGTATAACTCTTCCCATAAAACCATGCATCTAGATGTGAAAAACTTTGGCTATCGGCAGATATGACATTCCATCAGATATATTAGTCAATAGTGTCCAAAATAATATTGAGGATGGCTTCCAAAGAACACAATATTTACCTCCGGATCACAAGAAACCACATAATAAAATAATGTGACCAGATTATTTCCAGGTTATTTCCAGGTTATGTGTTTAGTATGGAGATAACCAAATGACCTCCTAGTTTAAAGTCCAGTATATAATTGGCTTGGGTTAATCAACCTATCCAAAGATTATAAATTGACCTATCTAATGTGATGAATTTTTTACAAGATAGCAATAATCGGCCTACATTAAATAACATAAAATAGCATTAAGGTTTACAGAAAAATGTGCAGTCTCGCGCTGTAATTTCCATCATAAACATAGTATTTATATGTTTATGGTTTATATTTTTGTTGTTATATAATAATGTATTTCATTATTTAGCTTACAGTCTCTGATAGGAATGCATTGGAAACAGAGAGACAAATTCATGGCAGATTCTATGGCTCTCACTCAACACTACTCAGCACTGGGTATTTTGCAAAATAGTTTGTCAATGATCTATTATCAGACCATGGCCAATATTGACCTGAGATGGTACTTTATACTAACATTGCACAAGGTGACTGTCATGAATAGCCAGTATTGTTGGACAGGGACAAAGGAAAGGCATGATAAAATTGTTTGCAAACTGAATTATCGCCATTCATAACTGAGCATAAAAGCCACTTGGCATGATAGAATATTTTGTTTGGCAGATTTAAGTCACAGGGTAACTAGAGACTTGAATGCTTTCTCAAATATAAGATATGACCTCAAGTTTCTATTTCCTGTAAAAAATTATGGCTTTAGTACTGTTGAAACAAAATCCCTTAGATCAGTGTGTGACACCCTTGATTAAATAAATTGAGCAAGATACAGGTAAAACCTGGTACCACCATCCACACGATGATTTCCCTCAAAATACTAAAACACCATGGCAACCTTTGACCAGAGTAGCACTACCATTACAACCTTACATAATCAACCACATATTCATAAAAAAATGAGCTATACATTTCCGAAGAAGCCCTGTATGCTAATAAATCAGCAACGGCTGTCATCTCATCAAGTTGAGACAAAGAATGTCTGTCCATTCTATGTCATGTAGACAGGATAAACTTTGCTCCTTGACAAGAGAGAAATTAAGGGTATATCAAACCATACATCAATATCAGACACACAAATCTAAATGCCTGGTTCCATTCAGAATGTATAATTATCTAACGAGGACTGTAATGTAGTCACTCTGCTAACCTGATTACAGAGCAGGCTAAACTTAGCATGGCTAGTCAGACCGAGGAAACTACCTGGTCAGACTAACTTCACCCATTTATTTGATCAAAAATAAACATGATAGACTCACCTCCATTTGCAGGCAGATGGAGCCGCAGTAGTCTGATCATCCGATCCTAGTCCGCTGTCTTCGTTCTGCTCCTGAATGGAGTTGGGTTCCCCACTAAACTTGCTATCCGACCCTAAGGTCACAGGAATAGATCTCAAAGATGCAGTAGGGACAGTTTTGAGTTTTTGGGAGAGGGAGGTAGGCTTACTAGTATCTGATAAAGTTTTCCTACTCTGACGATGTGTTTGTTTGTCTGAGCTGATATGAGTGGAGGGAGAGGTTTGGTGGCTTGGAGAGGTAGTAGTTCTCTCCTTGAGTAGTGATTTAACATGAGATCTGGTTCGGCAATGACGGCTAGCTTTTGGAGAGAGTTGTACTCCCTTCTCAGGAGTTCGCTCAGGGCTTTTATTGTGGTGTTGAATGCGCCTAAGCGGGCTTTTACCTACGGTGCTTGTTGTTTTGGATTTTTTCTTGCTAGGTTGAGATTTTCGTGTTGTGGATTTTGAACTCCGCTTTCTTTTTAAACTTGTCAGTGTTTTTCTCTCAGGACTTTTAGCCTGGGCTGCCCTCCTCCCGTAAGTTTTAGTTGGAATTTTCCTACGACTTACAGCCTCTTCTTGTTGACCCTCACCCTGCTTCTTTTGTCTGATAGGTGACGCAGATGATCGTCTTCGTGTAAGTATTTTTTTAGCTCCACCGGAGGGGCCAACACTTTTAGCTTCAAGCTCGGAGATGCAGGATTCGGACACTTCATCCTCACTTGTTCTATGATTGGGATATCTCTTACTTTGTAAAGCACTGTCACATGAGTCCTCACTTATATTAGTACTTACTGACCTGGTTATACGAGGCCGAATACTCATACAGTTAACACAACCATACGCTGCTGGCGACTTAGCCGGCATCATTGTTATCCGTTTAGGAGCGTTTTGTGTTTGTCTGGGCGGAGTGTCTGTTGGTTTGAAATATCCTATGAATCCTTCTTTGGCCTCAATGAGTTCGATGACGCCCCTGCTGTCAGGCGAGCGGACTTCAATGGTTATAGAAGTATTGTTGATTTTCTTGTGAGTGGTGGTGACTATTTTCTCAGGAGAGTCTGGTACGAGTATATGATCGTCTCCCCCTGATCTGCTGCTCACTCCGCTATCGTCCGAGTCGTACGATACGACCGATGATCTGCCGGAGGAGTCCAGACTACCCTGAGATCTCTTTAGTAGAGTTGATGTGCCTGATTGCCTGATCGTCGTTGTCATCATTCTCCCTCTGTAAGCTATCTGCTGCTGCTGTAATATTAACACAATCGCTGTCAAGTAATCTGCACTATTCTATAACACCTAAGAGTTGACACAACCTCTATTAAATGAGCAAAACCAGATTACCAAAGGAAAATCTAGACCATTCACATTAGGAAGCAATGTTCATTGGCTTTCTAGCAGGCCTTCAATCCCAACACTGTTTGCAAAGTATAAACCATAGAAAAATACAGCTGGATTCCTGCGCAAAAAAAAGAGCAGTGGTTGTTGATCTCTTCCTATTTTTCCTTCCTGAGGTCAGCAAAATAAATGTTTTGACACACAGCGCATTGGTTATGAATCTTATTTCTGGTTGTGAGTGATTTGACTCACAACATTGGGCAACACTTTGATTGTACTGTGGCCTACAATGATTGCAGATGATACCCTGGCAATGACCTGGTCACTTACTCCATGTACTTGAAAACAGATAGAAGTTGTAAACAACAACAAAAATATTCTATGTGCTAAAAGCAGCTGCTGTTCGTCCTGAGGTGGATCAAAAAACCTCTTAAAGAACAAATTAGTAAACAGTTTGAAGACAATAGATGTTTTTAAACCTTATATCTGAAGGGGAATGAACTATGGATTAAACTTTTTGAGAACGTTGTGAATAGTGGGTGATAAAAGTAGAAGCAGCCATTTTTGGACTGGTCTTATCCCCCCTGACTTACGTCCAGACAAAAGAACACCATTATTAGGATAATTAACTGTCACCTGTTTCACTGCTTTGGATGGTGGACCCCACAGATAGCCAATTGTTCAACAAGCTTCAATTCAAACACGATGGATAATTATTTGAACATAGCTTGCTCGTTCATCATAAAAAAGTACTGACTGTTGCACATTGCTGCCTATGTAAATGGGCACTGATACATTACACATCATAGATATTCAATTATACAGCCTCATATCTGAGTAGTGGGCCATATATGATGTCTGGTTTTTGATCTGCTAAGACATATTATAATTGCAGTATGACGGCCAATACTTCGTTTACATGCAAAAGATGAATGGGATATCAATGAGACCTGGCTTTTTGGACTTTATCCAAGTTAGCACATTATAAGATCAGACATTGTAAGGATTTCCTAACCGAGACAAATAATGAGACTAAATACGCTTATTCATTGTCTTTGGCTGAGATAAGATGATCATGGCTGGCCTTGTGTGACCCTACCAAACAACGTCTTACATTATATTATGATAAATTGTTCGGAGATCTCATATCACTAATGTCGTACTTACATTTCCAAGACAGGAAGTCATGTTTATAAAGAAAAACTCATACCAAACTAAACAGTTCCAACAGCTGAAAAATTGATCAGAACTATCATTGGTTTAACCCGGTTTTATCTGTCTACAGTATGCTACCATATCGTCATCATAAAGTTCCAACTTTCACTTTGCTCATTTAGACCTATAACTAGTACACCAAAGCCGGGGGCCGTCGGGGCAAAAGTCTGGGGGGCTCAGACTAGTAAAATATTAATGCTGTCTACTAGCTGTGCCACCCACAATAATTTATGATAATGTTACACTTGACTAGATAGTCTAATAACCGGCTTCGGTCAGACTCTGCCTGCGGAAATCGCCCACCTGGGTGTTTTATAAATTAGTCAGTAGGAGACAAAGATAATTCAGAATGTATCAAATGTTCCCATTCCATAGCCTTAGCATGCATGAAGCTAAACTATTATCTAGGTAATGCTTCATGCACGACAGACAACAGCGCTTCATGACTACAAGCACTTATCAATCAAGTCATCTACTTCCACCACAAATTATGCCAATCGCTCCCAGCTATCCACCCAACCATCATCTGTTCTGGTTTAATGCCTTATTGGTGACATTTTTATTACCTATTGAGGAACACTGATAGACAATACAGAGTTATTTATACCAGTGAGGATGCATTGAGATGGGCTCTTTGAGGATAAGGCAATATCGGAACTCAATCATATTTCTGCTGGCAACATATAATACTATAATAACGATATTAAATATGAAAAATGGAGATCAACTATGTTAGAAACAACTATCTTTAAAAGTTTGCGTTAACCTATCTATATCTATATCCGTATTCTTATTGCATTGCAAACTGATAGGACCACAACAAATAGACCTACTACCAGTTTCAAAATAGTGTCAGAGATATGCCAAGGGTTGATATGGTTTCACATACTGTAGGCCTACTTTGGGTAGCAGTAGCAGCCCAACTCAAACTTGATCATAATAACAAAGACTGAAGGAACAAAGGATCTGAATTGTACTTTTTTTTAAGACTGTAATTCATAGCAGTGATGTCACAAGCCATTGAAACCTGTCACAAAGGTGATAATAATGCTTTGCATATAATAGCCCCTTTGCATCGACGTATCTGAAATACTGCGCTGTGTGGTATATTGATTGATCTCTGTCCATTATCCAGGCTCAAGGAATTTTTGTGAAAGAAATGAAATCTTTATTTTTTGAAATTTATTAATGGTGGCTTATCCCAGCATATTAATAATGCTTGCTGATGTGGGCGTGTTAGCTTTGACTGTATTTTAGCCTAGTATTGTTACTATTACTTTGGTTGCTCAGAATAGTGGTATTGTGGGATTTCGTTTGGTGAGTTTAATCAAGAAGTTGCTCCTTGGTTTAATCACTTGGTTTAATAGGGTCTCCTTGGTCCCTGGCTTAACTCCTTGGTTTAATAGGCGGACATCCTTAGAGCTATCTGCCTCCCAATCAGGTCTTTGTGGGTTATACCATGACAAACTATTATCTTTATATATCATCCTGGTAGTTATTTATGACACTACGGATATCTATATTATCTGGTTATATGTACTATAATTTATGAGTAGCCTTATATGTAGGCCTACTTACAGTGTTTTTGGTCATGCTTGGCGGTCTGTTCAGAGGAGAAAACTCAAGCAGTGCCTTCTTATCCAGCCGATCACTGGGTGTCTGCGCCTCCTCCTTAAATGACATTCTAACTGGGCTCCTACAAATACACAGCAGTCGAGAATCATAACATGAGTTACTCTACAGGAGTATAAATTAGTTAGAGTGTTAGGTAGATGGGAGCCTATTTAAAGTAAATAGTGTGCGTGTGCGAAAAGTCAAACTTTTCCCCTCGCAAACGTTTCACTCATCAAGGGTATCTAAAATGTGTGACATTATAAAAACTAAGGCCGACTTCAAAAAACCTCTCACTCAGCCCAAAGGCATATATCTAATAAGTGCGCACACATTTTCTGAACACAAAGAGCATTGAGACTACTCAATCCCACAAGCAATTAGTAATAAACAAATGGCATGTATGGCCTCAAATGTAAGCGTACAGCCCAGTAATGGCAGTAAGACAAATCTCATTCTATCACACAGTACAGCCCCATTACACCCACGAAAAAGGTTTTATTATTAGCTTCGTGCAGCTTGTTGCAGAACCCAATAATGGATATAACATTATTGATTAGAAACTTTGCAAACTGCATTGATATTATGCAGACTAGACACACAGCAGAATAATAACTATCCTATCAAGCACTAAAGGCTTTGGATGTCAAACACTTGATAATCAAGCAATGTTGACCAAAAGTTTAACACTGTCACTCAACAAGCTGGGCTTCAGTTGTACAACGGTCCCTCAACTAAAACCCTTATCTGATATCCAGCTAGCAGGCTGATCAATTTGATTATAAGTTGAAAGAGCTAACTTGAAGATACAATGCCACGCTCATCACATTCAACAGTGTCACTGTGGAAGCCAAAATACATGGTTTTCTGTGTCCGTTTATTTATGGTACACATCAAGCCTATAGAGAGAGCCACCCTATGCCCTATACTTAGTGATAGGTCGGGTCGGTAGTTAGGACTCTAGAATGGATACCATAAGGTCACGGATCCGTATAAATTAACCCATCATAGATCACGGAATGTCGGATATCCCTATAGCCATTAAAATAATTATATCCTATTTGGCCATATCTACACAGTAGTCTACACAAACGGCTCCTTACAGATCCATCGCCTCTGATTGAGAATCATCTTCGTTGTAGCGGAGAGAGGGACGACGTCGCCTGAGGTTACGTTTATTTCCTAAGTCCGAGTTCATTATTTTATGCTCAGCAGCTTCTTGGGGACGCCTCTGTCTCATCTGGTACGACATTATCTACTGTAGAAGAAAAGATCAGTTACAGCAAGTAAGGCAATAACGCTGTAACTTCAAACACAAGGAGTCAAAATAGTACGTTAGATTGGTAGTCTACAGTTAGTTCTCAGCAAAGTATTCATCAAGATTAGTTTAATGACATAATAAAGACTGCTGATTAAATGGAGATTTAATGTCTGAAGGAATTGCCTGTAAATGGACTTATGATGAAGTAGGCTCCCTACCCAATCTTGGCCACCACGCTCAAAGCTTTCCACACAATTATACTTTCAACAAATTCAGTAAGCAAATAATGAACAAGCAATGTTTCTAGTAAATGACATTGGTTGAAACCCTTTGGGAATGTATTAACTTTCTCAAGCTACGCAAGAAATATTAAAAACAGTTTATCGGTAGTCAACCATACTACTGCAATCTTGTAAGATAAGATAATGGAATGAAGCAAAACTAGGCCAGATAATGTCACACAGTCTAGCATAATAAAGAACTTATCAGGGTAATGCTATTGGTAAGATAAAACTATATTGCAGACAGTGTCTAGCCATGGTCAAGCTGACATGCCTCGTGTTTTCTCCAACATTCTTAGTGTTGTGCCGCAACGATGAATCTCTCAAAATTTGAAGAGCTCTCTTTATTTTACTGCCTGCCCTTGTTGTTAAATCCAACAGAACCATCTTTTTTTATCAGTGACGTGGTGATGCTAGAACAGCTAAACCTTTATTTAGCTAGTGCTGTCAACTGAACTGCTTTTTCGGTTGTGGATTTGTAGGAATATCCCAAACCAGACCAGAAAAATGATGGATAGATAGTACACAATTATTTACTCGCTGCTTGTTTGTCATATCAAGTAAATTATATGACATTTTATAGCGTGACTGAGCCATAACTCCATTTTTGTAGCAACTAAAGCTGGGATCGAAAGGGGAGATGGAAATAATTAGGCCATCTTAGTACAAAAACCTTATTTATAATTATTTATATTATTAAATATGGTGGATCAGGGCCTAGGGGTGTAGCAGCGATCAGTCAGTAGTATTTGGGAAGTAAAGCATCGGTATGAACTAAAATGTCATTTGTCAATTTCTCGTTGAGCCCCCTACATGTAGTCAGGAATCCAGATCAGATGGAACCTCCTCTGTGATGCTAAAGATAATGATATTTCATTTATCAAATGTATAAAGTTTAATTTTAATATTAAATAAATAAACACATCAAATATGATTATTATATATTATATCCATAGTCCAGCTTATTTATTACAGCTGACCAAGAAGTTGACCTGACCAAGTGTATTGAAAGATAAAGAATCCAATATCTGACAGAAGTGAAGTCACAACAACAACTGCAGTGGAGTCTCTCAGTCTCTAGCTAGCTAGCAATGAATGTGTAACTAGCTGGATTAGATTATTATTGCTAGTACTCACTCACTGCAACAGCCTTCTCAAAGCTTCAAATCCCTTCCTGTTCTTCACAACTTGGGAATACAAATGAGCCTATAACATATGACCAGTGTATTTTGCAATCATGTCAATTTTTTTCCAATGAATGGATTGAAAATTGGCAGGATTACAGATTTCCACAGCTTATCTTCACAGCAATCAAGCACCAACTCAACTGTGAAAGAGTATTGGGCTATTCCATAGACATTTAAGTGCATCTCTAGCCAAGAGTTATTCTTCTTGTATGTCTATTTTAATTCCCTCAATAATGTCAACAAATTCAGGGCGTGATGCTACCCACCCCATAAGACATTTCATTAGTTTCAAACCGCCACAAAGGAATACCTCAACTACAACACAGGAAATTGAAAGAAAGAAAAATTATTTTGTGTGAATGATTGGGGATTACACATGATAGTAAAGTTTTAAATCATTTTGGGATATTCTCAAGCTGAGATTTGAAAAGTAACTATCTCTCTACCAACAAATTCCAATTAATTATTATAAAGGAAGGAGTAACGGCTCCTCTGTTCTGTTGTTACTCCAGTCCCACTCACAGCACATGTCTACTCAAAAACAACAACTACTACTTGATTGATTGATGGGTCCCTGGCAATGTTTGACTGCCAATGCCCCCCTTGTGTTTTTGTTGTAACAACAACAACAAAAAAACACAAGGGACCTAGGGAGACAGTGAAACATTGCCCGAGACCCATCAAACAAGGAGTGGACCTGTGGTCGAAAACGTTTGACAAAGTTAACCATCAGAAACTTATCACCAAGTTAGAGAATAAAGGAGTCTGCTACCAAATTTGCTTCTGGGTGGAGGAATTTCTATCTAACAGATCCCAACAGCTTGCTGTGGAGGGTTCCTTATCATCAACTGCAGCTGTGACATCAGGAATGCCGCAGGGAAGCGTCGTAGGGCCTACCCTCTTCTCTACATCGATGACCTCCCCCAAGGACTGCATTCGACAGTTAGACTCTTTGATGATGACATAATCCTTTATAACACTGAGAACAACAGCGATAAACTTGGGAGAAAACCAGGGATATGGAATTCCACCCTACCAACACATACCATTCACCAGGAACACTAAACCACCACCACACTCCTGCATGACATGAAAATACTGAGGACTGACGAAAGGCAAACAACACACTAGGATTCATAGGAAGAAATGAGACCACCACCAATGAAGAAGTCAAATCGCTGGCATACAAACAACTGGTCAGGCCAGTGCTTGAGTATGCTTGCTGCTCCTGGGACTCACTAACATCAACCCAGGAACTTCCCTAGAAGCTGTACAAAGGAGAGCGGCAAGGTTTGTGTGCGGTATCAGAAGGAGTGATAGGAAGACAAGTGTCACCGGATTAGTATACAGCCTTGGATGGGAGCAGAGGGGAGAGACGCAAGGAAAGAAGGCTGAAACTATTCCGGGAGATGCACTACACAGACACTGATACCATCACCAAACACATCCAACCTGCAACAAACCATCTTACTCGCAGACATGGTCATCAGTACCTGATCCCCCATGTCAACACCCAACACCATCAGCGGCCCTTCTTTATGAAAACTGCCAAGGATTGGAATGCCCTCCCCCCCTTCCAGCTGAGAAATGAGTCACTCTCTCAGTCACTGAAACTGGTTGCTTTAGTCTTCATGATATCAACTGCGCTAACAGCAGAGCAATGCATTTCCTTGGACTTGCAAGCCTGTCTTTTGCCAATATTCGGTCCAGTTATGTATCAACAAGCATGACTATGATGCAGGAATGGGCAAAATACAGACTCCTAACTCCAGCTAGAGATAGATAGAGGGTCTGTATTCTTTGGTATAGACCACAGATATATAAATAAACCTTGGCAGCAATGATCTTCCTCTCAGAGGAAGTTCATTGCACAAACCTATACCAATATCTGTATATTATCCTCTTTAGGATCATTAATAAACTTGTGGTCTGAACTCGTTAGTCCGAACTAGGAGGTCTCTGTGAGTGAAACAGGCCTGATTTGCTGCCACACTATGCTGGTGGTTTTATCTATTTTCTTTATCCTCAAGGGGAGGGGATGGACTTGGGTTGAGCGTCATTTATTACCAGTGGGTGAGTTTCGCCATGTCCGGGATAGGCCTAATAATGTTCAACCCTAAGGATCTATTTATGGTTGTTTGGCGGGAGAGAATGTGGGATCTACTTTGCCTCATCACCCAAACACTAAGGCTAGCCTTACTGCGCATAGGAGTGTAATCCTGCTAAGTTTGGGTGGGTGTTGGTTATTAAACTCTGATTATGAACTCCCTGCTTTATTTCTTTAGTCTTGTGTTGAGAGAAGACAAATAGTAATCCTGTAAGAGGCTACTTAGGTACTTTGTTAGTCCACAAGCTTCTTATTTATTTTTTAAAAAGTAATCAGATGGGGTCATGCATACACTCTGAAAGAAGTTGATGTATTGAAGTTATTGCACATTCACTTCATTTGCGTCTCTTTAAGAAGAGCTCATCTCACTCTCTGGACCCATCACCATTCTGGTTCTGCTCTTATAACAATGAACGATTCAGCATCTTGTCATTTGTAATTAAGAATAGTCCGATGGGGAACCTATTGTACCTGTTTACACCTCTGAATGATTCAAATCAATCCCTTCCTGTGATATTAGCCGCCTGCATCCTTACATCTGAAGATTTTGGGTTATAATCATAATCTTTTGAGTTTAAAACGGGATTAAAACATGACCTATGAGTTTTTTCTTTGCTATATCTCACAATAGTTTATTGATTGTGCAGAATGCGTGGGTTTTGATCTTTGGTAACTAAGCTGACAATATTGAGTCTACTGCAATATCTGTTTCATCATCAAAATCTATTTATTGCTAAAATTGCTGATGTAAGACTAAAATTAGACGATTTTACCTAAAATAAGCTTTTCTAAAGGATTTGAAAATTACCGTGACCTGAAAAGTGTTAAGAGTTATTATCGCTTGACCGATTTCTAACTTGTTTATCTTAAGGTCTGGCTTCACACGCCACATTTTCCATTGGATCGGAGAACTTTTAGATAGACTACGGCTTGTTCAAGGTGATACACAGGCCTTATCATAGCTAGGCATATTCATTTCAATGTAAATGCAATTTGGGTCTGTCTGGTCTAGCTTATGCCACTGGCAGTATTAAAAGTGCCCCAATCCTATGGGAAATACGGCATGTGTAGCTACAGATTTAAGCTTCAGGGTCATTGCATAATGATATTATTGTCATTTTCAAACTGTATACAAGAACTTTTATTGATATCGATTAAAATTAACCGTGGCCCTATATTGGACCCTGGCACAACCAATAATGACATCAAAAAGCTCAGATTCAGCACCGTTTATGAGAAATGTGGCATTTTGGCATGTGTAAATAATAGTTTGCAATCAGGGATGTGGCTCATTATTAAAAAAAAATACATTTTAAAGGCGATTGTTGAACGGAAGTTTTGTTGTAATCCTAGAAATATGTTGGGAGTGCTTGTGACCGATTTAATCTATCATAAGAAACTTTAAATGTGGCATCAAGAAATGATTAAGGGTGATGGTAAATTGTTCTATGTATATTCCCTTTTGCCATCACACTTATACAAAAACATATCCATTATGTCACGGCACTGAAAATGACCAAATGCACGGAGGGCTAAATATGAAGGAATGAGATGCTCATCAACACACAGGGAGGGGGAGGGGGGCTCCATGCTGCTGGAGCCAGTCATGAGGAGTTTGTACTAGTGGAGGCTTCAAATCATTGCTTGACACATGTCTTCTAGCTGAAAACCTGTGTTTTATGCAGTGGTATGTGTACTACTACTGTATGATGTATCACCGTTGTATCTATGTACATGACACTATATTTGTTGTCAGAGAACATATAAAATGGCTGGAGAAGTCACTGTGGATGCTCTACCATACTATGATCAGGGTTATGATGAGACTGGAGTCAAGGAGGCAGTATGTACTCATTTAGCAGTATAAATTTAACATGTTATCCGAAATTGATAGAAATCTACCTGATAAAAATTAATCTTCCAAAATGCAAAGTTTGGAATCTATCATCTCCACAATTGTGGTTACATGCACTTATGATGGGAAATTAGAAATATATACACCCCAGGATAAATTCTTCCCCGTGAGACTCAGACCCCATCACTTCTGCTGCTATAATTGTCTGGTAGTGAATTGCGAGTGTACTTAACACAAGGACGTAATGGTTTTGTTTCCCACAGGCTCTGGCGCTGATCGAAGAGGAGACTCGGCGTTACCGTCCTACAAAGAATTATCTCGAGTTTCTTCCTCCACCCAACTATAAAGCATTCGAGGTACGCTGCAATCTTGTCTGACGATCGATAACTGTGGCATTTAAAATGGGTCTATTGATTTTCTTGTGTTAAATCAGGCCACAGATTAGCCTGGTAATGATTTCAAAATTTGTACCCAACACACCATCGATCAGTGTTACCTACTCCATCAATTTTCTTCTCCTGCAAAAGTGTTAATATAATAACAATGCAGTGGTGAAAAATCAGAAGTTGTTTTAATAGTAGTACATTTATTGTCACCAAAAAACCTTCATTATTGTAATGTTTTTCATGATGTGACAATAACATATTATATGGCAAAAGAAAAAAGAAAAGTAACAAAGATTAGACAAGAAATATAAGACAATGCCAAATAACTGAAGGCCTAGCTAAACTGAATTGCGACCTTGAGTGTACAAGTGACCAGTCTCAAGATCATGATTTAACAAAAATATCTAGGGCCTAGAGGGTATGACAGCCATAGTAAATGATTGATATGTGCTTAATCACAACCAAGTTTCTGCAAAAATGTGTAAAAATTGCAAAGTAATATTCCGTTTGTTTTTCGAACCTAGACAGAAACGATGAAGAATGAGTGGGATAGAATGCAGGCTAGACTTCCTATGGAGACACTCAGTATGAAAAGGTATGTTAAAGGCTACCCAAAGACCAAAGCATGTTATAGTCAGGCGATCAATGAGAGAATGAGAGTTTCCTTCCCTTACGTGAGCGCTCTTTCCACCATCAATAATTCATGCCAAGTAGAGCATCAAATTTGTTTACCGTGCAAATCTGGCACAACATTATCATAAGTAACTGCCTGACTATAACATGCTTTGGTATTTGGGAAGTCTTTAAACTTTATAAAGAGAAACAGTTTAGAACTAATGTCCTTGGTTTAGTAGACCAATGAGTTAGAGAATTGATCTGTGAAATATTACCTGTATTACGTGATGACAGACATGTGTGACATTGAGATATAAAGATGATTAATTCCTAATCTGACTGTGTGTATGGTTAAGCTGGCATATATATATATATATATTATGTCATGTCAATATTGGGAATGTCTTAGACAGACAAGGAAGTTTTTCATTCTCTGACTTCTCAGGGTGATCATATCGGCACGTACTCAGAGTTTGTGGTACATAAAGTCGTCAGTGCTCTGTACTGCTTTCACACATTGGCAGCGAGATTACTCTATTATCAAGTGTTACTCTGATCTTTTGAATCTAACTCCCTTGATTGTGACCGGGAGTGGGGGGGGGGGGGGGTGTTAATATAGTTTGAAGTCCCTTCGAGGATACTTGAGCAACATGAATTAATTAAATTTTTCTATCGAACAGAGACATACCTGCAGTAATATATCGCATGATCAGTATTCCTCTTCTCTTTGGTCCCACTAGATAATTACCTTAACCTGAGTATATATTCTTATTTATCTGTAGATGTGAGCTACCTCAGCCAACCACTGGTAAAATGACAGATGTACAAGCATGGCTAGAATCAGTGCATAACTCGGAGGCTCAGCTCGAACATCAATCTTTACGGTATGTCTTTGAATTTTCCTTACTTAACATAATATATATATTATGTCAATAACACAAGTTATGGGAGTTATTCTCTCATTGAACACCAAGTTCAATGAGAGAATAACTCCAAGTTGAACCAACATTTTTAAAAAGTGAGATTTGATAAACAAATGTTGACAGTTTAATCAGTCTTGGGTATATTCATCAGAGGGCAGATATCCAATTTCCAGAAGGTGGTTCAAGGTGTGTTAGTATGTATTCAAATAAAATAAGCTTAATCCGACACTGATTATAAATAAATGCTTAAAGGGTCAAATATTTGTCAACCCAATTTTCTCTTCTCGCTAATAAGCGGTTACATTCAATGTTACAGTTTTATACATTATTTTCTTTTATTTTAGTATACAGAATCTGGAGCTCCTACAAGAATATGGCTCTACCGTTTGGAAGGGCAGCAATGAGATTCTAGTCAGGCTACTAAACACTGCACAGGAGCAACTACAAGAAATCAGAAAGAAAATACAAGACATCAACTGGCAGCGTAAGAACGAACAGATAGAAGCTGGTACTAAACTAAAAACATTGGAAGATAGGTGAGGGTCATATATTGTACCTCTGTGTCTTAGATTACTCCCAATGCATTGGCTATTAGACGAAGTCACGCTAGACTGCTTTCTGGGAAACTGATAATTGGGGTCCACTTGACCTATCAATGTTTGGTTGACCTTCTTTTAACGACCTGAACTAAGGCAATATCCAAGAGGAGTAGAGTATTCACCGGAGGGAGTATTTGCCATTTCCTGCAGGCTTGCGGTGATGAATTGCATGGCAAGCTCACATTTACTCATCCTTACTTATTACTTTGTATCAATTCCAACCTTAGCTAGTGAATTTGGTGCTTGCTAACATCAAGTTGTCACAATGTTAGGTCCACGCCCACTTTTTTGCATTTTTTTGTCTCAGACCATGTTGTGAAAGTGGATCACTGTTAGTTGGGCTAGTCGCATATAAAAGAAAACATGCTCAACTCCGTTTTAAGTCTTTACTCAGAATCATTTTTAGTCACAGTGTTACCTTATTTATCATTTACTCTGCTCTGTTGACACCACATGTCTGTCTGTCTGTCTGTCTGTCTGTCTGTGTCTGTGTTTACCCTGTAAGGCTTAGCCTCCCTCCTATCCTTTGTAATGGAGACAACTCCCCATAAGTCTGTCCTCAGACACAATGGACGATTGTCCTGAATTACTTTCTGAAATCATATTTTACGCACATAGCTATCAAATGAAACGAAATCGTGACAGCACTCTCCTCATTCCTTTGTGGAATGAAATGATGATTTAGAAATATTAACCTTATAGTATATAGCTTTAGAGGATTTACTGGGTTTTGAGGAAGATAGCGCTGTGTTAAAAATGAAGATTGACATGATCTGGGTTCCTTAGTTTTGAAGACAGAAACATGATAAAACTGAAGAAAGGAGAGTTGGTCCATGTAAAGTAATGTGGAGATTTCCAAGCTATTAGTGGTGACTCTGATGTGTGATTAATTCGGAAGACAGCACCCTTTGACCCCCAACACCTTTTTCATACCAAACGCCTTGTGACCCCCCCCCCCCCCCGTGCCCTTTGACCCCCTTTGACTCCCAGCGCCCATTGACCCCACCACCTTTCCCCAGATTCGTTAGGCAACATTTCATTAACCTTGATTTGGCCCAACTGGTTGTGTTAATGGTATGAAACTTGACCATTCTGGTTATATGTTATATATGTTGTGTCATGTATTGTGTGTATTTAACTGTGTGTAGAGGTCAACAAGTTACTTTTTAACTACTCTGTTATCTGTAAACTTTCTAGAAAACCTCTTTTAACAAATAAATAAATATATGTTATGTTATGAATTTCAGCTGGGTTGGCCTTGTTAGTAAGAACTACGAGATTGAGCGAGTTTGTCTGGAGATGGAATATCAGCTTAGGACGTATAAACAGCAACAGACCAGTGAAACTGCATCCTAACCAGTTCAGCACTGACACTCTTATCTAATGGAGGTGACCGTTCACGGGTAACCTGGGCAAACTGTAAATATTCTGTATAAAATTTGTATCAGTTCCCAAGAAGTGAAGCCGATTGCTTTTGTATGGTTCACACCATTGAGTGCAGGTTTTTCATAAAAATATGGTTGACTCAGCAATTTGGTATCAGTTTCAGTTTTTGATGAAATCTGTCACTGTCGCAATGCCATAGAGGCTTATAAATCATAACGATATGTGCATGACCAGATGCAAAATATTGATATAATGTTTTTATTTAGCCAATAATGTGAAGCTGGTTTGGGTAATATATCCGAATATTGCCCTGTTTATGTTGAGTATTTGTGTTCGCTCTGACTTTCTCGGAGAACCACATTACAGTTTACCATTCTTTGTACTGTCACAATAAAAATGACTGATTGGCATAACTGAAAGCAAAAGTAGCAGTCATACTGGAATTTATAAAAATGAATATTAGTTGCACGCGTTTTGTCTCCCAATAATTCACCTCAAATATGATCACGGTGTCATTTTTGCACCTCATCATGGGTTAGTTATTCCCTAAATGCCAAATGCTGGCAGGCAATACCCAAAAAGATAACTCGGTCAAGAGTTAATTTGACTGCTCATCAAGTCAGAAAAGAGATATCAAGTGCCACTCAAGACTATTCTAAACGTAATTTTTATCTGTTTATTGTGATAAGATCAGTTAACCAGTCAGTGTAATATTAGTTCTATTTTCTATAACCCCTTGAAAGTTGGAGATGTGGCCCAATTCATGAAATAAGCTCCTTTTTGGTGCTAATCAAATTATGTAGGCTGACATCTGGAGATATATGGTGACAGTGTCAAGTTGAAGATGAAAATGAAGGTGTTCTCCCTAGATTGTAATTATGGGTACAATCGTCAGAATTGGTTTAGCTGTTACAGTGATCAAGAGTTCACAATATATAATTGCGTGGCTCTGGTATTAGATCACTTCAAAATATCCATCTTGTATCTTCAATTATCTTTTCTCACTTTTGGTGCTACATGTATATTAAAAATAAGATTGCGGGCGCTTATCCTGCCTAAATGTGGACCAATTATTCTTCGAGTCTAGATATTTGTGATTTTCTGCTGTTGATCCAAGGGTCAAACATATGAATTGGCATGCAATTTGCACTGTGTGGTAGTCCATCCTCCCCTGCTTGTTATCAGGGTGAATGGAATGGAGAATTCCATTACCCCTGCTTGTAATACACGAATGAAACTTGTCATGGTTTGGTAATGCAGCGCACCTTGTATGTCTCCACTGAGTTGTGTCATACAATTATAAGGTTCCATACAGCTTTTCAGCTCAGTGTCATTATCCCACGCTAGGGGGAAGATTACCTAATGAGTAGCCAATGTGAACGCCTCAATTGTTGAAGCGTATTATTATTTCCTCATGCCAAATTTTTAGTATGCCAGGTTATGCAAACAAAGGCATATATGCAGCTCTCTCACATACCCACTCTTTTTGTAAATGGTACTCTAGATTCAAATTATAACATCTATATAGAACAACATCATCAGCAAATTCGGTCATTTACTTGCAACCATTACAATACAGCTTTATCATTTCAAAACAGGACACACAAAGTGCTAGACATAACACGCTACTCTCTTCAAGTTTCAAATCCATTTAGTGAAAAGCTGCGATTGAAGAGCACACATTTACGGGCAGTGACTTCAGACAATAAATCTCTGGAATGTTATAAAAGCTTTCACATGCTTACGCAACCTGGGACTGACTTTTAACCATACGTAAGTTACTCTACTCTCTTCCTTATCCTATGGCTTAGTTTGATGTACATAACCTCAGCTTGCAAACCATCCATCTCACCAGATGATGCCTAGTTCTAGAGAGTACCTACAACTAATTAGTCTTGTGCATTGACATAGTTTATGGCTACTGCTATGCGTGCACTTATTATGTATTGTATTGTCTTTGTTTGAAACAACTGTCCTCAGCCACAGACTGTTGGCCGCGCAATTTGTATCAAGGAATTCGTAAGTGACTAGAAATATTGCTTATAAACTATTGCAAAATTCTTCCCCCACCAGATTAAACAAACTTGTTCTAGTTTGTGACTCATGAGTAATCTTGAGCTCCCCAAACTCTCCCCCCCCCCCTCCGTCCCTCAAGTGGTCTAGGTTGTTTAGATTGAGCACCCTAAGGTATGAATGTGAATGAAATCGCAAAACCCGATACAATAAATTCAATGAATATCTGATATCAAAAATCGTCTCACGGAAAGTTATTCTTAGTGTCAAATGTATTCCAGGTGGATTGTTGAACCTGCACAGGTGTCTAAAATTAACACATATGTCTAAAAATAGTACACATGAGTCGAATCATTTAGGAGATATGGATGCAGCTACTGCAGCTATTCTCTCTAGCTATTTCTTGTCAGTTTGAGACAAACTCTTTGTTCCATGCTCTTGCAAAGATGCCCTGGGTATATCCCTCCGAGACTTCAGCATGTTTTGTCATATGCCTACAGGCACTAGTCTGAAGGCTGCAAAACTCAAGTCTCAAATCATACTGATAAATATTATCAAAATCTGTCTGTGCCAATGTTCGATTGAGACATGCATGTTGTGTAGTCGGAGCCCCCCCCCCCCTAACTCTTGGCACCCACTTTTCCCCTTTCTATCCATGGCCGGTGTTGTCAAGTTACATTATACAGAGCATTCAATACTGTAAGTACATACATAGTATTATAGAAGTTCTCATTTAATATAAAAGTTCCCTGGAGGAGATAATATTAGCTATAGCTAAGTTTATCTAGTTCAGGAGACACATAGTGTTTGCTAGTATCATAAGCTTTCACAAAATAAGCATTTCTCACGAATGTACCTGTTACTCTAGTCTAAGGTATAAAGGCACACATTATCATCAGGGCTTTTTATTTTTCTTTTTAGAAGCCTGCACCACTTTTATTTTTATCTGTAAACATCTCTGGAGAGAGAGAGTATTAAATTAAACAAACAAACATGATGATGATAAATGATGATGAGGATGATGGTGCATCTTATTACAAATGTTGGTCAATTTCTTGTGCATAAAAATGAAGACGATGAGTCTGAAAACCAGGTCAGGGGGAGGAGGTTGGTCCTATGAGACACTTATTGAGTGTCAAGCCTCTTTCGCATATGCTTGAGTTGAAAGTCTGTAGTTCTCCACACAGTTGAAAACCCTAACCACCATCCCCTATAACTTCAGTGGCTGTATTTCCCATCAAAATCCGTAGTCCACGCTTCAGCTGATGTGATGACACCTAATTCAGGTGTGTCATTGGGTGAGCTGTTTAGATATTTGGTTTCTGTCAAACTTATTTGAATTTTTTTATTTCCAAATCTTGCTGAATCAGACCTGCGCAGATACATTATTTGGTTGGTTATCAGTCCTAGCCTATGTAATAATTTCGATGCGTATTTGTCACGCAGTAGAGGATAGAGGCTCAGGGGGTGAGTATGTTGGAGCAATAATTATGCACAGTAGGCTGCAAGTTACTCCCATGATTTAAGGGAATGCTCAGTTTACCTAACAAAAGATATTCATTTGTATTGTTGGACCCATAAACATATATATATATATATATATATATATATAACACACATATATATATATAACATATAAGTATTTATATGTTTGTGGTTAGACCAGTACAGGTGTCTTAAAATATCACAAATATCTAAAAATAGGCAGAGGCTGATGTAGCACAGTAGACTGCAGGAAGTGCCGTTTGTTGCAGTTAACTCCCTCTTGCCCTCGATCCGGTGCAGAAGGCATTGTATGGTTTTTTCCGCTGTGTTGCCAGGGGCATATCATTATAAGGGTGACCATCCCGAGGGATCTCAATCCTATCCTATTTGTGCTGTTACTGACCTTTCTTGCAATCAGTTATTACTCCTCGCTTCTGGAGACACTGCTAGCTCTGAGCTAAACCTGTAATAAATTAGTTTGTCATTTGCTCATCAGCTTCTTTGTTTATTGATTGGGGGTACTGGCTGGCGGAACCTGTACGACACCTACTCAAACGAGCTGCAAATTTGATTGCTCAATTTGCAGCTGCCTAACAGAACGATCGATATTGGCTACTGATAGCTGTCAGCGATACTCGCGGCAGCCACGACCGACATGTGGGCGTACCTGTGTGTACCTGTAGGCTCATTATAGCCTGGTTATCGCCTTCTTCTCCATTTATAGTTTACTTTGTGCATCACTCAGGTTGTACCACCAGCTGTTGGTAATGTCTCTCATTCAGTGAGTCATATCATTGGTGGCGAGACGCTCTTTACCTGAGGTGTGATCATTCATGGTCATAGTAAACGCTGGGAACCTTCGCTTTGTAAGCTCTGTTGGGTGGGTTTCACGTCTATTCACATAGTGCAAGGTTTTGTTCTGAGCCGAACCTTGGTTTGTTTGACCTGTGCTTGAAACTTTGCTGCTGCTAAGAGAAACACCATGAAGGGTAATAACGCAGGTTACTCAGCTGTTCCAAATAACTCTTCTCGAAATCGAATCGATTCTGACAACGCTCCGATGATATCATCCCTGAAAACTGTAAGTACACAAAGAAAGATTGGCCTGCTTTAGTGTAGGCTCTCCTGCTGACAATGGGTATTTATGTGAATATAGTTAAATATTTAGTGATGTTGTTGTGCTTCGTTAAAAATTTTAAGCGATTCGAATGCTTTTATTTGGAATCTCTGTAACCGTGCCATGAAGTTTGCAATGAGGTTGGCATGGAGTGGAAGACAGTTTTAGCTGGTCATTTTCTGAAGTTCCCACTTATGTTGTGTCTTGTGTGGATCAAATCAAGGAGTTGATTAAACCAACAAATTTTTCATGAGTCCTTTTTTTACACCATGCACAGCTGAATTAGGCTGCATGTCTGTGAAATGTTCATCCAACTTTTATAAATTTGATATCCTTACTCTGTGATATCTTTCTGGCTCATGATATATTATATTTTCATGACATTGAAGTTGATGGATGATGAGTTTGAATGACTACAGGTGCATACAAGCAATGATGACCATCTACACATCTGTTGGTGCATGGTCATTATTTTTCTCTTGCAAAGAAGCCAGAGCATTTATCACATTTGGATATTGTATTTGATTCGATTGATGTATATAAAGGTAAACTGATAGTCTGAGCCCCCCCCCCAGACTTTTGCCCCACCCCCCCCCCCGATTGTCTGCAGATTTAATGCCGTACTCTTGCTGTATGAAATGCTTTGTTCACAGGATCTTATGTGCTGATGTAGACCGCTGCATAACGTTAATTTACAGCATGTTTTTTGGCAGAAAAATTCCTTCTAATTAATATAAACCCAAGCCCCAAAAACATTTATTATGGAAAAACTACACGCAAAAAAAAAACACTTTGACATTCACAAATCAATTAACGTAATTTGACATTTAATTGAAATATTTTAGAAAAAATAGATACTCGAAACTTGTCTTGTCGTGATAATGATATATATTATAATGTATATACACATGTATGTATGTGCAGCTATATCCAAAAAGCAAAAAAATCTGTGATCAAATTAAACATCTGCCGGTCTAAGGTTGATTTATATTGATTTCGTCAATTTCGAGAGCAATAAAACACTAGGATGGCGTTAAAATACCTCCAGTACTGTGTGCTACCCAGCACCCACAGAACTTTGTTTCAGCATGTACTGAGTTTTGGTGGATACGAAGATTAGAGTTAGAGAATTGGCTCTCAAAGTCACGCTTTTTTTACCTTTTTAACTTTTTTTACCGCATTAGCTGTTGCAACTGCATGTATACGCATTTCCTTCTTTTGCTCATCGAATATGCTCTAGATTTGTTGACCAGTTGTGGTACTAGATCTAGGTGTGTACCACGCTTCTTGTTTGCTTCTCTGAATCATGCCTAACCTTTCATCAAATTATTCTCCTTTATCTCAGGGTTCAGCAAAACGTTCCAGTATGACATCTGAAGGAGATAACCATGCTACCAGCTACTCCAAATGGGACTCTACCTCTGAGAGCGTACAGCTGGACATGAAAAACGACGGGAAAGGTGGATGCCTTGCTACTCTCTCTTGGAAGGTCTGTCTATGATTCATGGTGCACTGCAATATACATACATCCACAACCACTTCTGTTATATGGCTTCCCATTATATTGTATGATATAACAAGTTGTTGACAAGTCTGAGGTGTTTTTTGTTGGTAATGTTGTTCAGCTTTAAGACCTTGTACCAATACCTTTCAAACAACATGATCATTTGATTCGATATCTGGTTTTTCATTCACTTCCTTTGAGTTTTTGACCTCTTACTATTTTGTTCTATCTATAGCGATATACTGATACTGATATTACTGATATACTGATATTGTGTTAAGTGGAGGCTACACAGCCCATATTCAATGAAGATAGATGCATCTTGCATGAGATCTAAGCTAACAACGCTCTGCATCTGGCTGTAGTAGAGGTACCCCAATCCAATGGAAAAATGAGGTGTGTGTAGCACAGCCTTTATTGTACTAAGATACCAGTGTATACTGTATAATGAACTTTCAAGCATACTTATTTGCAGAGGTGGCTAGTATTGGTGATAGGCGTTGGAGTCCTAGCATTGGTGTTTGGTTTTATATTTGGTTACCTCACAAGGCGTGCCTACCACCTCAAAGATAATGAAGAAAGATCTCAGTCTACACTTTCACCTCCCCTGGAGCAGGTTGCTTCACAAAAATCTCAGGTAAGTGAGAAATGAGTGGTGAGACTGATTTATCGTGTTCAGTACCCCTCAAGAAGCAGTAACAGAGGTTTTAATGTTAGGTAATAGTAGCCATGAATGTTGATGTTGATACTAGGCAAGTTAGAATCCTATTGGTGCCAATGTAATATCAAGTTATGTGTTATGAGCAAAGCATTCGGCTTAAATGTTCATAAATAATTTAATAATACGTGAAAAGATGAGGATTTTCACCCATATGTTTACTCCGTGGTGATACTGGTCCTTGCCTTTACAGTTGCACGTATCAATATACTCCAAACACACACTCCAAATCCTCTCATGCTGAGCCAATAGCAGGTGGAAGCAATATATACTCAACTATCATAGAATTGTTACCCTATACGAGTGAAGTGTTCACGGAATTAGGCTTATTGTGGTTAGATTTATGGGTAGCTGTCAGTTACTCAACCTCTTTACTACTGTAATCCCACCTCAGCAGGTGACAATTGGTGCTAGGTGCTAGCTTCCAATAGTAGCTAATTTAAAACTTGACCTATATGTTCTCCTCGCCGGGGAGGGGGGGGGGGCGTCGGGCGAGGGGCAAAAGTCTGGGGGGGGCTCAGACTACCAGACTACTCAGATTCATAATTTTTTTAGTTTCTTTACAATAATTGGTATCTTCTGTAGAAAACAAAAAAGTTGTCAAAACATTCATAAGAATACCATAACAAGACACAGATTCTGCCGATCAAGAAATTAAACATCTATAAGTTTTACATTGTTTAAGGAGTACATTTGCTGTACTTTTGTGAATAACATCATCAAATTACCCAGTGTGAAAATCTATGGGTAAATCCAAAAAGACTTGATAATAAGGGGCAGGTGTACCAAATTAAAATTAGTTACACAATTGGACAATTTTCAATTTGTGGCAACTTCAGCTTGTGATAATTTGTGATAAAAGGAGACAATTTGTGGAGACTTGCAACAATTTTTATAGTACGTGATAATTTGTGATAATATGTGGCAATTTGCTCTAAGATTTGACAATTTTTGACCATTTTCACTGATAAAAGCAACCTGGATAGGTTTTTCGTTTTTTACTCTTTCATCAATATTCAATTTGCCAAAAATCAAGTATCGTAATGCCAATTAACTTACACAATGACTTTTCAATTGGCAGTAGGGTCTTAACTAATCTTGTGCACTAATGATGTGTTAGTTTATTTTTTGCTTTACAGAGATATAGCGAAAAAGCATTCAATGAGCTCTCTGAAAAAATAAGCACAGACTCAATCAAACAATATATCAAGTAAGTTAATTTAATATTAATTTTATTAATAAGTTAGACCATTCTTCTCGGTCTAAGTTAGTTGCTGCTTTTTGTTAAAATGTTAAATGCTTAAATGTTATAATGTTATAATTGCTAACTGATTGAGATATGACAAACACCTATCCTAGTATTAACATGTCGTTGGAAAATTGCTGGGCTACTGAAATTGAAGAACTCAAAAATTACGTTACTCTGATGAGTCACTTTGTGAGGAAATAAGGTGTCAAATTTATTTCATAAAATCTCAAAACAGGTGAAATGTATTAATAGAGAGTGAGTTTATCATGTTACCAGAGACTATAGATATATCTATAGTCTCTGATGTTACTGTGTATGCTTTAGAATTATTAGTCTAAGATGACTTTTTATATCACGTTTCATTAGAGAATAATATTTATTTCAGTTTTGGGTTATAAGTCAGAATTCCATTTAAAACCACATTAAAAGGTTTGGTTTCAATATCATATTATTATGCCTCATTTCTTATTTGCTAGACTGTCTTTTATGTTTGTGACTGACTCTCGTTATATTCTTTCTCTCAGTGAGTATGTAAACAGTGGAACCACCTACCACGCCGGCTCCACTGCCATCAACTCCTCAGCTCAAGAGATGACTGAAGGTTTCTGTAAGAGCCTGGGCATTATACTCAAACAGGTCACATACTCAAAGGTCTGTGTGATCGTTATCTGACGCCTAGTCTAAGTGCTCAGACAGCTGCAATGCAAGTTAGTGGCATTACATTATCAATTGAGTGTCTGATAATGTGATGCCACTAACTCGCATTGCAGCCGTCTGAGCGCTTAGACTATCTGACGCCATGCGAATGTTGTTGCAATGGAAATTCTTTTACTGAAATTGTTTGGCAATAAAGCTGTTTCAAGATAGTTGAAACTTGGCAAGTGATTTTATTTGGAATGAGTGAGGGAAATTCTTTGCTAGATATCATCAACATCATCTTCTTTTTAATCATTATAACCAAGGTTATAATGTTCATTTATAACCTTGGTTCTGTTCATTTATAACCTTAGTTCTGTTCATTTAATATCTTGGTTTTCTGCGATATATAACCTTAGTTCTGTTAATATGTAACCTTGGTCCTATTGTAGGTACTGCTTTCTCGGCCAGGGGCAGAAAACTCAGCAAACTATCAAATAGCTAAATCTGGATCGCTGACATACACTAAGAACGTAGAGAATGGGAGTCCTGATACTATGAAACCTTTTGTGGCTTACACGGCATCTGGTCAAGCTCAGGTGATGTCATAATCAGTCGTTTAAGCGCTCAAACTGTGCCGGGATAGCGGAAGTGGGATTTCATTATCAACCACTTTTCCATACCAGTGAAATGCCAGTACCAGCTATCCGGCACAATTTGAGAGCTTAAACTGCATAAACATCTGTGACTTATAAAACAATACTCTGTATTCACCATAAACAAAATATCTTCTGTCATGTATTTTGTTATATTATTTAACATGAATTGGTGGTCCGAGTGCTCACAGGGCTGCAAGTGCAAGTTTGTGATACCAATAATTGACCCTTGAAACACTCGTAGCACTTAAACTAGTTATTAGGTAATACAGGATATGTTGACCTCATTTATTTTGTCCTACTTTGTGGTACAAATGCTTGGTACATGTGAAAGTTAATATATAGCCTTGGTTTGGTTGCTATAACAACTAAAAAAGTTCCAAGATGTTTAATATTTATAGCCAAGTGTTCAACAGAGGAATATCAAATATCAAATATCAACATATCGAACCAGTATGCGCTGTGTCATGAAGTGTAACATTAATAAACAGCCATAGATGGGTCAAAAATAAGTATTACTAACAAGGATGAGCTCATACATAGGGTCTTTATCACTAGCACTTTAGTTAGACCTCATTTCAACATGAGTTGAAAGTGATGTTATAACCTGTATTCTCAAAACTGTATCCAAAGAATGCAATCAAATAGAATGCTTGATGATCTGTGAACATGGTCTTTTGATTGGTTTCAATCGCTTGGAAATGTGCATACTGAACAAGAATGAAAAAGTTCTTATGCAAAATGAAATTTGCTCAATATTCAATTGCTCATCATGAGATTTTGACAAAACTTATAAGTGGGAAATTCGATGTTAAATTTGCAAAAAGTTTAAGTGTCTTTGGTGAAATCAGAAATTATTGGTCTGGTTCATCATTCTAAACCCATCTTTTCATCCTGTAAGTGTAGAGCCTGAGAACAACGCATTCTCTATAAGCGCTTACAATCAATCAAGTTTTCTCTTCTGTACCGCTTCCTTGGTATATTTCTTTTTTTGCAACCAATACTGTGGACTTTATAGGGCCCGGCTGTGTATGCAGGATATGGTAGAAGGAATGATGACTTTGATGTATCAGTTGATTACAATAACTCAATATGCTTCATGAGATATGGCAAACTGAGCCCTTTCTATATGGTAAGTTGAGACCACATATTAAGTTCATCTATTCAGAACGGCCAAAGATATTAATATTTACACATGGAAAGTAAAATCCACAAGCATGCTTTTTCTTAGTTCACTTAAAGTTGTCCCCTCCTGACAAAGAACTAGACAACTCTTCCATCTTACAATGTAAACTGCAAAATTGCTTCAGGCCTCTCTGCTTCTGGTAGTCAAATTCAATTTCATGGACTCAGAAATGGTTATCAATGCTTGTTTGGAGGCTAGGCAATATTCAGACGTATTGAGCTGCAGCATCACATAGTTCTCACCCCTGTTTTTATCACATAGATAACACATGCAGCAGAGAGAGGATGTATAGGCGCTGTACTGTACCCAGATCCACAAGAGTTCACTACTTTAGAGCAGACAGATAGAATCATATCTAATGCCAAGAGATTAGCAGGAGATCCTCAAACACCAGGCTGGCCCGATGTTAGCGGTGAGGACAAAAACATTCATGGTTGATGCAATATGTGCTCCAAAATAACTATGTTCTGCTCAATGGTTAAACTATACAAATATCCACCGAATAGAGAATTGATCTATTATAGCCTAAGGACTATCAGGAAAATATGAGCTAAAATAATATTCATGTTCTTTACACTTTGAGGGGGTCAGTCATTGTTGCTAAGTCGTGTTGCTCCATTTTTCAACTACATGCATATTTTGTAATGAATATGTACTCGATGTTAGGTCACTGTTTTCATTGCCTGTTTTTATTTGCAGCCAATGCCTTCAGATTACCGATGGACGAGTTACGCGGAAAATACCTTCCTCCGGGTATACCAGTGATATCTGCTTCACAGGAGATGGTCAAACCAGTCCTGCAAAGCCTTCTGGGTAATGACAGCTCTGTAGACAGCGGAGATAAGTGGCCTGCTGCCTTCACAGAGGTATATTTGATGACATCTTATTAACTTAAAAAAACCCAGTCATACCTTTTTGTCATTCAATAACCTATACAAATTCAGTTTTTAAACTATCACTTACTGGTCCAGTCTGCAATCATATTTTAACCATATATAAAGTTCTCATTTAATAAAGTGTATCTAGCTGTGTAATTATGTTTGCAGGGATAAAGTTGCCGTTGAGCCCGGGTCATGACTTGACTGCAGTAAAAATATAACTGAATATGATAAGATTCATGATTTGACTTGACTATAAGGCATTTTTTCAGAGCATCAAGCAGGAATTGTAAGGCGTATTGAAGTGTCTCTCTCTTTTCCAGGGACAGCTGCAGAAAGAGCCATCAGTCGATACAGAAGTAACCCTATCAGTATCAAACACTCTCCCTAAGGAGACCATATACAGGAGTGTCTGTGCTGAGAGAGGTACAGTAGACTCTGATAAGTTTGTAATGGTCGGTACACATCATGACGAGGCAGGCAGCGGACATATCGATCCTGCTACTGGTCAGGCTATCATGAGAGAGATGATGAGACTTCTCACTGCCTATTCAGGTTGGTTGTTGAACAATATCATCAATATTTCAAATTGTTCGGTTATTTCGAATGATTGGTTGTCAGAGCACAAGTAGTGAAGGCATTGATATGAATTCATTGATATGAATATATATCAGTGAGTGAAGGTACTTGGTTTTAATCGCACTGCAGCCCAGTCAATACTGGAGTTTTTTTGGTTTGTGTAACAACCTGCCTACAAACTCAAATTGCAAATTGACACAGATATTGCAGTCTCGCCTTCAAGGGAACCGCTGTTTCGCCTCTCATTCCTTGGGATGTGGCAACTGATATGACCTTGACACTTTTTTCTAACCAAGGCAACAAATCATGCATGGTGTTGTGATAGCTCTACCTTGTTTAGTGGTCAATGCCCTGCTTTCTTTATTTCAATACTGAAATAACCATTAAATAAGAAAATGATTTAGGAAATGATGATATGTCTATCACAGTCTGCTGCTGTATTAATACTCAAGGCCAAAGCTGATATATTTCTGGAGAGCTATTCAACGTCATAGCTCAACTAAGAGTTTTGGATGTCATGTTTTGTATTCAATTGAGCTGGTTGCGAAATCAGTCATAAAGGCATCTGTCACATTTGTTACTTCTATTTCTATTTCATGATAATAGATATCTACAAACCGAGGAAAAGTATTATATTTTTGACCAAAGATGCATCTTACCTGGATATCTCAACACAGGAGTTTATAGAAGAGAACAGAAGAGAATATGGAGAGAGAGCTGTGGCTTATGTCTCTATAAACTCTGCTCTGTCTAAAGGTTAGTCAGGGTCAAGGTCGGCGATGCATTATATAGCATTATATATATTATATACTTCTAAGGGAGCGTTGGTGTTTATTGGACTTTTGCACCAGGCGAAGAATATGCTTTGATGCTTTATTTTTGATTATTTTCTTATGTGTAAATTTAGTGAAATAGGTAATGTCTTCTACTTTTTAGGGCGGGTAAGTTTAAGAGTGATCTACCAGTTGTGACAGAAAACTTCTTAGGTGCAGATATTATGATTCTAATTGGTTTATTCTGAAATTTTTCAATTGTGTCGGATGTTTTTTGAGTGCCTTCTAGGTAGATAGACGAGCAGTATTCTAGGATAGGTCTGACGAGAATTTTGTAAGTCCTTAAGGATTCCTCAATGTTCATGTATTTTTTCAGTTTTGAAAGTAGGTACACTACTTTGTTTGCTTTGGTTGCCGTTTCATTCGCATGGATATGGAAAGATAAATCAGTATCCAGGGTAACCCCCAGTACATTGATAGAGAGTTTTGTCTCAATTTTTGAGTTTTGAAAATTGATGTGGTAAATTTTTTAATGTTTCTGTTGGAAAATATGCAGAATTGTGTTTTCTCAATGTTGAGTCTCAGTAAGTGGCTATGATACCAATCTGATGCTTTCTTTAGCAGAGTATTGGACTCCACTAGTACTTCATCTATGCTTGTGGCTGTACAGTAGATTAGCGTATCATCTGCATAAACAAATTAATTGTCAAATGTTACTAGCAATCCATTGATGGCTAAGTTAAAGAGGATAGGACCCAGAATGGAGCCTTGAGGTACCCCACAGGTGATTGCTTGTGAATTAGATCATGACAACCCCACTTTCATAACTTGGGATCGGTTTTGAAGATATGATCGAAGTAGTGCTGTTGCAGAACTGGAGAATTATTTTTTATCCAATATGTATAGAAGAAGTTTGTGATTGATTGTATCAAATGCTTTTCTGACATCTAGGGATAAGGCTCCAATGTAACATGGAGTGGATTGGTCAAGTTTAATTTTCCATTGTTGCAGCACAGATAGCAACATTGCTTGGTTGAATGATTCTGACGAAATCCGAATTGTTGGTCTGAAAATAGGTTGTGTTTCTCTATGTAAGACATCATCTGATTTTTCATGTCAAGTTCAAATATCTTTGACAGAATTGGAAGCGAGGATATTGGTCGATAATTTGACGGGTCACATTTTTTACCTTTTTTATGAATTGGCGTGACAAGGGCAGATTTAAAACAGTCAGGGAAGATTGATTTTTGATAGCATTCATTGACAAGAATGGATAGCGGGTAGGCAATTAGGTCAACTACTATTTTATAAATCATTGCTGGTATGCCACTTAGACCACGGGCTTGTCTGAGTTGAGTGAATTTATGAGCAAAGTCATTGTTTTACTAGTGATTGGGCTGAAAGGAATTTGAAAGAATTTGTTTCTGTAGGGAAATGCGGGAAATTTGCCGGATTGAATTCAGAGTGCCCAGCAACATTTATGAAGAGTCAAGCTAAGCGACCTTGACATATAAAATCAGTAGTACAAAAAATACCAATGTCACGAGAAGCGAAGCACGATACTTACTGATTTAAAATCATGATTATTTGCAGTTACTTGGAATAATTTGGGTCAAAAGTCCTCCGTTGCTCCTTGGTTTGACGCCAGTATTTAGTTAGATCAAGTAGATCCAGTTTGCCTGCATTTGGAATTGCGTCCCCTCACTGATAAGCAAACAGGCCTGGCAGCTTAACAGTGGAATTGGGGAGAAACTCTTATCTAGTGTTTTGTACATGCTTTTTTACAGGATCTGTATTACACGTGAAGTCGTCCGCACCATTACAGCATTTCATGAATGAGATAATGTCAGCCTCGCCAGACGTAGAGGTTGTCAAGTAAGTAAAATTATGTAGACAATAGACTCAAGCCGATGTGTTGGCTCTGATCCGATTGGCTGTTGGGTGGGAAATAGAGCCAATGCCAGGTCACAGAGACCACCTATCGAGATATAATGAAAGAGAGATTGAATTATTTATCACTCATTATAATATATATATTGGTACTTTCAGGAACGTACCACCTGACCTGGCATTAGCTATTTCCCACCCACCAGCCAATCAGAGCCGATGCATTGGCTAAATAAACTCTTGCTCATGCAATTTGCTTGGCGAGCCTCTGCGGAAGCCAGGAAAGAAATAAAATAATAGAAATAAAACCCGGTCAATTCTCTAGGGAGCGCATCTCTCTCATTCCATTCTTCCTCATCTTCAGGTTTCCTCGCAAAGATGATGGGTGAGTTCCCTCTCTTCTTCCTTTATTCTCTTATGACATATCCCCACTATGATCTTCTTTGGAACCAACAAATAGGAAGGTCATCAACATATGTTTGGACAATCATAATAACATAAAACTATAGAATTAGTTCCGGCTGTATTGTGGCACGCTGGGCATCTTTTTGTCTTCGTACTGCCCTGGCAATCGGATTTGGGCTCGCCAGATGTTGATGTTATCAGTACGAATAGCCATGTGGATATGCAACTCCTGTGCCCTGTTCATGCCAAAATTGATCAACCTTTATAAGTAAGGGGCTCAGCTGCAGCTCATAAAGAAATACAGATAATCTACACTTATCTTAACCCATCTTTCCTCTGGTTCAGGTTGCTAATAAAAAATCTACAACATTGGTGAGAATCCCGTTCTCCTCTATTATCTCTTGTGTGATATTCCTGCTATATCATAGCATGATAAAGCACTGGTCCTAGAAACTTCTGATTCTGGCTTGCTGGGTATCTGCTCCTTTCCCTCACGTTGGTCTGTATTTGTCTCTTCATCCACATCAAAGATTTAACTGTCACACACTTACATCATTCACGTTTCCCAGCTGTACTCCAGTCACTTCACATACCGATATCATCCGCCAAGTTTTTGCTCTTCTGTTGAATTTGTGTTATGAAAAACTGCATCATAAATCATAATTATTTGGGTACTGGTGCCAAGTCATAAAAGTGATCTGCTTTGAAGCGATCAGCTAATGCTAAGTGAGTCTTTCTATAAGTGGCGTGCTCTGTTATTCATTTTGAAATATTTTTCATTGTATTCAAGGCTTGACCTGGTTGGTTAATTTTCCTTTTTTCTAACAGGCATTCTGAAGTGATTGGACCAAAGCATTATCGAGCGTATAATTCTCAGCTAGGAGCTCCCATACTAGAGATGGGCTTCAGTAATAAGGTGATTACCAGATACAAATATTCATCATACATTTTTTGTATCGGTTTTATGCATTAATAATATTTTATTTATTTATTTTGTTTTATTTTTATAACTGTTTATTTTATTGTAGTGATTTCTGATATGATATACCCTCAGGGTGTTTTTTGTGCGATAAGGCCTTTGAGTGTTCTCCGCCCGAGAACAGTACGAATAAGTCACACAGTCTTTGCTTATGGATTCACCCTTTGCTTCAATGTTATCAGTGTATCATTAATATGATAACTAGTGTTTTACATGTGGTTGTGCTGTTCGTTTCAGAAGCAAATGTTCACATATCATTATTGGTTGCCAATATGTTGTACCGAGTTAGTTGAATTAGTTTTTCTGTACCCTTCATCTGCATCTTTAAACGTAAGTTTGTATGGAAACAAATGGTGAGTGACACTAATATATATATATATATATATATATGTGTTTATCCTTTTCACAGGTGGAGGATTCAGGCGTAGACGCCTTACCTGTGTGCTGTAGTAATACACAACCCTACGCAACAGATGAGAGAGTGAGATTCGTCGCAAAGACGTACCTGAAAGTCATAATGAGACTAGCGGGAGAAACAATTTTACCTTATAATCTGGATGAGATTAAAGGTTTGACATGTCACATATTATTATTCTCAGACCTAAGCAATGTTAGCACACTGCCTATGCGCATTTGTAAGTGGGCAGATAAATGGCAAGTTTTTGATAATGCTGAAACTGGCTGTGACTGCTCAATCCTGTTCTGAATGAAAATAAAAGTCCTATGGAGGCATCACGTTTTTCACATAATGTTTCCCGACTGCTAAGCTAAACCAAACTTTAGCCAAGTGCAGTGCTGACCCAGTTCTATCAATGACATTCAGGGCCGTAGTTTTAGAAAAATGGTAGGGGAAGCAAAAGTTTGAGGCGAGTCCAAAACATCAACAGTAAGTTCCTTCCTTGGCAATTTAAGGTATTTAATAAGCAAATGGAAATCCCAGAGGAGCTGATTATTGCATGAAATATTCAATTATAGCAAATTTAGGCCACTCTATTGAGCAGCCTAGGGGAGGCAGAGCGTCCCTGCCTCCCCTAGAACTACGGGCCTGCATATGTATGTCTTACCTTCTCCATCATTTTGCAGTCTGGATGGATCATGCTTTGTGTTCCTATTGGCAGTGTGGAGAAGGTTTTTCATTTCAACATCCCATTACTGAATATTATCCTGTCCACTGATGCCGTTGTGATTTTTATTCATTTAATCCTGGTAATTGCTCTGGTTTTACACATTCCAACATGACTCATTTGTATATAAGATCCATCTCCCATTAGAAAAATTAATTCTCAAAATGCCCCGTAAATATGGAACTGTACCATCTCACTTCTAATATCTTTTTTTAAAACCAATAATCGACGTTTTGCCTACAGATTTGTATAATGATGGTGTGATGATGATTATACGTAACGATGGTAAAGCTGATCCTAAACTGGTACAAGATCTCACCAAAACAAAAATGATGGTGAACTTTTTGCTGCCAGAGCTAAACAATAAGTTACTTTATGTGAATCACTCAGCTATAGAGTAAGTGGTCTCATCATGAAGGGTCATTATAAAGTATGTAACTGCTACCTCCGGTAACCTTGAGTTGCACTGCAGCCAGGGGGTAGAATGTCCCACCCTCCCTGCTGCATCACTGACAATCAGCAATTATCTGAGTTTGTATTGGCAGTTGTATCCTCATTATAGTAGAGAGGATAATTACAAACGGTCATCCATTTTCATTGCTTTATAACTGTACTTGTTTTTCATCCATGCCATGTGAGTGTAGAGTGGATTATAGTTAAATTTAAGATAAAACAAAAATTTTCAGCCCATTGCAGTTCTTTTGAGTCCCTTGCCATGAAGAGAATATGGAGAGGTAATTTTAACTAGCTAAACTAAAAACACTTTGAGATTTATGGTGATGCGGTGCTGAAGACGGGATTGTACTTCCAGTCTATATTAAAATAGATTAAAAGCAATTGTTAGTTATTGTATTACTTAATATGTAAATTATGTATTACGTACTATGTATAATGTTTTCTACAGCGATGTAAGTGTAAGAAGAGTGAATGATGCGCTGACAGGTATAACAAGGTCCTGTATCCTATCACAAGGTGTTCCTATGCTGGACCCCAGTGATCCCACCAAAGTCATCAGAAACATCAATAACAGGTGAGTCAAAATACTAGGTATATTGTCTCCCCCTGGAGAAAAAGAACCACAAAAAAGACAACTGAAAAATAAATACCTGACAGATTATCCAAAAGGAGATTTTTGTGAACGTAATTAGTATACTTGGAATACTCATAAAGAACCTCACGCCAAAGTGATTGCTTTCTGACGGTGCAAGCTGCAAGATATTGTGCTATTGAAATGACAAGAAAGGCACCTTTTACAGACCTCGAACACCATTCCTAAGCGTTATTTAAAACGTAGTAAAGAATTTGGACTTGTTAATTGTCAACTTTAATGTTTACAGAAATCTGTTGGTTGGGTCTGTGTCCACTAACGAGTATGATGTGGTACCTTTCCCTGGACTTCAAGAGCTGTTCTCTGTGGAATCTCCGTCACAGGAAGTACAAAATGAGATCAACAAACATATTGGTGACATCATATCATCGATGGTCGATGCGATGGACTACAGCAAAAGAGCAATCATGGACTCGGCAACCTTTCCAACTAATCAGAATTAACGTTTTGTGACAGCATCTTATGCATTTGTCATGGTCAAACATAGACTTAACATATTAAGTCTATGTGGTCAAACATGATTTCTCATTGATATATTTTGGTCTCATCTCTTTTTATGAACCAATTCTGTTTCCGCTTGATTGATTGTGTTTTCGCTTGATTGAACAGGTTTCAAATTGATCGTTTCCTTGATTCTGTTACTGATTGTGTTGTGGGCTGAGGCCTGATCTTATATGTTATGTTTATCACTTAATTACTTACTTTACTTTATGATGTATCCGCTAATTTCCTCTGTTGCAGCCACCGCCAGTATCTATCATTTAATCAGGCATCCGACTTTATGCCTGCTGTACCTATCTAAACTCAATATTGTATTTTTGTAAAAATTCTAATCAATATATCATATATGTATGGATAATAACTGACTAGGGTGTTTTACCAAATTTGGAACAGCAATATTTTAAGCTAACAGGAAGCTATGTAGGTATTGATGGGTCTGTGTTGCTGTGTTGTTGTGTAGTGATGAAAATTGAATGACTTAAAGATCATCGGACTGTAGAGCTGTTTGTAACAAGTAAATATTCCTTTCTGCACTAAATAGTGACAATCTCCCATTTTAGTGCCACAAGCTATATTCGATCCATCACATGAACTAAAGTTAGTTCATTAATCCAATGAACTCCCTCAGTTTATTGATTAATCCAACCAATAGTAGTGATAAACTGTAAAGGAAATTGTTATTTCCATTCTCAAAAGCAGAGCTGGGCTAAAAATGGAAGCAATTTGGTAGGCGCAGTTCTGATCAAGTTTTTAAATTGAAATAAATCTTGTCTTTGAATCCTTATAAATAATTTATTGCTAATAGAATGAGCCCAGAGATACCCAGCCGGCACAACTGTATCTAAACTATGTTGAAAAGATGTTTACCTTAGAGGCTGAACTACGTCTGCCTAATGTGGCAATCTGTCACGCTATTATATGTTGGAATGGTGCATTTTGGTAGATATTGTTACGATATATAAACTGCCTCTGCTACACATCTAACTAGAGGCTTGTATATATAGTAACCATGCGTTTTCTACACAGCAAATTTATACACAATATATCATACCTCAGTATATATTTCATTTTAATTACAATTTATTAGATTTAATATCAATTAGCATTTAGGAGGGTGTTTTACTCGTAGTGATTCAGTCCACTGTGGATGTTGAGTAGTAGGCCCATTAGACCATTGGACTTCCACTAGTGTCGAGTAAGTCATTGAGTCATTCACTCTTGGAACTTATTAGGAATACAATCTCGTTCAACTTTATTCGCAAAGAACATTAAGTGGTGCTTAATGCAGGTAATTTTAACCCTGGCTATTTATTAACCAATTTCAAAATACTGACATGTATTAATGTTTCAAAGTTTTTGAATAATGGTTTATTTAAATAATTATATTGCACTGTTGTGTTGTCACAAGGGCTTACCAAACGTTAGCAGCTTACCAGGGGAGATAAATGCAAGTAATGTATACAAATTCAACAGCTACGCAGTCATGAACGCAACGTTCCCATGCAGTTTAGAGACTAGATTTGATTTTAAGAAAATGGAATACAACAGTGCAAAATAGAATTGCACACAATTTGGAGCCACACAGAGTGTTAGCAAACAAATCGCAAAGCATTTTTTTCCCATATGATGCCAGTATTCTTGCAAATTACTCTCTAGTAAAGTAGCTGTAGTTACTGCGCAGTTACCATATTGGAAAAAACTGTGTTGCTTTGTATGCACCATTTATGCCTCTACGTGGTCATAAAGGCATCATTCCCATGCGGTCTAGAGACTAGATTTGATTTAAAGAAAATGGAATAAAACAGTGCAAAATAGAATTGCACACAATTTGGAGCCACACATCGTGTTAGCAAACAAAGGGCAAAGCATTTTATCACATATGATGCCAGTATTCTTGCAAATTACTCTCGAGTAAAGTAGCTGTAGTTACTGCGCAGTTACCATACTGGAAAAACTGTGTTGCTTTGTATGCACCATTTATGCATCTACAAGATATTGAATGTTAAACGTGTACCATGCAACACAGAAACAATCCAATTGCGACATTGGAAACATGTTGCCGCATACAATGTGCCCGCTGGGTATCATTATTTCTTCCAGTCACATAATAATAAACCTTCCTTTTGGACCTGGTTATTTTAAACTGTAGAATAATTTTGTTTCTCTTTGTTAATCTGATTGACAACTAGGGCTCCAGATAAATTAAGAGCGGTCAATGATACTGCCGGTTTATTTGGTTGCTTTAGCAACCAAATAAACCGGCGCTGTGTTCAAAGATCCTGTCAACTAATCAGCTAATGATGTTATAAATAACCATTTTTTACTTTTACGTTTATCTTTTTACTTTTATCTTTTTACTTTTATCTTTTATCCTTTTTACTTTTATCTTTTACTCCTTGATATAACCATTGATATATAACTGATATATAACTGATATATAACATCATTAGCATTGATGGCCTGAGACAGAGGAGATACCACTGACAAGATGGAGAGCTTGACTGAAGATAGAGATTTAATAATCATTGTAAGTACAGTTCATGTCTCATTAATGCTTTTTATTAACAGAGTAATCTCTCTGTAGACATCTTTTTATATAATAGTTTTGTGTCTGCCGTCTGGTGTCAATCTTCCACATTCCTGTGTCAGATCTAACTTCCCATCGCTACTAGCAGAATTACTAAACTAGCAGAATTACTTGATCGCTTCTCGGCCTATTGGCTAAGATCAAAGTGTCACTGCCAATGGCCGATTAGTGCCAGTTCAGTTTTGGCAGCTTGCTGCGCACATATGATTAGGAGGTCCTCTATGGCCTCACCTCTAGGCTGCATTCTAGTTTTCTAGAATGTATCACATTCTCAGTATGAGGATTAGGGCAGCTTGCGTCCCTCTTTAGGGGCAGCCCAATCTTCTGTTTCTTAGCAAACAGCAGAATTACTTGACTAGATAGTTGAGAAATGAGGCAGTTATCTTTTGACTGAGTAGACATGCGAATCAGGTACAGTATGGTACAAGTCAAACTCTTACAGGAATGGAACAAAAGTCCCCAGCTGCAACTTCTCCCTTCACTCATCTCTTTCAACTTTCTCTGTCATAAATATGATATCAGAAAAAAACAGAGCAGATTGCTGGAGCAAGAACTGTGTAGCCTGAAAGCCCGAGAGAAAAAGAAAAGTGTCGATTTATTTAATTATATGCAAAAAGAGGCCAATTTTCCGTCCGACGTTACACCTTTGACCAGGAAAAAATACAATTATAAGTCCTCTGTATTAATATTTGGGGCGACCGTAAATTTATCACTATGTTGAATACGTGACAATCAAATCCACTACAACTGTAGAATTTATGGAACAGACTTGTCTGCAAACCTAAGAAACAGTAATCATGTTAAGTATTCAAGTGATTACTCCTGTGGCCCAGGAAGCCGGATAAAACTAAACTTATCTGCTGTGAATTTAATTTAAAAAGGCCTGAATTGAATTAAACATTTCAGTGAATTTAATCAAACTTCTCTGCATCAAAGTTTTCTGTTCTGCATCAAACTTTTCTGTTCTGCATCAAGCTTTTCTACTCTGCATCAAACTTTTCTACTCTGAATCAAACTTTTCCGATCCATTGATATCAACCACCCTATATTATATATTGCTGTATGTAGGTCCTCAGTCTACCAATAGTTCATAGTCAATAGGCTTTCATTTCAATCCATCATCGATGATTTGCAATAGAACTGCATGGCAGGCTTTATCAAGGCCACAGTCACACAGCATGGATAATACGTTTCTCCCAAACATTTCGAACAGCTACCCTATAGGAGTTTAGTTTTCGCGGCATTTAGGATTCGCTTTTCGGTTGTTGCCTAGGTTGCGAAATTTAGTGTAACTTATATTAAACTCACTCACCATAGTTTCATAAACAATGTAAAATTACACAGGAATACGCCTTCCCTAATCATGCAAGCTAGCGTGGTGTGGTGGTCTAAGTGTCTGCCTAGCAATCAAATGGAGATTTATGCCCTGGGTTCGTATCCCAGCTAAGCCATTTTTTTAAAATTTTCACTAGTAAGCCTACTAGCGAAATTTAGTACTAGTGAAATTTAGTACCAGGTCCAGATTGCGAAATTAAACTCTAGCTAGATTAAACTCCTATAGGGTATATCAGAAATCTCTATTTAAACTGGTTTATACAGGGAGACCCTCCGTTTGCTTTTCTAGACATTATTATTTCTTCATGTATGTTGGATTCTAAACCCGTCCAGCCCATAAATGTGAAAAGTGAATCATCATAGAAATTGTTGATTGCCTCAACAGACAGGAAGTATCATTCTCTTCGGACCCATCCTTTCACAAACTTCGTTAGGCTATACGCTGAAGCTAAGCTATTATCATGTATGAGTCTGAGTATGTATGAGTCAGATTGCTAACAAAAATGTATAACATTCTGCTGATGCAAAGCAATAAAACCTCATAGAAAACAAAGAGCTGGCATCTGACCAGATTCAATTCTATTTCATGACACCTGCTCTTACTAAAATAATTACCCTAGTAGAGGCTGGCCCTTGCAAAAACCTCCGCACCACTTGGAATACTATTATTACATCTGTATGTATTACCTAGATAAAAACTCCCAGTAAATTTCCCTAATGTATTGGGATGTTTTCTTGAACTGCAATTTTAGCCTGTCCATATTATCAAAGTAGTATTATCTCCTGTGTGGTTATGCAGCAACCCGCTGGTGTGAATTGTCATGTTTGTATCAGTATCAATTAAAAGTTTGACAAATTGTTTAAAATTGTGGTATTAGGTCAGACTGTGCTTACAGAATGAATTAGGTTTTCGGGTGAGGATTGTGGCCAGCAAAACAATAAGCCCATTTATTTGTAGTGACCCCACTTAGATTGCTGCAGAGTTCATATTGTCAAGCTAGCAGAAAACAATGTCCATACATTAATTGCTTCATTTTTTTAAATGTTATATTGGTTACTATATAAATTTCATGGAAATCGATTATTGGTAATGAGTGGAAGAATAAATTTTATGACTTTATCATTCCCTTTTTGTATAGTATAAGAAAGATCTGAGGCCAGTCAGTCTAGGGCTGGTGATAAGCTGTTGCCCTTAGTATAGTAAAGGTCGCTATTAAATTTTGTTCCCAAAAACTAGGCTTGTTTGCTGACTAACAAGAATGATAAGAGTAGTGGTTAGGCCCACAAATGAAATTGAAGTTTCATTGTGACTGTATACGACAAAAGGTCCCACTTGTAAGGATTTTCCATTTGCTGTTTGGGAATTCAACAAATATTTATAAATGTATTGATTTCTTATACCTGTGTATTATTGAAATTCCATGCTAAAAAACTTGTAGTTTATAAAGCTGTGGATAACAGCCTGTATGGTACCAAATCTTAAATAATAGACCTGCATGTATGGTAAAAAATATTTGTACTGGGAACGCCCAAAAATAGCTGGTTACCCATCTTTCATCTTCCTTCTAACAAAATGTGCACCAAAATATTCTGTGAGGCAAATTTGTAGATTGAGGACCTGCATACAGTAATACATAGTATATAGGGTGGTTGATATCAGTGGAGCGGAAAAGTTTGATTCAGAGTAGAACAGTTTGATGCAGCAGAACAAAAAGTTTGATGCAGAGTATAAAAGTTTGATGCAGAACAGAAAAGTTTGATGCAGAATAGAAAAGTTTAATTCAGAGTAGAAAAGTTTGATTAAGAGGAGTAAAGTTTGATGCAGAACTTGAAAGTTTGATGCAGAAAAGTTTAATGCAGAAAAGTTTGATTAAATTCACTGAAATGTTTAATTCAATTCAGGCCTTTTTTAAATTGAATTCACAGCAGATAAGTTTAATTTTATCCGGCTTTCTGGGCCACGGTAGATTACCACCCTGCTAAATAAGGCTAACAAAACTGCGTTGTTTTCTAGTTCCAGTTTAGTGCAAGCTACTAGTGTACTAACAAAATGCTTTAACCAGATGTCTTACTTAAAAATAATCTTCATTTTTCTACTGCAGACCATACAACCAAATGAGGCACATAAACTGAATGACTGTTTCTTGAAATACATGGTGGGAGGGGAGATATACTCTACAGTAGGGTTCGACATTGATAATGACAGGGAGGAGCTTTTGAAGATGTTCCACCAGAAGATGTTTAGAACAGACAGCCCACAGCTAGCACTGTGGGATTGTAAAAATAAGCGAGTAAGTTCAGTCTCTTACAAAAGTCCTCAGATTACTAATGCAGAATTTGTAGCATTTAAGCATGTCAAAAAGATTCGCATTTGATTAAATATATATTGGAATTCCCCATGGAAATGAGGCTGGTGGACTCGGCATACTTGTGCTTTATCTGTTCTATATTAGTTATTTATAAACATCATTCTCCAGGTGGGAGGTATGATTTTGACGGCAATCATTAACAGAAATAATGTAAGTCAAGGAAGGCGTGACATCAGTATGCTCGATTTACCTAAACTGGCTAAAGAGCGATTCGGCGAGATAGAAAAGTTTATGACAGATATTATGGAGAAGTTCGCAGACCCAGATTGTTATGGGTTAGTTTTCATAAGGTAGACTGAGAATCACAATTGACCAATGACGGCTCTTTGGCAACAGCCTACCCAACCATATGATTGATGCAGTATAGATATGCAATTGTTGTTCAGTTTTAACTGCATTTTCTAAGCCAACGGGCATGACCTTGTGTCAGGAACTTCAATAAGCTGCACACGCTACCATGTTGTGTCCAGTAAAGATTGCCTCATTCTAAAGAAACGCGGAAAATATATGAGATAGATTTCATTTAATGAAGGGTTCGTAATTATGCAGAGGTAGGTAGGTTAAAAAAATTTGAACTCGACGATTTGATGATAATGCAACATTGACCAGCTGGACTGGAAAAATAGCCAGTAAATTTATTGTTGTATACAAATAACATTAGTTAAGCTGAATGTTGTGGGATTCTTCTTTATGCTTTCTGATACACTTTTGTTTTTTAGGACTGACAAACTTGTGGCGCTATATGCACTTTACATAGACGAAGACTACAGGAAGAAGGGATTATCTTCGAAAATGATGGAGGCCGCAACAGCAGCCTGTCATGAGAATCTGAGTATCAATGTATTTTTAGGCGTCTCCTACAGCCCATACTCTATAAGAGCTGCAAAGAAGATTGGCTTTACAGAGCTATTTGTTAAGAAGTTCAAAGGTAACCTTGCTGCCTATGAGCTAATGTCAGAGGAAAATAAACTTACACATGACAGGGCCACGGTTTTAGTTAAAGTGCTTAAGAAAGCTCAAAACAGGTACAAATTAAAATGCAGATTATAGCATCAATCTAGTTATAACTCATTAAAAATATTTTTGAGAGTTATTATAGTATTTACATTTGCGATATATGATATAAAGGTGCAGCCAATGGAAGATAACTCATTTTTCTACCAAACACATAGCTGCAGTATAGTGGTTGATATGTTTGTGAAGCAACAAACCTTCTACATAAGTTTCCAGGCTGCTATATCTAATCTACTCCAGAATTGTAATAGCAAGGGGTCGCAGGGCCCTGGGTCTTCAAGCTTTGAAGTCAATCATATTGTTCACAGATGTCCCAGTGTAAAAGGAGTTGCTCTTCAACTCAATTTTCTTCAACTCTCATTTAAAAACTGCCACACCTGGTCATCAACTATTATTGTTATATTTGTGTCACCTATACATAAAAGCGCTAATCCACAACTATGTATGCTAATCTCTAATATGGCATTTGAAGCAAAGCTGAAAGACCATCAGGCCTGCAACTACATAATATATGAATTTCCCTAGAAACTTGTTGGACAAATGTGAAGTTTTGTTCTTTGTCTATTGGATTAATCTACTTTAGAATTAAATAACATAAGATACAATATTTCCTAACTTACAAATTGGGGTATTCCTAAGCGACTATCTCTGCTGGCGACAAGGGACAACTCCTAAAACCTTGGCGCTAATATTCACCCGATAACACACTAAGGGATTATGGCATGGTAGATTTCAGTCAAAACATGTAATATCTCACAAATTGATACCTTTACATATTCTCAGAAAAGGAGAGCACTGTGTTAGATTGTAAACCGCATGATTAAATATACTCCGAAAATCCATAAGGGTTGATGGGGATTTACAAACTGAGGGGTTAGGTGGAGATGTAGGACATTTAAACCATAAGAAAGAGAACTGAGCTCTGTAAACAAATTTCATCTGGAAAGCGCCGGAAACGACATAGTGCAATCCATCACATATTCCTGGAAAGGAAACCGTAAATTGCTACCCATCACATATTCTCAGAAAAGGGGATTTCGATCTGCTGTGCAACAACCCAGGGGACTGATGCATAAATGTTTATGAGCTTCATGAAAGCCTATCCGGATTAGCTGCTATCTAATTATAAAGTGAACCACTATCAGGAGAAGACTTATTGACACGAAGCTCATGCAATTGTGATAAAGGTACAATGGAGACTGTGGACTGTATAGTGGATCAAGAGCATGCAAATTTATAAGCAAAGTACAGACCAACTTATGGTTTAACAAATATTGTATCGCTGATTATGGACTTCCTTGGCCGGACTCCTGAACAGGTGTGTTCTTAATTAATGTAAATACATGTTTAGATGAGGGACTTGCTTCAACTAGAACTTTTGTTAGCTGTCCGTTAGATTTGATTGATCTTATATTGATTGATCTTATATTGGGTTCAGTTCAGTATCATTACTGATAGATTCGCAAAGATTAGCAAAGAAGCAGAAACCGAAGTAATTATCTTTATTTGGTAAGCAGTCTGAATGAAATTGTGAATAACAGAATGCTATCAGTTAAATACTGGTTATCAAAAGTTATTATTGAACTTTGTTCCCTGATAGTTAAAATAAAGCTATGGATACTGTCAACTGAGCTCCAATATGACTTTTAAATTCATATTCCTATTCATATTCATATACAGTTTCCTATACAATCGAAAGGCAATCAAGCTGAGAAACTGTTGGGGCTGACCACCAGATTTGTATTGATCAGAGAGCAGTTAGAGAACTGCGTTAAAAATTTAACATTGTATTTTGGTGTAATCTTAAAATATTATCATTTGGAATCTGAGCGTCTGAGTTTAGGCGTACTTTAAAAGTGAGTTGGAATAAAACCAAATACCAAGCTGTGTATTTTGAAGCTATAACTCAGTTTGATCTGGTTACTTATGAAACGTTAATAAATCAACTGAAACAGTTACAAGTGTCTCAATAATTTATCCACGTTGCACCTCCGCTTTAACAGACACTTAGGACACCTGGCTTACACTTCTGATTGGAACAACCATCTAACCATGAACAATTAACTTGGCTTTGAAGAATTTTTAACAGAAAAAATAATTGATTATCAACATAGTTATTTTATTTGTCTTTTGATGTCGAAGGAACATTTGTTTCTCCTTTGCAAAGATGCCAACAAATTTCAATAAGATTAATCTAAGGATGTAATGCAAGCCAAGTTTGAAATACCTGTCAATGCATACTTATTAAGCAATATCATTATCATACCTTTTTCAAGCTTTTGTTTCACCCTTGCAAAGATGCCAAACCATTTTAAAAAGATTTATCTAAAGAGGTAATGTAAGGCAAAAGCTTGAAGTACACGTCTATGCATACTTGTTAAGTAATACTAGATGACTTCTAGCCCTTGAAAATAATAAGATATGTTTGGATGTGAGGATTGAATGTCAGGATTGCCATTGTAATTGTCTAGAAGTGAAAATTACATTTTGTGACATCTAATAACCTGCATCATTTTGATATATTTCCTAGAAGAAGAACGGAATTGCATTAGATGTCGGCCACTTTGAACAGATCTTTGGGATTGATATCAGTGCAGAGCAGATCAACATGGCTGAAAAGCTCAACAAATATTCTAATGTCAAATTCAGGTAGTTCTAAAATTCTTAACAATAAACTAATTTTGTTATTGCCTGTAAAACTTTCCTCATGATACTATAGGGATCATAAGCCTTGAGTTCAGGTGAAATAAATCTTCAAATTACATTTAATGTTTGTATTCACGATACAAATATTGGCAAAAGTTGATCACTGTCCAAATAACACAAGTAGCTTTTTTTGTTGTTTCTGCCCTATACCCTCTCTTCCTGATTTAGCTTCTATTACTGAAAAAGGCAGCTTGGACCTAAATACTGTCCATAGCATTTCCCTAACCACAGTTATTATGATTCTGATCTGTACAGACCTCACTTGGATCAAAGACTTCCAAGTAAGTGCAATTCAGAAATACATTGCATTGAACCTGCTTCAAAACATCACAGGTCATTACAGTTTACCAGCCCTATTAATGTTAAGTCATTTTGTCATTGATAGGGTTGCAGCAGCTGAAGATCTGCCTCTAGAACATGGAACGGCAGGCCTCCTCATATCAGCTTTGTCACTTATTTGGTTTCCTGTTAAAAAACGCTTCTATGACCAGGTACTTTATTTTGTCAAGGAACACCACATTAATTGGGTAATTAGTCTGCAAATTCCAGTATGAGATGACCGTTTTGGTTCAAAGAGGCCGAAGTCCCTAAAGAGGGAAATTTTCCATCAGCCATGGTTTTGAAACAGTCTCAATTTGCCGAACACAGATGATTAAATAATTAAAAATGTCACAGCTGTTACTTTCAAGCTTTTAATTGGTACACAGTACACTTTTAACAAGCGAAATTAAAACTTAATAGTTCTAGGTTTTTACTCAGGATATCAGCATCTAAACACTATTAGGAATGACTGAAGGTAACAGAAGCTTTTAGATCTCAAGTCTGTCCCCCTCTTTATTGACGTCCTCTGCAAACAATGACGGTTGTGATGTCTGCTTGCTTATTACGTTTCGTCATTTGGCTTATGAGACAACTCTGTAATTCTCATACTTTGTCACAATAAGGGCCTTTGTGGAGTAAATAACTTATGGAGGAGCTGTATTGGTGAAGAATTTGTTCCAAACAACTAGAATTGTAATCTGATTTCTGCATCTTCTAGGTAGCCAGAGTTTTGAGACCAGGGGGTGTTGTTGCAGCCATAGGTACAAATGGGATTCAAAAAATAATTGATCACCCGAGAGAGAAAGAATTGACCATGCTGACAAACAAGGTAGAGTAGAATAAAACTTGAACAAATTTTGGTTGGTTACTAAGTTTTTCTTCATTGCTAACAGGAATTTTGCAACAATATGATAAATGTAGATTAATGTTCATGTTGCAAAAGATCGTAATTAATTTGACCGCCAATGCTGGCACTGCGGTTCAAAACCAGCGTTGGACTACCATGGTATTTCATCTAATTCTTAATCACCGATTATGAAATGAGCATGCAAGCTTTTAATGCCTTAGATTTTTGACAAAGTATGGACCTCAGAGGGTACTGATGAACAGTGCAGACACACTCTAAATGCATTCAGATCACCAGAACTTCAGATACCTTACATGGATTCTGTCAGGTAAGTTACTGCAATGTCATATTAATGATGATACACACATATATATATGATATTCAGTTATTTTGAACGTGAAAATTTAGTGAACCTGATTATAAAGCGGTGCTGACAAGCATTACTGTTTCAGAACTTGAACAAACCAAAATAATGAAATGAGGTTGGCTGAGGGCACACATCTTGTACTTGAATTTTACTTTCTCTACAGCATGTGTGTACAACATTGTCACTTTAGCAGGTACTTATGCTGGCCATTAACGACAATGTCAAATAGATGAAGCCATACTCATTACCATTCACCAGGTAATCAACTATCTGAGACACCTCATACATGTTGGCTGTCCCTACACTCAGGTATAAAGCTTGACAATCATTTACATTATCTTTGTTAACTTTCAGAAATGAAAACATTCCTAATGATAAAGTGGTTACAATTGGAGAGTATTTCAAACTGCTTGAAAGCATCACCATTGTCTACAGGCTTTTGAATAGAAACGAACAGAACAGATCATGGCGGACAAACATAATCTCGAAGTGAGTTGTACAAGACATTCTGCTCTTTTGAGGCATATGACTAACCTGTCACTATGTAGGTCAGGAGGGGGTAGCAGTCCAATTTCCTGGAAAAATATAGGGGGCATAATATCTGCCCCCTGTCCCCCCAGAAGAACGGCATGCTTCCTACATATCAACAGAGATCAAAGATCAAGCCACAAATGCAACACTGGGTTTATTGAAAAGGGTGTTTAAACTTCTAACTATATGTGCGAAAATTCTGCTTTCTTGAATGCATGCATACAGTTTGATTGATGTAATTATGGGTATCGCTGCTCGTTTCATGCATTGTCAGATAAGCCAGGACTCTGATGATATAGCATTTGTTATTCTTACAATCCATCATATCGCAAAATTAACCTGGAATCGTGTGCTGTGTTTTTAACACTGTGGGTTAGTTCTGTTTCTTATTTTTCAAACGAGCCATAAAACACTGAATGTTCAATTTCTTTGGATTGTAAATCAACAACAATATTCTGATCACTTTTTCATCATATCGGGAACTAAATTATACACAAACTTCTTACATTGAGAGCAACTCAAGAAAATCGGATTGTGAATTGAGCAAAGTATATCGTTGGACATATCTTGATCAGTGGATTGCATAAGCATTATCCTGTCTAGGGAGTATATTAAGTCTATGGTATATCGGTTCAAATTGATCATAGCTACTCAATTTTAGATTTTGTGAGTTATATGGTGATGGAACACTGAGATGTCACCATTAAAATACAGAATAGACTATGTGTTACTAATGAGAAGAAAGCCAGTCATAAATAAAGGTACAGACAATTCTTAGTCAAGCCTGAGATATTCGAGCTATGCCGTAGTGTTTATCATTGCACACAAGCCACGGTCTCTTAAATATTCACAACAATGCATAACACCCTATTTAATGTCTCTTTTGAAGTGTGCCCTCCGGCCCCTACTAAGTTGACTGCACACACCTCAATTAAACTATATAAAATGACACTATATTATATGTTCCATTCAAAAACAGCTTGTCAACATACCTGAGGATTTCATATTCGTTGGTGAAACATGCAAGATCTACGTTTACCATTGACTGGTTATTTTTTTACTCAGTCAAATGGCAAAAGTTACAACATAGAAATCCTGAACATGCAACACATATATTCAAGTACTGATACCATTACCAGCGAGCTTTCCTCACAATTTTAACCTGTTTTTCATCACATAGAATAAATTGCCACTTTAAAAGAACTGCTTCAAACCATGGCATTTCAGGGTATGTCATGGAACTATTCCGGGACTGATGCATGAATGTTAATGAACTGCATGGAAGCCCTCTGGGTAAGCTGCTATCTCATTATAAAGTGACCCGCTATTGGGAGAGAAATTATTGTCACAACTTTTATCCAATTGTGATAAAGGTACAATGGAGACTGCGGATTGTATAGTGGATCAAGAGCATGCAACTTTATACGCAAAGTACAGACCAACTTATGGTTCAACAAATGTTGTATCGCTGATTATGAACTTCATTGGGCGGACTCCTGAACAGGTGCGTTTTGAATTTAGTGTAAATCTATACTTAGACGAGGTGCTCATTTTAATTAGAACTTTTGATAGCTGACTGTTAAATTTGATTGATTCAAAAAGATTGAAGCTTACAAAATCTATAGCTCAGTTTGATCCGGTTGCTTAAAGTATTAAATAAATCAACTGAAACAATCACAAGTATTTATAAAAAAATTATCAACGCCGGTCCCTCCATTGTATTGAATATTTAAGACACCTTGCTAATAGTTCTGATTGTAGCAACCGGTATCCGGTCATTATCCCAATGTCATTTTCCAACCAAGCCATTTTCCCACCTCTCGCTATCCCACCAAGCCAAAATCCCATCAAGCCATATTCCCACTGAGCTATTTTCCCACCAGAACACTTTCCCACCAGGACGATTTCTCACTGATCCATTTTCTCACCAGGACGTTTTCCCACCAATCTGATTTCCCAACATGACATTTTCTCACCAAGCTGTTTTCCCACCTAGACAAATTCTCACAGCGCCATTTTCCCACCTGGACGTTTTCCCATCGATCTATTTTTCCATCCGGACGTTTTCCCAATTGCAATTTTCCCACTTTTGCATTTTCCAAATGATCTTTCTGTTGTTGTTGTTGTTGTTGTTGTTGTTGTTGTTGTTGTTGTTGTTGTTGTTGTTGTTGTTGTTGTTGTTTGTTTCTGTTCTTTCTGCTGTTTTTCAGGCACTAAAACTGTTAGGTTAAAGTGATGTAAAAGTCTAGTCATAAAAGTTTTGTTGTTCCTTTTTGTTCTAGAATAGAGTCCCAATGTCTACGATTGTTATCATTGGTGTTGAAAATGCATTTCAAGGTTTTGAAAATGACTTGAACAGTTTTCTCATGATTTTTTACAACTTTGCTCTTTTACGATGCCTTGTAATAATGCATAGTTGTGTTCACCTAAGGAACTCTTGTCAGATTTATGAAGGCGCTTGTTTGTGAACAGAAGATGCACACACCAGCATATGATATGTTCAAATTCTTGGGTGTATGACCTGATATGCCAATTTGTATTTTTAACAAGAATTTTATCTCAAATAAATATTTTTGCTTTGGATTCTTGTTGGGGATTGGATGAAATTATTAAAATTATTGGTTTTCAGTCAAATCGCTATAGTCTTCTGAAGTGCCGAGGAGGGGCAGCATAGCTATCTCATACCTTCAAAATTTTTCGCGAAATCTATATCAAAGTATGAATTTCTATGCATGCGGGACATGAACACCGGTTCCCACTCACTTCTCACACTGCATGTTGTTTAATTGAATAAATATAGCATGGTGATGTATGAAATGCTTTGAAAAAATCAAGATCAAGACATCCGCGTGTAATCAGCCTGATGTTGAAACTGTCATGAGGCTGGTCAATTATATTGTTTTATTGCATCTTTAGTAAGTCGTTTTGATACCAAAATGGCCTAATAAATGTAAAATGAAATTTGCTAGTGGGAAACAGGTTTTTTGTTATTAACTTATAATTGCGGTAATAATACGAAGAATGTTTTCCATTAGGAGTCAAAAACATGATGAAGAAAGAACATAATTGTAAGTACCGAAAGTGAAAATGAATTAATTGTGAATGTCAGTGATATTTTGAGCCAGTTATTGCTTAAAAGAGGAAAAACATTGTTTTTATCTTAACTTGTGTTGCAGTTTGTTATAGTTGGTGGGAATGAGATTTGCTAGAGGTGTTTACGCGCAATTAAGTAAAAAAGGATCTAGAAAAGAGAAATCAATGATGAGATGACCTGCGTTTGCTGAGAACAGATGCATGGGACATTTCTCAAGTTTATTACCCTAAAAAAGATTAAACAGAAAATACCTTATAAGTTGAATGACACCAGCCTTGTCACGGGTACAAGGGTTTAGGTTTTTTATTGGTTCAAACCAAAAAAAACCTAAACCCGTGACCGTGTGACAAGGCTAGAACAACACTAGTATATCAGTAGCAAATTATAACATGGTTTAACAGAACTTATTTGCTCTTTGAATTCCATAGAAAAGAATTGAGAGGATTGGACCATCTATTCATTTGTGCTTGAAATTCATTCATAAACAGGTACCATGGTTGCAAAAGCAATTAATTAATTCATTGAGAACTGTTATGCCTGTCGGTTCGGCATAATTAGTACTTGTGGTTGTTTTCCGACATTGATTATGCTGCCACAATCGACGATTAATAAGAAATGAGACCTTTGACAATTTTCTCTACATATTGAACAAAACTGAAGTCGCCTGCCCTTGAGAACATAAATTAGTATCCCATTAAAATGACAAAATTAAGATATCATTGAAATTAAAACAGAGTTGTCCTTTTTGCAATGGCAGACTTCAATCATAACAATGTGCTAGAAAGTAAACAAGGTGGCAGAAAATATTATCTCAATGGTTACTCTTATATTAAAAAAAAAACCACTGCCACATCAGTGTACTGGAGCTGCAGTGAGAAGGGAAAGTGGAAATGCACTGGAACACTGAAAACATCAGTGGACCTTGAGATGCCAGTGGTAAGTCTGCTTTGATTGATTTAAATATTCTTCTTGGATCAACTATTGAAGAAATTTTTTGTAGGTTCTGTAAGACATGTGCCAATACAGCACCTACCACACGTGACACCACACACCTACATGACCCGCCAGCACCTGTTTGTCAATGCCCCTCCAGAACAGCATAGAATTCTGTAATTAAAGGATATTATTTCTGTTTCTAGTGCTATCAATTATTCAGCGTTTCAAACTTTCTGTCACAGGAGATGAAAGCTCACACACACGATCCCGATGAGCAACAATACCATGCAACCAAGGCTAGAATGTCAGTAAAACAGAAGGCTATAGACACAAGGGATAAACCAGCAGAAATCACACTGGATGTATTGACGACAATGCCAGATGAAGCCCAGGAGGTAAATATAATATAAATGTAACCATCCAATATCCAGCCATGAAGGTTTGGTGATGAAAATTGTCCAGTCATAGCAGAAGGATTGGGGGGGGGGGGGGGGGTTCTATGAAGTGCTTTCTGAAAATCTTAAATGTTGGCTTAAATAATCCCTTTAAAAAAGGTACAGCTTGGTTTCTAAAACAGAACTTCCTCAGTCTTGTTCGGTGTGGGTAATATAAAGGATCTTGAGGGGTATTTGTCTAAAGTCATAGGTGGATTGTTTAGATGATGATCATCTGAAGGTATTTCGTTTTAGGTCTAGATTCGCAGAGTTCATTTATTTTTTTGGCTGTTTGTGCCACTAAGTTTGAAGGCTATACGGGCATGACGGTTTAGATCTTTGAGATCATTGGCTGTTTGGTGTTTGAAGGTTTGCAAATGGAATGAGATGGCACTCTCAATTAATGCCTCGTAGGCTAGCTTGATGGTCTTAGTGCCGACAACTAGTTTTGATAGTTTCTTTATAATATCTAGACGTTTGCTGATTTTATTTGTTACTAGATTTGTACTTTTGGAGAATTTAAGTTTCTCTCCACTTGTTCAATAATTTTCTGTTTGAGTGGGTCTGGGTTGGGTTTATGCCATTTTTTTGTATAGAGCAGCTCTTTGGTTTTGCTAGAGTTGATGATTAGATAGTTTTGATCACACCAGGAGGCGATGTTGTAGACTTCAGCTTGCATTTGGAGTTTGCCCCTCTATTCATATGTTGCAGTATAATTGTATTGTCATCGTGTTTTAGAATGGAGAAGTTGGTTTGTGATGTATGCATTGTCTCAACATACAGAGTAAACAGAATACGAGATAACACACAACCCTGTGGCGAACAAACTGATGTTTCTGCTGGTGTTGATACATCGCCGCAAAAGGTTACGGTTGTGTTCTGTAGGCCTATGTGAGAAAACTGAAAATCCAGGTAGTGATATTAGAGTGAACGCTTTGATCTTTCAGTTTCTCAATCATGAGGGTGCTGTCAATGGTGCTAAATGCACTGCTAAAGTCAATGAAGACTGTTTGTGTATAAATTTTGGCATTCAGGTCAAGAGTTGAAGGACCTACCGACAATATCATGTGACATGACTTAGAATCTAACCCATGAAATTTAAGATGGTACCTGAAACAGCTGCAGGGCAATATCCAGGAAAAAAACACTCACGGTGGTAGAAGACTCGCGAGTAGACGGGGAGGTGGACCACATTTAGCATTTATTTATATGTTCTTATCTCTTTAGCTGGTCATCGTGTTGGCTCGAATCGGTATGGTTGGTCAAGAGTCAGCACATTGCCTATGAGTTGCAGGATCAACATTTTCGAATTTACGACAATATTGAAGTATAAATGAGAATGAGTATGACAACGACGGTCAAGAACGCCAGTAGCCAAGAAAACCCAAAAGAGATAATTTTTAAAACTTCTTCACAAACACATTGTGTTTTTGCCGATTTTGGTGGTTGTATATATTGGTGGGTGCTAAGGTATTTAGATGTACCCATGCTGGGGAGAGCCGTGAGCTGAAAAAAAATAGATAGACAGGGAAATTTTGCCATAATTACTAGTTGAAGTTGTCAGCCTCCTTTAAAAGAGCAGACAACTGAAAGCATTGAAGCTTAGTATCATAGGTAACGCTTTGAGAGAGTCTAATCCTAAGATTTAACTTGAACTGGCACTGTAGGATCAAAATCATATATCTCATTGGGATCATCCTTTTAATTATGAGTCTCATTTTGAAGGAACCTCCATCAATGAAGATGGACCTGTCCAACAGAGCTACCAATGTCCACCAAACTGCAAGTTTACAGATTGAAGGTTGAATTATTTGAATTATTATCTTTCAAGGAGAAAAGCACATGGTGATACTTTTGTACTTTTAGGCACTAGGCAGTGCGAATGCATTAAGGAAGGTTGTGTCCAGAAAGAGACGACAGGCCTTGCCCCCTCTGCCCAACAATATGGAGGAACTGGTGTTTGATCCTGATATTTGGAAACTTTTGAAGACGATCCACAAAGATTCGTTCTCTACGATAACAGAAACCAGGGAGCCAGGACAGTTATCTTCGCTTCTAATGAGGCATTACAGTACCTTTGCACTCAAGATAGATGGTTCATGGATGGGAATTTTAATCTATCGCCAGCTAACCTCCAGTTTCAGCAGATTTATGTCATCAGATGCCCTATCGGAAACACATCCACCACATGTGTTTTTATGTTTTGCTGCAGCTAAAAACTGCAGCAACCTACATAGAACTGTTAGAAACTGTACTGATAGAATGTCCGAACAGAGATTATGTCCCCAATCCTCAATTCATTCATATGGGCTATGAAATGGCAGTCATCAATGCTGCAACTCTTCTGCTGTTAAATGCTGCAATCTGTGGCTGCTTTTACCATCTTTGTCAGGTAAAATTGGTTCAAAAAATCTGCATAACTGCATACTGTTACCTAGTACAGGTGGGATTATCACCAACAACATCAGATTAAGCGTTTATAATTGTTGTCGGAGGACAGCTTTGAAAAACATATCCTGTGAAATTCAATCCACTGCTATGGGTATGACCATGACACCCCATTTAAACTTAACAGGTGGATCGTCAGCTGCGAGCAGTTTTTCCATTTTAGATATTTTCATTTTTTTTGGTTTTTCGACTATTTAACAGTCCACATGGAGGAGGATTCAGCGGTTAGGGCTGGTTGACCTTTACTCTCGAGAGGAAGCAGTGAAGCTATTCTGCGGGTCAATAGATGCACTAGCATTTCTGCCTCTGCGGCAAGTGAAGGCTGGAATGGCATTTCTACGCCAAAATATACCAGACAATGCACCAGGTATGTATATATTACTTGCGCATACACGCTCCAGTGTATGATAAATGCAAAAATGAAATTCAGTTGTACCCCTACCTAATCTTAATATGATATACTGATACGAGTAAGAGAGCGCTCCTTGATTAAGTAGGTTTTTCAATTAATATAAAAACGGATGGTCCCTATTTCCTCCATCCGCTTGCAAGGCAGTTACTCCCAAATTCAAGTGTTACCCAACAATAACCCCATCAATGTGATTTAAATATGTCACATGATCCTTCAACCAGTCAGCCAGCGCTTGTCTTAATTAATTGATTTATTTATGTAACTAAAACCTGTTAGCAAAGTTGTATTTACCGGAGTTCAACTAAATTGTATGAGAGAAACTTCTCAGCTTGTAATGTCCTTTCTCCATTATTGTATTTGTGGTACTTCTACATAATTTATTATGATTTATTTTGCAGGCTTGGAGCAGCTGCTCGACTATTTTAATCGAGTTTACATAGGGAATGTCGATAATCCAGCAACTTTCCAACCAGAGATCTGGAATGTCCACCAGGCAACATTAACAGACAACCCTCGTACAAATAACCAGACAGAAGGATGGAACAACAGGTACAAAATAACTTGCCTTCTACCATAATAACCCATCTATTATGTAGACTGAAATTAAAATCCTACTTTCATCATTGACCACCAGACTCATCTAAACTGCAGTACCGCTAGAAATTACTTAATGAACGAAAATCTTTCCAAACTCTGCCTGCGATTGTCACTACCAGCAACCTGGGAATTGTAAACGTGCCAACAGGTATGGATGTAAACATTAGCTAGATTTCAGCTAGTTCGGGGGTGACCTAATATATATTCCCCTCAATTTTAAATTACTTTAGGTGGAAGTTTATGTTAAGTTAAGAACGTCAGTAAATGTAAGCTACCAATAAATTTCACTAATCAAAGCTTGTGCAAAAGTGTGAGTTTTTCCTCATGTGAATATTTTCCTGTTTTTATTTAATTGTTAATAATGATAACACTAATTTCTTATTCAGATTCACCCACATCACAGAAGGACCACACCCACCTATCTGGTCATTAATAGAAAACATGCGTAAAGAAGATATGGCTGCCCGTCTTGATATTCTAAACGCTGGACATAATTTGGTTCGCTGATCAAAAAACGCTTCTATGACCAGGTAATGTATATGTACCTGTTTATAATGGGCCGTGATGTATTTAACCTAAAGACTGATTTCCAACTTTATTGAAATGTCCAACCTTCAAGCTATACACCATATTGGCTTAATTTTTTGATAGGATACATAGGCTATGAGTAATCTGGGTTTTTTAAAATGAGTTTTATCGTCTAGATTTTCGTTTGACAATTGATCGACATCTGGTCATCAAAATTAGGAAGTGTCCGTGTACTGTCCCAAGTCACACATAAATCTATATGATATAACACATTTTAAAAATTCAGATAATGTCCTTTACTTTAGATCTTTAATACATGCGTGCAGATGGGCCTAGTTCACCGAGTAGACACTCTCTTGATGGCTGTAGAGCACCAGAGATGCAGATACCCTACATAAAATCTGTCAGGACTCAGGTATGCTGCTAATTTGTGTTTGAATTTGAAGGTGAATATTTAACAAGCAGACCCTGCAATTATTAGTTATAAAATAATCAATTGGATTTGGTGAGCTCATTGGTATCTTAAAACCTTGGCTAAAAGCCCTAAAAGGAATGATGAATTTTGTATGTAGCTTTATTTCGACTACGGAACCATTTAGATGTGGAGACATTCAAAATTACCATTATTAGTCTTCTGGTATAAAAAAAATGGAGAGAGCGTCAAAAGTATAATATGAATATTTTTTCTGAAATAGAAAAATTGTAAAAATCTTAACGGCATTAGGCCAGAAGCAGCCTAGCTGTAACTGCTCTATAAAATAATGGCACGGACAATTTTTTATGGCAGGAAACTGATCGCATATTATACTTCATTGATGTTTCTTCTGTAAAATTCACAGGGTGTACCCAGTTGTAGTGGTCATATTTAGAAATTAAAAGGTGTTTTGTTTTTGCATTATATGTGTGGGGACATAACTCCTATTCTGTGTAATCTTACTAATCTAATCTTCAGGGAGTTCCAGGTTGAAACTGCATTGTGGGGATTTTGTTGACTTGCTAATTTATTTACCAAGTAAACTTGCAGAAGTCTGCTCGTGTTAGATCAGGACAAATTTGAAATTTTCAATAAGTATAATGTCAGATCTTTATGAGGTTAGTATGATACTGTCTTGCAGCAGCATATCCGCAATATTTCTCAAAATTGCATATAATAAGTGAAATGTTAAGAACTCAATAAAAGGTGTTTCTAGGGTGGAACAACGTGGTGAATCCAAAATTAAGGTCGTACGCAGTCGTAGCGATCATGTCAGCGGCAGCACGGCAGCATATCCTCATTTCTTCTAAAAATTGCTTTTAATGAGTGAAATATTAAGAGTTTAAATAAAAGGTGTTTCAAGAGTATAAGAACGTGCTGAATATAAAGAAATAGGGTGTAACCTAGAACAAGTTTTATCCAATTGCCTGCATGCCTATTGCTCCCGATCCACTGGTCACGCCGCGGCGTGACCAGTGGATCGGGAGCCACAACTCGGAATGCAGGCAAATGGACCAAACTTGGTCTAGTGTACCCAGTCGTAGGAATCATGTCAGCAGAAGATCGGTAGCGCGGCAGCATATCGCAATTTTTCTCAAAATCGCTAATAATGAGTGAAATGTTACGAGTTTAAAACAAGGATATTTCTAGGGTAGAACAACGTGCTGAATCAGAAAACTGAGAGTGTTCCCGGTTGTAGCAATCATGTCAGCGGCAGCGCGGCAGCATACCTGCAATTTTCTTCACAATCGGTTAGGTAAGTGAAATGTTAAGTGATTAATATGGTCAGCAGGAAACACGACTATATGTATGATTTTAACAAGATATTATATCATATCATTTTACAGGTGGTAAGCGACAGCACTACATCTCAACGAGAACAAGACTAAAAGCAGCCTAGACATAAGACTGCTCAAAACATGATAGCGTGAGACAAATTTGATGTAGGAAAAAGTGTGTACCCAGTTGAAGAGGTCAGCCGCAGCACTACTGCATATCCCAAATATTCACACTATCGATATGTGATTAGTGGGAAGTCAAGAGTTTGATGCAGTTGGCACAAGTCAAGACTATAGTAATGGGTTCTACATTGTATATGTTTTATCATTGCATGAGATGGTTGATGAGAGACAGCGCTACCGCATATCCCCGTATCATGTCATTAGCATGTTAGGAAAGTATGCGAAGCTGGCATATCTAAGTTTTTCAGACTCGGACAGTTTGGCTTCTTTCTGAAAAGTGAGGCACTCATTGAACTCTTTGCTCATGTGTTATGCAAAAGATATCCAGCCAAAAAATGACATAAGAGGCAATTGAAACGTCAAAAATGTTGTTTGTAATTGCCCCAAGAAGATAGTCAGCGTCTTTAATTGTTGAGGATGAGTTAGTTTTCAGAGACTATATGTATAGCAGCCAGCCCAATACCGTGCCTTTTGGGTTGCCATTTTTGGTCTTCAGGGTCGAGCTGGTATGTGAGCCAAGCTGTATACATTATGTGCGCTCTGAAAGAACGCTATGTACGATAGACACTAGATTCTTGTTGGTACAGTGCTCAGCCAGCTTCTCTACTAGTTTTGATTTGTCCATCCTATCAAGTGCCTTTGACATGTCTAAAAAACCTACAGGGATGGATTTGGCATTTGGTTGATCTATCCTTTCAGTCCATTTGTCAACAGTGGTCATGATAGCATCGGTAGTCGACTTGCCCTTTTGGTATGCAAACTAATTGATGGCATAGCAACCAAAAAAAACACTGACAAAACTTCGGAAATACTCTCCAGTTTAATGGAAGCTAGTGTGTATAACATGTTCTTTAACCTATTTTCAGTGTTTTGGCTGGAGAGGAGTGCATGTTTTGGACCAAATAAAGCTGGTTTAGCTACAAAAATCCGAATATCTCAACATGTAAAGCCATAATCAACAATCGCTTCGATCAAAACCTAGACAATCTCCTGCTGTTCACCATGCTGACAACAAATTTGACTGAAATCTTTCTGAATTTCTGAATTTTGGCTGGAAAATTTTGACCTATCTGTTACAGTGGTGACAACCAGGATCTGTAAGCTGGTAAGATTATTGATGGAAGTGACAGTACAAGACCAAAATGGTATAACAAATTGGAAATTTTAGTTTCTGCATTAGTGGGGTCGCATGTAATAAGGGGTCAGAAATGGCCCTATTACTATAGCAAAAATCAGTTTCAAGTCTCGAAAACAGGAGGCCTAAAATCATAAAGTTTCACTAAAATGTCACTCCTCCAGTTAGTGCCATGACTCCTCTATATGGTGAAAGCATAAACTAATCAAATACCTCAAAAACAAGGCACAGAGGGCTCAATTTAAAAAAGGCACATTTTGCCCTAAAATAAACTTCCTGAGGTCACTGCGACTCAACGTCAAATATTTGGAAGGTTTCAACTGTGAAAATTACTATTAGACATGATCACCAAAACGATATTAAAAATTTTTAAAAAGAGATATATCACATTAAAGGAACCACTTATTAGGTAATTTGAGTTGCTATGCAACAACCAAGGGGACTGATGCATAAATGTTTATGAACTTCATGAAAGCCTATCCGGATAAGCCTCTTTTCCATTATAAAGTGCACCACTATCAGGAGAAGACTCATTGACACGAAGCTCATGCGATTGTGATAAAGGTACAATGGAGACTGTGGACTGCATAGTGGATCAAGAGCATGCAAATTTGTACGCAAAGTACAGACCAACTTATGGTTCAACAAATATTGTATCGCTGATTATGAACTTCATTGGCCGGACTCCTGAACAGGTGCGTTCTTAATTAATGTGAATCCATGTTTAGACGAGGGACTTGCTTCAACTAGAACTTTTGTTAGCTGTCTGTTAGATTTGATTGATCTTATATTGATTGATATTATATTGGGTTCAGTTCAGTATCATTACTGATAGATTCACAAAGATTAGCAAAGAAGCAGAAACCGAAGTAATTATCTTTATTTGGTAAGCAGTCTGAATGAAATTGTGAATAACAGAATGCTATCAGTTAAATACTGGTTATCAAAAGTTATTATTGAACTTTGTTCCCTGATAGTTAAAACAAAGCTATGGATACTGTCAACTGAGCTCCAATATGACTATTAAATTCATATTCCTATTCATATTCATATACAGTTTCCTATACAATCAAAAGGCAATCAAGCTGAGAAACTGTTGGGGCTGACCACCAGATTTGTATTGATCAGAGAGCAGTTAGAGAACTGCGTTAAAAATTTAACATTGTATTTTGGTGTAATCTTAAAATATTATCATTTGGAATCTGAGCGTCTGAGTTTAGGCGTACTTTAAAAGTGAGTTGGAAAAAAACCAAATACCAAGCTGTGTATTTTGAAGCTATAACTCAGTTTGATCTGGTTACTTATGAAAGGTTAATAAATCAACTGAAACAGTTACAAGTGTCTCAATAATTTATCCACGTTGCACCTCCGCTTTAACAGACACTTAGGACACCTGGCTTGCACATCTGTTTGGAACAACCATCTCACCATGAACAATTAAATTGGCTTCGCAGAAATTTTGTTACAGAAAAAATAACTGATTATCAACACGTATATATGTTTATATTTTATATGTGTTTTGATGTCGGAGAAACATTTGTTTCTCCTTTGCAAAGATGTCAAAAAATTTCGATAATATTAATCTAAGGTGATGTAATGCAAGGCAAGTTTGAAATACCTGTCAATGCATTCTAATTAAGCAATATCCAAATGACTTTTAGCTACGGAGGTTGTTAAAACGGGTCATAAAGAAAGAGAAAAATGGCACGTTTCAGTGTTTATGATATTTCATTGGCCTAAAAATAGCTATTATAATAAAATGATGTGCATAGTACCATGCCAAGTGTTTGTGGAATGTTTCGGATTCAAAAAAATTAAAGCTTACAAAATCTATAGCTCAGTTTGATCCGGTTGCTTAAAGTATTAAATAAATCAACTGAAACAATCACAAGTATTTATAAAAAAATTATCAACGCCGGTCCCTCCATTGTATTGAATAGTTAAGACACCTTGCTAATAGTTCTGATTGTAGCAACCACCTAGCAATTTAGAATGGAATGGGCCTTGCAGAAATGACATGAAATAACTCATTATCAACACTTTTGAGTCAAGCTATTGCTATCGCCTTTTTCAAGCTTTTGTATCTACCTTGCATCATTTTGATATATTTGAAGAAGCGCGGAATCGCATTAGATGTTGGATGTGGCCAGGGGCAGATAATTCCAGAAATAGTCAACCACTTTGAACAGATCATCGGGATTGATATCAGTGAAGAGCAGATCAAACTGGCCGAAGAGCTCAACAATTATTCCAATGTCAAGTTCAGGTAGTTCTTAAATTCATAATGATAAACTGATGTTGTTATTGCCTGTAAAACATTTTTCACATGATTATACTGATGGTCCAAAAACATAAGTCGCGATTAATTTTGTTATTATTTCTTGTTATCGCTCTTGCCCATAGACATAAAAACAAACCCTGACAGCATACTATATGGGTTGAATGTGCTGTAACGACCAGTTATTCCATTTACGCTGTGCGGCTATCATTTTTAACAATGAAAAAGGGGATTGTTATAATGATTGAAGAATATCCCATACCTCACTGCAGACCCATTGTGTTTTTGATGCTGAATTTTAAACAACTACCCTAATGTTAACTGTCATACCACTCCACGCAATGGGGTGATATATAAGTGTTAGGCAAGGTCTAATGAGGATTTCTGTCATTGAAAGGGTTGCAGCAGCTGAGGACATTCCCCTAGAAGATCAATCTGTTGACCTTATCACATCAGCTCTGTCAATAATATGGTTTGCTGATCAAAAACGCTTCTATGACCAGGTATTTATCTATTCAGCGCTTTACTCCTGTTATCAATTCAGGCTCAGAATTGTAGCTGACACTGTGAGATGTTTGTCTAGTTTAAGTTAGGCAAAGATCCTAGGAGTAATTACAAGATATGAAATACTCAGAGTGGCCACCTGCAAGTTTTCACTGCACAGAAATAAATAGTAGTTAATATTATTGCTGAATCTTCTGAATTAATTCACTAAATAATTTCAACAAAAGCATGCACACGCCAATCTCCGCTGACCGTATGTGACAAGGCTAGAATTATTGCAAGTTTCTAATCTGAAATGCCTGAAAGGAACTGAACCTGACCTGTTAAATCTCAAATCTACTATCGGAGCTTTTCTGTTATATCCTACATCAATATAAAACTGCAGTATCAAGGTTGATTAGCCAATCCATTTTTAAATTAAATGCTTCATCCTTATCGCATCCCATACGACCAGCAGCAGCTTCGTTCTTGACTATGAAAAAACTCTTGTTATGTATTACCTGTACATAATTGCCATTCTTTTGTAACAATAAAAGGTGTGAGCTTAGTTATGTGAAAAACACCTTTTTTTTCTATATTTGAAGAACTTCAATCAAGGTGATTTCCTGTTTAAACCACTGCTGCCACAAAGTCAAATGTGTGCTTATCGAATTCTGTATAGCTTAAAACAAATAAAATGAGGCTGCAATCTCAGATTTGTCACCTAATGGGCAAATAATTTGCACAAACTGATCATTAAAATTGGGGTATGAAAATAATTATCTACTATATCATGTGCAGTGGTTACCGTTTTGCAGACCTGGGTCCAAGTCATGGTATGTCAAGTCATCTCCAAGTCAAGTCAAGTCAAAGTCACGACTTGACTTGACTTAACAAAATTATGACTTGACTTGACTTGATGTCGAAAACAAATAGACAACACTTGACTTGACTTAACGAAAAATTGACTTCGACTTGGCTTGACTTGGGAGTTGTCCTGACTTTGGTCAAGTCAACATAAGTCAATGTGTGAAATTTTATAACATAATGTAGAAAGAGATATAGGAAGGATAATCATAACTGAGAACCCCAACTCTGAAACCCCAACTCCGAAACTGAAAACCCAACTTCTCAGCTATGGGTAAGTAGTCAGAGTTCCTGCCTTACATATTAGTTGTCCTCTCTTGTTGTCTTGTAATCAGTAAAATGAAAAATGTATCCCATGATGCAATATTAATATAGTCTGATCATATAGTGCAGGTTTATTCACAAGACTGCTTGTATCATCATCAACATCAACATCATCATCAGACAGAAATCCTTCTAGTCTAAGGATGTTTCACACTTTTTCTTTTTGTGCTTCTCACAACAGCAGAAGGCTGGACTTTCTTTTTTTGAAATTCACTTCCAAGCAATTCCATAACATACACCACCAATCGTGAACTGAATTTAGTTTATGGATTGCACATAATGTATTGTTTGTTTGAGGGGAGCAAATCCCGATTAGTAGAGCAACTCCTGAGGACCTAACTAACTCCTCCACGATTTGGAGTCAACCGGGATTGAAATGAATTCCGAGTTGATTTTCACTGTTAATTAGCGTGACTTTGCCATGACTTGTAAGTCACCCATCTTTGACTTGACTTGACTTACAAAAATCATGACTTGACTTGACTTGACTTGATGGCGAAAAAAATAGACACCAATTGACTTGACTTGACTTGGTGTAAATGTGACTTGACTTGACTTAGCATCGACAATGACTTGACTTGACTTGACTTGACTTGACTTGCGATGACTTGGACCCAGGTCTGCCGTATACATCTCATCAGCGAGCTAGTGCGTCAATTTCATGCCCTGATTTTGAAGATCAGTTTGTGCAGGTTATTTGCCCATTTGCCCATCTCAATTTGTTATCTTGGAGCTATACAGATTTCAATGAGCACAAATTTGCCTGAGTGACAGCAGTTAGTTTAAGATATCAACAGGGGTTCAAACGGGAACTTCTCTTTGTTGCAGTAATTGTTTCCTATATTTTTAGGCTGACAGGGTGCTGAAACCAGGGGGTGTTGTTGCAGTCATAGGTACAAATGGGATTCAGAAAATAATTGACCACCCGAGAGAGAAAGAATTGACCATGCTGACAAACGAGGTAGAGTAGAACAAAACTTGAACAAATTTTGGTTGGTTACTAAGTTTTTCTCCATTGCTAACAGGAATTTTGTAATAATAATGATAAATGTAGATTAATGTTCATGTTGTAAAAGATCGTAATTAATTTGACCGCAAATGCTGGCACTGCGGTTCAAAACCAGCGTTGGACTACCATGGTATTTCATCTAATTCTTAATCAACGATTATGAACTGAGCATGCAAGCCTTTAATGCCTTAGATTTTTGACAAAGTATGGACCTCAGAGGGTACTGATGAACAGTGCAGACACACTCTAAATGCATTCAGATCACCAGAACTTCAGATACCTTACATGGATTCTGTCAGGTAAGTTACTGCAATGTCATATTAATGATGATACACACACATATATATACATATATACATAGTGGCTATCAGTGTGTAGGGCAAATCTTTGCATTGGAGTTGTCCGACCATGTCAGGCTATTTTATCTACCATTAATTACTATTGGGTTAAGGATGCCCAACATGATTATTTTAGAGGATTTAAGACATGATTTTTTTTGTGGGTCATATAAAATGACTCCTTATTTTTGAGTGACACTTAGTTGGGGCCAAATACACACAGATGACACTTAAAAGCACAGATTTGAATCTATATATATATGTATATATGAATGACTCATTGTCCAGGGTTTTTATGGGTACAATAGTGGGATATATAATATATGACACTTTATTGCACAAATGTGTGTATATATAGATATAAATATATATGAATATATGATATTCAGTTATTTCAACGTGAAAATTTAGTGAACCTGATTATAAAGCTGTGCTGACAAGCATTACTGTTTCAGAACTTGAACAAACCAAAATAATGAAATGAAATTTCAAGGTAGGCTGAGGGCACACATCTTGTACTTGAATTTTACTTTCTCTACAGCATGTGTGTACAACATTGTCGCTTTAGCAGGTACTTAAGCTGGCCAGTAACGACAGTGTCAAATGGATGAAGCCATAGTCATTACCATTCACCAGGTAATCAACTATCTGAGACACCTCATACATGTTGGCTGTCCCTACACTCAGGTATAAAGCTCGACAATCATTTACCTTATCTTTGTTAACTTTCAGAAATGAAAACATTCCCAATGATAAAGTGGTTACAATTGGAGAGTATTTCAAACTGCTTGAAAGCATCACCATTGTCTACAGGCTTTTGAATAGAAACGAACAGAACAGATCATGGTGGACAAACATAATCTCGAAGTGAGTTGTACAAGACATTCTGCTCTTTTGAGGCATATGACTAACCTGTCGCTATGTAGGTCAGGAGGGGGTAGCAGCCCAATTTCCTGGAAAAATATAGGGGGGGGGGCATAATTTCTGCCCCCTGTCCCACCCCAGAAATACGGCATGCTTCCTACACACCAACAGAGATCAAAGATCAAGTCACAAATGCAACACTGGGTTTATTGAAAAGGGTGTTTAAACTTCTAACTATATGTGCGAAAATTCTGCTTTCTTGAATGCATGCATACAGTTTGATTGATGTAATTATGGGTATCGCTGCTCGTTTCATGCATTGTCAGATAAGCCAGGACTCTGATGATTTAGCATTTGTTATTCTTACAATCCATCATATCGCAAAATTAACCTGGAATCGTGTGCTGTGTTTTTAACACTGTGGGTTAGTTCTGTTTCTTATTTTTCAAACGAGCCATAAAACACTGAATGTTCAATTTCTTTGGATTGTAACTCAACAACAATATCCTGATCACTTTTTCATCATATCGGGAACTAAATTATACACAAACTTCTTACATTGAGAGCAACTCATGAAAATCGGATGATCAAGTTCCTTGTGAATTGAGCAAAGTATATCGTAGGACATATCTTGATCAGTGGATCGCATAAGGATGGTCCTGTCTAGGGAGTATATTAAGTCTATGTTATATCGGTTAAAATTGATCATAGCTACTCAATTTTAGATTTTGTGAGTTATATGGTGATGGAACACTGATGTCACCGTTAAAATACAGAATAGACTATGTGTTACTAATGGGAAGAAAGCCAGTCATAAATAAAGGTACAGACAATTCTTAGTCAAGTCTGAGATATAGAGTAATAGTCCTCCAAAAAGCTTGTGTAAGAGTGATTTTAAAGAAAATAACCAGAGATCATGTTTCAACCCTTTTTAAGACTTTAAATATAATGCCTTTGAATATGCTATTCCAATACTGCTCTTTAAAACTATTTTTAAGAACATTTTCGAATGAGTTTATCAACTCTCTTAAATCAGAACATGATTATAACACAAGATTAAAAAATTTACGAACAAAAAAGACCAAAAACAAGCGAGATGAGAGGTCCCTGTTGTGCCATGGTGTCAACCTGTACAACAGGTACCTTATGGGAGTAGAGACATGTACTCAGTCTGGTTCCTTAGGTGGCCTGGCGGAGCGCCTGTGGAAGGGGGGTTTGATTGTGTGCAGGTTGCGGATGTTTCGCTCTGTCGTTCCGGCAGGCGAGTGTGGCGTCGAGAGTTCTAGTCGGGCAGTCTCTGCTCTAGCTTCGTGCTATCTGACTGTCCCATTGCTTTTTAACTTTTTATATACCTTTGATACCCTTTTACTCATTCTAGTTTTTATAGTAAGCAATAAACACACATATAAGAATATTCGAGCTATGCCTTAGTGTTTATCATTGCGCACAAGCCACGGTCTCATAAATATTCACAACAATGCATAACACCCTATTTAATGTCTCTTTTGAAGTGTGCCCTCCGGCCCCTACTAAGTTGACTGCACACACCTCAATTAAACTATATAAAATGACACTATATTATATGTTCCATTCAAGAACAGCTTGTCAACATACCTGAGGATTTTATATTCGTTGGTGAAACATGCAAGATCTACGTTTACCATTGACTGGTTATTTTTTTACTCAGTCAAATGGCAAAAATTACAACATAGAAATCCTGAACATGCAACACATATATTCAAGTACTGATACCATTACCAGCAAGCTTTCTTCACAATTTTGAGCTGTTTTTCATCACATAGAATAAATTGCCACTTTAACAGAACTACTTCAAACCATGGCATTTCAGGGTATGTCATGGAACTATTCCGGGACTGATGCATGAATGTTAATGAACTGCATGGAAGCCCTCGGGGTATGCTGCTATCTCATTATAAAGTGACCCGCTATTGGGAGAGAAATTATTGTCACAACTTTTATCCAATTGTGAAAAGGTACAATGGAGACTGCGGATTGTATAGTGGATCAAGAGCATGCAACTTTATATGCAAAGTACAGACCAACTTATGGTTCAACAAATGTTGTATCGCTGATTATGAACTTCATTGGGCGGACTCCTGAACAGGTGCGTTTTGAATTTAGTGTAAATCTATATTTAGACGAGGTGCTCATTTTAATTAGAACTTTTGATAGCTGACTGTTAGATTTGATTGATCTAATATTGTGTTCAAAACCATTACTGATAGATTTGAGCTCTGAAAGAACAAACAAAAAGTCTGTCATTAAAATAAGTAAGTTCAGAGGTTGTTAAAATAGGTCAGGAAGAAAGATAAAAATGATTTGCCACGTTTCAGTGTTTATGACATTTCATTGGCCTAAAAAAAGCTATTATAATAAAATGATGTGCATAGTGCCATGCCAAGTGTTTGTGGAATGTTTCGGATTCAAAAAGATTGAAGCTTACAAAATCTATAGCTCAGTTTGATCCGGTTGCTTAAAGTATTAAATAAATCAACTGAAACAGTCACAAGTATTTATAAAAATTTTATCAACGCCGGTCCCTCCATTGTAATGAATATTTAAGACACCTTGCTAATAGTTCTGATTGTAGCAACCACCTGGCCATTTAGAATGGAATGGGCCTTGCAAAAATGTTGTTGCATATGAAATAACTCATTATTAACACTTTTAAGTCAAGCTATTGCTATCACATTTTTCAAGCTTTTGTATCTACCTTGCATCATTTTGATATATTTGAAGAAGCCCGGAATCGCATTAGATGTTGGATGTGGCCAGGGGCAGATAATTCCAGAAATAGTCAACCACTTTGAACAGATCATCGGGATTGATATCAGTGAAGAGCAGATCAAACTGGCCGAAGAGCTCAACAAGTACTCCAATGTCAAGTTCAGGTAATTCTTAAATTCATAATGATAAACTGATGTTGTTATTGCCTGTAAAACATTTTTCACATGATTATACTGATGGTCCAAAAACATAAGTCGCGATTAATTTTGTTATTATTTCTTGTTATCGCTCTTGCCCACAGACATAAAAACAAACCCTGACAGCATACTATATGGGTTGAATGTGCTGTAACGACCAGTTATTCCATTCACGCTGTTGCGGCTATCATCTTTAACAAGAAAAATGGGGATTGTTATAATGATTGAAGAATATCCCATACCTCACTGCAGACCCATTGTGTTTTTGATGCTGATCTGATCTGATATGGCTAGATGAGTGGCTTCCTATGGCTGTATTGTAAACAGCTACCCTAATGTTAACTGTCATACCACTCCACGCAATGGGGTGTTATATAAGGGTTAGGCAAGGTCTAATGAGGATTTCTGTCATTGAAAGGGTTGCAGCAGCTGAGGACATTCCCCTAGAAGATCAATCTGTTGACCTTATCACATCAGCTCTGTCAATAATTTGGTTCGCTGATCAAAAACGCTTCTATGACCAGGTATTTATCTACTCAGCGCTTTACACCAATCATTAATTCAGTCTCAGAATTGTTGCCGATGGCTGTTGGTGTAGGCTCAGGATGGATGGAGTGTAAGTCCCAAAGCTGAAATGAACTGCACCTGACCAATTATATCTCAAACATGTACCCTTATGGTTTATACATTTAGAGCTGTGCTGTTAAATGATCCATCAACACAAGACTGCAGTATTGAGGTTGATTAGCCAATCTATTTTTAAATCAAAAGCTTCATCCTTATCGCACCCCATACTACCACCAGCAGCTACCTTCTTGATTATGAAAAGACTCTTGTTATGTATTAGCTGTACACAACTGCCGTTCTTTATTTTTAATTTTTTCTACACATGCAAGCAATGGAGGAATTTTGATCGGAGTGCTTTCTTGTTTTAATGATCAGCAGGTATTCATATTCGAACTTCTCTTTACTGCAGTAATTAGTTTTCATAACGTTTAGGCTGATAGGGTGCTGAAACCAGGGGGTGTTGTAGCAGTTATAGCTTCGAATGGTATTCCCCAAATACTTGATCATCCAAGAAAGAAGGAACTGACAATGCTGTCAAACGAGGTATCACAAATCATAATAGTCAACCAGCAATTAACTGTGTTCTTAAGTTAAGCTGATTTGTTCATGGATTTTTTTATACCCAATTCTATTGATCATAAGCCCTTGATGAAAATATCATAGCTATTTCGATTAACTTGATAATGTATGCATTTAAGAAGTGCATAATTATTCAATGCGCAATCCTCATTGTCACTGTATAAAATATTGGGGTACCTCTACTACAGCCAGATGCAGAGCGTTGTTAGCTTAGATCTCATCACAGAGTAAGGATTTACAGAGGGGACACGCCGACACTTCAATGATAGTTAGAGTACCTGCGGTTTTAGATTCTCTGAGGGAAAGTCACAATTCTGGCTACCTGCCAGTTTTACTATTTATAAAAGATACGATGGGAATTTGTAATGTAGACGTACCTACCTATAATGGGCCGTGATGTATTTAACCTAAAGATTGATTTCCAACTTTATTGTAATGTCCAACCTTCAAGCTAGACACCATATTGGCTTAATTTTTTGATAGGATACATAGGCTACGAGTAATCTGGGTTTTTAAATGAGTTATATTGTCTAGATTTACGTGTCACAATTGATCGACATCTGGTCATCAAAATTAAGAAGTGTCCGTGTACTGTCCCAAGTCACACATAAATCCATATGATATAACGCATTTTAAAAATTCAGATATTGTTCTTTACTTTAGATCTTTAATACAGCGTTGCGTGCAGATGGGCCTAGTTCACCGAGTAGACACTCTCTTGATGGCTGTAGAGCACCAGAGATGCAGATACCCTACATAAAATCTGTCAGGTATGCTGCTAATTTGTGTTTGAATTTGCAGGTGAATATTTTACAAGCAGACCCTGCGATTATTAGTTATAAATAATAATCAATTGGATTTGGTGAGCTTATTGGTATCTTAAACCACTGCTGACACAGCTGGGCTTTGCCCAGCAGTGCCACCAGTCAAAAATTAAAAAAGAATGTTGTTGCATCAAAACATCTAGCCAGTAGCTTTGAATGGAGTTATATGAGCTCTCAAAAAGTAAGGAGTATCTTCTTCCCCAGCCATCCACCATTAGTGATGACACATATGTTGAGGTTGACCAATCAGGTGCCTTTAAAATCTAGCTGAGATCCAACACTAATAAAAATGTTGGATCTCAGCTAGATTTTAAAGGCACCTGATTGGTCAACCTCAACATATGTCATCACTAATGGTGGATGGCTGGGGAAGAAGATACTCCTTACATTTTGAGAGCTCATATAACCCCATTCAAAGCTACTGGCTAGATGTTTTGATGCCTCAACTCTCTATTTAAATCTTTGACTGGTGGCACTGCTGGACAAAGCCCAGCTGTGTCAGCAGTGGTTTAAAACCTTGGCTAAAAGCCCTAAAAGGAATGATGAATTTTATATGTAGCTTTATTTCGACTACGGAACCATTTAGATGTGGAGACATTCAAAATTACCATTATTAGTCTTCTGGTATAAAAAAATGGAGAGAGCATCAAAAGTATAATATGAATATTTTTCTGAAACAGAAAAATTGTAGAAATCTTAACGGGCATCCCAGAAATGAATCAGAGGGGATTTCGCTCTGAGTTGAGTTCTCGTTTGGGTCTTTGTTTCTGATGATTTTGATGATGGTTTGTGCCTTTGGATCAGTTCATGTAGACTATGGTTACTGTTCATGTTGATGTTAGAGGTATGCTGTTGGTATTGCTGCTGCATAGGTCTAGTATAGGTGTTATGTGACAGCGCGCCACTCTATCCATATAGTCGGTTGTGTCTGGCTTTATGACTTTCAAAGCCAGGTTTCCTATGCTTTCCATCCTTAGCCTCTGAGTTTGAGATGTCATAGAAAACCATGCTGGCACTGCATGAAGTATGGTTGGTCGTAAACATGTGATATAAAAGTTTTTCAGTAGGTTGAAAGGGATGCCTGATCTATTGACATCAAGCAGGGTGCATATGAGTTTTCTGGTCTTTTCTGCTATGTTGTCCACACGTTGCTTGAAGGTGAGATGCTTGTCGATAGTCACACCAAGAAATTTTGTAGTATCTTCAGCAGTTATTGTCTCCCCTTGCATTGTGAACTGATCGGGCTGTGGTACGTGGAGGTTGTGAATATTACTTAAGTTTATTATCACTGACTTCCGTGGATTCGCAAACATATTGTGCTGATCACACCAGGCTGTCACCTCATTGACAGTAGTTTGGAGTTCTCTTCTGCAATTGGTTGTTGAATTTTGCGTGAGCGTCAGATAATCAGCGTCTTTAATTGTTGAGGATGAGGTAGTTTTCAGAGACTATATGTATAGCAGCCAGCCTAATACCATGCCTTGTGGGTTGCCATTTTTGGTCTTCAGGGTCGAGCTGGTATGTGAGCCAAGCTGTATACATTGTATACATTTATCAACAGTGGTCATGATAGCATCGGTAGTGGACTTGCCCTTTTGGTATGCAAACTAATTGATGGCGAGACACATAATCAGAATAAAAATATACAATAGCTCTCTCTAAAATTTTACCAAGGTTCCAAAGCAATGAGATAGGCCCAAAATCTGACGCGCTTGCTACATACTTTGTTTTCTCTAAAGGCATTATTTCTGATTGCTTCCAAATAAGTGGAAATACACCTTCGCTAAAACAATTGACAGAATAGGTGGTTTTCCATTGACTTGATTGTCTTCATAGAATGGTTACCAAAATATGTCAATGTGATCGAGGGATTCAGTTATTGATCTTCAATATACTGGAGTGGAGTTCATACTACTTATGTCAAACTAGAACTACACCTATTCGAGGAAACATCATCATCAGAATTGCCTTATTACCTAATTCCATAGCAAAGTTGAGCGATTAATAGACAAAAGTACTCCAAGATTTTATCGCTATCCCTCATCAGGTTAGAAATAATATGAGTTCCTTATCAGGTATAAAAAACTCTGTGTATGTTTTAGGTATCGAGATATTTTAGCTAACATTAAATTACTTCCATCTCAAATAACAGTATTAAAAAGAGTGTCATTGAGAGATTATAAGGGTCGGTAAGGACAATGACAGATCGATTGAAAGATGGGTGTAATCCTTTATCTCTTTTGATAGGGAAGAAAACATCCAGAATGATAATGTTGTTACGATCGACGAGTACTTCAAACTATTCGAAAGTGTTACTGTGATATACAAGTATTTGAGTAGGAATGAGGAGAACAGATTGTGGTGGACCAATGAGATCTTTAAGTGAGTATTATAATTATGCTTCTCTTTCTAAGATTATCATAAAGGCAAACGCATATCACTTGGGTGGGTCGGGGCTTCGCCTGTTTCTTAGGGGAAGATAACTATGGATCAGATTTACATGGAATGGCAATGACTGCGTTCATGCATTAGCATTACCAACAAATAAGCATAATATAATGGACCACAGGGTTTTCTTTGAACATAAACCCGATATTTAAAGCGTTCGATTTTGCGATTTTGATAAAGTGTGAGTTTTAGAGTTGCGGTTGGACATAGTCTTCTTTGTGTCATTTGTAACTAAAACAATTTCTACTAGTACATCTTGTCAGAGGTGTCATTGTGGTACCTAATACTTCATGGTATGGAAATGCTCAGCTTTCGCCGATTGATTTTAGCTGTAGTTAAAAAGACACTTTTAATGGCTATATTGCTAGGGACTATGCTAATTCAAATTATGTCCCTTGTTATTAGTATTGAAACTTTTTGGATACCTAAGGCTAATGTCTTTATGCTAGTTGAAGCTCGGCCCCATAAGTTATTATAAATGTATTAAGTTAAGAGACTTATTCTCATTATTTTATGTCTCAGGTTTTGTGAGTTATATGGTGGTGGAAAACTGACGTCGCCAGTCAAATACAGATCTGATTATGTGTTACTGATGGGAAGAAAGCCAGTTACAGCTACTGACTAATTCTTAGTTCAGTCTGAGATCTTCGATGCCATAATAGCCAGTGACCTAAATGTTAGAATATTCAAACTTCATCTTAATTGTATCACACCCTGGTGCTTGACTCCATTTTGTGTTGCATAGACTTCAACTGATATTTGAATGAAGTATAACATATGATTATATTCAAGATAAAAACAATCATATATATATATTCATCAATACTGGCTATCTGCCAAAAGTATAAATACATTACGTGCATGTGAATTCATACTCTTTTTTTGAACAATTTCATTTTAATCAGAATTTTAAATTTCACTGTCACACTGACAATGTAATCGAAAAAGAAGTTAAAATATAACACTGGAACTTCGAAACATACAAGGTCTCATTGTGTTACAAACCGTGTAAATTTTGTAATTGACATTGAACAAGATTGAGGGAATTAGACAGCAGTAATTGTTGGCACAGAATACAATGGTGCTAAATATTTTTTGAAATACTAAACTTAGAAATAGTATGTCAGTTGCTTGTATTTAAGAGTTCATGTGGGTTACCTGCTGAACGAGGAATTAACCTGCTAAATCATGTAGTGGATTTGGATAATTGATAGCTAGTCAATAATAAACATTCGGTGGTCTCTTCTTTTAAGAAATATTAATTTGTTTATGTTGCTTTGTGTGAACATATCTAATATTTAAACAGAAAATATTTGGAAGAGTTTTACATTTCTAGAACAAGGTTTTTACTCACTCTTCATTGCTAACTACTGTACGTGCTAGGTTTATTTTACCCAATTCAATTTACTATGATGGTCACCCACACTATGTTCCTCTCTCTCTCGACGTGCTTTATTTTTGATTTGTGTATCTGTAGCGATGTTGAAGATCATAGCCTAAAGCTGCGTTTACATTGTCAACTAATCTGCCTATTTGAACAACACCTACATTCAACACTGATAAATCTTCTAATGTAAACATTGTGTCGTGCAGACTAATCGGAGTTTAATGAAATCGTTGCTCTGTGATCATGTCACAGAATGAACGACACAGGGTCCGATTCCATTGATACTAGCTGTAGCTATTGTACAGGGGTAATATTGTTGCAAAATGGTAGCTGATTGGTCAATATAGTTGCTTGATTGATAGATCAGGGTAGAGTTATTAGACCTACAAATCTAGTGTAAAAGCAAAGTCGTTATAACCTATATTACACCGACATTTACTGCCGACAGTTATGGTATGTCGGTGTTGTTCAATTATGCAGATTAGTTGACAATTTAATCGCACCTTAATCATGATTCAACTGTTCGTTAACTAAACACTGGATTAATTCAAAGTGAAGTAAATGTTTTGTTGTCAATATCATCTGGTTATCATGATGAAAAAATTTAACACACCATGCATTAAAGAGTTGATAAACAAGAACAAGCTCAATATTTGTTGTGAATAAACCCCTCAACAGATAGATTTAACATGACCCTGAGAAAGATATAGAGGGAATGTGGTTAGAAAAGTGGGGCATTGACGTTGCAAATATATCATCAGCTATATCAAAATGATTTATATTGTCTGCCCTTAATGTTAAATCATCGTATTGTATAGATTAATGTTAACAATCAATCGGAATAGTGAGATTTTGCAACATGAGTAATGGTGCAGCTTAAGTTGACAGGATCTTTGAATATAAGTGTAGGTTTATTTGGTTGCTATAGCAGCCCAAGAAACCTAAATTTATATTCAAAGATCCTGTCAACTTTAGCTGCACCATTACTCATTGTATTATTTTGTAAAATTCTGATCAATATAGCAACAAAAAAAAACACTGACAAAACTTCGGAAATACTCTCTAGTTTAATGGAAGCTAGTGTGTATAACATGTTCTTTAACCTATTTTCAGTTTTTTGGCTGGAGAGGAGTGCATGTTTTGGACCAAATAAAGCTGGTTTAGCTACAAAAATCCAAATATCTCAACATGAAAAGCCATAATCAACAATCGCTTTGATCAAAACCTAGACAATCTCCTGCTGTTCACCATGCTGACAACAAATTTGACTGAAATCTTTCTGAATTTCTGAATTTTGGCTGGAAAATTTTGACCTATCTGTTACAGTGGTGACAACCAGGACCTGTAAGCTGGTAAGATTATTGATGGAAGTGACAGTACGAGACCAAAATGGTATAACAAATTGGAAATTTTAGTTTCTGCATTACTGGGGTCGCATGTAATAAGGGGTCAGAAATGGCCATATTACTATAACAAAAATCAGTTTCAAGTCTCGAAAACAGGAGGCCTAAAATCATCAAGTTTCACTAAAATGTCACTCCTCCAGTTGGTGCCATGCCTCCTCTATATGGTGAAAGCATAAACTAATCAAATACCTCAAAAACAAGGCACAGAGGGCTCAATTTATAACAGGCACTTTTTTCCCTAAATTAAACTTCCTGAGGTCACTGCGACTCAACGTCAAATATTTGGGAGGTTCCAACTGTGAAAATAACTATTAGACATGATCACCAATACAATATTGAAAAATTTTAAAAAGCAATATATATCACGTTAAAGGAACCACTTATTAGGTATTTTGAGTTGCTATGCAACAACCAAGGGGACTGATGCATAAATGTTGATGAACTTCGTGAAAGCCTATCCGGATTAGCTGCTTTTCCATTAAAAGTGCACCACTATCAGGAGAAGACTCATTGACACGAAGCTCGTACGATTGTGATAAAGGTACAATGGAGACTGTGGACTGCATAGTGGATCAAGAGCATGCAAATTTATACGCAAAGTACAGACCAACTTATGGTTCAACAAATATTGTATCGCTGATTATGAACTTCATTGGCCGGACTCATGAACAGGTGCGTTCTTAATTAATGTGAATCCATGTTTAGACGAGGGACTTGCTTCAACTAGAACTTTTGTTAGCTGCCCGTTAGATTTGATTGATCTTATATTGATTGATCTTACATTGCGTTCAGTTCAGTATCATTACTGATAGATTCGCAAAGATTAGCAAAGAAGCAGAAACCGATGTAATTATCTTTATTTGGTAAGCAGTCTGAATGAAATTGTGAATAACAGAATGCTATCAGATAAATACTGGTTATCAAAAGTTATTATTGAACTTTGTTCCCTGATAGTTAAAATAAAGCTATGGATACTGTCAACTGAGCTCCAATATGACTATTAAATTCATATTCCTATTCATATTCATATACAGTTTCCTATATAATCAAAAGGCAATCAAGCTGTGAAACTGTTGGGGCTGACCACCAGTTTTGTATTGATTAGAGAGCAGTTAGAGAACTGCGTTAAAAATTTAACATTGTATTTTGGTGTAATCTTGAAATATTATCATTTTGAATCTGAGCATCTTAGTTTAGGCGTACTTTAAAAGTGAGTTGGAATAAAACCAAATACCAAGCTGTGTATTTTGAAGCTATAACTCAGTTTGATCTGGTTACTTATGAAAAGTTAATAAATCAACTGAAACAGTTACAAGTGTCTCAATAATTAATCCACATTGCACCTCCGTTTTAACAGACACTTAGGACACCTGGCTTACACTTAAGATTGGAACAACCATCTCATCATGAACAATTAAATTGGCTTTGCAGAAATTTTGTTACAGAAAAAATGAATGATTATCAACACGTATATATATTTATTTTATATGTGTTTTGATGTCGGAGAAACATTTGTTTCTCCTTTGCAAAGATGTCAAAAAAATTCAATAATATTAATCTAAGGAGATGTAATGCAAGGCAAGTTTGAAATACCTGTCAATGTATTCTAATTAAGCAATATCCAAATGACTTTTAGCTACGGAGGTTGTTAAAACGGGTCATAAAGAAAGAGAAAAATGGCATGTTTCAGTGTTTATGATATTTCATTGGCCAAAAAATAGCTATTATAATAAATTGATGTGCATAGTACCATGCCAAGTGTTTGTGGAATGTTTTGATTCAAAAAGATCAAAGCTTACAAAATCTATAGCTCAGTTTGATCCGTTACCTAAAGTACTTAATAAATCAACTGAAACAGTCACAAGAATTTATAAAAAATATTATCAACAGTCCCTCCATTTAATTGGATATTTGGACACCTTGCTAATAGTTCTGATTGTGGCAACCACCTAGCCATTTAGAATGGAATGGGCCTTGCAGAAATGTTGTTGTTGTTATCACCTTTTTCAAGCTTTTGTATCTACCTTGCATCATTTTGATATATTTGAAGAAGCACGGAATCGCATTAGATGTTGGATGTGGCCAGGGGCAGATAATTCCAGAAATAGTCAACCACTTTGAACAGATCATCGGGATTGATATCAGTGAAGAGCAGATCAAACTGGCCGAAGAGCTCAAAATTATTCCAATGTCAAGTTCAGGTAGTTCTTAAATTCATAATCATAAACTGATGTTGTTATTGCCTGTAAAACATTTTTCACATGATTATACTGATGGTCCAAAAACATAAGTCGCGATTAATTTTGTTATTATTTCTTGTTATCGCTCTTGCCTATAGACATAAAAACAAACCCTGACAGCATACTATATGGGTTGAATGTGCTGTAACGACCAGTTATTCCATTCACGCTGTTGCGGCTATCATTTTTAACAAGGAAAAAGGGGATTGTTATAATGATTGAAGAATATCCCATACCTCACTGCAGACCCATTGTGTTTTTGATGCTGATCTGATCTGGTTGGATGAGTGGCTTCCCATGGCTGAATTTTAAACAACTACCCTAATGTTAACTGTCATACCACTCTACGCAATGGGGTGATATATAAGGGTTAGGCAAGGTCTAATGAGGATTTTCTGTCATTGAAAGGGTTGCAGCAGCCGAGGACATTCCCCTAGAAGATGGATCTGTTGACCTTATCACATCAGCTCTGACAATAATTTGGTTGGCTGATCAAAAACGCTTCTATGAACAGGTATTTATCTATTCAGCTTTTTACACCTGTTATCAATTCAGGCTCAGAATTGTAGCCGACACTGTGAGATGTTTGCCTGGTTTAAGTTAGGCAAAGATCCTTAATAGGAGTAATTACAAGGTATGAAATAGTCAGAGTGGCCACCTGCAAGTTTTCACTGCACACAAATAAATAGTAGTTAATATTATAGCTGAATCTTCTGAATTAATTCACTAAATAATTTCAACAAAAGCATGCACACGCCAATCTCCGCTGACTGTATATGCCAAGGCTAGAATTATTGCAAGTTTCAAATCTGAAATGCCTGAAAGGAACTGAACCTGCCCTGTTAAATCTCAAATCTACTATCGGAGCTTTTCTGTTATATCCTACATCAATATAAAACTGCAGTATCAAGGTTGATTAGCCAATCCATTTTTAAATTAAATGCTTCATCCTTATCGCATCCCATACTACCAGCAGCAGCAGCTTCGTTCTTGACTATGAAAAAACTCTTGTTATGTATTACCCGTACATAGTTGCCATTCTTGTGTTACAATAAAAGGTGCGAGCTTAGTTATGTGAAAAACACCTTTTTTTTCTTTATTTGAAGAACTTCAATCAAGGTGATTTCCTGTTTAAACCACTGCTGCCACAAAGTCAAATGTGTGCTTATCGAATTCTGTATAGCTCAAAACAAATAAAATGAGGCTGCAATCTCAGATTTTTCACCTAATGGGCAAATAATTTGCACAAACTGATCATTAAAATTGGGGTATGAAAATAATTATCTACTATATCATGTGCAGTAGTTACCGTTTTACTAATTGAAATTATACATCTCATCAGCTAGTGCGTAAATTTCATGCCCTGATTTTGAAGATCAGTTTGTGCAGGTTATTTGCCCATTAGGTGAAAAATCTGAGATTAAAATCTCAATTAGTTATCTTGGAGCTATACAGATTTCAATGAGCACAAATTTGTCTGAGTGGCATTAGTTAGTTTAAGATATCAACAGGGGTTCAAACGCGAACTTCTCTTTGTTGCAGTAATTGTTTCCTATATTTTTAGGCTGACAGGGTGCTGAAACCAGGGGGTGTTGTTGCAGTCATAGGTACAAATGGGATTCAGAAAATAATTGATCACCCGAGAGAGAACGAATTGACCATGCTGACAAACGAGGTATCATAATCATAATTAACAATCAACAACCAGCTATTGAATTGTGTTCATAATTTCAGCGGATATGCTCTTGGATCCCATTAACCAAATCTCTTGAGAAATATCTCATTGCTCTCTTGAATAACTTGATAATGTGCGTATTTACGAAATTCATAATTTGCTAGTCTAGTGCGCAATCCAACCAATGCGAAAATTCTGGGCCAGTCACTTTATAAAATTAATATCAGGAAAACCTGCAGCATTAACTTATATGAATATGGGACAATGGAACATAGCTTTGAACAATGGTAATTACTTTAGATTCTGTTATGAATGGATTACCTATCAAAGAAAAAAGAAGAAAATGGGACATCAATTTTGTTGAGTATAAATATATGTGGATTTCTGTACTATTCCTGCCTAATTATCAGTTAGTAACAGAACAAATTCTTTTTAAGCTGGTTGGTGTTCGCAGCTTACTGAAATCACTTTAATTCTAACTATGGGATACATCAGCATTGTTCTTTACTTTAGATGTTTAATACAGCGTTGCGTGCAGATGGGCCTGGTGCACCGAGTAGACACTCTCTTGATGGCTGTAGAGCACAGGAGCTTCAGATACCCTACCCAAATTCTGTCAGGTATGCTGCTCATTTGTTACATTTAGGGTAAAGATTTTGCAAGCCTACCCTGTGATTTGGAGCTATAAAATTATGATTATAAGGGTGATGTGGCCAGCATTTTGGGTCTCTTAAAACCTTGTCTAATAGCCCAAAAGAATAATGCAATTATATGTCTGCAACTGTGACAAGTTTCATCAACAAGAAAGCATCCAACTACGCAAGGTGTCTCTTCTTACACTTCTCTTCAGCTTTTAATACTAAATCTGTTTTAGAACTCATTACGCAACCAATTCATCTTATATATATTACATATTCTGGTGAATTATAAGTCCGGGGACTTTTGTCCAGAAAAAAAAGATAAAAAGAGTTTTTTTTCAAAGAGAAATGCAAATTGAGTAAGTTATTAAAGTGTGTGTGAAACAATATGAACACACAAAGTATAAAAGTACGAAGAATTCAGGTAAATGAGATTATCGCAATTAAATTTTTTTTCTATTTCATGGAGAAAAACAAAGATCTTGACTCCAATGTCGCTGAGTGAATTTATAGCTTTCTTACCATCAGATCACAAAGAACAATAGTTGATGGCATAACATTTTCATGTAAACATATCCGAAGAGCGGGTTTTAAAATTAAACAAACAAACAGTATCAATTCCATTCACTGCAAACACTGCAACACCCGAGAGTGTAGTTTATCTCTACTTTTGTTCTCTATATATTCTAATAGGATTACCTAAGCCTTCTTAAAATAACTGTAATTAAATATGGTGATGACACCTGCATTATCGGCTGCTTCGGCAATTGGTCTGATCTAAATAAATTAAATCCAGCAAGACCCAAGAAATTATGTTTTTAACCTTACATATTAAACCTCATACCCAAACGCTTGTATTGAATGGAACATATTGTCTGATAAAGTTAGATACCTTGGTGTAATGATGAGCATGTGCAATCAGTGGCAGCTAGAAGAATGTATACTGTGAGGAAAAATGTGTGTTTTTAGCTCCAAACCTGACCATTTCATAAGTCTGAGCCCCCCAGACTTTTGCCCCTCGCCCGACGGCCCCCTGGTAAGGGAAAGTCTGAGAACAATGCGGGATCTTGCTGGAGTTGTCTGCTCTTGAGAATTATAAGTTATTCAAGGGGAGCACCAAAACTGCAATGTCTATTGATTTCTATTCATGCCACCTACTATATTGCTCCAGCTATGAGAGTTTTCCAGTCAGACTCTGGGAATAGTAGCCTCATGTTTGGGAAATACCCATGAGCAGAGATAGCCAGAATTTCTTTCATTTTGAATTCATGATATTGACAAATGGTCATACAATGTGTATTAATTGGACCCTAGGCCATATGAAGCAAGGTTAATGTAGAAGTAATGAGAGGAAAAATCCAAGCAAATCCTGCAAAGTGCATAGATTACCATTTCATTAATAGATTCTCGAGTCAATTCATTCATTCATTCATTCATTCATTCATTCATTCATTCATTCATTCATTCATTCATTCATTCATTCATTCATTCATTCATTCATTCATTCATTCATTCATTCATTCATTCATTCATTCATTCATTCATTCATTCATTCATTCATTCATTCATTCATTCATTCATTCATTCATTCATTCATTCATTCATTCATTCATTCATTCATTCATTCATTCATTCATTCATTCATTCATTGTTTATTACAGTCTCATGTTTGAGAAATATTTTGTTTTGTTTTGAAGATATCAAGCCATTAATTATTGAGAAGTATGGGGCAGAGATAGTTTTTTACGCCACCTTGTACATGTTTGGTGGAACTAGGAGTCAGGCAAAAACCCGCCACCCGATCAGGACATGGCGGTGAAAGGTGAACAATTGTTGGCACAGGATACAACGGTGCTAGGTAGTTTTTGAAGTACTTCCACATAAACTTGGAGATTGTATGTCAGTTGCTTGTATTTAAGAGTTAATGTGGGTTTCCTGCTGAACGAGTAATTTACCTGCTAAATCATGTAGTGGATTTAGATAATTGATAGTTAGTCAATAATAAACATCAAGTGGTCTCTTCTTTTAAGAAATATTAATTTGTTTATGTTACTTTGGCTGCATCAATTGAGGATTGTCCCAACTGTTTGCAGCAATAAAACATAGTGTACAAATCTAGAACAAGGTTTTTACTCACTCTTCATAACTCACAACTATGCGTGCTAGGCTTATTTTGCCCAATTCAATTTGCTATGATGGTCACCGGCCTATTATGGTGCAGCTAAAGTTGACAAGATCTTTGAATGTAAGTGTAGGTTTATTTGGTTGCTATAGCAGCCAAAAAAACCTACATTTATATTCAAAGATCCTGTCAACTTTAGCTGCACCATTACTCGTTGTATTTTTTTGTAAAATTCTGATCAATATATGTACGGATAATGGTGTCTAGGGCTTTTTCCCGAATTTGTTGCAAGAATTCGGATTGGATCAGCAATATTTAAAGCTATTAGTTAATAAAGTTAATAAAGGCCGCAACCTGAAAAATGTCTCAAGTTTTTTAATGTCGAAAATGTCCAGACTATCAACTCACACATACACTATACTGAGTGAGTGATCTCCTAGTTTCAAGTAAATTGTTGATTTTGAATAATTACATACAAAACTTGCATAATGCAATTGTCCATCTTGAATAAATAAAATAATTTTACTTAATTTACTTTTACCTAATTCATTGGTAAGGCATGGGTCTTTTAATCATGTCCGGTACCTGGCGGATCACGCGGTGCCGGGAAAAACATCCGATTTCAAACAGTTTCCTGTGCCCCATCCGGATCCAGTCTGTAGACCCGGACTGATACCGGAAACAATAAACTAAGCAACATCAAGGTTTCTCACATTGTATCACAGACCATAAATGGACGTGAGTTTTATCTGAGTCTTTCTATAGTTTTAGAATAACAATAACTGCTCTATTTGTTGCCATTTTCACACTCTAGACTCCACAGTTGGCCTATTATAGGGTGTTTATAAGCCAATAATGGCAGTGCAGGTAGTTGTCAACACTGACAGACAGTAACATTGTTGTTAGTGTTGGTAACTAGTAACTGGCTTGTTCTGTTTTCTCACAGGTTACAGAAAATTTAATACATGTGATTTGGAAGCTTAGAGCACTATTCATTTAATCTAGCGATGGATCATTATGCAACTCTTTGAATGAACCAGGTGTCAAAATTTAAGCTGGTAACTCATATCCTAAAATGACACAATATTGACTTAAATTGAAGGATCATGTTGGTTGGGCTGCATCATCAACTATCGAGTGTGATTTAGTACCTTTTCCTGGACTCCAGGAGATGTTCTCTGTGGAATTTCTGCCTCAAGAAACAAAAAATGGAATATTGGTGAAATCATGATGTCACATGTTGAAACAAAATGGACTGAAGTAAGAGGGCTTTTATGGAGTCTCACACACATGTTTTCTTTTTTTCATGTCATTTGCGTTATAAAACATCTGTTAAGGGAGAAATAAAACATACAGCTCGCACACCTCATTAAACAAGACCTAAGCTTATTAGCCACGTTCAGCTGTCTATGTGTCAGAAATCAAACCAGTGTTGATTAGTATCATTCCAATTCAGTTGACCAGAGTGATCCTAATGGACAATGGCAATACCAGTACCATATTGGCATAGCATTGGCATGGTGATTGCCTAAATTGATACTAAGAAATGCATGACTGTGGATTCATATTCATAAAATAAAACTTTGTAAGTTTTAACTTGATATATTATAGGCAGTGAAGAGGATCATAAAACAGATCTGTATTACAGTGCAGTTTTGGTAAAAGTTGTTATTGTAATATTTCTAGGATTGTTCAACTAAAATCTCTTTAGTAAGGTAGAATTGTAGGATTGTATATAAGGAAATAATTGGTGAGATTGTAGGAAATCATAGCTAAAGCCGTCTTTAATGTTCATTGCTGTAAAATAGCAGATTTGGTCGGAAGGCAATGGGATGATTTGTGTCTAGAAAAATTCATTAAATGGCAAATTTTCTTTTGGGGTGAGGATGATGGATATCACAAAAGCTATACCTAGTATAAAATTAAGTTTGGCAACCTCTTGTGGCATATTCTGCAAGTTCCCAGATCTGAATTTCCTCTCAATAGAAAAAGCTAGCATTACAGTCAAAGTAGGCAAGAGAAACCATTTAGAACAATGCATTGTAACATAGCCAAAAGCCACATATGGGCCAAACAGTAGAATACAGAAGAGAATATATGATAGTGTAGGGCCTAAGAGTATAGCCAATGTAACTATCCCTGCCTCACGATCAGCGGTTCTATCTCTGCAGTTGTTAGCGTGAAGGACACACTCAATATTCAAGGCTAATGGAGTGGCATATAATATAGTCGGGACACCAAAGTCACCAGTGATAGCGAGGTAAGCAAACATCACAGTCAATGGTCCAAATGTGAGAAATATCACAATATCACCTAGTGCTATATACTTCAATCCTAAACCGCCGGTATATAAGAAACTACCACTTAACCCACAGAAGTACATGAGTGAGAGGTGTTGTACTTGTGCGGGAGAGATCAGACAGAGTACAAACAGTCCTGTACATCCAATTCCATAGCACACTGTACCCAGTGTCACTAGATTATTAACTGACAGCTGCTCATCAACTAGAGTCCTATCATCGCTTTTCTTAGTGTCCACTCCGCGTTTATAGTCGTAGATTGTGTTGACGAGATTACCTGCAGCGTGTACAGCCAGGGCCGTAATGCTGACCACTGCTAGGACTATGATGTTAACTTGAGATTGCATCCTGTAACTCAATGCAGCACCTATCAACACTGGAGTTAGGCTTGCTGTAAAACTCCATGGTCTCAAAGCTGTCAGGTATTTATGAAAAGTGTGATGTGTTTTGGCTGTCTCAATATTTTCTTTTGCTTCACTGTTACCTTCCTTTGCTTTGTCAATACTTTCCTTTGCCTCGTTGACACTTTCTTTTTCTTTGCCATTACTTTCATGGTGTGTAGCACCGTTTGTGGTCTTCTCAGTCTCCATCAGCCAACAAAATAAGCTCCTAAAATTGAATTCAGGCTCACAATATAATTTGAATGCATTCATTGTTCATACGCAAATTCAGAGGATATGTTGACATGCAATCTTCGATATATTGCAGTTTTCAATCCTTTCCCCAAATTGCATATATAGAAATACTAGAAATGATAAGGACGCTGGGTTGAGATTCTCAGACCATTAATATACCTTGAAAGGAATAATTGCACTCAGTAATACAAAACAAAGGAAGTGTTAATCTCATTCTGCTTATGGAACATAAATAACCTAGAAACAATATAATTTAATTTTGGGGACAAACTGGACAGACCAAAAAGACTTTAACATGGCAAATCTGTGCAATCAAATTTCAAGCCTCAATTCAGTAGTAGTGGCCAAGCAAAATTTGATAAATAAGGAATGGAAATAGTCTCTGATTTTAATACTTCGAAATTCACATTTGTACCAAAAAATAAACTGAATTTGCAACTCCTTCATTCCATTCTCCCTGTTCCACCTGCACAAGACAATTTTATACGTAGGTGAAACATGTTCATATACTCATTTACTGAGCTACCACTGTCACCTGATAAATCAAAATCTAACTCCACCTCTTATAGGAGCGAAGCCGCATATATATTAGAGTTTTGCTTCAAATCTCCAACATGTCAACTGTCTAACGCTCAACGTCACTTTTCTACTATAACCAATTGTCTGGACCTCCTATTGCTATGATACATGAATCTGAAGGCATGTGTGAGGCTTCTCTGTCAAGTCTATTTGCTCGCTATCTTCCTCAGAGCCGTTGAATTTAATCACCCTCAAATCAAGTTTCTGTGCAGCCAAAAATCATCCTACCTATCTCAATCTATTGAAGTTTGGCTAAGCGGGCTAAGTTTGGCTAAGCAGGTTAGATTACAACTTAAAACTTAGCTTAGACATATATAGCATTTATATATGGGCTGTTTTAATGCTGGAAGTGAGACATCAAGTGCTCAATGGCAAAGCGAAGGTGAAAAATAAACAGAGACTGAAGAATAGCCAGTGCTCCAATGAAATGAGGCCAAAAACACAGCAACAAAGAGAGATAGCGAAAGTAAGTTCAGTGCATATCATCAACTGGGTCTGATCAGAAATATTTAGGCCCAACCTGTGTATGTGAATGGACTGTTGTTTTTTGTTGATGGACCGTAAAAGGTCAGTAAATAAAAAATACCGATATATTTCTATTTGATTATGAAAGTTTCAGTTCAGAATTCAATGATATACTTTGGTATGTTTTGTAGTGTATAATAGACTGCAGGTAGTAAATAGGGAAAGAGAGATAAGAGTGCTGCATAAGAACTCAGGCTACATCCGGGAATGCGCAGGAAAGAGGCATTGATAATCACGCTGGCTTAGGGAGGAGAAGAGAATGATAGAAGACAAAGAAGTTGCACCAATACTGGACACCTCAGCATATCTGATGTAAGTTGAATACACTACATGTTTCTTGTTGATTATGAAAGTTTTAGTTAAGGTTGTCTGAAATTTTTTTTTTTGCGGTAAGGAAAGGGGGGGGGGGGGTAGCAAAGTTTGTCGAGTTAGGCAAGGTAAATTAGACTCCTGATTGCAAGTCCCCATCCCTATGGGAATTTATGGGATTTTAAGATCGGACCCATGGCCTTGCAGTCAAGAGTTCGGCGCTCTACCAACTGAGCTATCCCTGATTATCTACTGGCATGCACTGTTGTTTGATTCACAATCACAGGTCTACTTCAATGCCTGCTCTGAGTCTCTCACTCTGGTTACGTTTGTTTGACTGTCCCCTGGGTTTTTGTTCTTTTGAGGGGCCGGTCCAACATTGTCATATACTTAGGTTTTGGAGTAGACGTGGTTTGATTGCTCCATCTGTTACATAGAACTTAGAATAGATATTAATTAATGCTAACTATTCTAAAAATGCTTACTACTCAACTTACAGTAAAAGTACTTTTCTTCTTTTTATTACTTACTTGATAGGTTAGTTAAGATGAACCTAGACAATCACACTTTTCAGATGTATCCCTCAGTGATATCTGGTAGAATTAAAAATAAGTGGTTATGTATATGCTAACTGAACTGATTGAATAAGATCTATGATCTTACATGACCAATGATGGGTTTTCCAAAAAGTGAAACCGGAAATTATTAATAAACAATAAAATATAGACTCACTACCAAAAGCCTATAAAAGTCTTTAAGACAATTTTATTTAAGGCTTTGTTGACCTGATTAGAACTACCGGAAACAATGACATCCTCAACAAATCACCATGTCTCAAATTCCAAATTATGGGTGATCAATTGCTTTGCACACCTGAAGAAACTAAAATAAAATTCAGTGTTGGTGAAATCAGTTCCCATCCATGAGAAATGCTCTTACTGGTTCCATTGGATGAGACATCAGAATATTTATTATGCATTTTAAAAGCATGTTAATCTGCAATTTTCAAGATTAGCTATTATCAAACATATCACTATCATAATTGGAAGAACACTACACCAATGAGAGGGAGTTCATTGACTACCCACACACTGACTACTCTTTTTTTTTATTTTTTATATCAATATGTCAAATAGACTAGCTAGTCTAGCTGTTCTCACACTCTCAGTCACATACCAGACAGGTCAATTAATGAATTCAATAGTATAATTTATCTACTAAGGTTCAGTTTCAGAGGTAAATAGGCTCATGAGGTTGACTGTAGTAGTTGCCTAATAATTGTTGTTGGACTACTGAGTCTGCTACCCTCCCACTCCATCAATGATCCCCTGGGACCTGCAAGCCTGTATTCTGCCAATATTCTGCCAATATCTAGTATGGTTGATACTACACTACAGGCCACAGACTTGCATATCTCAGGAGCCTATTTCACATTAAATGTTAGTACTCCCCATCCCCATTAGTTTTTATGCATGTCCTGTCATACTATCTCTTCCTAAGTAAATCTAGTACTAATTTGAGTATTGCTTCAAAATTAAGCCTGGACGTTTTTTGGGATCTGTCAAGGGACCATATCGTCATCATGTTTGCAATGCTTTTGTGGACAGATCCATATGGGACTTGTTGTTAAACTCATTATATTGCAAACTTGTCTTCACAACTCAATTAGAATTGCTGATTACGTTCGCCATTACTTTTTACTTGCCCCATTCATATTGGGATGTCTTCTCTTAGTAGGTAATGGTATGGTGACACGCTGATCAACTAGGAGATATCCCTTATTGGAGAGACATGACGTCTCCGAAGCTGAAGATTAAGATAGATGACTTTGTGGAGAGATTGAGGTCTAAGACGGAGGAAGTACGAAGTCGAGCATGGGTCAACCTCAAAAAGCAAGTAACTACTAGGCTATATATGAGAGCATGCATGCTCAACCTTTTTCCGGGTTCGGCCAAATTTGGTTGGGGAGCATACCAATTGGCCACACCACTTTTTGGGTAAATTTTTAATTGAGATACAGAATTGGGAAATCCAGGCCTGTATCCATGGGTTTATAGTGGAAGGGCCATGCAAAGTGGGTGCCTTCACGATAGGGGCATGGGGCCGCTCCCAGCAATTTTTTGAAAATAGAGCCGGCTTTTAGGCATTCTAGCCCTACTTTGGAAGAAAAATAACAAGCAATCAACCACAGGAATATTTGAGTAGCAATAAAATTCGAGGTACATCTTATCATATCTGATCTCTTTTGTGTTCGATACTTTGAATTGAAAAATCCAGTGAGCTTATTGTGGAGGGAAGTAAATGGCTGACAGCAACGTTTTATAGTGATTGAAAAAGTCCCAGGAGGTAGGAACCAGAGCTTAAGTTACAGAAAAGTAGAATATTAACAGTCAAGAGAATATGTGACTTTGGGAGATTGTCCTTGAATAAAATAGTGAGAGAAGTTTTTTGTCAAAATTTAATGACCACCACAGAGCAATGAGCACGCTTGAACGCTGAGACTATTTTTGATGAGATGCCATGACCTTGTCGACAGTGAAACTCCACAGGGTCAAACCCTGGGCCCCTCTGCAACCAACTTAGAACATGTAATGTTTTCGAGCCTTGCCCACATTGTGGAGGTATGTTTTGAGGCAGGCCATAGTGTTGAAGAATAGCTTACATGTTTCGGTTTTAAATTCGTTTATTCATATGATGAGAAAATGTGTCTCAACCTTTATTTGTCGTAAGGGTGCATTCGGCCGAACAAAATGACCCATTTGGCCGATTTGGCCGGATTGGCCGATTTGGCCGAGGTTGAGCATGGCTGTATTAGAGGGTAACATGGGACTATGCTGTCTAAGTGATTCTATCTTGGGCAGAGAAGGTTACTTGCCAACCAATAATGTATTTTCATGGGGTTGCATTTCTTCAATTCTGTGTTCTAAACTTATTACATTTGGGTTTTTTTAAAAATCCGTATCGATTTCAATAATTATATTTTGAGCCAGGTTTTAGTGCTTACAACATCGATGCAAGATCATTATCATTTGAACTTTCAGATTGATTCGATCCTGCTCAAAGTCATGTGTTATTTCAATGTTATTATCACTGTGGTTGTTATCATCTGGTTAGACACACTGAATAATTTATAAGAAATTGTAGAAAACCCTAAATAGCTTTCAGATGAGCTTGAAGTTTTGATACGGGTGATTTTAAAACTCATCAGCTAAATTTATATTCTAGATTTTGAGGAAATGAGGAAAAAAATCCTCCAGAGTGGTCATTCTATCACGGGAATTAACCTGGTACACTTGTCATACCTTGTATTGATTTGATGCACATTTTCTGTCTTACATTGGTTGTAGTTACATAGTCACTGAGCTAAGTGAGGAGAATAAGGATCATGTCACTCTCTTCATGAATCAGCTGAATACCGAGATAGAGAAGATGAGGAGTAGTAATGATACTAACGCTAAGAAAGGAGCTATCCTCGCTATCGGTATGCAGTATTAAGTTGTTCCATGAGGTCTAATGTATGACCTGTTGATGAAGGTGTTTGTTAAACCTTGGCAGTGGCGGAGAAGATGCAAAGTTGTGTAAGCTTATCATCGTATTTAAGTGGTTTACTGTTGTCATTGACTTCAGTTACTATTAGAAAATCAGGTTCTTCCCATCACCCTGATCATAGTGAACTCCATTCCTTAGATGCTCAGCACAGGTATCACACATTTATTGCTACTGTACTGGAAATACATAGCTTTCTCAACACAAGTCTATGAGTATATCTTCCTACTATTTGACATCAATTTTTATGTTGTAGATGTTCTGATAAATGTTGATGTTGGAAACACAAGTAAAACAATTACTCGGTCAGAAAACCATCTCAAGGATATATTGGCTAAAGAGAATGATCCAGCATTGCTTCAGATGACTGCATCAGTAATTGGTAACCTGGCTTTAAGGTAAGAGTCATCAGTTTGCTGATGAAAAAATTTACCTTCTCAAATAAAGGCTATTTTAATTCCATATTTGTGATTCAAATTTCTAGCTTTTGGCTCAAATGCATCAGTGAGCAACTAAGAAAAAGCTGTCAATACAGCCATTAAAACTGTGATGGTATACACGCAAATCTCTTCGCTTAATTCTGATACCTGTGGCACAAAAATGGTGAACCAAGTCTTATCACATCATATCCACAACCTCTGAATCATGTCGTAGGATGTATGTGTACGTTTTGAAGGATTCTGTTCACAATTGAGAAAATGAGCAATTAAAATTACTTTATCCAAATATATATTTATATAATATTTTCATTTTGCTTATAACTATGGCCAGAGATGTCTGACCACTTCCCCAAGTTTTGATAACATTTCTTCCCCTGATTATATTACAGAGCTGGGCAGGCAGCAGGTAACATAGTAGATTTTCAGAATAATAAAGCTATAGAGGAGTTATCTTCTGAGAGACAAGAGAAGAATGAGAGCAGGAGATTAGCTGCTGTAAGTAAACTAACACAGTGTCGCCGAACCTACACCAGCTTGTACTTACATTACTTACCAAAGCTAGTACTGCTGTTTTATTACAATAACATCTGAATATTTGTATATTTCTTTAACTCCAGCAGGCTTTCCATTCACTGTATCTTACCATTTTGTTGGCCCAAAACAAATCTGACTCTGCTAAAGCAAGTTTTTCATGCGGTGCTTGGTTAGTTTCATACCTAAGATACCATTCCCCTATAGTTTCAATAACTTGTGAGTAGACTTTCATGTCCACCATTCACCGGACTACAATAAAATCACAGGATTATGGCAGTAGTAAGTACTGTTTTGTATTTTTCATTGGTTATACTTTGTGATATTTCTCACAGGTGTTTATTTTACGAGAGCTGGCCCTATGCACACCGACACTTTTCTATCAGAGTATAGCTCGGTTCTTTGACAGTATATTTAAGCCGATTAGAGATCCTAAGTCTATAGTCAGAGTCCAGGCAGTAGCAGCACTGAGAGCTGCTCTCGGGATCGTCGCTCAGAGGGAAAATCTGGAGGATTCATTCTACAAGGTCTGTATCTGAATTATAGGCTAGCTAATCGGTTAACCACTTATGTACCACTATGTAATTTTCAATGTGATACTGATATTTCATCCAGTGTACATGTAGTCTGAATAATGATTGCAATTCGGTTGCAGATATTGAACACCTATGACTAACGCAGCATTGTGGTGCCAATCATATAATATAATTTTTAGATGTGTTTGGATCATTGTATGATGGAGTTTAACCCGGAGAGACTATCACTAGAGAAAGTAAAGCCTACACGAGATGACTGGTCACATGGTACATTACTTATCATTGAGGAGCTTCTCAGGTCCAGTAATATGGATGGCGAGGTATGTGTCACTATGTGTAGACAAACTGGGAGAGGGTGTGTATTATGGGGGCAGATTAATCTGAGGACAGGTTAGTCATGGGCGGTTGTAACTGGTTCCGAGTTGACCTGGTGGTAGGTTAACCTTGGCACAGAAAAGAGCATATCCAGAAACAAAATTGGCAAGATGAACCAAAATTATTGTATGTCAGAAATTTCAAACAAAGGCGCTTTGGTTGGTAGAAGATTTAATCAGAAGTCAGAGCAAAGGTTTTGTGTACAAATATAAATTTACACCATATCATTTTGTATAAGCGAACTTTCAAATGGTGAAACGGCGAATAAAATTTTTATTTGTATTTTAGAAACTATATGAGGAGATATCCACTATAAGTGAGATACAGTCAGCTCATGAGAAGCAAACTTCTAAGGTAGATAAGTAGGCTACTCTCAGTGTTACCTGCTATAATTAATCTGTACCCAGCTAGGTCATATTAGATATACGTTGTTAGATATGTTGTTAAATGTACTCGCAAGTGATGGAGGTCCCTGCTTCAAATACATTTGCAGACTACTAGGCTCTTTTGAAGCCGAGGTGTGCCTGCGAACTGAGAGCAACTTGGCTCTGAATATGATGGCTGCGTCATTAAGCCACATTCATTTTTAAGAACTGAGTCAGACCTTGTGCTTAGTTTTCAACCAAAGCTCCCCATCGAGATTTGGGTGATGGATAGGGAACATAAGTTTTGTGTGTGTGAATATAACTTGTGTTATGAACCTCTTGTCAATGTGGGGAAGTGTCATAAAGGAGGCTGATATATCATCAAATAAGGATTGTTGTGAAACCTTTTGCATATTTATGTTTGCTCTAACCTCTAAGATATCTTCATTGTCATGTACAAATACAAACTCCCAGCGCTAAGATGTGGATTGTAGGTAGCCAAGCTGAACAAGCTCTAGCCACAGTCAACTACCACAATGAACTTGCGGGATTTTGTTGTGATTCGCTTACTACCTTTGTATATATATATGTATCTAACACCTCATGGTTGCAATGTTCAGGTTGTAACAACATCTCCTAGAAGAATTAGCATACCCTTTGTGGTAGGTATAGAGTTTGCGGCATCTTGGCATTGTTTATTTCGCTATCCTCGTAGAACGCTTTTCACATTTCATGTTTGGTAATATTATCTTGTTTTTATGGATGATTTTGTTAATCTCACTAACCCTACAGCGCAACTTTCAAACAATGAACTTGTGACAATTTTGTCTTGTCCAGTTTATCTCACCATAACATTGCTTTTGAGATCTAACTGGTGCTAAAAACTACTCGTCATTAATTCTCAGTCTTGAGAACGACATTTGGCTGCATTCCCAATTTCGCCTTTGCTCATGCGTCCTCTATCTTAACGAGTTTCTCATTTCCCTTTTCCTTAACAATGCTTACCAATTCAGGCCTTTCCAGAACTAAATCGCCATCGCCTTAAATGCATTCTAAATGTCCAATAGCATGTGTAAATGTTAGTCTGTCCCCCTTTGTCTTAATATATTTACGCATCGATTTTGTATTTAACCTCAGCCTATGGATCATTTTCAGATCAAAATCATTTTAAATCGAACATTGACCATGAGTTCCTCATCCAAAGGGAAGAGACCCCTGTCTTTTAATTTTAACCTGATATGAGTAAAATATTGAAAAGAGTTGAATTAAACTTGTTGAGCGTGACTTAGTTTTAGCTAGCTGAGGAGGGTGTTTATACGATGGAGCAGGTTAGCAAGCTACAAATTTGAGGAACTTATCCTCCTTTGAATACTTTACTCTTCAAGGGATTTCTTTTCTTGGGTTTATCTATTACTCAAAGCTGAATCTCTGATTGTGTCTGTATTTGTAGACAGCAAAACCTCGATCTGCCACATCAGCTGCTGAAGGGGGACGATTCTCTATCAATGAGATGTCATCTGACAGCTTACGCAAAGAGCCTCTTTATGAGAGTACGTTGTGTCGACGACTCATCACAGAAAACTTCACACGGGTAAGAAATGACTGGATTGTGTAGCTATATTTTGTGTCCACTTGCAGAGGCGTGATATAAACCCTCTGTGTGTATGTTGAATATCATCGTGTTGTCGTAACATGCTTTTCGAAAAGAATATGTATATTGTTATAGCATGTCTTGAGAACCTAAAACCCCCACAAAAAACTTGTCAACACAAGCAATTGTTGTTACTGATTGATGTCAGACTTGCCGGCCTATGTATAAGGATTTCACGCCGCAGATATATGCCAATGCCAATTAATTGAATGAGTCACACTCATGAATTTCAGTCCAGTTTCACTACCAATTGCTTTTGTTCTTGTAGTTATGTCAGATAGTATTCAGCCATAAAGCCAACAGAAATGCCTTCATACAGCAAGCTCTGATCAGCCTACTACCCAGACTTGCTGCATTCAACCCAAAAGAATTTGTCAATAAAGCGTGAGTTTATCAGCCATGGTTTCTCTGTGGGATGAAATAGTGAAGAGTGTTATGTTGAAGTTAAAATGGAACAGACATACCAACTACCAGTAGCAACAGCGTATGAACATACTATAATCAGGGAGGGTATAATGGCGTAAGCATGCTCTAGTGGGAGTTATCCTCACAATGAAAACAGTGGAGCAACTCTAGTTTGTTATAATTCTGACGTGTCGACCATGTAGTGATTGATTTGGGAGGTGTATCACCAACCAAGAGTGTAGAGACATGTATAATTATCATGGCCCTCCTCATTCATAAAGCAAACAGCACTGAAAACTGTTAACAACTTTAATTTCTGTCATGGTATAATGTATATAATCTGCTCAACAAAAACATTTTGTAGATATCTGAAGATAGCCATAGCCTATCTTCTAGGCTTACTGAGGCGTGAGCGAGATAAGAGCTCATTGTTTATAGCCCTAGGACTTGTCTGTGTGGCTGTGGGTAAAGATATCCGGCCCCATCTTGATGAGATACTAGAAGTTATCTGCTCTTCACTACCCAGAGACTTGCCTCAGAAGTGAGTGTCCTTATTTTACAAAGTTAGCTTTTCATTGTTACCACAGAGGAGTTGATATGAGCCAGTGTTAATTTTCACTGGTTTTGGGATGACTTAATGTTAGCTAGCGGGTTAATGTAAAGTAATGACCATGTGAAATAGCAAACTTTTTCTGCTGCAAATACTATATTCCTTTTGTGTGTTTTGTCTTGTTGGACACATGGTACAAGTATAACTTATTGATTAATTCTTTATAGGAAGCAGAAAAGCGTTGCAGTAGAACCCTCAGTATTTACCTGCATCAGTCTCTTAGCTCGGGCTATGGGTAGTAGTAATGATATACACATGAGGATAAGAGAGCTGATAGGTCCTATGTTACATGTACCACTCAGGTAAGATTACTCTTGTCCCAAGCAGGGCAAAATGTCATTGATCTTTCTGAATCAAGTCATAGTCATTTTGTGTTCAGCTGAGTCAGGTAACGAATTCCATTAAGTGAAGCCCGGTCATGTCATGGAATACCTTGACTTACAAGTTACTTCTTTCCATGGTCAAACTTGTGACCATGAAATTTAAAAAGGAGATGTTCATATGTTTGTGGCTGTTGCTTAGCTTCGTTATCACTTTCTCGTTTTGAGCTGCACTACTTTGACTAAAGATGTTTAAATTATAGAAGGGCATATTCTAGCTATACTTGATTTGCCATCGTTCCGAGTGCTGACTGGGATATCTCATCACCTTACAGCCTAGTGATATGTTATCAGCGCGTCATCCATGTATACAATTTTATATTATTTTATATATATATTATATATATATATATATAATATAAAATATATATATATAACAAACTGAACTATCATTCTACTTTACGCTCGTCTTTCTCACATGACATATAAGATAAATATTGTGGTTATGCGAGTCTCTATTTTTACAGCCCCTCTCTAACATCAGCCCTGGAGGATATAGCTAAGCAGATACCATCACTAAGACGTGATATACAGGATGGTCTGTTACAGATGCTGAGTCTTATACTGACAGGCAGACCGACCAATCAGCAGGCAGGAGCCAGGCTCGCCATACAAACTCCTAGTATGTTGAGAAATCTGAAAACTAGATATGGATACTTATGGCCCATGTAGGAAAGGTTTGGTGTAGAAAGTGAAGAGGGGGTAGATGATTCGGAGTGCATTTCAGCACTGAGCATATAGATTGTTGACTCTCAATAAAATTGACAAAGCAACCTATTTTCGGAAAATAAATCCTTTATGTGAAGATAACTATCAATACTATCATGTGACCGGATTGTTTCACCAATTTCACAGAACCACCATGTCTGGTGCTGTGATGCTGAAGAGATTTTAAGTATCATGAGGTCTTGATTCTAATTTGAGTTTCTGTTTTCTGATTAATCTGTACTTTAGGAGTATAGTTTCATAATTCTCATAATTTATATTATTATGTTTATATATAATTTATATTTTTATTTATTTTACAGCTGTATATGACAGTAGCGGTATAAGCCATGACCTGACTAATATAACACTAGCGCTGAGAACTCTGGGTACATTCGACTTCGAGGATCATTCTCTGACTAAACTACTCAGACATTGTGCTGATAAGTTCCTTGGCTCAGATAATGAAGAGGTGAGGTGGAATTTCTTTTGTTTTCCATTTCATGAAACAATTTAAGACTAGCAACTATAAAACATTGGAATAATAGTGGTGATGAGACAGACATGTGCAACATTTTTGAACAGGGCAATTGTCATGCAAGATGTGCAATATAAGTTGTTGTCAATTACCGTTTTAAACCTATATATTGCATGACATTGATCTTTTGCTGAATCAAAGCTTTGTATTCACTCGACCAAGGCTAATTTCTAAGTACTTGTAACATTAAAATGTAGTTAGAAATGTCAGTACCAAGCAGAGACAATCTGGTGTCATTTCTCTTGACACGTGACTTGTCTGAATCTTCAGACCGAGATCGATAATTCCTCTTGGTTTTTTATTAGAGATTGTCCACAAATATATAACAATAAACCCATCTCCATCTCTCGTCTGCCACACACTTGCTCACAAACCAGCCACTCACAATCATCACAGCCTACCTACTAAATTTTCCAGGTGGACATGATGAAAGACATGCATTTTTTACTATCGCTGTTGATCGTAGAAACCGCAAGACTTAAATCCTCCAGTAAATAATAGTATTCATGTGGTTTTGATACAGACATACCGTTTGTTATCATGCTGCCCTCTACATAAATGGTAGTGTATATATGTTGCTGATACAGATAGAGAGTTGTTCGTTATGGCACCCTCTGTTTTTGTTAGGTAAGAATGGAAGCTGTGAAGACTTGCTCCTCATTGCTAACTTACACCAGCTCTAAGTCATTACGCCAGTCTAGTCAGGCTCATACTGTAGCTGAGGTTCTCAATAAGCTACTTATAGTTGGAATTACTGATTCAGGTAAGTAGGAGACCAGGCCCTGAGGGGTTCACAGGCTAGGAACTTGTCTCATTATTTGTAGCTGATAAATGATTGATGCATTATGTTGTCAAAATGGCTACTGGTTACTAGTAGATCAAGTTTGATCCATTTGCCTGCTTTTGGAGTCGCACCCCCTCCACTGACAGGCAGAGTCTAGGTTAATGAAGAACATGGGGATAGTTTGCCACATACCAAGTGAGTGGAGACCTGTATACAAACAAACCTGGCAAAAATGAGCTGCAACCAGCAAGTATGTTTTGAATATGCTCCTATGATCGATAACTAACAGATGTAGCAGAGACTGTGTGAAAAAAAGTATTTACTTTTTTAAACTCAAATTTTTGTAATCCCACGTTTATAACATAAAGCTTCGTCTGACCAGTATTTGTTTTTTCTTTAGATCCTGACATAAGACGATGCGTACTGGAATCACTGAACACTAACCACGCTCAGTTTGATCCCCACCTGGCGCAGGCTGAGAACCTAGCCTCACTGTTTATAGCCCTGAATGATGAGAGGTTTGAGATACGAGCTATCGCCATGGTGATGATCGGTAAACTCAGTAAAAAGAATCCCGCTTATGTGATGCCTTCACTCAGGAAAGTTCTCATTCAGGTAAGACTCACTTACAATTGTTATCTAATGGTACCCTACAGGGTGGACATTTCCAGTAAATTTGAAATATTTGTACGTCGCTGGTAGAAAATTCGCAAAAAATTAATTCTGCTAGTCTTAAGATTTTCGGAACATTCTCACTAAAAGCTGAGTTAAAAAGTTAAACAAGGAATCAACATCTTGTAGGGTATGCCATTCAATAGTAAGTATTTCGATACAAAAATCACTGTAGGTGGCGCGGCATCATTATCACCTGTACAGACGTACCGTAATAGAATGATCTACGATTTTTATGTTGCTCTGTTGAGTTCAAGAGGGTTAAAGTGTTTATAAAGATGTACCGCTAATAGGCAAGAACGGCATTAAAACCAAAGATATATCAGCTTGTTGCCAAAACCAGGCAATTATGGCTCAATTACCATATACTACCTATAATTAAGTCCCAGAATACCCCCCAATTGACCATCTGAACACATTGTCTCCCTTACTCTTGAATTTAAACCAAATATGTTGTAAATATGAAATGCCAACTAAATTTTCATTTTCAAAGCACTATTGATATGAATAATTTAACAAGCATTATGGTATTGTAATAATGTGTAATTATGTAAACTGCCTTACATATGAGATAAAACGACCGTACACTCTGGAAGGTGAATTTAAAAAAAGAAAGGAAACTTACTTGGAAGTAACCTAGGTTGTTTACAGCAGTGTAATTTCTGACTTGTAGCTAGCCTTAGGGCAGCTTCAAAGTTAGCGAATGATGATTTGGGCTGTTATGATTCCTCAGGAGTTATACAAAGCCTGACACTTAGCTCAGTAACGAGGGCTCTGTGATCATGTCTGACACCACTAGCACACTGTAAACACAAGTCTGTTAATAAAAAAAAGTCATCAACCTCTTGCTAAATTAGCAGTTAACAGTGGTACTTCCTAAAAATGGGTTGTCTGCGGAGTTCTCAGCTAAAATAGACAAGCCCCCAATATATAGCTTTATCTTGGTATTAACTCTTACATTCACACCGCAAACTCCAAACTATGTTGTCGGATTAAGATACGACAATTGACATCACACTTATATCGGGAGGAACAAATATCTGCACACAAAACCTGCGAAATCAAAAACAATCTTTGCTAGTTCATCAATGTTTGGCTTCGACCTCTCAGGCGACTCCTATGATAGAGGGAGAGGGGTTAGGCTGTTCATCATCTTCGTGGCTGTTTGGAGAGAGAACCAACCTACATTTGATTTTAGACTATTATTATATTTCATGTCATATTTTAACAGTTGATAGCTGTTCTGGAGCACAGTGGTATAGGTAGAGACAAGGAGCAGGCGGCTAACATGCTTTATCTTCTCGTACATAACGCTCCTCGGATAATCAAACCATATCTGGACGCCATTGTAGACGCTCTCATGTCTAAATTAAAGGAAGTCGATCAGAACACAGCTGTGATGACTGCTGTACTAGAGGCTCTAGGAGGCTTGTGTGAGGTAAACATTGCTCTCAAAAAGTATCAGGCTCCTCATTTGAAAGAATAGGTCAGGTTTGATCATAGGATTGAATGTTTGTTATAATAATTCTAACCTATATGACTCTATAGACAATAAGTTTGGATCAGATTCCACACTCTCTTAATATAAATAATGATAACAACATAAATAAAATATGTATTGAATAATATTATATGGATATAATAGTATAAATAAATATTATTCTTATCTGTATTAATATGAAGCGTTTAAGTGTGCATAGAAATGGTTGAAGCTTTCCACAATTATTTGGATCTTTCCAATCCTTATTTTTTCCCTTCACCTCAGGTCGGTGGACAGAAAATGCTAAAGTACGCTGACGATCTACTCACGATAATCGAGGGTATGCTGGAGGACTCCAGCTCCGCCCACAAACAGGAAGTAGTAGTACGTACACTGGGTCAGGTAGTGGCTAGTACAGGGTTAGTAGTCGAGCCTTACAACAGATTCCCTAACTTACTGATGATACTACTGAATATGCTCGTCACAGAACCAGAGCAAATTGTGCGGAAAGAGGTAAGCAAAAAGCTTCAAAATCTTATGTATTGTTTCCAGCTCAAATTGACCTAACGGAATGTGTTGCCTTGGCAGTGTCGTGAATGTGTTGAGTATCGGATATATGCTGCTCTGGCCTGTCACCTTACTGTATAACATATTGATTTCCATCTTGTGTCTATAATTGATATATTAAACTTTTATGTTATACGATAAAATTGTATATTATATTTCCTTTTGTTATAATATATTATAGCATAAAAGTAACATAATAGTAACCTGTTGTTTGTTCTCTAGGTGATACGTTTGTTAGGATTACTGGGTGCCCTAGACCCGTACCGACATAAACTTAACCTTGGTAAAATAGGTGGTGCTGAGGCTGCAGGAGCAGTAGTACTGAGTATGTGGGAGCCTAGTGGAGATCGATATGATAGGGCTGGTAAGTTATATACATATTAAGCGGGGGGGGGGGGCGCCTTCTCCCGCACCTAATTTCTCTTTCCTACTTTTCACTGATTCAACTTCATCAGGATAATGATCTCTGTTTTTAAATCCATCAATGGTGTATGTTCAATCAATTTGATTTCGTTCCTATTTGTTGTTTTCAGACATTACAACTAATGAGATGTTAGTAGCGATGGCGACTGCTACCCTTGATGAGTTTTACCCGGCTGTAGCCATAGCCTGTATGATGAGGATTATCAACGAGCCTAGTCTAGCACAGTTCCATCTGGAGGCAGTGTCTAGTATTAACACTATTTTTATGTCTCTCGGTATGGGCCCTTTAGATACTTTGTGCAATATCGATCATACTATTTAATTGCGTACAGCCACCAATTGTTGCCTTTCACACTTGTGACTCTGGGAGGATGCAACTGCAAGCTACGTTATTGGTGGATTATATTAAGAATTATTTTGGTTGACTTATTAGCCATTTTTGCACAAACCTTTCCTCTGGATTAAAATTAGGTTTTCCCTGAGCTGGTTTTAGGTTTTCCCCTGACCGATTTTGTGGTTACAACACCTGAATATAAAATGGGAAGTGTACAATGATTGATGATATTTTAGGATATCATCTCGTTTATGTTGATTATAAGGTTATTAGTTTGAGTAGGTCATTATATATATATATATATATATATTATATTATGTGTTACAGGTATAAGAAGTGTACAGTATATACCACAAGTTGTCCCAGCTTGCCTCAAGGTGATGAGAGAAAACCAATCAGTCAGACAGGTAAGTCATAAGTCATAACTCCTGTAAAATCATGAATCATAACTCCAGTAAACTCATGAGTCATAAATCCAGTAAACTTTTGTAATCCTTTACTCATATATAACACTACATGGTTAAGTTGATAGAGTTGGCCAATATTGTCAGGTTTGAACCTTGTGCTTGACTTTTTGTTAGTAAACATGCAAATACAAGACAGTAGCATGAGGCTTTTCTATCTTCTGTACCCTTACCTAACTATGATAAATTGCTGAATGCTATGTATATTAAAGGCCTTCCCGGTGATGGCATGTGACCAGTCATCAGGATTGAACCTAGATTAAGTTTGACAAATTTGTCTGCATTTCCTGTTGCTCTGATACTACGGCCTGAGTGGGAGCAGCTTCTCATGCAGGCAAATTGGATCCAACTTGATTTAGGTTAAACAGCTTTGTGCCAGTGCATACCTGTTGAATATGAAGAACGTCGAGTAATCGTGCCTATATATGCCCCTTGGTTGTCATTGAGGCACCAAAAGTTCCTTTATTTAATTTCTTTGACTCTGACTTCAGCAACAAGATCACAAGGTAGTACAGCTCAGCTTTTCGCAACTACAGTCCACATTATGCCTTGTTTTAATAGTCTTGTCTAGTCTTCGCTGAATTGGAGGAGGTTGTTTCCGTGTATTTCATATTGTTAATTTTGCCACCATCTAACACTCATCAATTTAGTGGAGAAATTGATGTCAGATTCTAACCATGTATTTTGTGTTAATTTTTTCAATGATTGATTGTGAGCTTAGAAAATGTACCCTTTTGGTTCAATGCGATACACTGTCTCTGGATGGAGGGAGAACAATACGCAGTTAGTTGTATATAGCCATAGACTTAAAATACTAGAGTATATTAATATACTAACCATACTATGAATATTCTTTAGTATAATAAGTATATGGATAGCTACTTTCTTAGAAGAGCTGTTTGATTGATCCACTTTCAATTGCATATGAATTACTTCTCGGCTCTTATTGGCTGTTTGGCTCCCAGCCAACAGCCAATCAGAGCATCGCGTTGGCTCAGTGAAACCAGTTGTGATTGGGCAAATCCTTTTCACTTCAATGTGATTTCTATGATGTCTATTTCTAGTTCCTGTTCACTCAGCTGAGTAATGTTATCGGTATTGTAAAGCTGCATATCAAGCCATATCTACCAGATATATTCGCCATTGTTGACATGACGTGGTCCAACAGTTTAGAGAACCCGGAACAGTCGGAAGATATACAGGTAAATAAGACAAAATTCAAATTGTAAAATATTTAATTAACCAAGTCTGCCTGCATTCGGAGTTCCTCCATTAGCTTGCCAGTCGTTGCTCATTTTCAAAATTGAAGTGAAAATTTTATTTCTACTCTGCTATCTGAAATCACTCAAGTGCCTGATCATCAACTACATCAGCATTGTCTAGCTTTTCTGAGTGAACAAAGTTGAGTAAAGCGTTGAAATGCTTGTTACCTGGATGCTACATGCTTTTATTTTAATCCTTTTAATTTTATATTTAATTTTCAAGCCTTGGTAGCTGTCTGCTTGTATTTGTACTCAATGTTCCATCATGTACTTATCTTTTATATTACAGAAAACAATGATAGAGTTATTGAGATGCACTGTATCCTCTATTGCTACTGAGTTCAAACTGTATCTGCCCGATATTATCCCTCACATGCTCAAAGTTTTCATCACTGATAAGTCTGAGCGCAGAACCATCATACAGCAGGTATACTTTCCTCGGTCATTTTCCATTACTGAACAACGCAATTTTTTAACTTATCGTAAGTAATCCAGAAAAGGCTGTTAGTTAGCTGTCGTTTATTGTAATTAGCTTTTGTAATTGGAAGTTGCCCTCTTTAATCAGGTAATATCAATGAGTAGACAACTACAATTATTTTTTCATTGAAATGAGCTTATCACAATGTAGTATTTGAGCACGGAATGTCTACAAACCTAACGGAGCCCAAATTTCTCTGCCTTGCCTATTGTTTGACATATGACCCTCTGAGGTTAGTTTGACCTAAGTGATGCTGCTAACTATAATAAAGCTTCTGTCACTTCAGTTGCGTACATATTAGTTCTGATACTTTAGCTTTATTATATGTGTGATCTTTTTTGTAATACTGAGTTTTTTATTTTATAGTTACTACACGCCATACAAGACTTTGGTATAAATCTTGACGGGTATATCCACCTTCTTCTGCCTCCTATAATGCAGATACTGGACCAGACTGGAGTCGATACTGAAGTGAAAATGTATGTTAAATGTAATATAGCATCTGGCCTTTTGTTCTCATCTGTCAGTATATGCAGGAATCAACAACTATGTCATACAGATTATTCTCTTTGGTACAACTGAGAAGCCTTAAAAAAACTTCTAACTTTGTATAAACACTGTGTAAACTTTATTAATTATTATTATTATTAATTAAGGTTGAATATCATGCATTATAGCATCAATAATTGATTTGACTGAAAAACTGAAAAAAAGAAGTGAAAAACTCATGTTAGGTTATTTGCCCACAACCCCCCCCCCCCCCCCACCCCCCCTTAAAATTGACATGCAATGGGACATATGTGGTTTTTATTAGTTTCTATTATCATTTATATCCCCAACTGATCTATCTCTCCATATGAGCTATGCGTTATCCTTTCTATTTTCAAATTGCACCGTTTTTCTTCGCAGACTTGCCTTAAAGACTGTGGAGCGTTTAACTGATCATCTCGACCTATCAGATTTTGCGTCTAAGATAATTCATCCAATCATACGCCTGCTGGACTCTCGAGATACGATCCTGCCTGCGCCTCTGTGTAAGCAGGCGATGGCTACACTCTGTTCTCTGGTTACACAGCTCGGCAAGAAGTACAGAATCTTTATACCCATGGTACAGAAAATACTGCTCAAACAGAGAATATCAGATCCTAGATATAACAGTCTGGTCAGGGAGATAGCTGATGTAAGTTAACATACGGAGTATGTAGTAATATAGTAGGGTATCCTCTGATAATAGACAGTTTTCTGAGCTCTGATTTAGGCCTCAATTTGGAGTTGTCCTCTCTCTAGTTTGGTACTTTTAACCCATGCCGCATAGGAAAAACGTGCTGAAAAGAGGGTTATCTTGAAAACCGCTTATAAAAGCAGAAAAACTATTTTTGATTCAGAATCTGCAACATTGAAAACTCATATGGACATAGTTTGGGAAATAATTTTTATATTTGGATAGTCAATTATAGCATTTTCCGCCTGTTTTGCGGACCATTTGGCAGAATTTTTCATGAGTTTCGTCACTAAAATTAAGATTTATCAACATTCAAGCCTCCAATGATTTGAAAACCCTGTCTCACAGGGTTTTTTGTGGTGAAGACTCTGAATCAAAAATCATTTTTATCCTAACGTTAGCGGTTATCGATATAACCCTCTTTTAGCAGGTTTTTCCTATGCGGTGTGGGTTAAAAGTACCAAACTGGAGGGATGACAACTCCGAATTGAGGCATAAATAAGAGCTCAGAAAACTGTCTATAATGTATCAGCCTAGAGAAGTAAAGTACTCACATGATGAAAAGTTTTCTATTTTCACTGACTTAGTGAAATGTAATGCTAGCTAACATTATATATTAACTACATTATATACTCTACCTTGGCTAGTGCAAGTTAGTGCTAGCTTACACCATGTTACTTCCAGAATTACTTAACTAAACTCTAGCTAATATTTATTCGTCTAGGGTATTATATTCAATTCAATTTTGCCAATTCAATTCCTTTTCAATCCATGAAGACAAAAACCAAGTCGTTGTTGGCTCTGGAAGGTTAGATACCAACAGAACAATTGTTCCATGGATTCTCCCACTCATGCTAAACTTAATGATCCTTTGCCCGCTATGCTATAAAGGTTGTTACTGTATAAATGTTTGGATATAACAGATATAAGGTTATGAGATAAATCCCTGTTTATCACATCATACAGGGTTCAATGTATACGCCCGCTCTGCGTACAAACTCACATAGACATCAGTCGGAGTCAGACTTACCTAGTACTCAGATAAAACAGAAGCAGGCAGTCAAACCAGAGGAGCTGATCCGGGCCTGCCGGGGTACCACCAGGGTGTCCAAGGAGGACTGGATGGAGTGGCTGAGACGATTTAATCTGGAGGTGTTGAAGTTGTCTCCTGATCCATCACTGAAAGCCTGCTACATACTTGCACAGAGTTATCCTACTGTGGCTAGGTAATAATCTTAATCCAGAGCTCTTCACTTCATCTTATTCAGTATCAAATGAATTTAATGGTTTTCTTTAATTAAACCATGACAATACATAAACATAAGGGTGATCAGGTGGAGTACCGCTAAAATTCATTATGCCATCAGCAAATTTTCAAATCTACTCGGCATAGTCATAGGCTTTTAACCAAGTTGCTCCTCTTATTCTCTCATATCTTCCTTTGTGTGTTGGACAGGGAGATGTTCAACGCCGCGTTTGTCTCATGCTGGACTGGACTATCAGATCCACATAAGAAGACCCTGATAGAAGATATCGGTAACGCTCTCGACGGCCAGAAGATCCCTGAGATCACTCAGGCTTTACTTAATCTGGCTGAGTTCATGGAACATTGTGACTCCAAGGTGAGATATGTGATCAGGCTTTATACACTCACTCACACACTCAGAATTGATATCATGGGAGTAATACAATTTTGCGCTTTCAGGTTAAAATTTAATGTTCTAAATTGGCTTGTGCAAATGATGGATGAAATCTGGTACCAACCATGTTTTGCATGTGAATGGGGCTAGTGTATCTTTTAATAACAAAGACTTTGAAAATTGAGGGGGAGCGTGTCCTAAGATTCTTCTTCTCAAGTAACTCATTAGAGATGTAATGGCCCTCCTGAAATAGAATGACCCACCTTAGTTATGTTAAACTTAATTCTCGTATAAATTATAATTTTAGGGGTCGCTTCCACTGAGCCCCGCGTTGTTAGGACGTCAGGCTGTTGAATGCAGAGCCTATGCTAAAGCTCTGCATTATGTAGAAGAGGAGTTCCATGAATATATCAAAACAGAGAAGGAAGGCGGAGCTAAGCATTCACAGTCTACAGGCATGGAGCTTATGGAGAAACTTATCAGGTATTATATAAGTGTTATCCTCCTATCTAATAATCGAGGGGTAAAGTATTCATAACAGGATTACTTTGCCTTTTCAAAAATGCAAAAACATTCGGAGAATTATAGATAATTTACATTTACTTAACCGCATTACATAATATGCACTGCCACCTTAGCTAGCTAGCTTTGTGTAAGCTAACATTAGGTCACCCTCAAACTAAGATTTCCTTATCAATGGTATAAGAAAATGGTTCACTAAGTTTTTAAGGACATTTAGCGCTCGGGGAGTTTAGAATATAAGCTCCCTGCAGGCAGCATCTTTCACATAGGACTTAACCTCATTAAGATGTGTGAAGAAAATAAGCACAGTTACCTCAGATTGATTATTGTAAAGCAATAAATAGTAACGAAGGCCTTGGTTATTAGGAAATAATACTCATTACCAGTATGTGTTTGTTGTCTGATTATAGTGTAAATAACAAACTTCAGCAGACGGAGGCTGCCCGAGGTGTTCTCTTATATGCTAAGAAGAAAACTCTGGAGACATCCAGCACTTCTAGGGATGTGGTAAGTTTTTTCACTCAGTGTCTATCTCAGTATGACTTGACACAATGGAATTTGTGACTTGTCATGGCTTGATTTGACTTAATTCACGAGTTGACTAGACTCTATATTATTCAAAGTTTTCCTGATCTGAATAATACTGGCAACTCATTCCCTTGTCTGTTTCAAGTAATTTGGCTGAAACCTGAAATTTCTAATAAGTTGTGTATTGTATTGTTAATTGATTAATTTGAAGTATTTACTATGTTCCTATCACTGTGAGAAAGTTAAATTTGACGTGCATAACATAAGTGGTGGATTACACAGTAATGCGTATGCCCAAGCGATGATTGACTCACTGCTTTGCTCTTTCTGCTCAGGGTATGACGATGCTGCCGGCTGGTAAGATACCAGGTCACTTCTATGAGAAGTTACATCAGTGGGAGGAAGCTAAGAGAGTGTATGAGGAGGAGCTGCTGATGGAGAACCAGGCGAGGAAAAGTCTGAGAGAAGGAGGCAGAGTCGATCAGAATAAACTACAGAAGCGTACATTATCTTCTCTCGGCAAGATGAGGTGTCTGGAGGAGCTGGGAGAATGGTGAGTATGACATGACGTCACCGCACTGCCTTATACGTTATGCAATATACGACAGTAATCCAAGACACGATGAATCTGAAAAAAACAAACAATTTTTTTGTCTGGCAGTTTGACAGTGGGGTATTGAGGGTGAAATCTCTCTTATTCTTAGTTCCCTAAAACATTGAATATTTGAATTCATAGAAGCGGAGCTTTGTTTGAATATGAACAGCCTTATCAATTGTTGTGCTATTTGGAGGATAAACTGATGAACTGATCCGAGTATGCAGTGATGAACCTTCCAAGAAGTAACAGCAAAAAAGAATTTCACTCACATTTTCCATGAATATTGTTAAATATCCATTTGATGCACTTCTCTGTCTGTAGGAACGCTATAAATGACGTATTAGAAGGAGATGATGTTTGCAGCTGGACTAAAGCTTCAGATGATCTCAAAGAGAAGATGTCCAGAATGGCTGCTGCCTCAGCCTGGGGTAGAGGTAAGTGCTGTCACTTCATATCTAACACATAAACCACTTGTCTTATTACACATTTCACACGATGTCCCATGCCATATGATGATATAGATACCCTATAACAATAAAGAATATGCAGGAGGAAAAGTTCACCATTTTGAACATTGATATTTATTGCCAGCTGACATTTACTCAACCTAATTTCTTGATATTATCTCCTACCTTAGCTAGTTAAAATTGGTTTTGGCCAACCTAAAATCACCCAGAATAAGGTAAACTAAACTAAATTTTGCAGCCTTGCAATTGAGTTACGAACCTCTCATGATGTAAGTCTCTAGGCAGTCCTGTGTATCAGTTTTTTTCTCCATAATCCCCCTTATTACTTATTTCTAGCTACTAATATATAATACAAAAATAATGTTGCATAACCATAAAATATATATTTTCAAAATAATATAATATAATCACAAACATTTATTTTTAATAGGTGATGAGAAGAGTATGGGGAGTTATGTGAACTTCATAGCTAAGGATAGTTTTGATGGATTATTTTATCGAGCTGTACTGAAGATAATGCAGGCTCCTGAGGACTCTATCTCCATGTTCAGAGCTGCTCATGAGTATATAAACAAGGCTAGAGACCTTCTCAGTACAGATCTGGCTGCCCTGGCCTCAGAGAGCTACAGCAGGTATTATAACTATTACCTTTATCATATACATTAGTAAAGAAATACTTATGGGTATAACTAACCTACGAATCTGCTCAGACTGGATTACATACTTTTGGATATTATCACCACATTTGGCTGAAAGGATTGACAAGGTATATTAGACTTCGTAATTCAGAACTGTTGATTTAGACAACAAATATTGGTCCCTTCACTATGCAGAGGCTGTTTCAGTGGCATGCTCCGTTCTGCCAGAATGGTTTTTTGTTACTTTTTTCATTAGAACCATAATGTTATGAGATATACTCAGGAACGATTAAGAGCAGTTGATAGGTGCCCGTCCCGCCACCAGCATACCTTCCGCCACCTGCCTGAACCCAACTTGCCAATGGTGGCAGCTTTTAATGCTGTATTTCCCTCTGGTTTTTTACAGGGCTTATGGTGTGATGGTTAACGTTCAGATGCTCACAGAGCTAGAAGAGGTTATACAGTACAAACTAGTCGGCGATCAGAGGGATTGTATCAAGTAAGTATTGATAAATTGATCAGGTCACACTGACACAACGTATGCCGGCAGTTTTATTTGCCAGATTTGTTGTTATCAAATTGAATATGAGCCATTATTAAATTAATGCAACTACAAGATGCTCTTCATTGAATTCTAGTGGGGATTTCAGCTACAATTACATAGAAAAATCTTCTGCTGGTTTTCCACTTTTTTAACAATGCTGTGAGGTTTGGTAACTGCACATAAACAAATGCCAGATCTAACTTTTGTTCGTAGCTACACACAAAATATATATACGATAGTCAGGAATGAACGAATAAGTGATATTATTTTGTACCTTATATTTATAGAGCCATGTGGTGGAAGAGAATGAATGGATGTCAGAAGACAGTAGAGGACTGGAGTAAGCTGCTCCGGGTACATTCTCTGGTGCTGGAGCCTCAGGAGGACACGAAACCCTGGCTCAAGTTTGCCTCACTCTGTCGACAGAATGGACGTCTAGTTAGTCCTTCTCTATTAATCTATTTGAGAAATGCTACTGGATACTGTTTCAATTGATTTGCAGGAGGAACGATTTAAGTGAATTCTGGTGTTGAACACTAATAACCATAACCAAGAATAGGCTTTGTAGAAAATTAAATGAATTTTCGTATGATGTATAACTTGCTTTGTTCGATAGCTGCTGAGTTTTTAATGTAATGTATACTTTATCTGATTCCAAGTTTTAGCTGCAACACTAATATACTTTGACCAGGGCAAAGCAGCGATTTGTAGATCTATGATGAATTACGATTGTCAAAGATGAGAACCTTTTTTTTTATAATGATATATCACATGTATTGTTATGATATCTTACAGGCGATGGCCGCTGAGATACTTAAGGATCTAAATCAGTCATCTAAGACAGCTGGTAATAAAATAGCACTGGATGTACAGCTAGAGATACAGATAGCTACACTCAAACACACCTGGGAAACTAGCCAGGTACAACTTACTCCAATATCTGATGTCATTCTACTATATTGATTGGGCTCTCCCTTAGTTGCATGCTCTTAATTGTTTGGCTTTCTTGCTTTGGCAATCATCTCGTGATAGTGTCAGCTGCTGGGTTATAGTGACAGTCATTGCATATGTATCAATCAGGAATAACCTTCAGCTAAATCTAATTTGATCCAATTTGTTTGCATTCCAGTTGTCCCCATGCTACTTATGAGGTGCCAGCTCAATAATTAGGTTTTTTGTATCATACATAATCTTCACATGACTTTCAAAATTGATATTTACATTTATATGCTTAGATAGGTGACCTATTGTTTCCAAAATGTATGTTAATTACATAATTAGAAAACTCTTGGGCATTTATTTGTAGGACAATGATAAGGAGAAAGCTCTGACTAATCTACGTAACTTTGTGAGGGTGCACAGTAATCATCTCGCTCATTACAGAGGAAGTGGGAGGAGCTTACTGTCTAAGTAAGTGAACTAAAATATAAATATTAGCTCAAGTTTAATTTGACTAGTTTGGGAATATATAAATGTTAGCTAGTGCCAATTTTAGCGAGAGGAGGTACGTGTTAAGTACGAGTCAAAGTTGGCTAGCCGTAACTCCTGTCATTTCAAACCTATGCAAAATGGCTAAATTTTCCTCCTGCAAACACTTCCCTCTGCTCAGGTATGCGTGGATTAAGATAAATGAAATATTGACCATTGTTAGTCATGATCTGTGTAAATAGTGTATTTAACTTAAGTTCACAGAAAGTTCACAAGGAAGGGCATATTTCATCAGTCTTATTTGTATCACCACAGATGTTACCTGAAGCTAGGATCATGGACAGAGCTGACCTATGGTTACACTAAAGAGAAGATTCCTGATATACTAGAGCACTACAAGGAGGCTGTCAAACAGGACCCTAAGTGGTACAAGGTGAGGTACTTATCTGGATTACTTAACATATATCAAAATATAACATGACACGGCGCTCTGTTAGTGTTTTGTGAAATTGCTCAAGTGGGCTCGCTTCGCTTTTGTCTAGCCAATGTGTTGGCTCCGATTGGCTGGGTGGAGTGAAATCCTCAATCAATCAGAGGCAACACATTGGCTAGCTTTTGCCTTTCATATGAGATCTTTAATTTATCTCTTTAGAGGAACAAACCTCCCTCACCCCTTATACAATCTATTGTTTCCAAGCACTGAATTAAAATGTTGTAAAATCTTTGGTAAACCGTTTTCTTCATAACTCCGGGTTTCTAACCTTTCTTGTAGGCATGGCATGCGTTTGCCTACACTAGCTATGAGGCTGTTCTACTATACAAGTCGGTAACTCCTGACAATGCTGCTGACGCTCCTGCTGCTGAGGGTGCTGCCGCTGTGGCCCCGGCAGTAGTGACTACTCAGGTGTCACGACCCGGTGTAAGCGGAGACGTGGATATCATCAGGTTCTGTGTGGACGCTATCGAAGGCTTCTTCAAATCCATATCTCTGTCTGATGGTAACTCATTACAAGATACACTCAGGTTAGTGTCAGTCATGTGTCTAGCTTCTGCCCAACTTATGTTTCTAGAGCTGTGTTACTGATCTCATTTCAATTTCATAATTCGACTAAAATAGCGAAGCTCACATGACTCTACTCACTTCTAGACTTGACGCTCCTCCCGAGCCAGTTACATGGGGTAAGATAACTGAATGATAGTTTGAATCACTAACCATATCAATCCACAAGCAATAATATGACCAGTTGGGGAAGCAACTGAATTAAGAATTGATTGTGTTATAAAAATTCATTTGTATGGGTCAGCCTGATAGTTGGGGGACTAGATTTGTGGCTTGTTATGATTGACAGGTTACTAACTTTATGGTTTGAGTACGGTGAGGAGAGGCGTGTATATGAGTCACTAGTGAAAGGTCTCAAACTGATAAGTATAGAGAACTGGTTACAGGTTATACCTCAGCTTATAGCTAGGATAGATACAAGCAGGCAGAGTGTGGGTAAACTTATACAGACTTTACTGTGTGATATCAGTAAACACCATCCACAGGTTAGTAATACACTGTACAGAAAAATAGAAACTTCATTCAACTGGGATCATCAAGTCAATATGGTCAAGTACCAAATACACTCTACAGGTAAATCAAGTTGGCTTCATCAAATCAATATGCAAAGTACCATTTGAGCAATTTAGACTCAAACATTATCCACAGAACAACTTGCTCTTCAATAATAACTTTGATAGTAGCACAATGGAGGGGATTGCGGCCATCTACTGATCAGTTTTCGTTGACCCATTGTATTTACAGTGAGTTTTAAAGTCAATCCCCTTTCCCAAACATTTTGTCAGGAATCTTTTGAGAGTTGTCTTCTCTTTCTGTATTGGGAGAAACTCAACATAAAACGTGTTCGTTTCTCGTGTAATTACCGTTAATTTTTCCAATCTTTTTAGGCATTGATATACCCGCTGACTGTGGCAGCTAAGTCGAGTGTGACACAACGTAGAGATGCTGCCTTACACATACTTAATAATATGAAGGAGCACAGCCCTAATCTAGTCAACCAAGCTCTGCTGGTATGTAGATAAACTTATTTGGTTTTATTATAACAACGGTTGAAACAGAAATGATGCCTGGTTATTTCTTGATAGGGAAACGCAGATATTTGTTGATCCAATGCGCCTGCGTTGGGAGTTGCTCCCCCTCAAGGCAGCTGTTACCGGTAAAATATGAGTGACACAAAGGCAAAAAAAAATCAATTTGGATCAAACTTGATCTAGATATGTGCAGTGGAAGGGAAATAATGAGGGTTTGGCCACATTGCTAATCTGTCAGACCAACCCTTTGCAACTAAGCTAAAAATATTTGATTTGCCTCCATTGGAAAGTCTTGTTCTGAATCTTTATCAATTTTGTGTTGACAGGTATCTGAGGAGCTGATCAGAGTAGCCATTCTGTGGCACGAGCTCTGGCATGAAGGTCTAGAGGAGGCCTCAAGGCTTTACTTTGGTGACAGGAATGTGAAGGGAATGTTTGAGACTCTGGAGCCTCTTCATCAGATGTTAGAGCGAGGACCACAGACTCTCAAAGAGATCTCATTCCAACATGTAAGTATAAGCAGCGACAACCGGGACTGTCAAGCCTAGACTTCTCTAAATGTTAGCTAGAGTTTAGTGTAAATTGGTTTTGTGAGGACTTTGTTAGCTAGCACCAATTTTTGCTAGCTAAGCTTTGGAATGAAAAGGGTTATTAAATGTTAGCTAGCCGTAAAGTTCACTATTTCAAGCTAGTGCGAAAAAGCTAAATTTTCCTCTTGCAAACACTTTACTCCTCCAGGCTAATTTGGTTGGTCAATCACCATGTTTAACCTTTTGGTTTGTAGACCGCAGCTGTGTTGAAAAACTGCTGGTTACTTCTTCTTTCTATTTTGCATAACCAGCTATCGTGCAAAATGACTAGTTTCTAAAATCTAGGCGTCCATTAAAGATATTCCTTAGTTTGAAATATGTCTGACGCATTCATAACTATAAACAACTGAGACTTAGACTGAGACTTAAAATAAATGAGTACATAGATTATCATGTACACGAATACATAGCACTTATTGACCACACAATAATATATTGTACCATGTTTTCAGGCATATGGTCAGGAGTTATCTGAAGCTCTGGAATGGTGTAAGAAGTATCAGAGAACACATAATGTGAAGGAGCTGACTAAAGCCTGGGACTCTTACTATCATGTATTCAGGCGTATCTCTAAGCAGCTGCCTATGGTAAGGTATATCGATATTTTCAGCGCTTTTTAAAAAAAGATAGTCATTCTCATCATTATTTAGCTTTCCATTTTTTGTCCCATTTTGGCTTTTCTGAGTAAGAATTGACATGCCGATAACCTTGACGCGCTCACGTTGTTTTATAATAGGCAAAAGCGCCGACATGTGTCAGTGTAAAATCACATACACAGTAGATAGCTACAACTGTGTATTTATATCGATCAATTTTCTTTCCACTACACATGTTGCTTTTGCCTATTACATTACTATCCATGGTTCATAGAGGAAAAATGATAATATTTGTTATTTTGTCATTATCCCTTGTTTATTTTTAGCTAACATCTCTAGAGCTACACTATGTTAGTCCTAAGTTACTTGATGCTCGAGATTTGGAGTTAGCCGTCCCTGGCACATACGATACTAAGGAGGTGGTCGGTATACAAAGAGTTCATAGTTCACTACAAGTCATCACAAGTAAACAAAGACCAAGAAAACTCAGCATATATGGTAGGTTCTGGACTGGTATAGTACATCTGTACTTAGCCATGTGAGGCATGTGGGTTACTGATAAAGTAAACTTTGTTACAACATGGTAATAATAATAAATTAATAAAAGCAAAAATAATGAGTTGTAAATGAAACTTACATGACAGTTGCAAGCTATTTAATTTGGTTGAACCCATAATACCACCCTCCACGAGGAACGCATACACAAAAATACCTAATCTGAATATTACTGGAAAAAGTTCTGCTCTATGTTGCAGACATTAAAAATCGAACATAGAACGGGCATCGCTGTTATTTTAAGCTAAGGACCAAAAATAGATAGCTTAGTGGTCGTTCAAACATCATATTATTTCACAAAGTCATATTTTCCATTCCCTTCTCACAGGCAGTAATGGTAAGGAATACCAGTTTGTACTGAAGGGACACGAGGATCTGCGTCAGGATGAACGTGTCATGCAGCTGTTTGGTTTAGTTAACTCTCTTCTACTCGCTAATGCTGACACCTGTCGCAGGAATCTGACGTAAGTTAAACCCTAACAGTGTACAGACACTGGGTGGTCACATGAGCGGATTTGTCATTAGAAATTTAATTTGTTAGAATACTGAGCAATGTAGCTATCTAGACAGTTTTTGATTTAATGTGATCTTCAGAATTCCTCATCTCACATATCAAAGTGTGTGAATCTTGAATACCTAATAGTCCCAGCTTAAAATAGTCCTGATGCCATCGCATTCATATTACTTGATACAAAGTTTTATAGGTACCAATGTGATTGAGTTCATATTATGCTGAACCAGATATTAACCCAAAACCTCAGTTTTCTCCACAGACTTTTGGCTTTGGTTTCGCCATAAAAATGTGTAAATAAATAAGTATACCAATAAGTGTAAATAAGTGATACCATAGTCAATAGTCTTGTTTATGGGTATCGCATTCAACCTACACATTTCACCTCAGAATGTATAATTAAATTCTCTCACTCTATCTACTCTGCAGGATACAGCGATACTCAGCCATACCTTTATCCACTAACTCTGGATTACTGGGCTGGGTCCCTCACTGTGATACTCTACATCAGCTAATACGAGATTACAGAGAGAGAAAGAAAATACTACTCAACATAGAGCACAGGATTATGATGAGGGTATGTGCAACACGTTAATCGATTTCAGGAATGTTATAATTTAGATTTACAACTGAAGTAAAATAATCTAGGGAGAATAATAATTTGGCTAGCTTACACTCACTAAACCTCATTACTATTATAAAGTCCCACCTTAGCTAGTCATAGTTGGTGATGGTAAACTTTGAGCCAAACTCAAACTAGAAAAAACTAAACTCAGTCTAATTTAGCTGTATTCCTCGAACATATCAGCTTGAGAATATCATAATTCGTCTGTGCATCGTTTTAGTTTTAGTTGAGAGCAAGTGCAACAATGAATTTGTGTAGTTTCGATTTCATTATTGAATTTATTATTTTGATTAGTTTATTTTGATATTTGTTGTATTCAGATGGCACCAGATTACGATCACCTGACGTTAATGCAGAAGGTCGAAGTGTTTGAGTACGCTCTGGAGAATACTACAGGAGACGACCTTGCCAAGGTCATCTGGTTTAAGAGTCCCACCTCGGAGGTTTGGTTTGACAGACGAACTAATTTTACTCGCTCGCTAGCTGTCATGTCTATGGTTGGATATGTTCTAGGGCTCGGAGACAGGTAAGTTTAGTAGTCCCCGGATATTGAAACATCTCTTCACAGGGCGGTATATTTCAAAATACTTTTGTATCAAGATTTATGTTAGAGAACTTCTGTTGCAAAAGCCACGTGAGAGACTGGTAGATTAACAATTTATGATGTAAGAAATAAAGAACGCCAGTCAATCTTGTACGGTAGAAACAAACTGACAAAATTTTCCACGCGGTTTGATTCTACGGAATTGCTTAGGGACAGTTTACCTATGTCTTACTAGGTCTCCCTGGTTAAATAATGTAAGGTGACCTTTTGGACCTAATGTGATGTACGATAAAGATTGTGCAATCAAACCCATAAATTATTCATTGATACTAACTCAGAGGAGACTCTCTATTCAATGTTCTATGTGTTTTGTTGCAGACATCCATCTAACCTGATGTTGGACAGAGAGAGTGGGAAGATTATACACATAGACTTTGGTGACTGCTTTGAAGTAGCCATGAGTAGAGAAAAATTCCCTGAGAAGATCCCATTCCGGTTAGTATATGAAACATGCTTTTACCTCATGAATATTTCAATACGGGAAATTATGGGTAGCTTCATAATCTTTAACATCTCCTGTCCCTAAAATTTATGTTGCTGTTATAACTTAACATTTTAAATGATGTTATTTAATTGCTTCTATTAAAATGTTGTCAAAATGATATGTAGTATTATTATCCACATTTCTTCTCCCTCATGTACCAAAAGCGGTAAGGCTTAAATCTGCCAAGTCTAGAAATTGTATTAACTGCAACTTTGAGGCCGGACTTTTTGGCTGAAAGACCCGTACCTTACCCGTCTACAGCTGGTTCCCTGGCTCAAATCAATGAATCTAACCAAATATCACATTATCATCATACACGTTGTTGGCTTGTGATGGAGTTTCTGACTATCAAATATTTATCAGACCACTTTATACGTTGCCTCCCCTGTTTGCAGACTGACCCGTATGCTGATTAATGCTATGGAGGTGACTGGTATAGATGGTAACTATAGGATGACCTGTGAGAGAGTGATGAAGGTGCTGCGGGAGAATAAGGACAGTGTAATGGCTGTACTCGAAGCCTTCGTCTACGATCCTCTACTCAACTGGTGGCTCATGGAAGGCAAAGGTAAATTAAGTAATGGTTGCTGTGAGTCTTATGTGCTAAGACAATCTAGTGCATGGCTCGAACTGGCGTTATAACAGTCTTGGTACAAATACTACCTCAAATAATGCCTACAATCTGATTATCACTGGTATTGCAGGTCAAACCCTGTTGAGTTATTAGACTAAGCTACAAAAAATATCTGAAACCATAAACATAAACTATTTTATGTTTATGTCAAAAGCACGTCCCAAATGCATCATAAATACATCACTTTTAAATCCCAAATATATCCATAAAACCTTTTCGACTGTCAATAAATCTCGGAATGTTCCCTCTATTCTTCCATGTTAAATGTATTCATCTTGTCATCGTGAATGTTACAAATTTTGAACACATATTGATAGGTTTGCTTTTTTCATTATTTGACAGCTGCCAAACAGAGTAAGGTAAATCAGGAGCCGTCCACCGCCGGAGCCGAATCAGCTACTGATAGCGCTGACCTTGACATTGAAGCTTCTCGCGTCAGTAAATCAGGCACTGCCTCTCCGTCGTCATCGGTGAAGGAACCGCAAGGTGAGATAGTCAACCAGAAGGCTCTGAATATCATCAGGAGGGTCAAGGACAAACTAACGGGTAGAGACTTTATCAGCTCTAGTAACGATAGAGACGTGAACGTAGAGAGGCAGGTAGAACTGCTGATAGATCAGGCCACATCACACGCTAACCTGTGTCAGTGTTATATAGGCTGGTGCCCATTCTGGTAATACGGAGGGTTTAGGAAATAGCCTAACATAGATCGTAGTTTAGCCCCTGTTTAGTCTAAGTTAAAGTTTGCAAACTCAAATTCGGAAGGAGTTGGCTTCTTACTCAACCGATTTTGTGTCTGACCATGTTGACTTTCTTAGCCTCAAAATTTTAGTGATTTTTTGTCAAAAATTGCTGCTTTCAAAGATTGTGATGTTTTATCTACAAGTCATAGCTAAATTGTAATTCCGTTGTTTGATAGCCCAAGGATGTGGAACATTTTTTTTCTAAATAATTGTATTCTGCGCATGCTCAGCTCTGGGCATGAGCTGATCTCTGCAAAATTGAGTCTCGGAATTCCGAAGCCATCTGATTGGCTACCTGCTCTGGTGACATACTCCCTAAAAGCGTGCGGATTTGTTATTAATAGTTATCCTCTCTTGTCATTATTAGCTGATTTTGATTGACAGTTTATGCAGGGGATATCCCATTTCCCCTTTCCAAAGTTGCAATCAGGACCCAAACTAAACTCATTGTTCTTGCACATGCACAAATTCAAGTCACGCATGATGCATACTTAGCCTTACGACACCTGCTTTGTGGTAATGATAGCCTAGTTTATCAGTGATCTACATGCCCAGTGAGATCACGAGAGTCAGTATGAAATAATTGATCTAATATCTATTTTTTCACGTTATCAGTCATTTTGTAATTTTTTCAATGTATAATACATCTCCCAAATATTTGGTGCTGATTTTTTGCCTGCAAATTGTAATGTTGGCGGAACTCATCAAATTAAGTTCCCACATTAAGTTTTGATTACATTAGAAATTTAATACTTCAAGAAATAAACATTGTAAATGTATATGAGACTTTCTTCACGTACTCGGACCAACCTATCATACTTTATATATTATATATGTGGCTTAGATATACAGCACTGATTTATACCATCTCAAAAGTTATCAGATGATATTGACCAAAAAATGGACATGCAACCCTCCAGCACTTGACTCTGCTCAATTTCAAATCAAAACAAGGACCTCACTTTTTTTTAAACTTTTATTTAAAAACAAGCACCAAGATCGCAGCAAGGTTCCATGATGTTGGCCTGTGTCGGGAAATTCTATCTTGTCAGGATAGCCAGCATGGGCTTGGCATAATTATTCCCGATCTCCAACTTGTTCTGATGAACGCGTAAGGCTCAACGGCAACCTGCCAGTCGAAAAGTCTGTTTAAATCAAGGCTACCAGCCAGGCATAAAAATGTGTGGTTTATCAACTATACTATGATTTTATTGTGTACTAACTATCTAACTAAAACTAACAGAGTTACAAAGATTTAATGTATAAATCAGTAAAAATGATCAGTGCGTTTAGTCTCGTCCGCTAGCAAACATGAAGTGTCAAGTTGTAAGAGGGAAGAGTGTAAGCTTGCTAAAAATAGTTACAGTCGTAGCATTAATAAAGGATTATTATAACAGACAAAACATGTGTAGGAATAGAATGTATGATTAGAATGTATGAATAGAATGTGTCCTCAGTGCTTAATATATATAACAGTCAAAGACTGAAATTCTCCACACCTGAGTTCATACTAGAATCAGACGGACCAAGCTGGATGTGATGGCTGCCATTCTAACATGGTTCTATTTACATCTGCATTCTGATATACTTGTGATCCAACAGCGCTGGAAAGATGACATAAACTATACAAACTATTGATCGACTAGCTATTCTTATCACCTGTCAGTTAGCAAACTATTTTTCAATAATGCTTTTTGCGCGATAGAAGACGATTGTTTGCTGCCTTTGCATACAATTAATAAGCACCCAAGGGTGACGAAGACTATTTGATCGGCTCTAATAGTACAAATTAATTCCTCAAGGATAGTTAAAGCAATGAACTAGTTCATTGGTTAAAGTGCAGCGTGATTATCATGAGCAATACTATCTGTGCGTACATCAGATTGTTAACAATGTGACACGTGACAGCATGATAACAGCCATAGGGAAGAAGCAGTGAAACTGATAAGCAGGTAGTAAAGCAGTAAGAGTAGCAGGAATAAACAGTTTCAGACACTGCACAGCACACAGATCATTGCAGGATATTGAGCGACCTGCTAATCCATCCAACAGGCTTGCGGTTTTCACTATACTTGAACCAAGGAGTTATTCCTTTGTTACTCCTTGCTCGAATGTAAGCGTGTCACTGGTTTATATAAAACCTGATATCAGCTCAGAACACAGCCATGGCTAGTAACCTTTCAGACATTGGCTGCACACGATGTTTGGAGGTGATTGGATATTTAGTGAATCCAAGACTACTGTCGTGTGGACATGTCTATTGTGAGATCTGCTTCGACACTGTCTGTAAAAAGACTGCAAAAGGAGTGGAAATTCAATGTTCTCATTGTGGGTAAGTATCTTTTCCGGCTCCTCGATAATTTCTTATTTTCTCAAGGTAGGTATAGACCAAATAGACCAATATAAGTTAAAGCTTTTGGTGTACTCTAGACTATTATGTTTCTTGATAATAAAAATTGCAATCATCATCACTGCAATGGTGAAAGCATATCCCATTCAAAATTCATAATGACAATTGACAATGAGTCTGTAGTTGACATCCTCTCATTACATTTTCAGTAAGGAGCAGCAGTTTGCAGACTTTGGATGTCTGACAGCTCCTACTGAGGTTCAAATGCATGATGTAACCGGCGGTACTGAAGCAGCCACTCCAGCACCGCCGCCGTGTGGTAAATGTAAGGAGAAGGATACTGAGATGGCAGCGGTGTGTTACTGTGAACAGTGTGAAGAGTTATTCTGTAACGGCGATGAGCAAGTTCGTAAACATGAGTGTCACTTCACCTCTTTTATACCCCTGTACCTTAAATATCTCGGGTTAACGACACTCTGCTAGGTTAGATATGATTGATGATGAATTGAATCGATGATTGAAGAGCCATTTGGCTGATAGCTCCAAGTTTTGTTAGAAACTGATCTCGGCGTTTATTGCTGGGAGTTCACGAATGATTTTTTTTCAACAGGAACATAAAAGATGGTGCAGGAATCACAAAACCATTTCCATCAGTGCTTATCAGAAAATACCAAATCGCTACATAACGCCGAAGTGCACAGATCACCAGAGAGAGTTATCGATGGCCTGTGAGCACTGTCTGAAGCTGGGCTGCCTCAATTGTAGTTTTCAAGACAAGATTTGTCAAGGTAAATACCTGGTGCACATATAGTTTGTTTTGTAATCAACAGTTACATTGTATACCTTCCATAAAGCAGTGTGAGGGCTTTTTGCTTTTATGATAGATAATTGAGATGAACAAGTTGTCAAGTATCTTGCAACATTGCCAACAGCTCGACCATCCTCAATTGATGTAAGGGTGTTACTCCTTTAAAGATGAGCATAGACACTTGGTGAAGTCATTGAAAGATATGGAGAAGAGTCTCAAAGCGGATTTTGCTAAGATACATGATGCCTGCACAATAAAGTTGGATAAAATGACTCAGGCAGAAAAGGAAACTTGGATTATACTGGACAACATAGAAACCAACTGTGAAACAATGAAACATCAGGTTGAAAGACAAGCTGAAGAGAAGGTAACTGAATGAAGCCAGGCATGGCAACAGCGCCATCTGAACTATCAGCTATACCAACCCTAAAATTCGAAAAAGAAATATTGTGGCTTATTGATTGAATGTTGATGCAGACAACAAATATAATATAGTTGTTGCTGGTGAATTAGCTTTTATTTGGTTTTTTAGGTTGCGCAGATTAGAAAAGAGGCTGCTAATATGATAGAAACAATCCAGAAATGTACAGATGACAGTAGGTGTGACTTTGAAAGATTTTTAGGCGATTTACGAACCGAACGAGAAAGTCTGGAGAGCCTAATGAAATCCAATCGACAGTTTCTACGTGAGAGTCATGTGACTGATATTATAAATCAGAAGGAAGAACGTATACAGAGTCTGGAGAAAACTGAACCCTCGAAACTGAGAGCTTACACTGGTGGTAGAAATTTCACTCTGTCAGGTAATTGTCAGGTGTCATACCTCGATTTGTAATAAATATTCAAGCTCAAAGCCTGCCAAACTGGAATCTGTTCAATGAGGATTACATGGTCTGTGCGAACTATGGACATCAACCTGAGACATGTTTTAGAATGCTAGATACCTTTTTTCATAGCTTGGATGGTGTTGTACCCAACATATTATGTCACTCGGTTATGTCCATTGTTGCTGCTGGATACAGCCAGCAAGTGTTCAAGCGTTTCATTTTTGTCAATAATTGCAGAAGCTGATATCTCAAAGGAATCATTGCTTGCTTTTGAGATGGCCAAGGCACCAACTACCGTCGAATACACCATGTCTTATAATATCAAGGGAAAATGCATAGGCATCAGCTATCTCTCAAACTACTGCTTTGTAGTTGCTTATGCTGGAGCAGGATTGACAGCTTTCGAAATAGACTTTAACTCTCGTAATTTTAGTTATTATGACAATCTTCGTGAAAGATATAAAAATACCTCAGAAATGGGTTGTTCAGCTAGGATTGTGACCTCACTGGACTCACACTCAAACAGGATATTTTGTGTGGGCCAACACCAAAACAAAGAAGAAACACGCGTGGTTTGCCAACAGGACTTGTCATATAAATCCGGCCCACAGCTGTTTAACTTTAGCTGCAAGAGCGAGGCTGCCTCTTGTCTTTCGTCAAGCACTAGATTCATTTGTGTTTCCAATCCTGATGAAAACAGCATCATATTGTACAACAATCTCACTAGAACACAGACCACAAACAAAATGAAATATCTTCCAAATGCCTGCAGGTTTTTGCAGGATACAAACGTTTTGCTTTTTTCTGGTGAGTTAGGGGTCGAATGCTACAGCATTTCAGAGTTGGGTAAATTGAGTACTCTTTGGGTTTGCGATAAGGTTAGGCATCCTCATGGTCTAGCAGTCTTACAAGACGGAAACATAATTGTTCACAGTCCAAGACTCAAATCTTTGTATGTGATATCGAAGTTTGGCGCATTAATAGCAGTATTTGAGAATGAGGAAATATCAAAGGCCAGTGGAGGGGATATTTGTGTAAGAGAAGCCGATACTGGGGGTAAATTTGTGTACCTTCCTAGCAGTGATCAAAAATCAATAATACAGTTCAGAATAATTTATTGACTTTTTGTGAGACTAATCTAATATATATATCTGCTTTAACGATGTAAGTTGGTCTGAGCCAATGATGAAACTATTTTTTTTATATGTTGTCATAGCCATATAACATGATTCTTCTTCAAAAGTAATTAATCTCTTTATTGCAACGTTTTTTTTATGCATGCTACCATCTTTTATTTTCATAATTTTAGCTAGAATATAAATACAAATAGCTTTCACATAGATACGGACAGATAAGTGAATGCTTCAGCTAGTGCAGTGACTTAAATTAATACTGAAGATTGATACGAAAATCTCCTTCTTTGTTAGCTTAATTGTCAATTCAGGTTTGCATTCACTGGGTTTCCATGTAAATTGTAAAATCAGACTGAGTTGTCACCTCTTGCCTCTATACATCTATTCCCATGGATTAAGATCGAGCTTGACTTCAAAAAAACCTCTGCTGCCACCGGTAGTTGAGCTTGTGCCTATTGAACTACAGCCTCTCATGATAACTGCTTGGAGCTCAGCGCATACCGGAAGGCTTTCCCATGGATCAAACAGCCTAAAAATTAACTCAGGTTGATTGATCCATCATCACCTAAAGAAAGTGTTCTGTTTGAATTTCCAGTCACATTTTTGTATACTTTATAATGTTTTGGCGGGTGGGCCTTTGAACCAGACCTTACTAAAGGTACCTTACATACTCCTCAAACCACCCAAGTGCTCTGCCACCCTACCTATCACAATGACCTTCCAGAATTCCTACCTCACGTTTTCTGAGCTACTGCCCTACGTTGGAAACAAGTAGTAGCACTAAAACTTTTATATTCTGAGTAAAATATGCCAATATGAGGTGTATTTGCATGAACAGAGCTTCGACCAGAAATCATGTGTTTCAGCGGCTGATGTATTAATGAATTTCCAAAGCTATGTCATGTAATAGGCTACACCCACCTCATTGACGACGGCAGAGGCTTTTGAAGTTTCAGCCTGTTCTCAGCCCATGGGTACAGATATAGCTTTCTAGGGCGAGCTAATGGTGGCAACTCATTCAAGCTCAAAGTTTGCTAGAAACATAGTGATTATGCACATGGGATATGAATAAATACAAGTTGAATATTATTAATGCTTATATTTTGACTAATAGACATCAAATAGCAAAGCTAGGGACTGTACATACTTCATCAGAAACATGCCATGTTACATCGTGTGGAGCATTACTGAAAACTTCATATGTGTCATTTTGGTGATTAACATCCTATATTCAGGTTGAGGAAATTATCCTCTTCATAGAGTTTTTGTGCTGTAAAAGTGTGAAATTAAAACCCCGCGTTTGTTGAGAATTTTTTGTCAGATATTTGACTTAATAAATTGCTCAAAGACTTTTATAATTAGAGAAATGCAAAAAATGATGCAAATGACATGGACTTTTAAATGTCAACAAATCAGTTGTTGTGTTTCACTGTTATATTAAATTCTTTTGTCTACGACTGAAATACAGATTATAAGCAACTGCTAAGATACAGCCTGTGATGCAATTTAAATTGTAATTATTAATACTCTCTTTTTATTAATAAGATTAATGACTTTATTTACTTTTCAATACCACTTATCTGGCTTACGAAAAGACAAAAATTCTGCCCGGAATGGAGATTATCTATATCTGCTGGTTATCTATCAGGTCTGTTATTGTGTGTATTGTGAAATTGTTAGGATAAGTGGATAGAAGTAATCAACATGATGTCGATCAGCAAACGATAGGTGGACACCAACTCTATCTTAATAAATTGCGCAAACAATTAATAAAAAGCAATAATAAAAAATAGAAAGTGCGCCATCCTGCACTCCTTCAAGCTTCAATGTAATGATATCCCGTTAACTGTTTATGACACATTTAAACTGATATTGGTGTCAAAAGTTCACTATCTAGTGTAAGTGGAAACTATTTAATTTTGAATGAGAGATTGGGTTACAATGTGAAACCTGTTCCGCAGATGTATGTATGTACCTTTATTATATCACTACTGATAAATAAAATTGCTGGACTGCTGATAAAACTGTAAAATGAGCTCATAAAATGCAGGTATAAATAGAAAAAAATAAAAGTGGAAAAAGCATAGACTAAGATTTATTTGTTCAATGTATTAGTTGCAATGGCAGGAAAAAATTACGCCTCAGATTTATACGTGCTTTTACAGCACGAAACCGACCAGATGGTAGCATGTCAAACGTCAATACTGGGTCAGTATCACTGGCGGTTATTCTCAGAGCCTTGGTCTTGAGTCGCTGATCAATAACATGTTGTGGTTGTGGTAGAGTAGTGTTGGCTAGCTTCTCAGCGGTACGTGTCACTTTATATAGATGCCACTAGATAGAAGCTGTCTTTGATCTCTCGAGATTTGGCGCTGGCTGTCAATTTCCACTCGTTGTTTAAATATTTGGTTTGACTGTAATCAGTTACAGATACAGATACAGATTTATTTATAATCCACTGTTGCAGTACCCTGAGGTATTAAAAAAAGCAGTTGGTGAGCTCCGGTTAAAAAATATGATTGGATATCATAAAAATTTTGTAGCACCATCAAGAAAATTTGCAGTATTCGCCTTGACTAAAAAATTGTCCTTCAGTCGAATCGAATGTCTAAACTGTGACGACTGCCTCTCAGGGACTAACGTGTGGAGCCTATGCCTACAGGTGCTGGCTATCTTGATAAAATAGTATTGTTTATAATATTTATAAAATATGCTGCGTAGCTAATTTGAGCGAAATTTCTTTATGGCATTATGCAAAATGTAAGAGGTGTATTATACAAACTACGTATCAGTTGAACAACTAGTTGAAATTGTAAAATAAAGGCTTGTCATAGAAAGATTATTCTGCTTCAGCCATCTAGGTCACACTTACCATAAATAAAATTACCTGTATCTTATATTGGAGCGGCTTCTCTAGCTTTTAGATAATCAGTATTGGAACAATCACCTCCCGGACAAAGTTGGGATTTTCTAGATTTTCTGAAGCAATATGATCGTTCTTAAGAAGATGTCAGGGAAGCCACAATACTCAGATTGGTTTTTTGCTTCTCAAAGGTTGTACAAATCGGCACAACATGACATTTACTTTTAGTTAAGCGATAATTATGATTGATAATTAAATGATTTGAGATTGCAAGATCTTATAGTCATAAAGATGATTAAAAAATATATCTCTTTTTACCAGCGATACATCAAGTGAACAATGTCCCACATCTAGATAATAACAAACAACATGCAGATTTACAGATTTATCTGATAAGCCGCTTTTGCGAATGCTTTGTGGATCACATAAAACAGTTGATTGAGTAGTCCTGAATAATTGGTGTAAGAACAAAAACTACAACAGTTTATCCGTAAGAAAGCTTTCCAATTCTGTCGGAATCATGCTTTTGCAGTGTTGAAATCATGTCACTGTTTGCTCAAAGATATCAAATTTGTCTTAGTTGGATGGAGATGTTAGGGTCACAATAAGTGGCCAGGGTAGCTTTTTGAGGAAAAAAAAACATAATCGTTTTCTCTTTCATCAACAGATTACAATGGCAACTGTTTTTTTAAAGCTCAACAAATCCTAAGTGGTAACTTCCAGTTTTTACTTTTAGATAACAACTTTTTCCCTAATAACCTTTCACTAAACAAAACATAGCATAACAACCAACTGACTTTAATAATATAGGGCATCCTAGGCTCCTTTTGTATTTCTAGTTTTATTGCTTGATTCGCGTTAAAAATGATTTTACTGCCTGGGTATATACGAAAAAGCCTGAATTAGGTTGCGATTGGTTATGCAGCAGTGAGAGTAGCGCTTTAGCTGAATGACAATTGATTCAATGTATCATCAATAAACCTGGACAACTTTCACCATGAGTAAAAGCCATTGCTACTGCACTTGTAAATGTTGATACATCCACCATACTTAATGTGCCTCAGTGCTATTGGTCTATCAAGTCCCTACAACTATACAAAACTCGTCCCAATCCAACAGCTACACCCCAAAATACAAAAAATTGATCCATGAACAAATCTTGGTACGAAATACTGAAATTTGGACCCATAAATGAGTCATATCATTATTGGCAAGATGAACAAATCTTGGCTCTCTGGGATACAGATATATGGCCCTAAGTTCTACAACTTCGCTCAATAATCTAATCTTGGCTAAAAATTTTAAAACTTGGCCTGAAATTTAACAACTTGCACAATCAAAGTTCATCAAAGATAATCTAGTGTTTTAGAAAGAGAGCCATTACGCCCTGAGAAAAAAAATTCTTTTCTAATAAACAGCATCAAAAAATTGATCTAAACATTCCCTCAATTCCAGCTTCAAAATGTATAGAAACAAAACCAACCAAAACAGAAAAAATGTGTGTGAGTGTCGATGAGAGGAATATGAAAAAGAAAATATTATTTGATAATTATTTAATAATAAATATTTTTTGGTGGTGTCAGGAAGAGCATCCGACCTCTCAAATGCTCCTGTGCCCCATCAGGATCCAGTCCGTAGACCCGAACTGATACCGAGACAAAAAAACCAAGCAACATCATGGTTTCTCACACGGTATCACAGGGTATCGAGACTATAAATGGACGTGAGTTTATGCATATTGGTTACATTGTGAGAACAGCTGCACCTGTTCGAAACAGAGTTGCCTTTTCATTGATAAATTGGAAACAACTCCTTATTTGTTTACGCTATTTTTCACGTCTACAATCAGGAAATGACATAAAAAATATGTGCCTAACCTCATCGAAATAGAAATAAATAGCTGCCACCATATGAACTAAGACATTCAATTTAATTTTCATGACTCAATAAATATCAACCCTTGATGTAGTCTTTTCTCATAAGAAAGCTGGAAGTAATGGAAGTAAGGTAGAACTTGTTCGATGAATGAAACCTGGCTCTCATCACCACTTTTACTGGCTTGGTTTCCAGTACCACTACCCTCTTTCTAATTGGTAACTGCTATTGAAATGATCTGAAAATTTGGTTTTGCACCTGCCCATCTAGGTACTACCATTACCAACGATGCTCATTTTATAGCTATGACGCAGGATACAGTTTGTCAAAGCTAACATTTAAACTCTAATAGCATAACAACCTTGCTACAGGGTATGAGAATCCATGCTATTGTTACCATGACAACATGTAAGCTTTGGAAAGCGCATATATGGTATTTAAAGAAGCATCTGTCTTCATCTTAAGTATTGTTCCTCTGACAATTTGCACACTTTTATTACTACGTGTGCATTCATATTTTCTTATACTTGACACTAGTATCCACTGCTAACTAGTGCTGGTCTGTGCTCTCCTTGACAATTTCAAAGTTCAACTTATATTAGTCTTAGAGCGAATACAATGGAGTCTCAAAGCTGCACCTGTAACTGCAGTACAACCAAACGTGCTAATAAGACATGGATATATGTGTACTTGTTGTCGATGAGTGCTATAATAGTCATGATGGCGCTGGTCTATACTGACCTGAGTAGTAGGATAAGTCAGGCTCAAGTAGTAGACAATCCCATAAAGGTGAGTTCATTCAGAGGTGCTAAATTGACTTTGACATTTGCATTTTGCCTAAATTTCAGTAACAATGACGAGTTATTAGATGGATATTAAGAAATGGCAACTTTAAACTTCAATAATCTTCAGGCCGATCGATAACAGCACTTGTCAGTGAATGGAGCAGAGCAAGTTGTTGGAATCAGAACAAGAGCAGTCACCAAGTGCATGGGGGAAAGGGAAATCTGGGGAAGTGATGTATAAAATAAAGAATGTATTCCATGATTTGAATGGTCGATTTGGCAATCAGATTGCCTTTTATCACTTGATTTATATACAAATAATGAGTTTGTAAATTCAGAAGAGTTCAATCTTAGATGAATCATGCAAAGAGACATTAAATAAGTTTACTAGTGTTCTGTGTTAACTCTGAACGGTTTGGATTTCACACAGGTCAAAAATTGAGATTAACATTCTACCCTCCCTGATTCTACCCCAGCATAATTTTTAAGTGACTATCTTTAATAGAGGGAACGAGATTCAGATCATGCCATATATTATAACAGCCGATGTGATGTAATGCAGTTTATATCAAATGTTTAATGTAAGGTTCTTGGAAGAATAAAGCTGCTTTCTAAAAGTGAAGGCTGGAAGTTACCAATCAGGATTTGTTGATTTATAAAATAATGCAATCATTGCTGTAATCTGTTGATGATACGGAAAAAGAGAAAATGGTTGCTTATTTTTTTGTCTAGCAAGTTTAGTAAGCAGTTAGTCTAGCAAGTTGTCTTGAAAGCTACTCGATTGAAATCATGACACTAAAATCTCCACGCACCAAGTGTTATGATTTCAACACTGCAAAAACAATGTTGTTTGTATTTATCTTAATGTGGGACATGAACCTACGCCCATCGTTAATTTGGTGCACTTGGTGTACAAGCTGGTAAAAAAGTTTTTCTTTAATTATCATTAGGTTGGATTAAGATTTAATGATCTTGCTATCCACATGTATTCTATGATCAATCATAATTACTGGTAACTTTAAATGAGAGTCTGTCATATGAAAAGCAAAAAACTATCTGAAATTTGTTCTATTTCAGATTTCAAAAAGATACTGGTCTGGCAGGGAGGATACATTGCAGCGCCAGGCTGTACAAAGAGGCCAGCGGGGAAGGAGCTGTAGATGTTCTCCCTCAGGTCTTCCTAGCAATGATCCCTTCACTTTTGAGGATCTTGAAGATAGTGAACCAGTTCCAGAAGCTCCCATCAAAGGTAAATGTCTGAACAAATAATAATTACTGAAGATGAAGCAGATATTAAAGCCTAAATACTTTAAATCGCATTCTTTACATTTATTTCTTTGTAAAAAACAGGTTTTTAATTGTGTCATCAGACCATACTAGGATCGAGATGACATTTATGATTGTGAGTAATTACATGCTGCAGACAATGTGTTTTAAAAAGTAAAGTGCTAAGAATGTGTATGAGAGGTCGAGTTACCAACTGAAAAAATAACATTGCATGGAATAAATATGACATGAAAATGCATGATGTTGTTCTTCCCTGATTGTTAAGCTTTGTGCTGTAAGCCAGCATGTGATAATAAGTCACTGCATGGCGATTCCTTAACATGTAATGACTTGTTGACAACAGCAAGTTTTGTGGGTGACTGACGAGATGAAATTTTGGCTTTTCCAATAAAGTTCAATCACCACTTCCCTGCTTGGTATTAATGGAAGAGCGAGAACTCCAAAGCATTTGCATAATACTGTCAATAATTTCCTTCTATGCGATTAAATAAAAAGGTCATTTAATGATAATAATGTGTTTCTGATATGGGAGCGTCTGTGGTGCAATGGGTAAGGCATGGGTCTTTCAATTGAGAGGTGGTGTCAGGAAGAGCATCCGACCTCTCAAATGCTCCTGCTCCCCATCAGGATCCAGTCCGTAGACCCGTACTGATACTGGAAAAAAAAACCAAGTAACATCAGGGTTTCTCACATGATATCACAGGGTATCGATACTATAAATAGACGTGAGTTTATTGTGTTTCTAATATCAAATTTATTGTTCAATTACAGTAGGAATCCAGGCTTCAGGCCCTGATTTCAATCGGGCAGCAAGACCTTCAGCAAGTGCAGGGCCCAATCCAGGCTCTGCCACACCTGCGCAAAAAGGTAAGTTTTTATTAAAGTTCTATAATAAGAAACTTACAACATGAAATAAATCAATTTATCGTGTGTTGCCAGCTCATGCCACAAATTTCTTTAAAATGGTAGTTTAAACTTTAGTCTTCCAAGGCGGCCTCAACTCAATGGCCTGGTAATGAGTTTGTGATCATTGAAAGTGTTTGGTAGTGGCACGTTTATCATTTAAAAATATACAATGTTTTCTGCTTGATTTGCAGGGACAACATTCACCAGATGGGGTAACTCTTTTTGTCCAGAGAATGCCCGCGCAGTTTACAGTGGTAGGTAGTGCCAAACCCTTAACCTCCCTTTTGACCATTGGCATTGAAGTTGCAGAATGCCCGCATATATTTTTGACAATACAGTACATAAACTCTTAGAAATTTCTGATTTTTGAAAAACAACTTTATTAAGCGTTCCAAACATAAACTTATTATTACTTTTAAGAAACACTTAAATCAGAACATAAACTAACCAAAAGTATGGATACATACCTCTCGAATCTGTGTCAGTTCACATTGTTTTAGCTTAGAAGTGTTGATAATGAACGATAGTTTTTAATGACGTATACGTCATCATTAAAAATTATCGTTCATGTAAATGTTTTTTATATACGTCATAGAAAAAAAATTAACATTTCAATTTATATCACAGGTTTCATAGCAGGACCACAGACAGGCAGCGGAGTTGGTGGTGGTTCTGATCTTCTTTGTCTTCCAAGAACACCTGGCAGCGCAGCTAGAAATTCAGGATTGTCCCAAGGCAGCTCTAACACATATATCAGCCCAGTTAGATTTGATAAGACACAGTCAATGTTACGCAATGCTTTGATAGGATGCGCAACCTGTTTACTCGAGGCAAAATCAACTACGGTAAGTCCGACACAGTGAATCTGTCTTGATAAAATTCAATGATGATGCCTCTTGATTTCCTATAGTTTGAAGTTACGGTGTATGCAAAATCCATGGAGATGCAACTCCGAGTTCAGGTATTCGACTTGCTTTGACTTTTATACACTTGGATGAAATCAAAACTGTAGACTTTGAGGTCTAAATGTATGATCAAACACCATTATATCACATATCAGAACATATTTAAACCATGTTCTAACCTGAATGTTATTTGGCTACCCCTGCTTTGAGAGTCACATGCCCGAAAATTTATCATAGCAATCCATTTCAAACTTGATCTGCCAGATCTTCCAACTATTTGTGCTGCATTATGATCTCAGAAGTTTACTCATATAAAATTTCAATTTCCTCTAGACACAAAAAAGCAATAAAATTACAATGTTTTTATTTAAAAGCCATTTAATTCTAGGAAGATGGCGATCCTGACATTTTAGACGTCAGATGTCTTTTAAAAAAAATTAACTTATTAACTACAGGTTATGATTCCGGCTACCACTACATGTCCACCTGGCTGGGATACTGAATATGTAGGTGTGCTCATGGGAGCATCCAGCAGCATTCGTACATCGGCATCTGTAAATCATATATGTGTTGACAATGATCCAACAACTCAGGCAGGGAACACAGAAGCAAGATCCATGAAACTGACACACCTTCAGTTCAGCGGCTGTCCGAGTCGAACACTGAGCTCATGTAACAGATATGATACATCACAGAAGCTATCCTGTGTGGTCTGTTCTAGGACTTGAAAGTACCCGACTACCAAAGAATACTCACACAAATGTCAAAAGCTATTGGTTTTGTGTGTTTTTTTTGTCTCGAGAATTACTTTTTTACTTGATTTTCATACACCCATGTATCAAGGGATAATCCCCACTATGTTTATTTATCATAAATTATGTATTCTCTTTATCTTGACTTTTCCCAGAATATGTAGTAGGTCTGTTAAGGTTTCTTGTTTTAAGGTTCCACCCCAGACAGCTCAGAAAGGTGCTGAAACTTTTTCATTTTTCTACCTGATGCATTATATATTAAATATATTGAAGGGCGTGGTATTTTTGATGTAAGATTTGCTTTCGTCTTCCTAATCAAATCATTTCTAAAAGAGGTTAGTAAAAATAGAACTAGTCCTTCCCACCAAACTGTACTGTCTCTGTTTAGCTACTAGCTATGAAAACCCGCTCATTTCACTGTTAGAGTTCAAATAGGTAACCACACATTTGGATGTTGGTACTTGTATGTACCATAATCTAACAGGTATGGACCATACACTAAGGTATTAACATGATGAATATGACACATTGCTGATAATTATCTCGGCTAATTACCAGGGGAGCAGTACCCAGTGCTTGTTGAAGCCCCTAGGACCTACTTCCTAGTAACACACGCTTATCAGGGAGGGTTGTATATACCCTACCACCCTTCCTGCTTTTATTGCCATTTCGTTGTCACCATGGTGACAAATTTCACCACCGATTGCGCAGGCAGATATTTATAGAGACGTACTTCATCCTAGGATATTTTTTAAGATAGTATACTTTTTGACAGTCGGTTAAATTCTTCTGTTCTCTCAACACTTGTCTTCACTACAGACTAGCACTCTCTAGTGTCGTTTTAGCCAAATATAATAGGACTCAGCAACTTTTTGCATTCATCTGTGCCTTTCAAAACACACAATGGAGTCTCACAGCTGCGCCTGTTGCTGCAGCACAGGCCATCGAGGTAGTAAGACATGGATATATGTCTATTTGTTGTCGATGAGTGCTGTGATAGTAATGATGGCAGCAGTCTATACTGACCTGAGTAGTCGGATAAGTCAAGCTCAGGTAGTGGCCAATCCCAGAAAGGTAAGTTCATTATTTGCAAACCCTGTTGCCATCTGACAGTCAGGCAATAAACAGTCGCAAAAGCTAGCATTGCAAATCTGGTGAAGTATGTTTTACTTAGAATTCGGTTAATTTTTACAGTGCAAGTCATTGCAAGTGAGCTTCAGCACATGGATCACCACGGATGTTTTCTTAAGGGTTTTACCGATGTGGCAGTAAAAAAAAGGATTTTTGCGCAGTTAGTAACCGCCATACTTGCATATTAAATTTATGGTTAATTGACTACTGGACCACATCTCAATTAGCGAACACCCAATAAACAGTAGCATTGAGTATAAGCCACGGAAGGAATACTAGTAGTCTCACGTTTGAGTAAAGTGAGTTAGAAGTGGTCATAGTTCAATTCCCAGTACCAAAAGTCATTCGCGATTTGGTGCTGACACACCATTCATTCTAGCAAGGTCCTTGCGGAAAGAGACCTAAGATACCGTTGTTTGTTAGCACATCCACATGCAGTAAAAAGAACCCTCTTGCCTCTCTGATATGAAGAGTAGATAGTTTTCCGGTAGGCATTTGTATAGGGTGAGGCATGAGTAATATGTGTTCCAGTACCCAACAGAGGACAACCCTCTCCGCTACAAAGATGAACGCTTGAGACGAGTATGATGATTAAGTCTATATATTGAAGCATTAAACAGAGAAACGAATTACGAATCAATACAGTATATTGGTATAGACATAAAAGGAAAAGATTTATCAGATACTTGAGACTAACCCCTTAAAAAGAAAAACTATGTAAATTCAGTACATCATAATTTGGATCATGCGATATATTTTTGCAATGATGCAATGCAAATAATCACATGATTTCGTCGACTACATTGGATGTACAATGACGGCTCTTTATGGGTTACAGCAAGTGTTATCTTTTGGGGAAAGGAAACAAAAGTCTGCAAGTGGCCAATGAGAATTCAGAAAATTACAAAATAGCAGTCATCATTTTGATTTTGTGATTGGCAATAAGGAAAAAAAAGATAGTGATGATTGATGATTTTACTATGACTTTATAACTTTCCCAACTGCCCTTGTGGCGCTTACTTATCCTCAGGGAGGGTGGGACACCCTCCCACCCACCGGGTATCCTCATGTATCCAAAAGATTTAAATATCTCGATGTATCAAAGATTTGACTGAAAGAAAGATTGAAAAATAATAACAAGCATGACTACTTTCAGCTGGTATCCCAATTATCCAAGCCTAACTATATGCCTGCAGTTTTGTTCACTACTGTTGTCTGCTCTTTAGTCTGGCGTGTCATCTAATGTGTATAACAAAATCATTTAATGATCATTAGGTCCTGATAATCCAAACTAATCCACCTCTTATAATCCTTATTATTTAATTATCAATCATTTTCATTTGTAAGTAATATGATAATTCTAGACATGCATTATTTACTGTCTCATGCTGACTCATAAAATGCACTAAGCAATCTTGTGACAATCTAAGTTCCAAAAAGGTCTTTTAGGTACTTTCAGCAGGGGAAGGGAGAATCCACAGCAAAGCTTTTCAAGACTTGCTAGGGGGGAGTGTAGCCAGGGTTTACAACTTATACTACTTTGCAGTGTAATGACTTCAATGAGGAAAAAACAATATCCTGATCATGTCATGATAGTTACAACTAACTCAGGAGGTTATCAAAAGAGAAATCATCTAGTCGTTGTGTGATGGAGTATCCAGCCATCTAATTTCTTCAAATAATCTCTTATGCCTGTCAGAAATTATTCTATTGGGAATGATTTGTAGATTGCGAAGAGACATTGGTCAGCATCAGTCAACTCAGTACAGTGTCAGGGTGTATATAGATGTCAGCGGGGTAGAAACTGTAGATGTTATCCTTCAGGCCTTCCGCTGGCAGATCCTTACAACTCAGTAAAGCTAGACACAGAACAAGAACCGGTTGCAGAAACCACAACCATAGATCCAGGTACTTAAAAAAATAAATTGGAACTGATAAGTTTCAGAAAATAAAACGTATTCATCTCCCCCTGACAATTGGTTAGTATAAAACACTGGAGGCTTAAACTTGAAATAGAAACGGAGTGCATTGAGCCGCTTGTAACAATGAGAGTTGTTGGAAGCATAGCCAAAATACAAAATACATCCTGCTAATAATAGTCATGAGGACATCCATCAATGTTCAGGGTAATGTTCAGGGTAATGTTCAGGGTAATGTTCAGGGTAATGTTCAGGGTAATGTTCAGGGTAATGTTCAGGGTAATGTTCAGGGTAATGTTCAGGGTAATGTTCAGGGTAATGTTCAGGGTAATGTTCAGGGTAATGTTCAGGGTAATGTTCAGGGTAATGTTCAGGGTAATGTTCAGGGTAATGTTCAGGGTAATGTTCAGGTTAATGGTCACGGCTAAAATTGAATTTTGGTATCTGTTAGCTTCAACTTCGTCCTTAGGAATGTCAAAAAAATTACCTAACTTGATCACTTACATATAGCACCAAAAAAATGCGAAGTTTTATAAAAGCTAGACAAAGAGCAGTTGGTACACTTAGCTGGTAATCCCTAATTAAGAAATATACGCTGCAAGGAAAAAATATCCAAAAACATTTATTTCTATTAAATTCAAAACTAAATAAAATTTGCGACAGAGAAACAATTTACCTAACACAAGGAGATTATTAGTATGGTGGGGTAAGGTGTAATGAAATTTTGCAAACAAGTTACATATGAGTGATTGAATAGAATATAGAATTACTTTGCATCACAATCAAATTAAAAAATATTTGTTATTCGGAAAATCATTGCCGCTATCAATCTTCTCAAAGCTGAAACATTATAATTTATCCTTAATTTGCTTGGGTAAAAAATATGGCGAATCACATGCCAATTATCATATTTTTCTGGGATTTACTCCAACTTCAGAACACCATGATCTGACAATTTTAGCATTTCATACATATTTATATTTTATAGAGGAGACAACCAAAATGATTGAGAAAAGTTGAGAAAAATTTTCATTTTAGAAAAGTTTATGGTTTCTACTGTATCCATAGGCTATTTTAAAGGTTGCCATGGTGCTCTTAATATGACTGACACCTTCAAATGATACCAAACATGGAGAGGCGCAACTATAGCTTGAATGATGTTATCATTTATAATAAATTGGTTAATAAACATTTTGTGACCTACTGTATGACTTGCAGTAACACAAAGCAGTTGAGCTTGTTATCCTTTCTTTGCAGAAGCACTTCAGAATCTTGAACAAGATGTTTTTCGACAAAGTCAGTCTGTCGGGTTTGCTAATCCTATCTTTGCCTCGCCATCTGTGGGAAAAGGTAAGTTCTAGAATGTATATATTTTTTAATAGGATATTACAATTGTGAATAAATTTAACTTAGTAAATTGAATACTTTCATTTTAGGTTTTGTTTAGATAGAAAAGTTGGCTGGTGACAATAATTGTAGTATTGGTAAACGTTTATCTTTTTCGGTTTCTCATCTGTCCTATGGTTTTCCTTTTCAAGTCTTTATCTGGAAGTCGCCTCTAACCAGTCAAACAGTGATGAGTGTATTCTATATTTTGCCCTATCATAATGTCTGCCGGTCACTGATAATGTTAGACAAGATCCGCTTCTATCATCTTCTTTGTCTCAGCCTAGATATCGATCAGTCTGTGTTAATGTCTCAAGGTCAAGTACAAGGTCATTGAAGAGCGCTGTAACATACCGTTGTGCTGAAAATGATACTTTCATCTCAAATTTTTTTAGGGACCACTTTCACCAGATGGGGTAATACTTTCTGTACCGAAGATGCCCGACAAGTCTACAGTGGTGAGTTGGTGTTAGCCAATGCGATGGCGCTAATGTCCCAACCCACCAATCAGAGCCATTGCATAGACTAGGCGCTGTGCACTTATTGAATCAATTTGCTAGGCAGAAGTGTTATTTGACCTTTGCATTGATGTTTGCATACTTATAGCCCGAACCCCTTTAACAAATTAGCAAGACTTCATAAATTATTTTTTCCATGGCCCCTTGTATCACATGTCTCTTGTTGAGATATGGCCCCTAAACTTCTCCATTACTTGACCCTTTGTCTTGACAACCTTAATGTTGTAAAAAATGGGAGTCTACACATTCATTCTATATTCTACAGGCAAATGTAAGCAAAACAGATGCTTTGTTTTTCAGCATACTAGTATTATTTTTTGGGTACTCTCTTGCAAGCTATCTAAAGTATGGAAAACCTTTCCATAAGATAGACAACAGGCATTGGCTCAATATATACATATCAAGTCAAAGAGTAAATATCATGGTGTACTGACTACTAACAATGAAATGTAGTGCACAATCAATAAAACAACTTACTAATTTCATTTCATATCACAGGTTTCATAGCTGGGCCGCTGACAGCCAGCGGATATGGAGGTGGATCTGATCTTCTTTGCCTTCCAAGGACACCTGGCAGTACAAAAGAAAGCTCAGGGTTGACCCAAGGCAGCTCAAATACTTACATCAGCCCAGTAAGATTGGATACGTCACTTTCTACGTTAAGTAATGCTGTGATAGGATGCGCTACCTGCTTCCTTGAGGCCAAATCAACTACAGTAAGTTTTAGAACCAATAATATTTTCCCTTCATGAAGTACCTCCGAAGAATATGCCTTAGTTTAGGATAGATTTCTGTTCTTATACAGCACAAAGATGAGGCAACTAATTTTACAATAACATTTTTGAAATGTAGACTGCATATTTGTAGTTCTTGTTTAATTAATTTCCTGCTCGAGTATTTATAGTAATACCCTGTGACATGCGTTAGCCATAATATGTGAAATTTCCCTGCTCAAATCTTCTTGGACTTCGATGCAGGTTTTCAAGGTCACAAACAACCATTTTTCACGACAAACTGCTCAAAGCTTGACACACTAAAAATGTACGCATGTACTGTTTTAAAAAGTGTATTACAGCTGAGACAGCAATTATTTAATCCGAAGCTTATAATAATTTAGTGTGAATGATTTTTTGACAATAGTTTGTCTTACAGTAGCTAAGGAATTGAGGAATAGTTGTATGGGCTTTCCCTTTTCCTTTGCAGGTTATGATTCCGGCTACCACTTCATGCCCACCCGGTTGGGATAATGAGTACGAAGGCGTGTTAATGGGATCTTCCAGTAGCATCAGTACAGCAGCATCTGTCAACCATATATGTGTCGACAAAAATCCATCGATAGAGATGGGGCACAATGAAACAAGATCCATGGTACTATCACATGTGCAATTCAGCGGCTGCCCGAGTCGAGCGCTGAACTCATGTAACAGATATGATACGTTACAGAAGCTATCCTGTGTGGTCTGTTCTAGGACTTAACCCAACTCGACTACCACGTAACACCCTAACGAATATCAAGAGCAATTGGCTGTGTGTTTGTTTTTCTCTCAAAAATTAAATATTGTTATATTTGAATTTTTATACATATATGTGTCCAGGGATAAGCCCAACTTTGTTAAAATATTATGTATTATGTTGACTTTTTTCTATAATATATAGTTGTTCTGAAAAAGTTTCACAGCGGACAGCTCAGAAGGGCGCTATTATTTTAAATTTTTTTTCTTTAGGTATACGTATATGCTGCCTGACTACAATAAATCAGTACAAGTAGGCTATTAAAAGAAAGCAAGCATTTTATTCTAAGCTTAGAAGAATGGGGAGTTTTTCCTATTTTCATGAAGGTGATGTGAGTTATCCACCCCAACAAAACACACAAAATAAATCATGACATTGCAGAGGCGGGTTTTGATAGAGGATGAGTAAGAAAGCGCACATTAAACATTCAATAAAATATTATTTTACCTAAGCACAGCGTGGAAAATACCATCCCAAGTAGTCATCATGGTGGTTTGCGTGTCACACCAATGGCAATCTCAATTTTTTCTCTCAAATACAATGTAATCAAGAAAGTTTAGTATGCAACTCCTCACTGTGAATGTGCAATCTGCAAGTTTCAATACACATCTACCCCCCCCCCCCCCCCAAATAAGAGAAGCCACTTCACGGTAGCACAAAGCGAAATTGTCAACGTCAGCGCTTTCAGTTCGATCTTCACTGTATTGCTTCAAACATCGTTCTGAAATCCCAAAGTCAAATTTAATGGAGGGAAGGGTAAAAAATTGAAACCCTTCTTGGATCAACCACACATTAACATGAGGAGTATGGGCATAAGTAGAGTTGAGAGGTACCCTTAAATTGTCAACTGGTAAAAATACTGATAGACCCAATAGTTGACAAACATTCCCTTTCTTGATATAAGTTATTCTTTGCTTGGTTATTTGGATATTTGGGATGCAGTCCCCAAAGCAATTATTGTCACAAGGATGCATGAATAAATGCTAATTCATTTTCTAAAAATCAGGCAGGCAATTTTATGTGTTATTGGGTGGTGCTAAAAATACTGTTGCATTATTTTGGGTATAAACCTAGCAGCATTATAATTTACAATGGAATGTTTTTATTAATGCCATAGTTCGTTCTCCTATTGACTGCATAAATGAGGGGAAAACAATGTGTGTTAAGAAAATCTCTTGTTATCAAACAAACAATCTAGCCACCTAACAATTATGTATAATGCGTAATAAATCAAACCAAAAACATTGTGCTCGTCTGCATGCCATTGAGTGTACTATTTTTCTAATGTGATCACAACAGTTGCTAGATTAATTGCTTGAGATTGGGTACAATTGAAACATGACTGAAGTGAGTTCTAATTTGTTATTTTCTTAGAATTCCGTACTCGACCAAACTATGTCCTTGATAAAAAAAAACCACAATAGTATCAACAACTTTTCATTGTAATTCCTTTTTATGAATTAAGTAAAAAAAAGCCCAGTAGTCACTATCAAACAATTGAACTAGCAACCGTTGTGATCACATAGCATAAATAATGCACATGAACGCTCGCAGGTGAAAAATATACCTCGGTGCAGCTTTTTTTTCATTGTCAATTTGTTATGAGGACAGTTTCAGCCTGGCACCTAGGCTCATACTGGCTTAGTTATAAGGAAACAAAGTCAAAAGCACAAGTTGCCTAAGCCTGACAACCAGGACAACAAACAATAATAGAGCTGAAGAAATGATTGCAAATAATCTTGATTAATTCCTTACTGGTGTCATCACCATCAAGTTCTCACCTTTTTTAATCCTGTGCCGGAAAAGTTTCCAGATATGTTAATCAACTTGTTGAATGAAACTCAAAATCCAAAATTCTGTTCATCTGTTAGTACTGTTGATGAGAAAATACAAATACTGGGTGTAATTAAAAAGTTGTAGTACATATATATATGTATATTATATAATATGTATTGTATATATATATATACTTTATTTTGGATAATACTCATTTGTTGAGAATGTTTTACAGAATACCCAAAAAAATAAAAAGAAGAAAAGTTATGTCACATAGATGTTTTTGCATAAGTGATGAGAAATATCATTTGGAAGATCTCTTAAAATGCGAGATGGATGGACTTGATCGATTGTGAAATGGTAAATAAATAGAACTGGTAGCTAAACCGTGACAATGATAATTAACGCACTCGGTAATGTACGTAACATGGATTGCCTAGTGAAAAATTTACTTTTTCGATCCCTAAAATTGCCAAGAGAGAGGTGAGCTAGATTAATTAATAAAATTGAAACAGCCAACAGTATAATCAGCACAATGTTGATTATTGACCGGAGGCACATCAAAATATCGAGGACAGTACAATCGAGGAAAAATTTGAGGCTTGTCAGGGTCCCGACTTTGTTGTGTTACTATGTTTGGGCATGTTGTGAAGGTAATATCAATAGGTTGCACTACCGCATTATGTACTCCTTTCCTCTATTATGCTACAACATAATCCAAATTGAAATAAAAACAATGGCTTGTTTTCTTGTAAATTTATCTATGCGTGGAAACCTTGTTTTAAATTGTATGAGCTATAAGGGTAACTATTGTATTTTTAGATACAAGTGAGCGAGATTTCATTAACTTACCCAGATTGCATTTGGGCACAGACCGTGGTAGGTCAGCATGTGTTTTTAGCTTACGAAATATCTAACTTTGTTCAGGTGGTTGCAAACACTTCTCACAAGATGGGGACTCATCAGGTCTTCATTTTCATCTGTCTCATAGCTGCCGGGTCATCTACTTCTACAACTACAGCCTATACTACTACAGACTATTCTACTCAGACTGCTTCAACAACAGATGAAATAACTACGGGTACATCACAATCAACTGTCATCTTCACCACAGAGTCGACTCCGAGTACCGAATCATCCGTAGCTCTTGATACATCAGGCGTGTCTCCTGCAGCAACCTCCGCTTGGGGTGCCTCCTCCACCGATTCAGCCAGTTCAGGGTCCACTGAAGACCAGTGTCACACATGTAAGTCTGTTCAAAATTACTGCACAGCCAACTTTGATGAGTTTATAAACTATGTATCTACAATTCCCATTCTTTGTTTTATAAAAAAACAAGCAGGAATCACTGATTATACACTATCCACGCCTATTTCAACCTTCAGTATGCACTTTGTATAATCACGAAAAATTAATTTAGGATAAATTGAGTGAGGCAAGGAAAAGTTGAAAAATTTCCATCAAAGTTTTTATGAAGATATTTTTTGTGATGCCATTCAGCTTAGAGATTATCGAAGCTATTTTAAAATTTTACTGAGTACATGTGCATGCATAAATTTTGATTAAGGCTGCCTTATATGGTTTGCGTGGAATATATGTTTGATACCTGAGAGACAATCTACCATGGGCAGACAATCAGAGTGATGCCCTGGCCCATTTGCTACAACTGCCAAAAATGTTAAACAACAGAATTCTATTTTCCAATTACACAGTTAAAGTTTTTTGTGTGAACAATCCATACAAATAATGAAATCATTTATTCAAGTAAACGCTGGAACAAATTAGATAAAATGACTGAAAACTTCCATGCATGACTGTTCCGTTGATTCCCTCTAGACTAAAAGCTTTGAGTAAAAATACCTTTGCAGTTAACTTGACCCTAAACATGATATTGCAGCAAGCGAAGAGGGTTGTAAACCGTGGTAATATTTTCAATTTCCATTATTCATGTTGACCGTTTGGATGATGGCTTGTCACAAAATTCAATAAATGTACCGAACATATAAATAGAAATATTACAGACCAAAATCCTGCTGTGATTGGACATAAAATTTATGATCATATAATGAGCATTATTCACAATCTTTATTGATGAGCAGGAGGTAGCGGCTTAACATGCAATAATTCTTTCAGCTGAATTAGATACCTCAGTTAATATCATGCCCATGTTGCTCCTGTGTACAGTCTCCTTTATCATTGGTCAAGTCTGCAACAGCCGCCAAGCACCTATTTGCACATCCATCAATTTTGATCGGTTGTGGTAATTGGCTGCCAGGATTACCTATTCAGATGTCCTCTTATTGTCAGTAAATAATGGAGTCTTTTGTGAATGTTAATTTGTATTTCTTCACCTGATTACAAACAATGTCATAACTCTTACGTCAGCATCGCTGTTAAAACAATCGATTGCCAACAGCACAACAAGTTTTAATGTTTTGGTTACATAGGCATTGTGCATTGCTTTATACTGATATGGGGGGGGGGCAGTATTTTCGAGCAATGTGATCAATTGAATTTCAACAAAAAATTGTTTGGGTATGAAAACCTTAAAAAGAAGGCCAAAGTACACGCTGCAAGCGTATTATCCCGTGGCTTTGTTACTGAAAATCGTAATGTACTTCATTGAAATGTGGAATGGCTCGGTTATTATGTATAATACCATACATTTCCCTGTTGCGCTAATTTTGTTGCACCTCTTGCCTCCAAAATAGCATGGAAATGCGGGGGGGGGGGGGACAAATTTGTTTCCCAGTAGATTGAACTGTCAACCAATTTCAGCTTTAACTTGGTGAAGTTTTTTTTAAAACTTCACTCTTTTGCAACGGCCCAACTCCACTAATTGTGCCTGGAAAACGTATAGAATTCTCTCTATACTCAAGCAATATCCTTGAGCCTTCAGAATACTTTATAGCAACAATGTAAATTGTGTTGTTGGTCTTGATGCTTCGCTTCTAAGACTAGATTGATGATTAAACGGTATGAACATGCGCAAAAACAAGTCACCTAAAATTCAATAACCTAATGCTATGATTGATTCAAAATTTAGGAGGCCAAAAGAAGTAAGGGTCACATGTGACCCTGGTACAGCATAGTATAAGAATATTGTTCAAAACCATCAAATGTGAAAAATTTCTTTTTGAAGTCATGGTGTCATGATTGCTTTACATATTTCCTAGGGTCCACTAAATAGCTATAAATGTTTGACACCCTATCCTATTCTTATTCATATTTTAGCTGCTGGATGGGTCATTGAAGGATCATTGCAGCAGTCATCGTCCATGCATCCAATATCGAACAGTCAATGGTCAACTTCTGAATGGACTACAGGACCAACAACCACAGCAGGCTCAACAACCAATCCATGGCCAACAACCACTTCAGATTGGATAACAACAACTGCAGGATCAACAACCACAGCAGGATCAACAACCACTGCAGATCAAGCAACCACTGGCGGTTCAACAACCACGGAGGGTTCAACAACCACTGAAGGAACCACAACCACTGAAGGATGGTCAACAACCATTGGCGGTTCAACAACCACTGCAGGATCAACAAACACTGAAGGGTCAACAACCACTGGCGGTTCAACAACCACTGCAGGATCAACAACCACTGGTGGTTCAACAACCACGGGTGGTTCAACAACCACTGCAGGATCAACAACAACTGCCGGTTCAACAACCACTGCAGATTCAACAACCACTGCAGGATCAACAACCACTGCAGGATCAACAATCACTGAAGAATCAACAACAACTGAAGAATGGGTATCCTCTGAATGGTCGACTACATCTAGATGGCGCACGACAACACCGGATGGACGTTCATATTATACTTCTTGTCATACATCCTACTTTGGTGAGTCGACCAATACAGATATTCGATGTCAGTCATATAGGGGATAAATAATAATATTTGATCCTGCTAGTATCTTCTGATGAGAATAGCAAAAGATTTAAGCGTTGGAATCAAGTTTTTAAGGCAAGCTAGTAGCCGAGAATAACTAGTCATTGATCAGGTCATAGGTTGCGTATGTAAATATAGACAAGTCTATATTTAGTTAGTATAAGTTAGTATATAGTTAGTTAGTTAGTATAAGTTAGTATATGCAAATACAAACAAGTCTTTTTCCTGGTCCCCCATTTAGAAAGCTCATCAAAAGGTGATTGAAAAAAAAAACAGTATAGGCACTGTTATTCCAGGACACTCAAAATTAGGCACAAGTTAGGCAGTCATGAGCAGTCTATATTACCATTTTCATTACTTTATATCTTTCGAGCCAAAAACCCCATGCTACCCAAATAAGATCAGCATTTATGAACTGCCAATTATCTTCAAGCCACTGTAGCAATGCTACAAACACCAAGCCAGTTAATGTCAACCACTTTGCATCCTCTACTTGATTCTGTTTCCCTGGTGACATTTTGTAAACTCTGTGTTGCCTTCAAATACATGTACTAAGATCAGATTTATTTCACTTGTATGACGTTGTAGTGTCTTCAACTGATCGGGAGTCATCCCAAGCTACAGATTGGACAACCAGCACATGGTCACCAACCACTTCATGGGAAGAATGGACATCCACTCTGGATATATCAACAACCACTGCAGGATCAACAACCACAGGCGGTTCAACAACCACAGGCGGTTCAACAACTACTGCAGGATCAACAACCACTGCAGGATCAACAACTACTGGGGGTTCAACAACCACTGCAGGATCAACAACCACTGCAGGATCAATAACCACTGCAGGATCAACAACTACTGGGGGTTCAACAACCACTGCAGGATCAACAACCACTGCAGGATCAATAACCACTGCAGGATCAACAACCACTGCAGGATCAACAACCACTGCAGGATCAACAACCACTGGCGGTTCAACAACTACGGGCAGTTCAACAACCACTGCAGGATCAACAACCACTGGCGGTTCAACTACCACTGGCGGTTCAACAACTACTGCAGGATCAACAACCACCGGCGGTTCAACAACCACAGCAGAATGGGGAACCTCTCACTGGTCTTCGGCCGTAACAGGGATGACAACTGCACCGAACTCTGAGTCTATCATATCTTGTACCATAACCTACCTTGGTAAGTCAACTGTTCCTGAATATACACCATAGGTAGGTCATTTGTGCTCATTTTGGTTACCCTACTAGGAATCACAGGATGTTAGATTGGAGCCATTTATGTTGCTGCATGTTGTTGTTAGATTCAAGTTTGACTTTCATCTTTTTGATCAACCAGACAATGAATGTGGCGGCACCTATTCTGGCAACAGTGGATGGGTCACATCTCCTAAATATCCCTGCGAGTACGAGAACAACCATAACTGTATGTACAATATTGTGGTGCCTGATATGTATGTGAGACTCACAGTAGAAGAGTTCAGCACTGACTCTGACTCAGATTTTCTGGAGGTGAGTGATCGGTAGCCAAAGAGACACATGAGAATCACGTCAGTTTATATTATTTCATCTGATGTTTCAATGCCATCTGCATTTAGTAAAGTGCAAGTGTATACCAATTTCATAGGTTTGTTGTCGAAATTAAAACCACATTTTCTTTTCTAAATACCAATATTTACAGGTTTATGACGGAATGATGGCAAACGGGCAACTTCTTGCAAGAGTCAGTGGTTCTGATGTCGGTGATGTCAGCATAGTGGGACTCTCATCTGAGGTTTCTTTGTATTTTGCAACTGATGATAGCTCAGTGGGCAGTGGCTGGAATGTCACATGGTCACAATGTAAGTTGTATTACTTAACATGTGTGTTGTTGCTACTGAAATTTGTAATGTTGGAACCATACTTGTCACAAAGATAGATAGAGGATAGACAGCTATTTTAGTATTCACGGGCGTCAATGGATGCGGTCAGATTTTTTTTAGGTTTTATTTTTTGTCATACAATGATTGATCAGCCTAACACCACGCTCAATCCATGTATTTTGAAGTGCATATGCAGCCAGACCAAAAAATTAAGACTCTCCCTGCTCCATTATCTGAACCAACTTGCTGTGAATTCAGGTTTTTTTTGTTGTGACCAAGTGTGGGTATCTTTGATTTGCTTGTGCCAATTGTGAAAATGTAAGCATGAATTCTGATTATTTAAAGTTTCATGTTTTCTATCATTTCAGCTGAAGAGCAAGGTGAAGTACCAATGGAGTTTACAACGCCATCTTCAGGTATCTAACTTAACTAGGAATTATCTGTTTAACGGCGGATTTGTTTTACCATCATCCGTATTTGTATGTTATTAAAAGCTCCAAGAGAAATCCATTCATTCTCTTTCGTCGCCTTATGACCATCTAGATAGCTTTGTCCTAACAAGAATGTCAGTGGAACAAAGTAGGGCTGATGAGTCAAGATTTTTAAATAGATTCTACTACTGTTACTTTTTATCAGATGATGATGATTGTAATGATCAAGTAGAAGGAGACAAAGGATGGGTAGCCTCTCCTAATTATCCTGATAGATACGACAATAATCTAAATTGCACATATGCTATCAAGGTTCCAGAAGACAAATATGTGAAACTAAGCTTTGATCATTTAGATATAGAGAACGGATATGACTATCTAAGGGTGAGTATGATTATAAGCCATACTTTGCTATGCCTGGTGAAACCCTAATCTAGTCTGAGAACTCTATTGATGCTAATAGTTGTCACCATATACTTGCCAATGTGTTGGACATGATTGGAAGGGTTTAACTCCACTCAATTAATAATAGCCAACAAATTGGCTGACAATATACTCCCGACACAATACAGAATAATATGAGATGACTACCTAACTGTGTCTATCCGCTTTTATGAACCACTCAGTGTGTTTAAATTCATCATTTGAGCAGATCTACAAAAAAGAAGATTCTTAACCACCCAACTGGTGAATAAAAAGGAACATTGTCTGAAGGTTGTCAAGTATCTAGTGTGTTTATTGGTCTGCAAAACTCAAAATTTTCTATGCTATCATGTATTCATTCTCTTTTTCTGTAGATATATGATGGTGCAACTGGTGACTTGATAGAAATCTTGACAGGGCTTTATGATGCGATGGAGATATATGGGCCGTCAAATTTGATGGTATTGATGTTTATAACCGATGGGAGTGTTGGTCGCACTGGTGGAAACATTACCTGGGAGGCTTGTGAGTAATGTTTTCTGATTTGTCTGATGAAATAATCCAAATCGCTCTCATCAAAATTGTCTAAAGTTTAGCATGGCTTGATAAGCATTTTTATTCCCGCTCGCAGGAACTGAATAATAGAAAACCATTTCATGATTATTTCCCAAAACATTAGACATTCTGAATACTTAAAATATCCCATCCATACCTGTACTCTGAGTCTGAGGACATTCTATCCCTTTGCAGCGGACTCAAGCTCCTACGTATTTGCTTGGGAAGCACCGTCTGCATGGGACTCTGAAAGGCTCTATCCATGGGGAGAACAGGCGGAGGATAAGAATATGCTCAATGAGAGAAAGCACTGGTGGGACATGTACTCTTGCACGGATGTCAGATTAAATGGGCGTGTGGGAGCACCATTCTTCAACCAACGATATTACAGCATCAATGTGAGTAACTCTAAGTAAGCTCTAAAGACTTGTACCAACTAGAGGTTAAATATATGACGATCCCTTTAAGCTCGGTAACTGTAAATTGCTGAACAGGCTGAACGGACTGAACAGCTGAACGGAATTTCTCAGACTACTATTTGTTTGATTGTTGATAGGCTAATTGTGCATAAGCGTTGACAATTCCTCATATTCTGCTCATTGATTTGTTTATTTTAAGTTTGTATTCGCCTCGGTTTCTTTCAATATTTCGGCGTTACACTAGTGAATGGATGGAAAGTAGCTTGTCTCGGCAAGCTTTGTTGGGATGGAACCCCCAGTCCCCCCCCACTATAACAAAGCTTGTCAAGACTGGCTACATCATCTGATTTTGTCAGAATTGGCGCATTGATTGCTTCATTTGCTTGCCAAAAATTGGTTATGTTAGGTCCAAACAGGAACTTAGTGACTTGTTAAATCATTTGGCTCGAGGCCATGAGGAATGTGTTTGAGAATTGATGGTCAGCCAGAGGAAAGAATACAAATAATAATTTTAGTCTGAGACATTCTGTTCAGCTGTTCAGTCTGTTCAGCCTGTTCAGCAATTTACAGTTACCGCCTTTAGCTCTCTACAAAACACAAACATTCAATCACTGTACTGTTATTTGACACATGTTTTAATTTCCCAACGGTAGATTTGTGACAACGGGATGCTTCAACTAAATCTAGAATGGAGACTATGGTACCCTCTGCTGTTTGAGACAAACTCTTGGTACAATCGCATGGCGATCATTGCTCCTTTCTGGGCTTACTCTGACGAGTATCTCATGCAATCTCTCGCAGAGGATTTCCCAGATGCTACAAGTAGAGTCTATTATCATGAATACCAGAAAACTGGTGATGCTGATGTCCAAACAAGAACAGTTCTTGACCGTGCAAAGGCAGATGTTGCAGATTCAGGTATGGGCCTCAATATTTTTATGCATATTTAAAGCCTACTCCTTGACCAAAGCAATATCTAGTTAGTTAGTCTGTTAGTAAGTTAATTTTTTTGAAGCTTATAAGCATTAAAAAAACAAGAATGATCACCAGTGAATGAATTTGAGATTAATCTCAAATTCGTTTAGCGGTGATCATTGTTTACTTGTCTTTGTTATTAGAATTCCACTGTTCACACCACTTTCAGATATACAATGTCATAGTAGTGTTTGTGAAAAGCTTTTATTATATACTTCATTTGAGTGGCATGCATAAACAATTTTATCGAAAGGTGTTGGTGTGGAAGAGTTTGAGCCAACATGGGTGTTAGTGGTTACCTGGATCAACCTTGCACCATATCAGAACTGGAGGTGTAGACGTGCTAACTTTTACTATTATGATGAGGACAGCAATACTTACAATGATTACAACATTTATGGAGATCGTTATGGTGATGAATGCCGCAGACAAGCTGAAAATACTGCTGAATACGTGAGTCGAAGCAATTCATTACTAATGACCCTCAGGCTTGCTCCGATTGGTGGGTGAGGAGAAGAGGAGCCAATGTCAGGACTTATGGTACTTTCAGGAAGGTACCTTCGACCTTGGCATTACCTGACTTTTGATAAACATTGATAAGTTAGGCTATGCCAAGGCTAAATGTATGACCTGACATTGGCTCTTCTCCCCCCAACCAACTAATCAGAGCCAACACATTGGCTATCCTTTGGCACACAGTAATGTTCTAGCGATTCTAAATCGTATTTGAAATACTAAGTTTGATGTTACAATTTACAGCAGAAGTTCATTTACCATTGGTTTGGTTCATTGCGCAATTTTCGTTGTGGCCAAATATAACAGTTTCTGGATCTCTTTAGGGTTTTGCTCCATTGATTGAGGTTAAAATTTGACAAAGGATCAAGCTTTGTGTATCTTTTTAGCTAAACCACTTTCAAGCCGTGTTCATCACTGACGGTGCGTACTCCTTTGTCAAATTCAACTATCCTGAGGAAGGAATAAATTGGGCTACTCCTAGTATCAACTCTGGTAACTCAAAATCGGATATTCAGCGAGTACTAGGGAACAGATACGGCTGGTTCCCAATGGCTGTTGCAGGATACTCTTCTGGCGATGGCAGTGACAGTTACTATTACAGTTATGACAATGAAAACACGGAGGATGAAGTCAAAAGAGCGTATGTCAATGGATCAAACCAAATTTCTATGATGGACATTGACAATGCAGCTGGGAATATGGCTGGTAGGTTCTGTGAAATTTTAAGAATTCTTTGACCAGAGCAGAAACCAGAGTATTACATCAGATTTTATGTTCGTAACTTCACTGTAAACATTCTTTGAATTGACCGAATGAATACCATAAAAATTACAAAATAATAGAACATAATTCCGTTAAATTATGATGTATGGTCCCTTTAAAATCTTCATAAAAGTCATGTCTACTTTAGATGGAAGGAAAGGTGAATGGCTGTTTAGAATTGAGGAATCTGATGGCATTAGGTCAGCTGCCGCTCAATGTGATAGTTGGTTGAGAAATCAAGACACCCAGGAGTACATGGGCTATATCATGGAAAATCCATGCCCTACAACAGTCTTTCAAGCTTGGTGGGACCGTTCGTAAGTGCCATCTTTAAAAAATTTCTTATGATAAGAGTGGAAATGTATAAATTCTGTATGTTCATATTGGATGCTTGCTGAAATTAACACAAAAATGAGGATCAATCTATTATAAAATGCACTATTTTTTTTGCTTTTCTATAGGTTCCAGTATCATTCTTGGCAGGCAGGCAACACTGGTTGTTACCAGTCAGTGTTCACTTCGACAAATGGCCTGAGACAGAAGTGTTGCTACAATTGGGACTGGTGGTCGGATGATTTCTCCTCACTTGTTCTGGGCGCACCTTACGGTGGTTATGTGGTGGACACAGTAAGTTATCTATTTCTCCTTTATATGTCTTGTATACTAAATGGATAAAAAAATGGTGAAACCGTTTTATTTGCTCTAGCAAGTCCTTCCACTAGAATTAGAGGAACAATTTGGGGGGGGGGGGGCAGGATGTTATTGATTGCATATGGTAGAATTTATCTTGGTTTTGGCTTCGGAGAGATCATTGCAACTTCATTGATTTGAAGGTTAATGCAATGTTGCTACAACAGCCAAATCAGGTAGTACTAGACAAACTGTACACCCGGTGGGGTTTGAAATCAGGTCCTTATGATCCCAAGTCCAACACGCCCCTTACACTGAGCTAACCCTGATTATGTATATGTGCTGATTTGAGTTTACTTTTCCTCTTGCAGTCAGTTTACTCATTTGCAGATATAACACTGTGATCTCTGTTTTAGAATAAGGAGGAGGAGGAGGATGAGGCATGGAAGTCATGCTGTGTCGATGCTGGTATGTGTGGTCAATTTTACAAAGGTCGACCATTCAGTGACGGAGATGGCTATATCTTCCCTGTATTATGTAAGTTAATGTGTCACCAAATCATTGCAATGCACACTGATGGCAGTCTTTGGATAAAAAATCTCTGGAATTTAATAATAGAAAAATAAGGATCTGCTATTTTCTGAAAATGATAACTTTATGAGCTTCGAGTTTTTACCTAGACTGAAATTCACAATCTGCATAAATCATTAAAAACAAACAATAAAAGTTTTTTTAACTGTATTTAGGGCCATGGTTTGGAGATCCTCATATTATTACAAGTGATGGACTGTCATACACATTCAATGGACTTGGAGAGTATGTTTTCACAATGATCGGTGAGAACGACACTATTATCCAGGCAAGAACTGAGAGGGTTGTGCTCAGTGAGGGAGGTAAGTCACAAGGATGAGGGTATGAAACAGCGACCTCAAATTTCAACGGAAAATGATGGCACAACACACTTTGGCCATCCTCCTGCTATTTTGCAAAATCTTACTCAAATATTTGGTAGATAGAGCTGTTTGATATCTGTTTTGTAAAAGTGTCTATGATATGAAACTACCCTTGGATGTTCTGACTAGAATTGATTACCTTGCCAGAAAGAAAGTCAAATTGCTATGAGTTGGACAAATTCACACACTCCTTTTCCTCATGGAACCCAGACACTATCAAAAAGCCAAATGCCATAATCTGATTTTCATGTTTCGTATGGTTTCATGTTTCAGGATTGGGCCAGGCAACATTTTTCAGTGCTGTATGTGTGGAAACTAAAGGCCTACCAAAGTTGCAGATACAGTTAAACAAGGGTGACTTGAACGCTACAGCTGTGGAGGACCAGCTTCAAATGATTATTGGTGGAAACATGACCGACATTGAACAGATCATGCAAGATACTAATTCAACACAAAATATCTCTGGAGTAAATACTAACATACTATTCAAGAGGTCAAACTCTAGTGTGTCAGTTTACTTCTCCTCTGGGGTTTCTCTGACAGTTGAAGCGTCAAATGTGAGTTACAATGTGTGGTTGCCTCATAAGCACAGTTTCATTGTTGGAATTCAGATTGTATGCTCAGACTCTAATTTCATTTTTATTGATAAAAAACTGATATATCTGTATCATGCCCATATAAATACATTACATTTGCTGTTTAATAGAAAATGTTGACGATCACTCTTGGGCTACCAGCTTCAATGAAGGGTAACACAATCGGCCTAACTGGTGTTTTTGATGATGACCAGTCTAATGACCTAACTTGGCCAAATGATACAGGACACATATCAGTTAATTCATCCGAGAGCGACATATTCGAATGGGCAAGCTTATGTGAGTTGTTCCCTCCTTTGTTTCAACATGCTATTCTTATGAACTATCTTATATATATATAAACATTTTTGTTTGCATTCACCTTCATCCAACGATGTTCACCATTGAGTCCTTCCGGTATTTTGTCCTTGTTATACAATTTTGTAACAGTCTGCTATTCCAACAAGTTACTTTTTAACTACTCTGATATCTCTAAAATTTCTAGGAAACCTCTTAAAACAAACAAATCAATAAATAGTTCATGTTCAAGGAAAAATAGGTTGAGAGTTTTCTTCTCGTGCATAAAAAGAGGACAACTTTGTAATAGTTATTAATCCTTGCCATAGCCCACTCAAAAAAATTCATTTTCTTTTCAGTTGCTGTTGATGAGGCTGACTCGATCATGTACTACACAGAAGAAAACACTGATTGGTGGACTTACAACAACAACTCATTTGTACCAGTATTCACTGATGATCTTGATAGCTGGGACTGGAGCTCAGATGCATTTAGAGACTCGGCATACGATGCATGTGGTGACGATTCGGCTTGTCTTTATGATGTTTATGTGACCGGTGACATTGCTGTAGGAGAGAGTAGCAAAGCCACAGCTACAGCAAGTTCAGATGCCAACGCTATTCTCAGTAAGTTTCATATTGATTTGCTGTTAGTACCATAAGTAACTCATGAGTACAGAATATAGATTATTCCACTTTCAATGTTTGTCTTTATATTATACTTATATGTCTTGACCTGGTGACTCAAGAGATTAGCTTTTTAAATCTATGATCTCCAAGTTAACTCCCTAGTGTGACTGGAAATTAATTTTCAGGAACTAATAGAGTCAGCTTTTATATTCCTCACTCTAATGTTGACCGATTCCGGAAATGGGAGAAAAGCCTTGAAAAACTTCATTTTTTCTCATGTTTTTATCTTTGATTTATTCATTGTAGGTAACTTTGCTCCAACCATTTCCGTCCCTAGTTCAGTGGTTATCATTGTTGGAGAAGAATTCACATTTAGTGGTTCCGTAAATGACTCCAATGGTGATGTTGTCACTGTGACAACAGATTTACCAGACGCTGTTGTGACAAGATCAGAGGATGACTTTACAATCACCGCTACTGTTACAACCATCACAAATTTTAACTTCACCATCATCGCAAAGGTGAAGACAAGATGCAAAGAGAACCATTTATGAATTAACATTGACCACTGTCATTAAGTTACCTCCTTCAAACAAATATATACGGAACATTTAATGGCTGTTCAATACTTATGAGTTGTGATAATTCCTGTGCATAATGCGTGTTATTGCTACCTAAAATCTTATTTACAGGACCCATCAGAGGCAGCAGCATCAAGGCGCCCACTTGCCATGTTGTGCAGCTGCGCTAACAATGGCACATGTGTTGCTCTGTCAATCGATGCACAGAATGATGTTGATCAGCAGTAAGTTTCAGCTTTGATTTGTAGTAAAGTTCGGACACCCTCTATAATATGTTCCCATACCCCAGACAGTAGTAGAATTAAGTGCTAAACATTTGAACTCAAAGTGAAGGCCTGGACAATTCCATGTCAGAATTGAAAACCCGTTCATGTAACCACACAAATCGTTGATCAATATTTCCTCTGAATCAATATTGTATTTAAGTTGCAAGGAGTCAGCTATATTGTGGACACAATCAGAACCTAACTCAGATCTAGGCTGATCTGAAGGCTATTGCAGGACTTGATCATCCAATGTTGTGACCATTTGGAAATGCTTTCATTTTTGTAGTTATGTGGTGCTTGACTGTATTTGCCCTCAGGGGTACACCGGAGATCTCTGTGAGACAGATCTTGATGCCTGTGCTCTGGTAGCGTCTCCTTGTTATCCCGGTGTTCTCTGTGAAGATTTGCCTCCTCCTGCTGGTATAGATGGTCTGACGTAAGTATGACAATTTTGTAATAAATGGTCAAGTGGGAGGAGTATGAGGTGGCTGAGTTGGTTAGAGCGCCTGTTCTTCAGGATGCCTGGTGTTTGAGTCATTGGTCCGAATCACACTGCATTTCATCAACTAAAAGGGTTCAGTTGGCCCCCAGGTGTGCTCCGACCTGCCTGCGAACAGAAAGCAACCTGCACATCAATTGCAGTCTTGCCCTTGAGGCAATCAATGTGTAGATGTAATGTGGCGAGTGATATGAGCACCTGAATTTACTCAACTTTGTTTTAATCAACCATTTAATCATGCACAAACATATAGACAGGCATATAAACTGATAAACAACTAAAAAAACAACATAAGTTGAAAGCGTCCTGTTATGCTACGTTTTTTGGGTATGAGATGTTTGTTTATCTGTTCCTTGGCAGCAAATAGTAAATAAAAATCGGTCTACGTTCTTCGCTTGTGTCATCGAATAGACAGTGAAGTTAACTCTTTCGACTCATAATAATTTCAACTTTGGCTCCATCTTGTTAAAGGTGTGGAGATTGTCCCGCTGGTTACACAGGAGATGGTAAAACATGCTCAGATATTGATGAATGTGCTTTAGACAGCTGCGATCATACTTGTCTGAACACACCAGGTTCCTTTGTTTGTGGATGTGACTTTGGCTACGAACTTGGTGATGATGCTTCAACTTGCAACGGTAAGCCAAGGATAATGACACTTCTATTTTTTTTCTCGAATCAAATTATTGACATATAAAGAAAGAGAAAGTAGAGAAGGTTCATTTAGTGTTGCACCATATGATGATAGGGCATTTAAATTTTGATTCTTGGTCCTGTTTTTTATGATGATTGTCTTCCAAGATTGAGGTTGTCAACTACTGAAAATAGTCATATAAATTTAATTTTTGACCTATACATTGTTTTGACTTGCTAACCATATCTCACAGATCTAGGTGCAATTTTTTCATTAAACCGTATGGTAAATGTCTCAGTGGCTAAGATTCATGGCCATGCTACATGGGCCGATGTTTTGCATCTTACAAACAACATGTGCTCGATGCTAATATCGTAACATGTGCTACACGTGCAGATGCAGCCAACGTTGTGGTCGACTGATTATATATCCCAGTATGGCCATTTAACAATCATGACTCATTATTAACCAATCACAGACAATAATAGTCCATATACTTTTTGCGCGTTACTGCTATAAACCCATCAGCCAATGAAAAGAGAGGATCGACCGCCTAAGTCGACTGAAACACCAACAGACCGTTGTTGCCTATAGATGCATGCGATGCACATCGTTGAGCACAGGTTGATCCCATCGTAGCCTATGTCGATGCTAATAGATGCCAAACATCGGCCTGTGTAGCAGGCCCTTTACTCGGGGTCCCAATCACTTCTCCACTTCTCCTTTTCTTAGGCCACTAACAAGCCATATATAGTAAGGAGAGAAAAGTGGCTCCTAAAATTGGTCAATGGAAACCAATGCATCATTTTATGTCCTTTGCAAAAAGTACTTGTACTCACCACTTTCACCATCATTCTAAAACAATCTCCCAAGAAATTTTAAAGACTACTGAATCCAATTACAATAGGATCGGGAGTGTTCTGTTGGAGTTTAGCTCCCCCACAGATATCTGGATAAGGGGTAATATTTGGTATAATTCCATTCATGGTCTGGTGAAGCACTCTTTGCTTCCCATTACACAATGAGGGGTGGCATTTTTTTATCAACAAATTTATTTTACCCAGCACAATGGCAGAATCACAAGAAGAAGCAGTTTTGATTTATTATACTCCAAAAATGTTCGATGTTATGATTGAAAGGGATGAGGGCTGTTTGCAGCACACTATTTTTTTTCACGTCTTATTATTTATATTTAGATATTGATGAGTGCAGTACATTTGATCCCTGTCATCATAACTGTACAAACACTGTTGGAGATTTCCAATGCTCATGTAATGATGGTTTTGATTTGGCTGTCGATAAGCGAAACTGTGAACGTGAGTACTTCTAGGCATCTACGTCAGATTTGCAACATTGCTATGTACTTTGATTTTGCGATGTTATGTGTGATTCAATGGACCTTCGCATCGCAATGTGTTCTCGACATTTTCTTAACTGGTCGAACCATACTCCTGAGTCCGATAACTTACTTATATTTAGAGTATTTAGTGTCTTGGAATTTAGTTCCAACAAATTTTTGTGTGTTGAGCTTTAGATATCAACTTGTCTTTTGGCTTTTTTTCAGCTGGTAATCCATGTTATGAACCGAGCCCTTGTGATGATGTGAATGGCTACTGTAACATCAACAACGATGTAGAAGAATGTTCGTGTAAGAAGGGATATTTACTAGCGGCAGATGACAGCACATGTGAGGAGATCGATGAATGTGCTCTAGGTACAGATTCCTGTGACCAGGACTGTATCAACACAGTAGGAGGTTACAACTGTAGCTGTACTGACGGATACACACTAGCTGATAACGGATTCGGATGCGAAGGCATGAAGAATAAAATCCTACTTGATAAGAATGCATGGCACTCCATATTAGCTGCCTTCATTAACAAATTTGGATGCATACGCATTGTGGATAATCTTTACCTTGTCTTTTCTAAAATATCAGGCTTTGCCAATTCATTGACAGCAATGCTATTTATTGCATGCAAGTACAGATGCTGTAAACACAACTTCAGCAAAAATACGTCCACAAACTTTTTGATACTCCTGTGACTGAGTCCTAGGCGAGCAATCATGTGTAGGTATGTCAAGAAAGGAAACACTTAACTGTTACGATGTGCCAGTACCTGTGTTGATTTATGTTTTATCATTTGCAGATAACGATGAATGCTTTGAGGATGTTTTCCCCTGTCATTCTTCTCAGGTTTGCTCAAACACTCCAGGAAGCTATGAATGTAATTGCGCTACAGGGCTTAAGTTTGAGGAAGGTGTTTGTCAGGGTAAGTCTGTGAATCATGTCCGCGCATTATCATATCAACTGACTAGTGGACGATAACTCTCGACATATCACTTTATTCCAACCAAGACCATATCCTATGTTTTTGATAGCTGTCACCTCAGTACAAGAACAAGCTTGATCCCGTTTGCCTACATACTAATTCCGTCCGCTCAATAGAATATCAACTTACTAGTGGACTATTGGCATATCATGTTGTTTCAACCATGACTACGTCTTATGCTATCGCTAGTGACCTTAGTATACACAAAACTACACATGAACAAGCCGTTCTCAGATTTACAGCGTCTTTACATTCATAATTACAGTTGTCTCCTTCACCGATCCAGTTGAGCCTGTAACCGGAGAAGTTGAAGAAGAAGTTCAGGAGAACTCTGTACGATTCACATTGCAGGGCATGACTGTAGCTGAAGTAGGTGAATACATCCTCTTCATGCACAAAAATAACAATCGATAAATTTATGAATAATTGATAATTGATAATAATTGATAAATAATAAATTGATAGTCATTAAATAATGCAATATTTTGATACTATGATGCACGAGAATGGCCTTTGGATTTAAAGTACCAAGTGTCACTTGAACACGCCCTATTCAATCAGAATTTTGTCTTTCTACCCCTTCTAACTTTTTACTTTTATCCTCACGAGACAATTTGGTAACTGTAGCAACAAAATTTTAATCAATCTCTGAATTGGTTGTATGTATTATACATCAATCTTTCCTATCTTTCTCAGAGGAAAATCTTAAGATCTTGAGGCAATGAAGAGTTTAACGATGGGATTGCTGAAAATTTATTCATATCCTGTACTTGCTGGGGTTTTGGTAAAATATTTTCACAAAATACAAAAAAAAAGGTTTTGTGTTGCGATTCTCATCACTCAATACTCTATCTAACGAAAGCTGTTCTGTTTCCAGTATACTGTTGCGACAGAGATAATTCTATTTACCAAGCTAGCTGAGGCAGCTACAGCTGTATGTGATGATGGATCTTGTGAAGGTGTGACAATTGAGTCTGTAGCCCGAAGAAGGTAAACACTGGGTTTTTGCAAGTAATACATAAAACAGGGTGACTGTAAGGCCCTGCATAAAAGTTGTACAAAAAGCTATCAATAATCAAGTTTACAGATTATATTATGCATATAATAGCAACTAACAACATAGTGCAATTTGATTTTATCAGTGAGTACTCTGGTCTGCTCCTTCCATAGACAAACTAGGCAGCAAGGATGTGTCATCCTAAAGTAGCCTTTTCCTGTCCAAAATAAATGTTGTCTGATTGTGAATCACTATCTTTGTCTTTGCTATATCTGTAGGAAACGTGCAGCGGCAGTTGTGGAAGTCTACAAGGAATACTTTGCCCGTATGCCAGGTTATCCCATAGCGAATAACCAGGGCGGTATCGATATGGCTGTATACTGCCTGATACCTGGTGTTGGAGTACTGGAGAATGATAAACTTCTGTCCGCTCTGAATGATGCCTCAACTGACATTCAAACAGCGCTAGGTAATATCTTTGAGTTCCGATCGAATACTTTGATGCTAAATAGAAAATCCAACACCAAGTGCGAATTGATTCTTAGTCGATAGGCATAAACAAGGTTGATGCAGGATTGAGGGTTTTACTTTTGTGAGCCTGACTCATCAAGATAACTTCTCTTTCAGGAGTGACTGTGTCAGGCATAGCTGCATTCAATGACCCAACTACCACTACCACAGCCACCACCGACCCAGGCATGGATTCTACAACATACATTATAATTGGAGTCGTAGTTGGAGGAACAGTTGTTATCGTCATCATTGTTGTAGTCGTCCTGGTGCTCAAGAAGAAAGCTGCGTAAGTTCATGAATAGTTTATGAATAGTTCATGTATTGGAGCTCTTTCATGAAAAAGATCTCAGTCTAATTCAGTAAAAAGGTTCTCAGGATAATCTTTATCAGAATTTGTACCACCTTAATTCATTTGGAGTTATCATTCCAATAGAAAAGGCTTAGTTACACAAACTTACACACACATACCTTGTATACACAATCATTGTAAAACACATACATTTGAAAAGAATCATCGAGTTTGCTAATAGATCAATGATTGAATCAATTGAGGAACATTGAGAGCCGATTGGGTCTCTGATAGGCACCCATCGAGCCAAATGGTCAGACTACATACATATATCAACAATCAGTTAATACAGGGTGTTAAAAGGGATAACTCAACTCGGGCTTCCTCTCTAGCCAACATAATTGTTAACAATATTATTTCTTACAAAGATGGTACATGTTAACGCACACAAGCAACAGACGGTACGCAGACACGCTTTCACTCAGTTTTGATCTGTGACCAAATGTCATCAAATTAATTCATATAGTCTTGTTATTGCTTTGGAAACAAATCAAATCAAGCACCCATCACAAATGATATTTGAATGATTTTATAGTTATTTGTTGCCTGATCCTTTGCTTGCTGATGCCTTAGCTAAGGTACCATCTTCTCACCTTTATATCTTTTTTTTGTAGCGGGAAAGTTGCCCAGGATGCCACCAGTCCAGGAATATCTGGAACAAGCGTCGATGCAGAGACAGGAGCTAACAATGAACACCCTGTAGTCATGGTACCGACCAATGAGACACACATCGCTGTGCGTCCCATGAAGCCTGATGAGCAAATAAATTATGAAGAAGACTCCAAAACAGATACTCAACAATAAGACAGTGAAATAGGAGTCAACTGAAACCTTCAACTTTCCATTCGAATAATACATGTCATAGGCATGATCATAATAACATCGCGATCAAATCATCAAGATTATGATGCTTTATATGAGCTGAGTCGTAAATGGTTGATTGTAATTATAATCTTTATATTTTTGTGGGATGTTTCTTTTGTATTTTTGTAATTTGCTTCGATAATAAATTAAGTGTGAATTTCAGCAAAAAAATACAATTAAAAGGAAATTTATACTAACAGGGTTAGTATTTACTGGGAATATCCATGAGCCTGACAATGTAGATAGAAAAGTACTTGTGATTTGGTTTGGACGTGGAAGGGCACAGAATCTGTACCATTGATAAATTTCCAATTTCTTAATTTGAAAGCTCCGCATTATGAAAAATTTTTCTGAGGTGTTTTAGTGGTAGATATGTTGATTTTGGATGGTTGAAAGATATTCAAACACACACTCCATGGTTCTGTGATACTTTGAGACCAAGGAAAAAGGAAACAGCATGTGTTTCTGCATTGCCCAAGATGAATTTTTCTAGCATCAAAATGTAGACAGTACTTCTTTCTTCGCGAGTACAATACTCTCCGGGGTTGAGAATCGTTCGCAAAAATTTTGCAATATCTATATCAAATTAACAATTAAAATTATACGGAAATATAGGTCTGTTATAGCATGATTAATAATTGATAATGTGATTGATATCTGGTCAATTAGAGCTATTTTCACACAATTTTTTGCAAAGAATCTTTGTGGGAACTGTTTTCTGAAAGGTTCCCCTCTATATTCTTTGTTGGTATTCAATTTCCACCAGTTCCCACTCACTCCTAACACTGAGTACATGTATTTTTGAGTTGATTTTAATGCTATAACCCTCCCTACTATAACAATACATTTTGCGAAACTAGAGAGACAGTCGTCCCATCATTGACGTTGTACAGACAACTCTGATACATGATGCTTATATATACAAAAAATCAAGTCCTATGACCCAAAAGAGTGCCTCCTCAATAACAGCTAGATTAGAAAAGAATTATCCACAAAACTTCAGATCTCTGTTTATGATAAATGCATGTGTGTATAAAATAAAAGAAACCAATAACCAGTGCCTCATAACACTATATCAAAAAGTTTATTGGAAAAATATTGAAGAAACTGCTGAATCACAGTCCTGTATTCGACACGTATGTGTAGTAAAACCAGTTGACAGTGTGCTAATTTTATTTTTTGTCTAATATGTGCCATCTAAGCTTAAAATTAATCAAAAACTAAACAACAACTTACTTTACCCATATATCTATATCATATATATATAGATCAGTGAAGATCTGTAAGCTTCAGCGGAAAAAACATAAGTTTAAAGAGATGAGGAGCATTTATGATGATTAGTATAAATTCAGTGTCTGCTAACTCCAAAAAATAAGTCAGGATGGTCGAGTGGTCTAAGGTGCTGCGTTCAGGTCGCAGTCTACTCTTGTAGGCGTGGGTAGGGTCAAATCCCACTTCTGACACAGTATTTTTACTCTAATATACCCCAAGATAATTACACCACATACCAGTAAGCAGTAAGCTGCTTTCTGCTCTTCTGCCTTTTCTGAATTACATATTTCTATATGGCATTTTTCTCTACTGTGTATTTATCTCTATAGCATTTTCTTCTATCGCATATTGTCTCATGAATGTGAAATCTTGTTTTTTTAATACTTTTATTGAAAAAAAAAGATTTAAGTTATGTGCCAAGAGAAGAGAGAAAAGCAATATGTAAAGGTATGTGAATTGAGCTAATAGTTGTTGGAGAGTGATGGATAAGTTGTCCTTTAAAAGTTGATAGAGTATTTGATGACCTAATAAATCTTGACAGAGAATTAAAAACAATGACAATAGATGTGTTTAAATGGTCTGAAGGATTGAAATTTAAATATTTGTCCTGTGTTCATCTTTTATAAAAATAACAGTGATATATTCAGGGCACTGATTTACTAAAATTCGGTGTGCATATTTAGAACAAAAATATTTGTGTAATATGGGTAAAGGGAGATAGGAAAGTCTCTTACACAGATTTGTTGTTGATGAAAGTACAGGAGGCAGAAAATGAACATTGGCAATGACTCTTATTGCAGTCTTTTTTTGCATAGAAACAAACTGTCTCTTAAATACTTTGGGCATAGAGAGAAATATATTCGATTATATGTTCAATAGATAATTCTCAATTTTGACTGAAAAGTGTAGGAAAAAGTGGTTTTATTTTCTTCAATGTCAGAGAGTTTGAGTTGAGGAGAATAAAACAGACCTTGTTCTTTGATGGCAAAGTTGGCAAGGTTAGTCTTAGTACTAATCTCTTGTAGGTAGTGCGGGGCTACTGGAATAGTCGTGATGTAGAATCTGACATCCTCATTATACTCCACCTCCTTATCTCCCAGTCTGATCATCAAAGCTCAACCTGCTGTAAAAAAACAGTAATTAATAGTACATCGCTCATAAATAATGGTTTGTATAGTATTCCAGCATTTGTTACATCTTATTGTCGACCTAAGGTGAATATCCTACTTAATTTTAGTAATGGTTGCTTTTAATTTTCAGATACTTTGGATAGGAGCCAGGATACTGTAAGTGATCATGCGATGGACTGCACTTTGAACACTGAATTTAAGCACTAATAATGCCTGTTACCTGATTTACTATGTGATCTAGGGTCAGCCTAAATGGTAATTAATAGATAATTTAAAATAATACTAGCAGTTTTCTGCCCCTGCAAATATAAAGGTTCCATGGTGTAATGGTTAGCACTCAGGACTCTGAATCCTGCGATCCGAGTTCAAATCTCGGTGGGACCTGTATCCTTTTGCTACTTTAGACCCCACAAACAGATCAACAGAATGTCCCATCTAAATATTGGCAAAAGTAAATTCTTTCGGCAAGCAATGGTGACGATGACGGTGACGGAGGGATCCTTTTGAGGCAGCCAGCGATGTACCTTACCTATTTTGATGAGAGCCTTGTTGAGGCTTGAATCTAGAGATAGATCCAGTCTTTCCTGAATATTCTACAGGGAATCCATATTAGTGCTCTCCTATTATCAGACAGTTGTAGATCTATAATATTAGTCCTCTACTACTCTCCATATTCTTAGTCCGCTTCAGAGCTTGTCCTAAAAATATAACCAGTAAGATATAGTACAAGAATACATAGTCAATCATAAGACATGACAGAATATGATTACAAGGAACTCCATGTTCAGGCATGCATAACTAGGCTGCAACAGAGGCTAAAAACCCTTAACTTTAAAGATGACAGCAGTTAGAAGGAAGTAGACAGGAGGGCTTCATTCACTAGAAATACAATTATTTCTGTCAAAAACTTGAAGTGACAGTCCTACTAGGCCATGTTTGGTCTGGTTTTAAAGTCATAAGGACATATGAAATAAAACAGTCTTTGAACCTAATTGCAGTGAAACTGCTGCAAAGTCTGAAAATTGGGATCATAGTGGGTCAAAGTGATTTATTGCTTCCTCCTGATCACAATGATCCACTATGATCCTTGCTGAAATATTTAAAAAAACTAATTGCTATTTTCCACAATTTTTAATTTTTTAATGTTTTTATTTGCCCTACGAACTCACAATATTCGATTCACTGGGGTTATATATATCCACTTTTCTAATATGACTGACCCTTCAAAGGGATTAAAAACAAACAATGAGCAATGGATGAATGTACTTTACACCTCGACATCGGATGATATGGTGGAAAACTTCAATCACCAATTTTGCTCTCTAATTAACAGACTAGAGTCTATAAAATCACATCATGTGATGTCTGAAAAACTGCCAGATTAGTTGGATAAAGAAGTACAGTCTGAAATAAAATTTCGAGAGGACTTGAAAAAACACGGTCAATGGGAGAAATAAAAGTGTCAGAAAAATTATGTCACTCATCTCATAAGGAAAAAGAAAGAATTGTTGTGTAGAAGATGCCATCAAAAGATCAAAGCCAGGTGACACTAGGAAGATTTGGACAATGCTTAATGTGACGAAAAAAGGCTGTCCATAGATTGATACTTCTCTCACACCTGAGTCGTTAAATACAAATTTTGCCACCATTGCCAGCAAATTTGTTGAAGGAATTGAGGGACATAGTGAATATATTTCTAAATTTTACCCCAGACAAAATCATCAGATATCATAGTAGTATTCCTGACCGTAAATCAACTGGTACTGATGGGATATCTGTCATAATGCTTGAGAAAACCTTGCCATTAATATTGCACAGACTTTTGATTGATAGTGTTTTTCCAAAATGCTGGAAAAATGCTTGAGTATCACCAATATTTAAAAGAGGCTTCACTAACCCATAAGATTTCAGACAAATTTATATCCTCCCAATCCTATCTACAAATTTTGAAAAACATTTAAATTTCTTTATGCTTGATCACTTGAAGTTTGACGAAGTCCTTGTAGAAACGGAGACTGGGTTTAGGAAAGGTTTTTTTGAACAGACATAATACACAAAGTTATCTCCAACTGCTCCAAAGTTTAACTAAAATCGAAATTGTTGCAATGATTTTTAGATTTTAAAAAAGCCTTTGATTGTGACAGTCATGCGTTGTTGCTTGCTTGCTTGCATGTGATATAATCAGGTTTATTGGTGGTACTTTGAGAAACAGGTCACAGTCAGTGCAACTAAATGGAAAAGAATCCTCAGTAGCAATGCATTTCCTTCTTTAACCAAACATTTTAGTTCAGTTGTGGGAAACAGAATTTATAGGGGCAATGTCCTGCTTATTCAAAAGAATCTTACTGCATACAAAGTGAAAATATTTTAATTTACGTGCTAATGTTAAATTACACACTGCCACTACTACTTTTTTGACAACACTATAGCTACCACTTTTAGCTATTTACCAATTCGCATAAGAGCAAGTCCATCCATATCAAATATAACGTATTACATCGCAGATTAAATTTCTTATCAATTATGCATTAATATCTTTCTGACTTTATTTTTTGGATAATACTCAAACAAAAGTTAAAAGAAGAAAAAATAAAGTTCACAGGAACAGGTATAATGTCCACAAATGGAATCTGAGATTCCTCACAATCACAATGTGCGCATTCATTTCAGAACGAGTTAAAAACATGGAACACTTTGTTCCCACAACCCAATAGATCATACACCATGACATCTGGTAATTTGCATCATTGGCAGCTATATCTCCTTTTGGAAGTGATGCAATACAAACTATAGAATAAAATAAAATAAAATAAGATGAAATAAGACAAAATAGAATATATTAAAGTAACGGTAAATAAATTAAAGTGAAAAAAAAATAAAGAAAAACAATAATGACATAAAAAAATTAAAATAATAAAAAAATAAAATAACAAAAAATATGAATTAAATTAAAATCAACTAAAACAACAAAACAACATAAAATAAAATGAAATAAAAATAAAATAGAAAAGAAAAAAACACATGAAAATAATTCTGACATCTTCCTCTTAGCAAGGCCCTACATATCTAAAAGCTGGGCAAGTGGATATTTGCTGACCAATGTGTGAAAATTTCTTGTCCTGGATCTTGCAGTAGAAAACCTGACATGAATATGGGCACAGCTATGGATGCAAATTAAATTAGCAATAAAATATGCTGTACAACTTGACTACCGACACATATCCTGAAAAAATATGCAACAACAGGACACCCCAGACATGCCTTCTTCTCACCTGATACAGATGCATCACCTCATGAGTATCAATGATAGTGGTGAAAGAAAAAATCCTACCATACAAATTCAATCGTAATAGCCTTAAGCTTGCTACCCAACTCAGAGCCACGTACACTGCATGGATTGCTTCCTTTTTGGAATAGATTATTCAAACAAATATATTTTACTGGTTTTCACAGTAACTGAGGCATAAAAGTCCGCTTGTGTCAAAAATTTTAAAAGGCCACTATTATTCAATATATATATATATATGTGATCTTAATTGGCATACATATCACCAATAAGTTTTTTGACTGGCGAATAGTTATTCATCGCTAATTATTATAATATATAATACATATTATTATGTATATAATATAAGCTCATTGCTATAAATGGAACATCTTCATTCAGGGGTTTCATCTGATCAGCTTTGTATCTGTTTTTCTTAGTTGTGAGCATAGATGACAATAAATAGATGCCTACCTGGTTTTTGCAGTTTGCGTTATTATTAGCTAGCCAACAGCAGTGGTAGGTAGGGATTTATTTTTCTAAAATTGGATTATTACTTAGTGCTAAAACACGTAAATATGAGGAGGAATATGACATAGCCTTTAAAAGTTCAGTAACATAATGGTAGCAATTTTGTTGCCAAGTTCAGTTTGTTTGAGTTGATCTATCATTGTTGTGCAGCGAATGAGAAGCCTCCATAGGAAATCCAATAACAGACTGGGTTCATTTTTGAAACGCTCATACAACTGATTTATCATATACAGGCAATTGGTGGATTATGGATAGTCTCCTAAAGGTGGTTTTAGGTTTCTGAATATCTATTTCTATTGTTGTAAGGCCCCGCGCAAAAGACATAGCTATAGATTTCCGTATGTCACCATGTCACCAGCTGGTATGTCCTAGTTGTATGACTAGTATTTTGAAAGATACAAATGCATGTACTTATAGTGTGATGATGTATTTACATTTATTTCAGCTGATAGAGCTTACTGTAATTCCCACCATTCACCAGCTAGGTGAAAATGGTTTTGCAACACTGATGTACAATATAGTATGGCAGGATTAATGTTATGGCTTTACAGTATTCAGTCAAATTATTGTTGGGGTTTGTTCAAAACAGCAAGCAGATCAAGTCGAACATGCCAAACTCTCAACAACAACAATTTGGAATCTTTTAGGGTGATTCTGAGCACATAGAGTGCTGATTTTGTTTAACATACCTTGGGAGGTTTACATTAAGCGAGAGCTGATGACTTCCCCAGTGCAAATCATCAAACCTTAATTGTGATTTGGCATTGTATATTTAGCATGTGTAGTTTTACTATGACCTGCCTTGTACAGGATATATGATATTAGTTCGTTAAGGGTCAGGACAGCAAGCACAAACTGGATTGATTAAGGACAACCAGATTATTGCTGCTGCCCAGGGCCTTAAGACTCTCTGGAATCGGAGCTCAAAACTCCAGAGCAAGAACCCCCGGCCCCCACCAGGTATTATTAGGGTTTGTTATTCTAACTGTGAAATACAGAAGAACGAGGTTACAATGCAGGGACGGCCGAAGCCAGGACAGGTTCCACTACCGCAGGGCGCAGGCCGTGGAACCAACCCCTTTGGAATCTCCGGAAATTCCTCAGGGGCACAAACCTTGGGCTCCACTGGATCTGCAGCTCCAGTTTTACCCAAGGGTGCTGCTGCTGTGGGTGCTGCCCATGACCTTGGAGGCCACAGCCAGTCTTAGCCACAGACTCAGCGAACCACAAAGACCGACAGCAGGCAACCGCAGTAAGCTGCAGCTACCTACTGACGAACCTAAAGAAACTCTGGAACTCCAGTGTTCCAGACAAGAACTCACGGCTTTTTGAGTTTGTTATTCAAAGTTTATCTGCTAAATGAAGATATAAATTACATACAGTTTGGTTCTAATTTGGCAACATTTGAATTGACAGACAATACAACTTAAGCAACAAAATCAACAAAAAAAGAATAAAAAGTGTGCCCGAGAATGGGAGAAAGGGGGGGGGGAGATAAGGTGAGTCATAGTGACAAGTGGAGACGGAAAAAGGCAGTTATTACACAATACCTAAAAAACCATACCAATTTATACCATACCAAATCAAACCAGGTGTTGGACGTTTTCCCACTTGTCAAACCTACTAAGTAGAAACTTTAATGATTTGTTATAACAAGTGTACCTGCTAAATGAAGATGTAGATTAGTTACAAATTTGGTTCTAATTTAGCAGCATTTGAACAAAGAGACAGTACTGTACTCACTCATTCTGTCAGTAACACAATCAGTTCATAAACAAAGTGTACATGTGTAAACATGATGGTGAACTAAGACAAAGAAAATATCAACAATTATGAAAATTGGCATAAGAAAAGATACAATGTGACAAGTAAATAGAAAAAAGAGCCGTGAGAATCAGCAAAGACAATGCTTACCCTTCCCTATCCAAATAACCATTCCAGACTGAACAACTCCTTAGAAGAGCACGTCCAGGTTTACCTTCTGGTCAAACCTAATGAATAGATTCTAAGCGCAGAAAAAAAAAACAATAAAAAAGTAATGTAATAACTGTTAGTTTACCTTTAAGGTGTGGTTATCCCAACAGCAACAAAAGCAGCAACGAAGCAACTGATAAGTGTAATAGGAAAGGGCCAAATGCAAAGGTGCAGCGCAGTAAAGACCAAGAAATGGTGAACACACAGCATTAATAGAATCTGCTTACCTCTCCTTACCTCAAATACCGCACATTATCATATACCATACATTATCATACCATAACATACCATAATTTATAAAAGAAGTTCTGAGTTTCCTTTTTCACCATTCTACTAAGTAGATTCTAAATTCATGCAAACAACCTTAATTAACTATATCCATCAATGAACGAAAAAGATGCAAACAGTTGAAAAAGTTATTACAATATTTAAAAAAATAGAAATCATTTATGGATTACTAATAAATACAACTTACAAAAGCGACATGAATATTAGACGAGAGACTGTGATCTGGAAGATTTCAGAGTGGGAGACTTGAGACAGGCAGCGTTTGGACGGGTGGTTTTCATTATTTATTGATTCTATTCTATTGATTCATAGATAAGTTGTTTGCTGTTGCTGTGTAATCATCATTTATTCACTGGCTTTGAAATCTTGTACACTATTTTTGACAATGCTTTATAATTTTACAGTTTCCACTGTGGGGATTTTATTCAATGTGGTAAAACTACTTATAAAAAAAGAAAAAGTTTTGCACTCTCGCATGGAGGAGATTTACGGTTTTAGCTTCCTGTGTATGCATTTGTTCTTCAGCTGGGCAATGTTGTTAGTGCAAGGAGTTAACAAGTTAGCTCACTATCTAATGAGCTAACTAGAAAACGCCGTATAAAACAGAGAGAGATAGTGTAAGTGAGTCCTGTCCAGTCAAGTTAAAGTAATGTGTAGAAAGTGCTTTGCGCCAGCTGAGGATTATACATAGCACAGTAAACAATTGATTGAAATCATTCCAAAATATAAATTCCGGACATCTTTTCTTCTGAAAGATCGTGAAAATATTTTTTGTACCAAAGGCGCTAAAACTCCGTAACTACATGTCATTGGTATTGCGAAATATTTATATATTCAGATGTTGCCTATTCGTATTAAAATGTATGTATAACATGTATATTATATGTATCATGATGTGTGTGTTTCATCACATAGGGAATTCTAGGATGCCAAGGCTGAGTATAGAGTTTGGCGATGTCCCTAAGTTGACGTGGCTGTGTTGTGAAGGTATGATGTGGCAAATAGATGAGTGAATGAATGAACGATTGAATGATGTGTGGGTACATCTTGCCTACTCTCTTTCTAGTGATCTAACATGTTACTGCACCAAACAGGCCATAATGTAGAGATGAGCATCATTTCTCTTCCACATCAGAAATCTGTCGCTTGCAGTAAATGAAAGTGGCTTCTTATTCTCAGATGAAGAATCAGCTCTCTGACCAGGTATGATTTCCTCAAAACCTGAAATAGAACCAGAGATAGAATGAGCAGTTGGAATTGTGATAATGTTAGTTCTAGTTAAGGGATATCATCCGGCCATTGCTGGCATAGGATAATAAAGTACTGTCAGCAACTCTAGACACAAATCAAGCGGAACCCGGAACACATACAAGTATGACTCAATGAAGCAGCTTGTCTCATTATACAATTACCTCTCTAACCTTCACTGTCATGTTAATGTTAATCCTGGATCAGCTGAGCAGGGTATCAAGTGCCAATATCCCCATCTTCTTGTTATCTGCCAGTATCACATCTCCAACTTGCAGCATCGAAACCTTCAACCAGAAGATAAATTCAGTTCAGCCCTGGACTTGTATTCCATCATGCAACGGTATTTGCAATACAGACACAATAAAACAAGAAACAGGTCAGAAATATGTCACATCAAGTTTTGTTATCAAGCAAGTTTTGTAATGCGCTAACCTTGTTTTTCATAGATGTGCATTTCTTCGGCATATACTTGACAAGCAGAGCAACGTTGTAGTGTCAATGTTGGCTTATTGGTTACCTCTGTTTGGATAAGATTCCAGATAATCACAACTCCTAGTCATGTCAGGGATGGGGCTGTTCAGACCTTTAACAAGGGAAAAAGGATGATAGTGATGCTTTCAGTTTGATTCAATATGCCTGCATTCCAGGTGGCTCCCCTTCTAGGGGTTTGAATTTTGGTCAGCATAAACATAAAAAAAATTAATCTAAGTCAATTATGGATGTAAAAGAAATAAAGATCACATTAAGAACGGCTCGGCTGGTTATGCTAGGGTGAGAATTTCTAATACAATTTCATTAAGTGTGCTAATCTGTTGCAATTAGCACATCTACTATCTTGAAGCATCAAAACAGCTTAAAGACAACAACAAAAGAATCAAAATTTGATTTGCATAACAATTCAATAATAATAAATTCAACTTATGAAAAAGCAACACCAATGCAGCACAACCAAATTATACAAATTATGTCGGCTTTCCCAAAGTGTTAGCCAAAACCACAGCACTATAGCTCACCACATTTATCACTGGATTGATTCTTTACTCAGCAGATACCCTGTCTTGCAGTGCCTTGGAGGAGACATACATGCAGTCCTGTGCGGTGATCATAATGGTGTTGTACTGTATGAGCCTTGTTTAGCGCATTGTGTACCTGTGAAAAAAAGGACAAACTAGTAGTTTCAACGTTCCTGTACAGTACAGACATACCGTACGCTAGCATTATTATGGCTTTACAATGATCTGAAAATTTATAACAAAATCGAAATTCAGGAAAACTTACAACCAAAACATACCACTGTATATGACAATGTCATTATTTGTTAAGCACTGCATCAAATTGAGTCGAGTCCGCTGTTATGGAGTTTATTTATAACTGAGTGGTTGAGTCAACTGGAAACTTACATGAAATCACATCATACAGCATCAAAATATATATATGAATCTGTTTTTCAAGCCTTCTCATCGAAAGACCCTGGACAAGCAGAGAAATGCTAGCTTATCGGTTACACTCTATATCACATCAGGAGTAGGGTTGTCCAAACCTGCAAAGACAATACAACATATTTCACGACATAATCCTGCATGGTATATAGTTATGCCTACCAGCATTGATAGTATTTGGACTTATCTGAGGGTGTACATTTTATAAAGGGTGCTAACTCATGTCTAGTAAGAATAGTCTGGGATTCATGGATGGGGCCTCGTCTGTATTATTGGTGATGTTGGATATTGCCTGTGTGGTGTCATCTACTTATGTATTTATATTATGCATTTCTGAATTTACCCATGCGCTTGTGTTGGTTGTTTTGTTTCGATTGGCTGACGGGTTTTGGTTTGTCGTTGTGTGGAGTTGTCTGGTCAACAATCCATCACCCCCCTACCTGAAGCCCCTTGAATGGAAAAGCGCGACACCTAAAAACCTAGTCACAGCAAGGATTTTACAAAATAATATCCAGCAAGGGGTTTTCCCAAATTTTACTGATAGCAGGGAGGACCGGGCCAACAGGGGAATTATATGACTCATAACTATCAGCCAATTTGCGCCACTAAGATGAAGCATCGAGCCCGCTGTGAGTCCAAGCCATATGCTATCAAGCAGCAACTTAAGCAAGTGTTATTCAAAGCATGATTTGTTATACATTATGAAGCTTAAAATATGAATAGCAAAACCGCAGTCGTCTTTCCTGTAGAAATCACAAAATAGTTCTGACAAAACAGCTGTAATATAACTCACCACATTTATCAGTGAATTGTAGATGCGGAGAGATGTAGGTGTGCGGTTATCTACAGGGATCATGATCGTGCGGTACCACTATCTGTAAAACAATCACCGTGTACCTGAAACGAAAATGGACAGACTTAATGATTATGGCAACATAGTTAATAAAACATTAGGTCTAGGACTAATATCATATTTATTTTGGCTTTACTATTTTTTAGAAATCATAGAATGCAAGTCCCTACAAAAAATACATTATGAAACAACGAGGTGTAACATTTCATATCAGCGGGCCTGAAAATCTTATTTCATAAACTCTCCTTTTGTCTGTAATTGAAGCCAAGCTGAAGATTGGAATCAAAAGTGCAGTGGAATTGGAATTACAAATTTTTTGAGATCTTTATGGAAATTGTGTTACTTGGATAAAGAACTGTGATTCACAAATGACTTAAGACCTGAGCCTAAATATAGAAAAAAACAGGCAAAGTATGAATACTGCATAGAAAGCAGTAACTGTGATAAAACTAACCTTATGTATCCTTGTATAAGCAGGGTCTAAATTCGAGACCGGTTGGCAAATGCTCATACTGAGATGTATATGCCCATTCTCATGGCCGCTCTTGAGACGTGTAGGCCGCTCTCGAGACGTGTAGGCCGCTCTCGAGACGTGTAGGCCGCTCTCGAGACGTGTAGGCCGCTCTCGAGACGTGTAGGCCGCTCTCGAGACGTGTAGGCCGCTCTCGAGACGTGTAGGCCGCTCTCGAGACGTGTAGGCCGCTCTCGAGACGTGTAGGCAGCTCTTGAGACGTGTAGGCCGCTCTTGAGACGTGTAGGCCGCTCTTGAGACGTGTAGGCCGCTCTTGAGACGTGTAGGCCGCTCTTGAGATGTGTAGGCCGCTCTTGAGACGTGTAGGCCGCTTTGAGACGTGTAGGCCGCTCTTGAGACGTGTAGGCCGCTTTGAGACGTGTAGGCCGCTCTTGAGATGTCACACAGGCCCCCCATTCTTATCTTGGGAAGTGGAGGAATCTTCACCGTAGCGATTATCTGTCGAATCAATGACATCATATAACAGACTATAGTTAATTTTCTCCCATTGATTGTTTAACTCAAGCAACTTCGACAACAGCAGAGCTGATGATCCAAATCTGAATAACAATTAAATAGAGCAAGTCATCAACAACTGCACTACCGATGAAACAATGTTCTATAAAATTACATCCACAGAATCATATTTATAAATTTTCTTCACTCTGACACGGAGGCTGCATAAATCTGACTGAGTGAACAATTAGCAATAGCATAAGATGAAAATGAGACGAATTGTAAAAAAGCGGAGCAATATAATCAATAACATTAACAGGATGTCTTTTACCAAAAAAATTTTCCCAGATGGACATGAACCGTGCAATGCAGTACACAAATCAATAGTGTTAAAAGACTCAATTTTAAGCAAGTAGCATATGTCCTTCCTAAACAGTATACATGTTCAGTAGATACTCACCATATCAGTGTATGGTTGTCTCTCTCTCCGGCCCGTCCTGTCTTAGTAGCATCTGTATCAGAAGCGAAAACAATCAGTCCTCTCCTCCGACAGTCCCTTTTTGTTCACAGCAGAACAATCAGCTCTCCGAACAATTGGCTACAACAAATTCATACCATCTAAGTATTACCGGTAGCAAAAATACCTTCTGGATGAGCAGAGAGACAATTCCAAACTCACTATATATAATTTTTACCCAAAGGTGCTCATGAACTTCAGCAGTGTGAAAATATTGCATTACAATTTCAGGACAAGCTGCCAGACTTTAAAATGCAATGGTCTTATAGCCAAGTACATTAATTTTTGTTATCATATCTCATCGTGCTACAGAATCCTTATAACAGAAGCAGAACAACATACAACATAAAATGTCAAAACATGTTTGTTGAGCTTACCTTTTATTTCAATGTATACGCATTACTCAGGCCTTTTGTGTGGATGAGGAGAACAAATGTCCGAGTATCAATAATGGTTTGGATCCTGCTATCCGGCTATCAATCACAACAGCTGTACTGTTCAGACCTGCAAAAAGATTACAAAGATTCTCATGACACACCCCTGAATAGGTTATACCTACCAGCATTAAAGTATATGGGTGTAAAACAAAACTGTTGTCTTGGGGTGTGAATAGACAGTTTTCTGAGCTCTTATTTATGCCTCAATTCGGAGTTGTCATCCCTCCAGCTTGGTACTTTTAACCCACACCGCATAGGAAAAACCTGCTGAAAGAGGGTTATATCGATAACCGCTTACGTTAGGATAAAAATGATTTTTGATTCAGAGTCTTCACCACAAAAACCCTGTGAGACAGGGTTTTCAAATCATTGGAGGCTTGAATGTTGATAAATCTTAATTTTAGTGACGAAACTCATGAAAAATTCTGCCAAATGGTCCGCAAAACAGGCGGAAAATGCTATAATTGACTATCCAAATATTAAAATTATTTCCCAAACTATGTCCATATGAGTTTTCAATGTTGCAGATTCCGAATCAAAAATAGTTTTTCTGCTTTTATAAGCGGTTATCAAGATAACCCTCTTTTCAGCACATTTCTCCTATGCGGCATGGGTTAAAAGTACCGAACTGGAGAGAGGACAACTCCAAATTGAGGCCTTAATCAGAGCTCAGAAAACTGTCTATATGGAGTAAATCTCATCACCTGTTTTAATCTGTTAGAATTGCCACATCAGTATAATTCATGGCTGATATTGTGAACAATAAGCACTCGAAAAACATAGATATAGGGCAGAGAACACATTAGAACAATGTCACATTTAATAACCAGCCGGATTACACCACTATCATGAAGCATCAAAACATCTGAAAGCCACAGGCTATCAAGCATCCACAAAAGCAATGCAATTCAAGGCTTAATTTGTAATGCATTATGAAGCTCAAAATAGGAAAGCAGCACCAAATTAAAACAACCAAAATGTATCAGCACTGTCATTATTATGTAGAAATCTCACAATAACAGCTGCAGAATGATGAAACGATTAAAGTATTTGGGCGTAAAACAAACCTGTTGTCTTAGGGTGTGAATTTGGTGTAAATCTCTGTTGGAATTACCACATCATTATTATTTATGGCTGATATTGTGAACAATAAACATTCCCAAAACTTAAAAAAACACTGTATCTCAAAGGTTTTTATAGAACGAGCAACAGGGAATTTTTCCAAGACTCTCTGATATCAGAGTGGGCAGTGGCGACATCAAAATTGTGTCACTTTCAACAACCGGCCTACTTGAGCCACTATAATGAAGCAGCTGAAAGACGGGCCATCAGGCATCCACAAGAGTAATGATATTCTAGGCTTAAAGCATAAAATACGTAAGCAGCACATAATTGAAACAACCAAAATCGACTTTTCTGTAGAAAGCACGCGATAGGTTGTGAAAAACACTGTTATCATAACTCACATCATTTATCAGTGAGTTGCTTCTTTACTCCACAGTATCTGTCCATGCATTGCCTAGAAGGAGTGTGCTGTTCTGTGCGGTGATTATGATGATTTTGTAGTTCATGAGTTTTAGTGTATCTGAAACAAAAATCGATAAAGTAAATATAAGGCAACTTACCTGTACAAGAAAAACATTCCAAACATGTAGTAATTTGTACCTCTGTCAGCCCTGATCACAGACGGGTAATATAGTTTTAAGGAATTCAAATCCCAAGGAAACATTCAAATTTCCACAGCAAGAAGTAAAGAGATGCATCAGAATTTATCCCAGAAGTGTTGTAAGTTGATTATCCATAGCAAATGATTCGAGCCATCAACAACTGCACTACCGATACAATGGTATTTATATTATCATCCATGAAATCAAACTTCTGGTATCTAATTTTTCAACTTGACATTGACGCTGCTGAAATCTGATTGAATGAACGATTGGCATAAGCATGAAATAGAAGTGAGACAAATTTGGATTAGTACTCATATAGTCCTGCAAAATAATCAATAACAATTTCAAGGTGTATTACCAGTATGCACACAATAACAAATCGCATTGAATTTGCAAGCAACTAAATTTTGCCAGATAGGGATGGACAGTGCCATGCAGGGATCAAGATTGGGGTCCAAATTCTCACTTTGGTACATAGCATATGCCCTTTTAGTGCAGCAGAGATATTCAGTAGATGCTCACCATGTCATTCAATAAATCTCTCTACCACTGTCCTGTCCGAGCAGCATCTGGATCAGAGAACTTCACTGTCACTCATGTCTTTTCTCATATATTGAAGCTTAAGAGTTTTGATGAATACACTTCAAATGTCACAAACAGTGAATGAAAGTTTCTTCTTATTTTCAGCAGAAAGGTCAGCTCTCCGAACAGGTCTGTTTTCCATTAATCCTAAAACAAAACAGTAGAATTGTTATGTGTAATTTCGTTTGCTGAACTGTCTGCAATATCCCATATCCCATGCTTTGTCTGAGCTCTACATTTTTTGTGTGGTGTTTTTGTAATTAGTCGGGAGGGTTGGCCGCCACTCTAGTCACAGACTATCTGGATGACCCAAGCTTTTATTTACTTTCTTTTGAACATTTATTACACTTCAATTTACAATGTTTCCTTATAGCAGTACACAAATAAAAGAAGAAGAAGATATCCCATCATGCAACATTATCTGCATAACAGGAACAAAACAACAAAAAGTGCTAAAATATCACATCACATTTATGTACTTGGCTTACATTGTTATCGATTGATGTGCTTTCACAGGCTCTTCCTGACCGAGCCATTGCTTGCATTCTTCATTGTGCTGAGTGACTGGGATAAGCTTGCATCATTCGGCCGTCAATTATAACAGGTGTACAGGTGTTTAGTCCTGCAAAAAAGTGCAAAGATTTTCATGAACAGGTTTTAAGTATTCCGGTGTAAAACAAATTTCTCTTATGGTGTGAATTCGGAGTAAATCACCAAACCTGTGTTAATTTGTTGGAATTACCATATCAACAATATATTGTGAACCGTTTTAATAGAAATGGCAGCAGGGCGTTTGTCCAAAACTCCTGGATAGCAAGGATGGTAGATGTGACATGAGAATGTGTGCTTGTGGGTCATCAAGCATCCACAAAAGCATTGAAGTTCAAGGCTTGATTTGTGGAACATTTTGAAGTTTAAATATGAAAGCAGCAACAAAGCAAAACAACCAAATGTATCAGCACAGTCGGCTTTTTAGTAGAAAGCCTACAATAGTTTGTGAAATAACACTGTAATCATACCTCACCACATTTATCAGGTGAATCGCTCATTACTCAGGGGGTATCCTGTCCATGCATTGCCTGTCCAATGTCATGTATGTGCTGTTCTGTGCAGAGATTATGATGATGTGGTTTCTGAAACAAAAAGCGACAAACTAGACTTTTAAAAATGTTTTGTTCAGTATAAACACGCTACCTCAGAATTTTTCTGGTTTTACCGAAATTCTATATCAAGCTTTTCTGAAGATTGTTTGATATTTATTACAAAAAATTCACACTGTCGTATAGATATAAAGAGGAGAAGCAATCCAATTTTATCTCCGAAGTGTTGTTATTTGATTCTCTGCTAGCCCTGCTTACTGTGGTGTTATATTCCATAATTCCATAAAAAATTCACAGGCCCAATTTGTATGCATTTTTATTCCACACAAGGTTTTTCTTTTGAAATTATCATTGTCAATAAAGGGCTTCCATTTACAGGTAGTGGCTAAAATCAAGCTTAAATATTACACAACAAACAGCCAGATTTATGAAGACTGCATTGCAAATAAGAATTATAACAATATTCACCTCATGTCCTGTGATTATCTTCTTCATACAACAGGAACCTTGTCAAGCAACGCCTTGATATGGGGAGTAGTTAGGTTACTGGTTACACTATGCATATGATTCCTGACAATCACAGCTCTATCTATATCATAACAGGAGTAGTGGTGTTCAGATCTGCAAAGACAGAAAAATGATGTTCATGATTGGGTTACGAGTAAACCTACCAGCACCAAAAGTATTCAGACATAAAACCGACTCCAACTTGATATCTGGAATATATCTCATAGGGTGTGTTAATCTTCTGCAATTGCCGCATCAATTTTATTCATGGCAGATATTGTGAACAATATGCACCTTGAATAATAAAATACAACTTTCAAATACCTTGTTTCAATGATATTATAGAAATAACAGGGAGGGGTCACCTTTACTAACCAGCCAACTTGCGGCAATATCACATAGCATCTAAAGCTGGAAAACCTAGCCATGGGCTATCATGTTCAAGCTAGGCTAGGATCCTCAGGTGACTTAAAACCACCAAAGCCTAAATACTCTACCGAAACTGCCAAATGTAGCCAATCTTAGTAAGCAGTAACAATTATACTTACCAAACAGGGTCCGGAATCTGGATATAGAGACTCGTTTGCATAGGCTCATATAGATATGCGTGAGCGTGTCTTGAAATGGGTGGTTGCATCTTTGAGATGCAGAGGGGAATTCTCGTGATGCAAGGCCTGTCTCCAGATGCTTAAGGTCCTCTCAAGATGCATCGGGTCGTCTTCAGATGCATTGGGTTATCTTCAGGTGTGTGGTGGTATCTTCAATTTGCCTGGTTTAGATGCATAGAATTGTCTCACGATGCATGGGAGTGTCTTTAGATGCGTATGCCCATCATTAGATGCGTGGGACTCTTTTGAGACATCTTGGCTATTAGTGAAATGCCTTGTTCAGCCTTGAGATTCATAGGATTGTCTTGAAATGTGTAGCTCATTCGTGAGACGCTTAGGCCGTTATTGAGATGCGTAGGTGTGTCTTAAGATGCGTGGGCACGTTGTGAGAAGCGTAGGTCAATCTTGAGATGCATATCTAGAGATTTGCATGCTGTTCTTGAGCACTTGGGTGTGGCTTGAGATGTGGTGTATTAAGGAGCAAAGGCTTATCTTGAAACGCATGAGCCCATCTTCGAATGTCTACAGAAGCTTCTCGAGATGTGTAGGCTGTTCTTAAAAAGCCGTATTTGAGATTAGTTAACTCATCTCGACACCGAGCAGACCTGAAAAATAAATATAGGAACTTCTTCAAAAGGCTGCAACAGCACATTTCTCTACACCATCAGTCTCTCTAAACAAGCTCACAGGTACCATCAGAAGTTATTATTATACACAAAACTTTAATTGTCATCAGCAATTTGATATTTTCAAATGTTTTCATTATGTGAAAAAAACACAATGTCAAAATGAATAATGAGCAATGGTGCTTTGCAGGTAGAAAGTCAATCATCTCGTGCCAATTGGTTTTATGAATTAGATGAGAAAACTTGTGTTGATGATTCCAACTTTACATGTATAATAAGCAGGACGAGCCAACACCTGGCGAATTACTAATACCAAACAAAACAATGTATTACAATGACAATGACAAGACTAAACAAAACTCGTATGCAATATCCCATTGATACAAGTGGGCCAACAAATACTCTCCTATCAGTAAAAAGCATATGTCCCTCCAGTAAACATTATCAGTAGATACTCACCATACCAATAAATGGATGTCTCTCTCCGGCCTGTCCTGTCCAAGTAGCGCTGGGATCAGACCAGTAGCGTGCTCAGTTGACGTATTTGCTTATGTACTGAAGTTTACCAGTCGTGAAAGCTTCATTCACTGTATTGAATTTTGGGCGGTGTTTATTAGGTGATTACTATATAAATTGCTGCTTGCACCATTGGGATAGCTGAAAGCTTGAAGATTTTCAAGCAAAATAAGGCTTGTCTTTGTTACGTGACGATGCAAGCTGAAGATTTAAAAGTACCAATGTCAGAGTTGCAAGGCTACCAGCAAATATTCAAGTATAGAAAAGGGTTTTTATTTTGTCGACAGTAAAATATTGTAGTTCAAATAATAATAAGCACAAATATTCATCCTCTGATCAGGGGATTTAAACAAATATTCTATTTAACAACAATATCATTTCTGGTTAGTACTCATTAATAGCCGTTACCTTGTTCAAAATATGTTCATCGAAACCAGCTGTGCTTCAACAGGGCATAAGCTTTGTGATTTAAAATATGATTTCCATGACAAACTTTTGATGCTTTTACGCTGCTTTTGTTGGACCAGCTACTCCACCATGACATTGCCACTGGCTAGAAAATATTTGATCCAATTAGCCTACCAGCCAAGCAGATTTGCTGGAGCAGAGTTGCTATCATCAGAAACTTACGGAATTATCAACATTAGAATCTCAGATATATATATTAAATGCATGTCTGTGAAATTTCTGGTCGCCGCACCTACACAGCACTTGCCCAGACTATTGGATGGTCATACCACACACACAAAAAATGCCTACCAATCACAGTGGGCTATGTCTTATTAAAAGACACAATGTTTCATTCTGGTGTCTTCTGGACTATAAACTTGATCCAAATGTTCTTCACGCAAATATTATCACTATTTATAAAGCTTCATGGTCAAGCTTTTAAATTGATACAATAAAATAACTGCAAATGCAGATTGTGTAGTAGCATTTTAGATTAACCAAAGCCAAAGTGAATTAACAAAGTGGCACTTTTTATCAATCTCATGAAAATCAAGACCATGTACTTACAGTAAAGTGAGTGAAGCATCAAAGCAGTAAAACAAATCGTTGGAAAAATATGCATAACCTCTCTGTATACTCTCTATACACTGCCCTTGATAGACAGTTTTCTGAGCTCTGATTTAGGCCTCCATTCGGTGTTGTCCTCTCTCCCGTTTGGTACTTTTAACCCACGCCGCATAGGAAAAACGTGCTGAAAAGAGGGTTATCTTGAAAACCGCTTATAAAAGGATAAAAATTATTTTTGATTCAGAATCTGCAACATTGAAAACTCATATAGACATAGTTTGGGAAATAATTTTAGTATTTGGATAGTCAATTATAGCTTTTTCTGCCTGTTTTGCTGACAATTTGGCAGAATATTTCATGATTCTTGCCACTAAAATTAAGATTTATCTACATTCAAGCCTCCAATGATTTGGAAACCCTGTCTCACTTATTAAGATAACCATATTGAAATAAATTGTATCCTGGAGACATGGCCACAAGGAGATTTTGCATCCTTAAAACTTTGGCACGCTTGGTATTTGCCGCCTGGAAACTTTGTCACATAAACTCAGATAGGATGCACCAGATAGTCATCAAATATACGGTTGCAGTATTTCAATAACATAATATGTAAGAGAAAACAAAATATTTTGAATGAAGAGAAGTAATCTATATATAACTGGCCTTGGGGTAATGGGGTTTGACAAGTGTGATAATATTGCTGGAAAACGGCGTTGTACACAAGAGGCTAAGTCTTCAACTTGCATAGGCTTTGAAATAGGGAAAAATTCATGTTAACAAGATTTGGTGCTTGGTACCATGAATCAACCACCCAAGCAGTCAGAGGCCTCAATGTGAATATCTCACCAATACAAGGCTAATCAAAATCGCAAATGTCAACGATCTACTCATGGAAACTTCAAGGGAAATCTGTAAATGTAAGTGAAGCAATTGCAGTGTTGGAAATCAACTTCCCATAAGAGTTTACAAGGAATACCATGTCAGTATTTATTTCAAATTTATTAATCAACATTTATTTCAGCTAGTAAATAATAATGATATTTAGTTTTATGAAACTAAGCAGGAGGAAATCAGCAACGAAAGGATGCTCAATACTGTTAAAAGCATAATGCTGACGTTCTTTATCATTGAATTCAGTCAGATCAGTCCCTGTGTGATGAACATGGAGTAGCAAACCTCCTGAGAATTTCCATCATTGATGCTAGAGTTCCAGTTTACAAACCAGAATAAGGTACATAATGGATCTTCTTGATGGATGCTGAACGCTTTACACTCTGTGTGTTGTTTGGTACACATATAAGAGCATGTCTCATATGATCTGGTAGTATACTTCTTCATTACAGAACCTCCACATCCACCAATCAGAGCCTTTTCATATCTTACATGAGTTATCGGTGGAACTATGGTTGTCTCTGTGAAAATAAAATCGTCATTAGACCATATTGCATAAGTGTATCATTGTATTGGTGAAGGAGGGGGCATAGTTGGTTCGATCCCTGTCCTTAGCTAGCAAGTGATGAAAATGAGAGGTTCGAATTAACTTGCAGTTAATAGACTACTTGGATGTTCAACACAAGGTATGCTTTGAACTGCCTACAAACTAGAGCAAATTGGCACAAATATTGCAGCCTCCCAGTCAAGGCATCCCTATTTTGCATCTCGCCTTCTCGAGGCTAAACACGGAAAATGGGAAGGTCTTTCATATGTGCACTCTGTTAAAATAGATTTGAGAGAACCACAAACACCACTTCACAAATATACAGGTTAAAGTTGTATGTGTTTTTTTGCCACTTTGTTAAACACAACTCACTGATTTCATATACACTAATTGTCCATACTCCTCCACAAACTTGATACACATCTCCATAACAAGTTCTCCCGCACTCACTCTCAGTTTCTGCTACTCCATGCCTATTAAAAAACTCATCTCCGCAATGACATTCCCTTCCTACCTCTAGACCTGCATATTGGTATCCTGTAATCCAAACCTCAAATATTTAATTAAAAAAAATCAATGCTGAAATATTGCACAGGGGCTATTCAAAAACACGGTTCGGCTAGCATCATATAACTATTTCCTTTATTCTGCATTACCAGTTAAGAGTTTAAAGCTACAGTAACGCTATTGGGATTGTGATATTTGCCCGGGTAAAAAAATGGCGAATCACATGCCAAATATAATACTAAGGTTTTCCACAACTTGAGGTCACAATGGTCCGAATTTAAGCATTCATACATATTTATATGTTATGGGAGACCTTCGTGGTTGAGAAGATTTATTTTGTTTTTCTAGTAAAGCTGTTAATTTCAACTGTGCCAATTGAATATTTAAGAGAAAATGCTATGGTGCCCTAATTACACTGAGACCTTCAATATGATACCAAATACGGAAAGCGCTACTATAGCTTTAAGTATCCGGATATTGAAAGAATTTCATCTGCATTCTTTGGGGGGTACTGTACTTTGCCAGGGGATCAAAGACTCAACTATTAGGATTTCACTTGACCGATATTATTGGGTGGACTGACCATATTCAGCACATTTGCAGAACCCAGTCTGGCTTTGCTCCGGAAATATCAATATTGTATTGGCAGAGGTGAAGCATTTAAGTTTTATCGCAAGTTTATGTTTTGTCATCTCAGATATTTTTATTCTCCAGAAAGAGCCTTCAGGCTTATAGCAAATACACAAGTTCCAATACACCTGAATCCAATCAGTTATTAACAACCGTACATACATTTAAATTTGCATTGTCTAACTAATTGTTTTCATTGAATTGATGTTGGTTTTTTCGGGCTCTTTTTTGCACATAAGAGAGAACATCTTTGGATGATGGTTGATGCTAAAAACATGTTTAGGATATATATTCGTTGCATTGCACACATTGTATGAGGATTTGTTCTCGGACTACAACTTTCACTTCCTTGCAATGGAACACTACAGGAAAACAATTAACTGATTATTATATGCTAGAACCAATCAATCACAAACGTTACCAAAATACATCGTTGTAATGATACTTGAGTAACTTCAATCCCTCTTAGCTTCATCAGTAAATCAAGGCCGAAACGGTCTTGCAGTCTACTCCCTATGCAAATGTTACGCAAAAACGAATAATGTATGGCTGACCATAACATGCATTGTTCTGTTTGTAGTATTTGATTAGCTAAGCTAGAAATGAAGGATGCATTACCAGTTAATATCTCTAAATTTACCTACCGATCATTATTTTACATCTTCGACATTTCGATAGCAAACTGATATCACTTTTTATTGTATAGTAAAAACTTATTCTTACCATTCGAAAAGCAATGACGTAGGCATAGGTGGATGCTCATTCTGAGAGAAGACAGCATAACCTTAGGCAAAGCTCTGGAATCATGTCTATCAATGTAGCAGCCAAGGTATCTTCCCTGTAGTTCTCCCTCTCCAGCAGATCCATCTATGCAATACGTTGGAACATAATAAGAATGGATCCATAGTTCATATTTAGCAAATTGAGAATTGTCTATCTTATAGACAAAACATTCCAGCAGAAAATGCATGTTTCTAAAGGCGAGGTTGCAGACAATGAACCTTGGAAATTTTCAGCAGTTAATGGTCCTGTATGTATTGTAATTTCACTGTAACAAAGTTCTCTACGCAATTATTTTACTTACATAGGAGGTCGTGCAGATTTATTGTAATCCAAAAGAGTAATTTCATGCTCTTCAGCATTTTCAACACCTAAGCCCAACCGTCTACCTCTCTTGAAACTCAACCGGAGAAAACGGGTACCTAAACACCAGATAGATTGGATATTGATCTTGCAAAGCAATTTATCTCCACACAAAAGTAATTAATGCATCAACAGAAATAAAGCTGTTTATCATGGGCCGTGGAATAGAGCATTGATTTGCCAGCTCTCTTTCGAGTTTAGACATACATTTTTAAAACTGCGGAATAATGTGAATGTAGACACACAAATTCAGTGTACCAGGTATAAAACTGTAGTCAATCTAAAAATTGTTGGGGCAAGAGTTTATGTAAATTCAGCATCCCACAGGTAAACCTCCAAGGAAGATGCTGAAGGTCCTAGGTGAGCTCTCCAGAGAGGTTATGGGCAATGAAAAGCACTCTCTTGCTTGGCCTCTACATTAGGAGTTGGACTTGTCCCATCATATCATTCTGGTTTATCGAAAACTAGCAAATATAAAATAAAATAATAAATAAATAAATAATAAATAATACAAAAAAATTAATGTGAAAACATGACGAAAACATGGTGAACTAAATCGATGCCTAGGTGAAATGAAATGTGATGTATTTTTCAAGGAAATCTTATTCAGACTCATGCCTGGAACCACTTAGGAAATGAAAATGATGAAACCTACAACAAGATGAATGAAGTTTCATTCCCATTTCCTATTGGCATTATTCATTTCATAAGATGGCAGTAGAGATAATCCATAGTATGTACATTTGTAGTTTTATCAATTTATATTTGGTTTTCATGCAAACTGAAATATTATTTCTTCTTTTCATAAACGGAAATTGATCCCTTGATATTAACAATTGTCACGATATAAGTGTAACACTCAGAGGTGTTCTGAATCTTGATGATACAATTCTGGGATTGAGAGAATACAGCTTACCAGGAGGGAATATCTGAACCGTTGTCTCCTCTTTTTATATAAACTTTAACTACCTAAGGCAGCATAGCTCATTGTTCATAGTCCTCGGCTGCTTATTCACCAAAGTAAGCACCCAACTTACCTAGATTAGCATCAAGGCCGAACATATTACTGTGAGAATATGAATCTCCTTCTTTTAACTATCTCATCCGTTCTGATAGCTCTTCGTAATGTTGGAAAGAATAAGGGCTTCTATCAATGATAAGGGTTATAAAACTAATTTACTCTGCAAAACTCTTATCTTGTGTTGTTTATTGTAAGAGTTTTGTAAACCAATTTCTGAAGAATCTTGCTGTTAATAATATTTCTACTTATCATTTTCAGAGTGAATTCAAGGGAGAATATTGTTTTGCCACACAAAACATTGTTTCAAGATTTTGCTGCTTTCAGCTACACTAGCTCTCACTTTAAAATTTATAGGAACTTAGTTTCAAGGGTAAAGTTTTGCTCATTGGGCTTGGTTTATTAAATTAGGGGCAAACTCTTGAATTATGAAGTGTCACTTCAACCAAACTGGGAGGATTTGAGAACATCATCCAACACGTCGTATCTGACACAGTGATTTAGTTTCTATCAACATACATTCTATGTTTCTATTGTTTCTATAGAGGCTAAAACGGCTTAAACTTCTGCTAGAAAGTATCTCTGCTACAATTTTTAACCATGATTAGATACTCACAGTTTATTTTTTCTTGGATGATCAGGAAATTGTCATTATTATCATATCAAATTGCAAAATGAGAAGAAAGCATGGTGCGTGATTCATCTTAATTACATGTGTTTGCAAATAAATTCAACATCATGATAATATAGTTGAAACAAACATATCCTTGTGCCATATCAAAGGAAAGCGTTGATGATTCCTCTTCTCCACATTAACCTTACTCAACTGTTGTTGTCAATCTCTTAGCTGATGACTTGAGATTACTTTGGTTTATTACTGCTTTGTCATGACTGTCTGGTAGGAGCATCAATGGAGACTTCACATAGGTGTTGACTTTGTTTGACACCACCAGTGGTTAAATGGTGTCATATATTTGATTGAATTTCTTTTTTCTTGTATTGAAAACTGTTTACCATGAACAGATTCATTAACATTGATGCATAATATGATTTTCACCGGAACATTCTGATGAAGAAAAATGTTGATCAACATTTTTATTATCGTGATGAATTTTCTAATCATTTATATCAGATTTTATGAATGTTAGAAAGTTTCACTTTTGTTTGAACTCGGAGTACGAAATTTCGTATAAAATGAGTTTGCTCTGTTGGGTTTTAATAAATTTCATGATATTATATGCCTGTTTGACTGAAATATTTAAATTTAGCTAGGAACAGGAGTGACGTTAGTAGCTCCTTTCTATGATCTGTGAAGTCTTTAGACAATATATCAAACCATATCATTATTGCAGTAAAAGGTGCTAACAATTTTTAAGCATGATTGTTTATTCTACAAATAGTGCTGTTTTGATTACTGGACACTTGATTAGGTTATATCCTCAACCATTCAAAGGGTTTATTCTGGCACAATTCTGCTCACCAGTGTAGTCACAGCCAGAAGTGACATCCACTTAACTTATGTTACTCGGTATTCAAGTTGGCCTCTTGTTATTTTCTCTAGACACTCAAGTTAAGAGGTATGAGGTGAAACACATTGTCATTATATTTGGTTCATATCACTGGCAATGCTGCAATTTGGCAAAATAGTTTTGTTGATTGGTTATAATTTTTCCGCCAATATAACATGTAACAGCTTGATTGGTTGAGATGAAACCACAATGGAGTTGCATTATAGTATTGGGATTATTTAAGTCAACATTGATTGTGCAATTGAATACTTATAACTTGTTTAAGACTGAAATTTTTGTAGGTGTGAATTGAGAGATACATCTTGACGGGATCTTATCATCATATATCATTTATGAAAAGCAGGTAGCATTAATATTAATCAATTTTTACTTATTGCTCCACATGGTTATTCATTCTCTATTTTTATTATTAATTTTATTGCTCAGGTGGATCCGCTGAAGATAGAGAAGTACACGGTAGATACATTGGCTGTTACAAAGATGAAAAACAACAACGGGCTTTGCCTGGAGAACCATTAATAAGCCCTTCAGCCATTAATATTAAAATTTTTTTCAGGAGACAAGCATCTGTTAGAGACTCTAACAAATTTGTTAGAGTCTCTAACAAATTGTTAGAGTAGAGAATATTAACATAAGCCTCAGATCCACTCAAGGATTTTTCAGTGAAGCTTATGAGTGGATCGGAGGCTTGTGGTGGTGGTTTTGGCCTCAGCTATTTCAGCATGTGATTGGATCTTTGGCTTGAGTTGAGGTGGTGGTCTGGCTAGGCCACAGCTACGCTTTAGAATGTCTGACTTGACTTGAGGCCCTAAGGCTGCCAACAAGCTTCAGGTTCACTCACAAATCTTTTGCAGAATTCAGTCATGGGTATCTGGGAGCCTGGGAGATCAGACATAGTAAACATTTCAAAAGCCCATTATCAACCCATTGGTTGGGTGGTTGATAAGATTCCGTGACAACTCGAAAATGCAATTTCAAAAATCAAACCACAAACACCATTTTTGAAATGAACATTTTCGAAGTGTCCCTATACCGGTTGATAGTAGACTTTTGCAATATGTTGTGTACTATGTCTGATCCAGCAGGTGCCCATGATGACTGCAGTGGGTCTGACTCTGAGGCTGTGTTGTGACCATGATTGATAGCTATGACTATGATGGCCAAGTGGTGGTTCTGTGGGGTTCTGTTGACAGTCTCAATCAATCAACACAACAATAAAATCAATGAATCAACAACAAGCAATCAATCAACCACCAACCATCATCATCAATAATGAAATGATGATCATGATGATGATGATGAAAAAAAAACAAAAACAGACTGGTGTGCTTGCTTTGCTTTGTTGCTAAATATGCATATTGATGAGAGGATTGGAGGGATAAAAGTCAAGGGACTTTCTTGGTAACAATATATACAGAGCAATACTCCAGAGATTTGGGTAGCATTAGGGTAGCATGAGGAAGTTTTTAGGGAGAAAAGATTTGCTCTATCTGTATATTCCTGTAACTTCGTTGCATCCCAAAGTATTAATTAAGATGCCCTTGGAATGTCAATAGACAACAAAAAGTCTACTGGTTTCATATTAAAATTTTACTTTTACGTCCAGTGACAAAGAGAGGACAACTAATAATAATAACAGAAAAAGAAGACGATTCCTCATTACTTGATTCGAGGGTGGAACCTTTTTCCCAACACTCTAACCATCCTTGCCTCTTACATTCGAGAGTTCGAGATAGTTAAATACGCCTATGCATTCTGCCCTAAAGAAGTTGGAAGCTATGATGTGTGGGCTTCTATAGTTAAATCTAGGAAGCATGATTAACTCCATACATTTGCTTCATTTTACCACAATAAGTATTGCTCTCAATATCAATTTTATGTGCCTATTTCTAGAATTTCTTGATGCGTGATCACAGAACTTATATTCTGATCCAAATTCAGTTTCGTTTATTTCAAGGGAAAATAAGTTCGTTTTTTTAACTTTCCATTCATAAATCACATCACTTATTTTTATATCAAAAATTTTGTATGCCTTAATCTCATCCTTACCTATTTAACCTGTCTTTCAAGAATAGTCTGCCAAATATAGTTTTATATTTACGCTGAACTAATGTAAGCTGATTCACCTGACTAAGCCAGCAGTTGCAACCCAGCCGGCAAGGCTTAGCCAGCAACCTTTTGAAGAGGTTGCCAATGGGCAGATATTTTGTTGGCCAATATTCTCTGACATCACCTGTCTTTGATAGGTATGCCAGAGGGAGCCACATATCCCAATTTCCCAGCAACAGATAAAAGTGGTTTCAGATGCTTCTGCTTTTATACTTTATTTTCTTGCCGTTGGAGATTGCAGAAATAATTTTCTGGACTGACAAAGCTTAGCTAACACTTAAATTATAATGCATTTACCATCTATTAGTATGTGTATTCGGATAATTACTTGGCTATCAAATCCTGTTACAAGTTGTGACTAATGTAACTCAAAGCTTTTGTGCTTTTACTGAGCAAGTATAATTACAACTGGTCAAGCAGTGTATGTTCAACCATCAGAGAGCTGTGAGGTGTTTTATTTTGTCTCACCATTTTACAATCTACCTATTCATAATGGAATATATCTATCTGATTACGAGATGAGACTATTATGCTATACACACTCAATGTTATTGTAAGTAAAGATCATCATTGATTAATATATTTCAGCATTCAATTAGATTCCTTTGTTTTGACTGACTTATGAACTGTTTGATTGTCAAAATAATTATCCTCTTTATTGTAATTTGCAATGTGTAATGAAGACTAGGAAAATGGTTCAACACCTATCTTATCAGGTTTATTTTTATAGAGAGCACAACCATCACTCGCTCATCACACCGCACAGCTAACATACACCCAAATCTGCAGGGTTAGAGTCTCATAAGGTCATAATTTGTAAGTTCATATTAACCGTTTTTGATTATATTATAATGATTGTTTTATGCCAAACCTGCTCTGTTTATGTAATATCGTATAATTTTGAACGTTTATAGAATCTTATCATAACAATTGTCATTTTTATACAGGTTACGATATCAATACAATCAGTTAACTTTTACGACAAGACCTATCCTGCAACAGTAACAAATTATTGACGGATGCTGGAGTAGTATATCCAGCCATACTCAGACATGGAGATCGAAGCTACCATCAAAGATCTCAAGACTAAGCGTAAGCTTCTCAAATCCAAGGTGACATTGTACAATAATCATTTCACTGGTGCTATTAAAAGCGACAACGATGTATCTGCTGCCTATGCTAATCTTACTGAGGCATACAATGAGTTCTTCTACTGCCATACCGAGTATGCTGAGCTTGTTACTTCCGACGATCAGTTTGATTCTTATGCTATTGTCAACGGTCTCAACTTAGAGCAATATCTCAGCTCTTTAACCGACATGTATGATCAATCTACGTCTACATACAGTAAATATAAATCTCAACAATCTCTCGCTCAGGCTAACCAAAAGGCTCAACTCGCTCTGAATTCAGCTCGTACCGCTATCGATAAACTGGAAGCCATCCAGTTCCCAGTTGAGCATTCATATAATATCAATCCTGTAATCTTGTATGCAGAGAATGCTTTAGTCTCATGTCAACAATCATTTCTGTCAATAACTGATTATACATCTGATTTTGAAAATCTGATTTCTAAGTTAGGATCACTGTTACTAGAAATTCAGTGCAGAGTGCCCAAGCCAAATAATTTGGCTAACCCAGTGTCTGATATTTTTGAGACTCCAAGTATTGTCTCTGCGCGAAATGCCAACTCAAATCAACTATCGCAGCAGCAAGGGCCAACGCGAGGTCCAATAGCTGTTCAATCTAGTCATGCTGGGCTTTCCCATAGTGCTGTGAACGGTGGCGTTATCGGCGCTGTTGCGGGGTCCTCTGGGGGGCGGGCAGCTGGCAATCTATCACACTTTTCTATAGTATCGGTGTACAATAACCAAACTCGACACAACACACTTCCTCTTAGCTCCACCCAGTTAGGTCATACCAATGTGCATAGTAGTAGTAGTGATGGTCACAGATCCAGTTCGTGTTCACATAGGAAATCTAGATTTAAGGAATCCCCTCTACCCACATTTAACGGTGACCGCTTGAAATGGGCTGAATTCAAAGCTATATGGTGCAGGTATGGGGCTGAGGAAATAGATAATGATGTAGACCGAGCTTATGCTTTAAAGCAATGTTTAAAAGATGAGGCGTATAGGATAGTGGAATCAATAACAGCAAATCAACCTGATGCGTATACTAATATGTGGCATAAACTTGATCTTGTGTACAGTGATGTTAGTCAGGGTGTTCAACATGCACATTATCAATTAGAAAAGCTAAAACCAGTAAAAGAAGGTGATTATGCAGCGTTAGTCAAATTAGTGAATGCTATCGAAGTGGTGTATAGCCAGCTTGGTGCATTGGACCAGCTTTCATCCATTACCTTACCAACTGTTGATAACTTAGCTGATTTATTACCCATCACTGTAAAGCGAGATTGGTTAAAGGCTTATAGAGTGCTAATGGTAGAAGATAAAATCCATCCTTTCCCTGAGTTCATGCGATTTATTGAAAGTGAGCGAGACACTGCTTACAGGGAGAGTGCCCGGAAATCTATCAAGTCCAGTAGTAGTAGCGGTAAATCATTCCAGTGTGATTCATCATCATCATTACTAAAGTGTAGCACTGTATTAGATACAAGTGATAACTCTGATTCTGAATCGTCTCATATCAAGTCTGATACAATGTATACTAGTAATGAATATCAATGTGTGATTCATAATGATACGAAGGTTGGTCACGTTACGGCAAACTGTCCTGATTTTGTCAAGCTTGAGAGACGAGTTAAATTTGATGTATTGAAAGGAGCTAGAGTGTGTTTCCGATGCTTTGGTAATCATTCTCGTCACTCATGTAAAGTAAATGATAAATGCTCTCTATGTGGATTCACGAATCATCATGTACTTTTATGCAAGTCTGTACAGAATAAAGCAAGTATTGCAAATCAAATCACAACCTCGGATTGTAACGCTGCCGATAGTCGACAAAAGTCTGTTTTCGCCATCAACCATGTAAGGAGCGCTCGCTGTCCTCAGGAGGCTACACTCTTCTATGACGGCGGCTCAAATACAACATACATACTAAATGATGCTGTCAAACGTCTGAAAGCTAGGAAAATCAGACCAGTGACTCTTGATGTTACAACTATGGGAGGTAGTGTGAAGCAATTTCAGACCAACTTGTACGAGGTAGATCTGCTTACTACAGAAAAGAAGACTTACACACTGGAAGCATTTGGAATGGAAACGCTAACGGGACCTGTTAGGCGGTTGGACATGGAAGTGATACAACAACTCTTTCCTCTATTCAACGTGAAACTGTTGGAGCGTAGGAATTCTCAAGTGGACATACTGGTGGGTATAAACCATTTAGGAGCCCATCCGAAGAAGGAGGTAGCAAGATGTGGAGAGGACTTAGGCATATTCGAAGGAAAGTTGGGATTTTGCATACAAGGAACACACCCAGCCCTTTGTGAAGGCACAGTCGTATCTAATCACATCAAAGCAATAGTCAATGTAGCTGAAACTCGAGTGGATACCAGAAAGAAAGTTGGTGATATAGTACTGAACAAAGTTGTTGCACCATTCATAGAAGGAGAACAACTAGGATTAGAAGTTTTGCCAAAGTGTGGTGCCTGTAAGTGTGGCAAGTGCCCCACAGTAGGACACACATACTCCTTTCAGGAACAGCAAGAGCTTGATGTGATCAGAAGTAATCTGATTTATGATAAGGAAGGTCAAAGATGGGTGACTAAATACCCATGGATCGAGGACCCCTCTACATTACCGGATAACTATGGATCTGCTCTCGCTACACTCCGAAACACAGAGAAAAGGCTAAAAAAGGATCCTGAGTGGGCTAAAATCTATGATTCTCAGATTCAAGATATGATAGACAGGAATGTGGCTAGAAAACTCAGCAAGAAGGAAATGGAAGAATGGACAGGACCGCTTTTCTACATATCTCACTTGGCGGTTGAAAATCCCAAGTCAAAGAGTACCCCAGTGCGCATTGTCTTCAATTCTTCCCAAAAGTTCAAAGGTTTCTCTCTAAATGGTATGCTGGCTAAAGGACCAGATGCCTATCTCAACAACATTCTTGGAATTCTTCTGCGGTGGAGGGAAAACTATGTAGGAATAGCTGCGGACATACGCAAAATGTACAATTCAATATTTGTGGAAGAAATTGAACAACACTGTCACAGGTTCCTGTGGCGCAATATGGATGACCGAGAACCGGATGTGTACGTCATTATGAGGGTCAACATGGGGGACAAGCCGGCAGGAGCTATCAGTGCGGAGGCTCTATACAAAACTGCTTCAATGTTCAGGGAGACTAATCCAGATGTTGCTCAGTTGCTATTAGGATCTACATACGTTGATGATATAGTTGATTCTGTAGAGGATAAGTCAACGGCAGTAAAGCTGGCTTCCGACACAGATACAATTCTAGGTAAGGCAGGATTCAAAACCAAAGGTTGGCTACTCAGTGGTGAATCAGAGGTAATGACAGATCTCCGTATGGTATCGAACCAAGCACCAAACCCATCAACAACCAAAGTATTAGGAGTGGAATGGGTTTCAGCGAGTGATGAGATCACTTATTCTATGGATCAACAAACTCAGCTCTTCACTGAAGTTATGGTAACTGACAGGTTGACAAGAAGAAGGGCACTGGGGCGTGTGATGAAGATTTACGACCCACTAGGAATACTCTCCCCCTTTACACTAAGGGCCAAGATATATCTACGAGAAACATGGTCAGAGAAGCTAGGATGGGACGAAGTAATGAGTACAGATCTTCAAATAAAATGGAAGCTATTCTTTGATCAGATGGAGAACGTTTCATCACTGCGTTACAACCGATGTCTGAAACCCATCGATGCAAGCTCAAACGATCCGAAGCTGATCATATTTTCGGATGGGAGTGATGTTGCATACGGAGCTGTGGCTTATGTTAGGTGGCAACTGGAGAATGGAAAGTTTTGGAGCACGCTGGTGATGGCAAAGAGTCGAATAGCCCCCATGAAGAAGATCTCAACTCCTCAAATGGAGCTAAATGGAGCTGTTGTATCAAAGAGGATTCGCCAGGTCATAGAAAAGGAGATGAGAGTGAGGTTCGAGGAAGTGATTCACCTGGTAGATTCTGTAACGGTTCTAGGTATGCTGCATAAAATCTCGACTCGGTTTAAAATATATGAAGGAGTTCGATTGGGTGAGATTCAGGCAGCAACAAATGGCAACATGGACAGTTGGTACTGGATAGAGGGAAAGTCTAACATCGCAGACTACTTAACCAGACCTAAAGATCTCCATGAGATAAATCAAGATAGCCGATGGTGGAAAGGCCCTGAGTTTCTTGAGACACCAATGGACTCTTGGGCAATAAAGTCTAATGTTGTAAACCCAGAGTCATTGCCAGGAGAGAAGGCCTCCACACATGCTGCTGAAACTAAAATCAACCAAAATTCGGATCTGGTAGATTATTCCTCATTTAGTTCCCCAAAGAAGGTACTGTGGACAGTAGCCCGCGTATTGGATATCTGTCGTAGGAGATTTAAGGGAGGTTGTAAGATGGAGAATATAGATCCACAAGTCTTCCAAGATGCAAAGATATTGCTACTGAGAGATGTCCAACGAAACTTAGGGGAAATGAAACAGTACAAACAACTAAAACCAGTCCGTAATGACAAGGATTTGTGGGTCTTAGGAGGCCGGCTATCATCCTTCAATCCGCTGGCTCAAAATCCTACAGATGGGGCCCAAGTGCTTTTACCTACCAATCACCCGTACACACGTATGCTCATGAGACAAGCTCACATACTAAGCGGACATGGTGGTCGTGATTCAACTCTAGCTCGATTCAGATGGCTCTTCTGGACACCTCAAGGATCGAAGATAGCCTCCGCGGTAAAGAGAGAGTGCCAAATGTGTAAGAAGAGGGATGTAAAGCTGATTCAGCAGCATATGGGAAATCTCCCCACCGAAAGACTCTCTCCTTCGCCCCCATTCAACAGAGTGATGCTGGATATATTTGGACCATACTTAGTGCGTGGAGAGGTCCAAAAGAGAATATCACAGAAGGCCTATGGTGTGATTTTCACAGATCTGTATTCTCGGGCTGTCCATATCGAGCCTGTGTACGGATATGATACTGCTTCCTTCATGTTGGCACTCCTACGGTTCACTAGTATTAGAGGTTGGCCGGCTAAGATATACTCGGATCCTGGAAGTCAATTGGTAGCTGCAGAACGGGAGCTCAGTCAAGCATGGAGTTCTATGGATAAGGCGGAGATTCACCGGACATCTACAGAAAACGGAACGACCTGGACACTCAGTCCTGCAGACAGTCCATGGAGGCAGGGGGCAGTTGAGGCGCTGATAAAGTCAACGAAACGATGCTTTTCTTTTTCTATGTGCAACCATCGTCTTTCTCCATCTGAGTTCAATACAGTGTGTTACCAAGTGTCTAACACGTTGAACGAAAGACCAATAGGTAGGTGTGGTGGACATGATTCAGATATAAGTGTGTTAACACCAAATCTCTTGCTACTGGGTAGGACAGGTACTAGCAATCCAGGTAATTTATATGAAACTAATAGTTACAGATCTAGTTTAGTTAGTTCAGTCTATAATGTATTCTGGAAGCGATGGTGTGAGTTGTATGCACCAACAATCATCAGACAGTATAAGTGGTTTGAATCGTCGCCAAATTTAAGACCCGATGATATAGTTGTTGTATGTGATCAAAACGCATTGAAATCAAATCATTATTTGGCTAGAGTAAAGGAGGTTTTCCCAAGCTGTGATGGAAAAGTGAGGAAAGTGTCTTTGGCTTACAAAAACTTCCGAGTTGGGGAAAAAGTACACCAATACTGTGGGGCTAAGGATACAATCATATATCGAAGTGTCCAAAAATTGGCTTTGCTGGCGCCCGCCCCCGAGTGGTCAATGCGGTAGCGCTGCACTGTCGAGAGATCACAGTTGGCTTGGTAGAGTTAGCTTAATTAGATTACCGCCTGCGATAATGCGAAATGAAGCGTGCGATTTTGTACACATCCCCACAGACACTTTTTATGCACTATACTTTGAATTTCTGGTTCAGTATCATTTTGATAGATTATTGACTGAGTTGCATCAAATTTATTTGATGTAATTCAGCCAACGTCTACCCCTCCGATGTATTCGGATAATTACTTGGCTATCAAATCCTGTTACAAGTTGTGACTAATGTAACTCAAAGCTTTTGTGCTTTTACTGAGCAAGTATAATTACAACTGGTCAAGCAGTGTATGTTCAACCATCAGAGAGCTGTGAGGTGTTTTATTTTGTCTCACCATTTTACAATCTACCTATTCATAATGGAATATATCTATCTGATTACGAGATGAGACTATTATGCTATACACACTCAATGTTATTGTAAGTAAAGATCATCATTGATTAATATATTTCAGCATTCAATTAGATTCCTTTGTTTTGACTGACTTATGAACTGTTTGATTGTCAAAATAATTATCCTCTTTATTGTAATTTGCAATGTGTAATGAAGACTAGGAAAATGGTTCAACACCTATCTTATCAGGTTTATTTTTATAGAGAGCACAACCATCACTCGCTCATCACACCGCACAGCTAACATACACCCAAATCTGCAGGGTTAGAGTCTCATAAGGTCATAATTTGTAAGTTCATATTAACCGTTTTTGATTATATTATAATGATTGTTTTATGCCAAACCTGCTCTGTTTATGTAATATCGTATAATTTTGAACGTTTATAGAATCTTATCATAACAATTGTCATTTTTATACAGGTTACGATATCAATACAATCAGTTAACTTTTACGACAAGACCTATCCTGCAACAGTATGGCTCCAGCATGAGAACAGTCTATTCCTCACTGTTTTCAATGGTACACAGAAGTCTAGGCTGAGTGTAAAAATGGTTGTCAATGCAAGGTCGATGAAATTTGCAGACCAAAGTAGCATTTATCTCCCCTAGCTGATTGATTATATTCGAGAATTCTCTACACCCAGACACCAAACAACCAAATGAGAAATTAGCATCCCTATTATATTCCTGTGAACCAGTATCACATCCAAGAAATTTGAAATAGGCAAATACGTGGCCATTGATTGAATCAATTGCTTCTGGCACCACTTGCCACTCAACACAAAAAGTATCATTGATTCCAGCTGAGTCTTTACACTCTTAAAATCTCAAAACAGAAACAACTTCGCTTCTCGGCCTATTGGCTAAGATCAAAGTGTCATGGCTAATGGCTGATTAGTGCCTGTTTCAGTTTCTGGCAGCTTGCTGCGCACTCACGATTAGGAGGTCCACCATGGCCTCACTTCTAGGATGCATTCTAGCTTGCTAGGATGTATCACACTCTCAGTATGAGGACTCCGGGCAACTTGCGTCCCTCTTTAGGGGCAGCCCACCCTCTGTTTTGTCATAAACAGGGGGGGGGGGGGGTCTTTACACTCTTAGGCTAAATGCTAACCATGGCAGAGGCCTTCTACAGCAGACCCACTCAGTAAAATACCTTGGTGTTACTGTTGACGATAAACTCCGCTATCATGATCATGTGCAATCCATAGTGACTACTGCATCTCAACGCATGTATATTGTGAAAGATTTTGTATACTATAGCTCAAAGCCCCTTTCTCATATGTTATTCAAGAGTTTTATTGTATCCCTCATCACTTACTGTCTCCCCATAATTTTCACAAGCATCCATGCAAGCGACAAGAAGTCCTTACGCAAAATATTTAAAGATGCCGCCAAGTTAGGGATTGAGCACCCCGATATAGATGCTCTGGTGGCCAACCAGATCAAGACACTTGGACTACGGTACATACACGATGAAGAGCACTTTATCAATGACTTTCTAACTAAATGCCCCTCAGGTCGCTACCGCACCGTTAAATATCGGGGTACATGGGGTAGAGACAGCTTTTTAAGACATCTCATACATACACTTAATAATATACTATTCTAAAAACTTTTTATACAACAGAGATCTGATTTTTTCCATGTTTTTCTTTCTTGTCAGTATTAACAACGTATTTCGTGACAAATTTTTGTCTATGATAGTAATAAATCCATCCATCCATCAGTCAGTACTCCCTGCCCTGACTCCCTCCTCTACAGGCCTTATGAGTAACATAATAAATATATATATATATATATAACAAATAAATGAACTATTTGATTTTAATATTGGATAGAGACAGTTAACAATATCCCTGTTATATCCTTCCCTGAGACGGATATAAAACTTATATTAAACTTCTTGAAGAGGTTGCTAAAAATTCCTTTCTGGCAACCTCTTCCACCGGTCCATATGGCATACAATTGGCAACAGTGTTCAGCCTCTTCTGGTAACCTCTTTCCAACTCAGTATAGACAACTAATTGCCCGCTGGGAACATTTCGTTCTTAATTTCAAAGACTAAGCTGTTTTTTCCAACAAATCCCATCGGTCCATAATTATCTTGTCAGATCATGATATGACTTATTCCACTAAACTTTAATGTCTTGAAGATAAATTAGACCGTTGAGAAGCTGTTAATGATCCTGATCATACCTATTCACATCTGCACCAGAGAGGTTCACACCAAAACCCTCAAAAATATGCGGAACAGTTATGGAAGAGTTCTCTCCCCATACAATATGAGAAGACCACTCAATATTGAATTCGTAGAAAGCTCAGCAGAAAACCAAATCCTGAGTTCTGGTAGATAAATGGCTGTAAAATGATGGGAATTTAGCAGACTAGCAATTATTTTGCTCTCTTTTTCGTTTTTTTTTCTTTTCTTCCCTTCTTTTCTTTTTCTCTCCTTTTTCCTCCATTTTTTCCTTTTCCCCTTTCCCCCCCTCCCACTGAGAACATTATCCCCCTGCTTGAGCCCAACGCTCTAACCATTCAGCCACACCACCAATTAGGAAGTAGGGCGAATTAACACGGTATGGGTATTCGCGTCCAAAAAGTCATTCGCCACAATCTGAAAGTGACTTTAATGTCATTTCCATGGGGCGATTACTCCCGAAATCCTTACGAAATCGCAACATGGAATCATAGTGATTCACTGTTGACACTGATATCACATTGATAAACTCAAAGAACTCGACCTGCATTGGCAAAAGTAAACTTGGCCACAGTACAGGCCATTAGATTCCGACTACAGTACTGCAGTATAATAATTTTAAGTTATTGTCACAAACTCTAGCTTCATCATACATGCTCAGGAACAACAGCTATCTGTAGTTTGCATACTCAATTTACAGCATATATCTATTCTTCCTTGTGAAGCGACAATAAAATTAGCAATCCAATTTGAGCAGACTGGTTGTGTTCAGTCACAACAATCTTAGAGAAAAAAATGATGATGGTGGCTGTGCTCAGATCTGGCTCATCCAACAAAATAGTTGTGATATTATGTTATTATTATTATTCTTTACATTTTTATAGAAGTGATGGAAGTGCTGTGGGTAAATGGCAGTATTTCAATGTTTATTGGCTAATGTTTGTATCTTATCATAAAAGGTTCTGGTTCTCGGGAAAAATTGTTAACATCATCTCGTGCGGAAAGATTTTTTACATACACTCACCAGTTTGCTTTTTGTTTGAATAATAGGGGGATGGACAGGGGCTGATATCATGCCAAGCGTCCCTTGTTTTTCATCTTATTTCATTGATGGATATATCACGTGGATATATCCATCATTGATGGATATATCCAGGTGGATATATCCATCATTGATGGATATATAAAATAAACTATGACAAACTGCACAAACTAATTATGCCATGTTGTTTATTTAAGTGGGACAGTATTGAATGCTATTAGCCTGTCTAGGTAGTATATTTAGTCCATGAATATAGGTATCAGACTGTATTAGAATGATATTTCCTCTCTGATGATATAAAAATAATTTTTATATGAAAGTAAAACAAATTTAATTTGGCTCATATGTTGAAATAATATCATTCTTCTATTCCAAAGAAAAGAGTACTAATATATAGAACAATAAACAATATTTTCCTCAATGTTATGTTTCATTAACTGAAGCTGATCATTCGAGGGATGACACAATCAAGTCTTAGATGGAAGGAACAAGTTGTTGTTGAGTAAGGTTGAATTTTATTGTCATTAAATAATACATTAATCACAACACAATATAAAACAAAACAAAAAACAACACACAGCAACACAGAAATAATAAGTCTGGAAACTTCTATGTAACTAAAGCATATCACAATAATGACGTGTGAGATTTGGCATTAAGTCAGATCTTTCCCTGTGTGATCACCATGGAGAAGCAAACCTCCTGAGAAGTCCCAGAATTGCCAATAGAATCGACATTTGCAAACCAGAATAAGGTACATAGTTGAGCTTCTTGGTGGATGCTGAACGCCTTACACTCCATGTGTTGTTTGGCGCACAAGTAAGAGCAAGTCTCATGTGACCTGGTGGTGTATTTCTTAATAACAGAACCTCCGCATCCACCAGTCAGAGTATTCTCATATCGTACATAAGCCATCGATGGAACCATGGTTGTCACTGTGAAAGTGAATTTGTCATTAGATAGTTTTGTTGTATGCATGCGACACGATAAGATTATGACAACCCCTTTGTATTTTATAATCACTAATATAAAATCTTTGATATGAAGGTAAAGTATTCAGTGTGGGTTGAACATCAAAAAGAAAAATTAATTATCAATATAATGAGTAATTAGGTGCAGTATGAAAGTTTTTTACTTTAATTTTTTATGTTACATCATGAAATGAAATCATAACATATTTCGAATAACCTTGTAGAATCTAGTCAACCATCAACAACATTGCAATCCATCACAAGACCAGAATAATTTCAAGGCTATCAACATATGTGAATCAATCGGTTCTATTCCGACTCTGTAATTTGAGTCAAAAATGGAGTGCAAATGAGGACACTATTTCCCATTGTGCTTACGAAATACTCTTTTCTGATAAACATCAGGACCTTCTGGCCCTCGTGTCTGTTGTCAAATCACTAGAAAATAGTCGTTGTGCAAGGGTACCGTAAAAGGTTCCATTTAGATTGAGCCGGAACACAACCATTTGGTCATACGTGACTAACCTATTATATACACGCTAATTCTCCATCTCCCCCCACAAAGCTGAGACTCATCTCCACTACAAGGGTCAATGCACTGATTCTCAGTTGGTGCCACTCCATGCCTACCATATGACTCATCACCACAATAACATTGTGTTCCGCTCTCTAGACCTGCATATTCATGCCCTATAGGCAAAAACAAATTCAAACAGTAAACTAAACTTTAAAAATACTTTATTTCTCATTACAAACATTATGCATCACTATAACAGTATTCAGAGGCTGACTATACCAAGCTTTGGTCTGCCTGAAGTCTCAAATTCAGCTTTTCATCACCATGGTTAAGTTGTATATATATGCGAATAAACACATATAAAGGTGCCTAAATTTTACCGAATTCCTGGGACAAGCAATTTAAAAATGTAAGGACTATGATCTAAGCAGGCTCTGTAGGGCCTGAGATGCAAGTTACTGTAGCCATACTATGAATAAAGTAATATCTTTTTTTTTCTCGCTGCAAAAATCCTTATTAAGCATCATAGTATTTTATGGCCGAGGATTTGCGGCGTGAAAACATGCTGAAACTTTCAATTATTTATATATAAATTATATTAGATGACCTGTTTGGATTGGATTGGATTGCTCTCAACAACTATTGTGGAACAATAATATATAGGCTTATAATACTTGTAGGTAAATCAATTGGCCTTCATGAAATGTTTGGTGCTTGCTCTTACCAGTGGAAAAGCAGTGATTTAGACATGTATCTATGGTAGTTGTGGTAGGTTTAATCAATGGACCACTACGCAAAGCCCTTTGATGGTTATCTATGTAACATCCGAGGTATCTACCATGTATCTCTCCTGCTTCAGTAGATCCATCTGAGCAATAAAATGAATAATAAATTTATTAACTCAATCATTTTGAACATACAAGGGGCATCAATGTTACAGTGAATTATTAAAAACATTGATCTTATTAAATTTTCATGAAGATGAGATGAAATAAGAATAATTATTCCAAAGATCACTGAAGATTTATCCTTTCAATGAAGAAACACATAAATTCTAGCAAGGAGCAACTAAGAAAAATGAAAACTTAATGTATTAAATGGGCTTATACTTACATGAAATTTTGTATACAATTATTGAAAGCCAATAGAGCAACTTCATGTTGTATGGCGTTTCTTGCAGAGCAGCTCAAGCACTAGTGAGAAGGCCTATGATGCATAACATGCTTCCTTAGATAATGATGGTAGAAATATGATCAATATATCCCTTTCGTGAAAAATATATACAATTATTATTATGATTTGGTTTGTTATTGTAATAGAGCATTGACATGAGAGCACGCAGTGATTATGACTACAGTTCTGAATAGAAAATACAAATTTAATCAAATATATGACATACAAACATAATTAACAGATAGTTTATAATTATGTTCTTCAGTGCTCCTGCCAGATAAACATAACAAAGCAGTAATCGACCTTAATAGTATTAACTAATCAGCTGATGTTGAGTAAAGGGATCATGACAGATCAAAATAGATGTCTTACTCTTTCCCCAGATACTGCACAAATATTCAATAGATATAGACATTGAAAATATTAAGACCGACGTCAGATTATTATTAGAAGCAGAAAGCGATCTAAAACAGTAGGGGTTTAGTATCAACCATAGACTTAATATACTACCTAGACAGGACAATGCTTATGCTTCACTGATCATAATATGTCCCACTTAAATAGCTCGACATGACGTAATTAGTTTGTGCTGTGAGCCATAGTTTACTAAATACCATTCAATGAAATAACGTGAAAAATCAAGGGACGGTGGGCATAATATCAGCCCCTTTCCAGCCCCTTATTATTCAAACACAAAGAAAGTTGGTGAGTGTATGTAAAAGACCTTTCTGCACGAGATGGTATTAATAATTTGTCCTCAGATCCAGAACTTTTTATGATAAGATACAATCATTGGCCAATAAACACTGAAACAAATACAGCCATTTACCCTCAGCACTTCCATCACTACTATAAAAATGTAAAGAATACCTATAACACAATATCAAACAAACTTGTTGGATGAGCCAGATCTTATTACCACCATCATCGTTTTTTTCTTCAAAATTGTTTCTAGTAGTGACTGAACACCACCAGTCAGTTCAACTTGGATTGCGAATTTTATTGTCGCTTCATCATTACATGTAGTTCCATTTTCTCAGATGATGACGTGTTCTGGTTTGGTTTGGCTTATTATAACAATCATTGTATTAACAGGCAATAGGATTGGTTTGGTACATGAAAATGAACATTTTAAATTCTGTTGTGAGCTGACATGTAGTATGGAAAAAAGCTCTTTGAATACTTTCCTGTCCTGCACTTTGGTCTAAAAAGAAGATGGTCTTCATCGGACACAATTATGTTAAAACAGTTTTAGACGTCTCAGTAAAAACTTTTTTTTTCACGCTGCTGTTTCTATGTATAGGTCGGGGAGGCAATAGACATTCACTGTTGACGCAGATATCACATTTATGAACTCAAAGAACCTTACCGGCATAGGCAAAATTAAGTTTGGCCACGGTAAAGGCCATTAGATTTTGACCACAGATTTGAAGTAAAATAATTTTAAGTTATTGTCACATACTCTAGATTCATCATACGTACTCAGGAACAACAGCTATCTGTAGTTTGCATACTCATCTAACAGCACAGATCTGTGAAGCAACAATAAAATTAGCAATCTGGTTGTGTTTATTGGCCATTGAATTCCATATCTGGAATAGCATCATTAGCTTTCTTTTGCAAAACAAAGGGCTTGCAAAAATAGCCAGTCCCTAGTAGCAATCTAGAAATGCCCTAATCATCGACACTGTAGGGGTATAATTACTATTTGCAATTTTGTAAACGAGACAATTTCTCAGGCTAATTATTCATGCTACTAGGGACAGCCAATCAGATAACAGTCATACGGGCCCCTGTGTTTAGTGTCCTAACCGTATAACGCTATGATACTATTTCCATTCTAAGAGAAGGTTCTAATTCATTGTTATTGGCTAATGATTGTGTCTTATCCATTGAATTCCATATCTGGAATAGCATCATTAGCCTTCTTTTGCAAAACAAGGGGCTTGCAAAAATAGCCAGTCCCTAGTAGCAATCTAGAAATGCCCTAATCATCGACACTGTATGGGGTATAATTACTGTTTGCAATTTTGTAAACAAGACAATTACTCAGGCTAATTATTCATGCTACTAGGGACAGCCAATCAGATAACAGTCATACGGGCCCCTGTGTTTAGTGTCCTAACCGTATAACGCTATGATACTATTTCCATTCTAAGAGAAGGTTCTCATTCATTGTTATTGGCTAATGATTGTGTCTTATCCATTGAATTCCATATCTGGAATAGCATCATTAGCTTTCTTTTGCAAAACAAGGGGCTTGCAAAAATAGCCAGTCCCTAGTAGCAATCTAGAAATGCCCTAATCATCGACACTGTATGGGGTATAATTACTGTTTGCAATTTTGTAAACAAGACAATTACTCAGGCTATTATTCATGCTACTAGGGACAGCCAATCAGATAACAGTCATACGGGCCCCTGTGTTTAGTGTCCTAACCGTATAACGCTATGATACTATTTCCATTCTAAGAGAAGGTTCTAATTCATTGTTATTGGCTAATGATTGTGTCTTATCCATTGAATTCCATATCTGGAATAGCATCATTAGCTTTCTTTTGCAAAACAAGGGGCTTGCAAAAATAGCCAGTCCCTAGTAGCAATCTAGAAATGCCCTAATCATCGACACTGTATGGGGTATAATTACTGTTTGCAATTTTGTAAACAAGACAATTACTCAGGCTAATTATTCATGCTACTAGGGACAGCCAATCAGATAACAGTCAGATGGGTCCCTGTGTTTGGTGTCCTAACCGTATAACGCTATGATACTATTTCCATTCTAAGAGGAGAATCTAATTCAGTGATTAGGCCATATTATAAACACTCTCAATATTGATAATATGATTGTAGGAGTTGGCTGCACACAAACCTTCAGTGATGTTTATTACCCATTCGGAGTCGTCCTCTGCTCTTGTAGTATAATTTATAATGGATTGGAGTTTACATTTATATAACGGCTTTAGCACTGCACTTTGTACTGTATACATTGAATTCCATATCTGGAATAGCATCATTAGCTTTCTTTCGCCAAACAAAGGGCTTGCAAAAATAGCCAGTCCCTAGTAGCAATCTAGAAATGCCCTAATCATCGACACTGTAGGAGTATAATTACTGTTTTCAATTTTGTAAAGAAGACAATTTCTCAGGCTAATTATTCATGCTACTAGGGACAGCCAATCAGATAACAGTCAGATGGGTCCCTGTGTTTAGTGTCCTAACTGTATAACGCTATGATACTATTTCCATTCTAAGAGAAGAATCTAATTCAGTGGTCTTATCATAAAAAGTTCTGGTTCTGGAGAAAAATTATGAATACCATCTCATGCGGAAAGGTCTTTTCATATACTTTGTGTTTGGATAATAAGAGGCTGGCCAGGGGCTGATATCATGCCTAGCGTGCCTTGATTTTCATATTGTTTCATTGATGGATATATAGTAAACTATGTATGGCTCACAGCACAAACTAATTACGTCATGTCGTGCTATTTAAGTGGGACAGTATTGAATGCTATTGGCCTGTCTAGGTAGTATATTAAGTCTATGGTATCAACTTACGGGACTATAGCACATCACAATATTGACTTGATTGACCTGATATTCAGTCAGATCAATTCCTGTGTTTTGACTATGGAGTATCAAACCTCCTGAGGAGTTTCGGCATTAATGCTAAAGTTTCTGTTTACCAACCAGAATATGGTACATAAGTGAATTTCTAGGTGGATGCTGAATACCTGACACTCAGAGTGCTGTTTGACACACAAATAAGAGCAGGCCTCACCTCAAATAATCTGGTAGCATTTTCCTATAACAGAGCATCCACGTGAACCAATCAGAGCTTTCTCATATCTTACATGAGCCATCGGTTGAAAAGAGGTTGCCACTGTAATAACTATAATAAACAAAATTGTATCATTATAACACAACTTATCATGATATCAAGATAAAAAGACTGGAATGAGAGTAATCCAATCCAATACTGACAAGCCGAGTTCCATTATCATGATGAGTAGCTTCCTATGGTAGCCAAATACAACTGGACTAAACACTGAACTGTTTGAAGTTGTTTCATCATAACAGCCAGATAAACACGAATGTTTAGAACTACAATATTTTCAGCGTGCATGTTTGCTTAGACGATAGGTATGACATGACATTAGCTTGTAAACAAACTGTGAAAAAGCAGCCATCCATGATGTCTTAGCGTATTTTTTGCTAAAGCTCATAGCTTGGAAATTCTTCGCGATGTCTAGAATAATTTGAATGAATATTTTTGAAGCTCTGATTAAATCTGGGAGTCAGACAGACCCAGGTTCGGATGGTGACATTGTGTTGAATTGATCTGTATCTGTAGGTGTTGGGGTTTCCAGCCACTTTACTCTGCACATTATTTCAAAAGAAATCTCATTTTCCACACAGTGACATGAAAAATAAAAAGGTGGAACAAAACTTACTAGTAACATAAATACCAGGCGATAGTAGTGGAGGGTTTTAAGATGAAAATAATGAAATTATAGGCTATGATTTTGTTTTGAAAACCGAAAAAACTGCAAGTGACTAAGTCTTAGTATCTAACTTTTGGAAACTTGAATTTCCAGAAACATGCATTCTGGGATACTCTTAATCATTCGTCATTGAAGGCTATCATGAATCAATATGGTTTTGGAGACCATTATCATGAGTCAGCTTCAGTAATGACCCTCATTCTGTTACAAATTTGTAGCTCTATCTGCAAGAAGTAATACTATCAGTATTGCTACTGCAATACAATGAATCCCCTGGTTGCTATATCTCAGTGTCTGCATGTAATGACTTAAATATGGCTGTGATTTCGGTAGTATTTTGAAGATCAACAACTAACGGATCTGATTTCTCACTAGAGATGGAATATGAAAGTAAATACAGCTCGTAGCTATGTATCAGCAGACATAGGAGACACTGGTTGAACTCTCACCTCTCTTAACAAAAAAGTATGATCAGTCTGCCTGCTGGTGCTCAATTGATATGAGAATCTTTTGATTATGGATCTGTAATGATTTATTATGTCATCGTAATGCTGCGTATATTAGCAAAGAGAAGATCAGAACACAAATTGAGTAGAAGCAAAACTAACAAACTTTGGAGTTGTTTTCACAATGAACACATTTTGTTCATATTTACAGAGTCAGAGTCACTACTAAGATGCTGATTAGCTACGATTTCATCCTCATTAAAATGTGATAGTTCAGAATTTATATTCTTCCGACGTCTAGACCTGGTGTCCTATGGTGAGCCATAATTAATTCCGTATTCGACCCGAAGACTGATTCAAGACTTTAAAAAGGCTATAGGCTATAAAGGCCATGCGTTATCTGAGTTCTCAACATCAGTTATATAATATAGATTCATGCGTGACAATGTATTTCCCACCCACAAATTTAGGAAATATCAGAGTGTTGACCCAAGAAAACAAGAAACTCCAGTAGTGAAGTCCAGTACCCAGATGAGCAGGAAAAAATACACTTAATGCTAATGACATTTTTTGAAATTCAAACATTAAAATTCCTGTAAGTTAGCAATAGGCTTGGCTTTCCTTAAATTATTAGTGAATAGGCATGGTTTTTTGTTTGATTCCAAATTTTTTAAAATTTTATATGGCTGGGAGGTAACTGCTTCACCTAGGGAGGAACCTGTAATACAACACTGAATGAGTTGTATACCAAGATTGGATTTTAATAAACAGTCTGAAAAACAGGTCTCCCTCCCATGTCATACTAATCCCTTCGCATAGGTTTCTTGGAACCGTACAGGTATCGAAATTTGTTATGATTAATAAAACCTGGTTTAACAATTTGGCTTTTATATTAATTCAATTTATTGAATTTGGAGACAGCCTCTCCCTAACAGTGTAATTTGCTTAATATAAGAAGAGGCTGCAAGTTCATATTAAAAGAATAAATATCCACAACAGAGTGTGGAAATAAATACCAAAAGCTTCAGCGTTTACATTGATTTTCCACCTCAGTGTTTACATTGTTTTTTCTATCTCTTGCTTGCAAAACTGCATCAGCTAATTACAACATGTCGTGTATTTAAATGGGACATATTTTGATCAGTGAAGGATAAGCATCGTCCTGTCTAGAGATTATACAAAGTGTATGGTTCACAATTAAACACATTTGCAATAAACAAATAGCTTATTACTTGTGGGGGTTAATGAGCTAGGGTTAGGCTTTAATGCAAAGCTGACCAAAAGCTTTTCATCGACCAATCATGATAGTAGATATGATAAAGCTTTGATAAAAGTATTAAGCTTCTATGTTCAGATCATTGAGCAGAAAGAATTCAAACCCAGCAGGATAGACCACTTGCCTCGTTCAATATTACATGTCTTATACCTTTTATGTTTCCCCTGAGAGCAATAATTATCACTTCGCTGCAGTAGGATCTCACCATTCTGATCTACATTCTTGACTTCATTTGGTGGTAAGTTATCTACAGTGCATCTGGATCTGGTGTAGTAGTTGTATCTCAATATCAGCTTCACAAAGAGGTGGCGATTGAGGTAGCAATAATTTCAATATTAGATAAAATCTAGAGTTAGGTAGTGTTGCTGTATGCTGGTCAAGAAATATCTGACTCATTTTTAGATTTTGTTTATAGAATCCGCTGGTGATTAGTTATGGGACTTTGTAACCCTGCAGATAGTTTGGTGACAAACTGGATAAAGCCAGACAAAGTATTATAACTTGCATTGTGAATTCAGGTGAGTCAACAGGGTGAGACAATTGTATAATCTTTTGTCAGCCCCAGATACATGTTAGCAAGTATTTTTCACTCCTTGATGATTTGAGAATGTCTGCACCTTGATGATGCTGAAGATCACCGTTCACAAGCAACTTACTAATATTCAGTGGTTACTACACTCCTAAATTAATGGATGATGTGTCATTTGAAATTCTAGTCAAAAGTCATTGTGTTCTTCCTTTGTAGGAGATTGATTTGTAATGTTTAGTTGGTGGCTGTTGTGAGGAAAAGACCAAGAGATGCACCATTGTCTTTGGTGAGTTTATTGCAGATAATCACACTTTCTCCTCAATTTGAAATAGAAACAAATCAAAATAGACAAAAGTGTGTTACTAATCTACTGACCAATGTGCTTTTTTCTAAAACTTGGGTGCCATCACAAGTTCTTTTTTTCTGATCACTGGCCGCAAGTGATTGATCCTTGCCATCATTTCTTCTGATTACCATAAGGTTGACTTTGATTGCCTCATTTTTTTTATGACAGCGTCAACTGTTCTTTCTTCTTTGAGGCCTGGCTGGATCTGTTGTGACTACAATGTTTAGAAGTAACTGAATGTTTGTTTATTATTTTTTCACAGCCATCGGTCAACCTTTGCCTTGTTTTTTAATGCATTGATAAGAGTCTCATTCTTTTTTATGCTCACAATAGACGCCGCACTAGGTGTGTGTTATCTCTTTCAGTCCGGTTTTTGCAGATTTGTAGGCGTTTTTTTCTTAGAACTTTCTCAGAAGTCTCATATTTCATCCTGGGAAAAGGCAATTTTGCTGGTGCTTCTTCTGATCTCACTGTTTTCCATAAACATGTGAAGATAAATATCTTGATATTGCTTAGTGGTTTCTCATAAGAAAGATTCTGCAATATCTTTTGCAACTTCAGTAGTGTGATGGTTTTTTTTCGGGATATCTCAAGCTTATTTTTATCTTCTTCACTCCTGGCAATTTGTAAGTACAGTTGGTTGTCCTCATGAAGAGAAGGCCGTTATCTAATGTTAGTGGTCTGTAGGATTGCAAATTGTTATGCAAATTGATTGATCCTAGTTCTTTTTGACCTATTTCCGTCTTGTAACTGTTGTTTATCCCAGCATTCCTTTTTTGAGGCAGTCACCATACATTTTTTCTGTTTCCCTTTCTGTGGAATGAAAAAGGAATTGCTGATTTTAAAATTTATTTGTTTGTTATTTGAAACATTGGACGTCATTATCATGCATTTTTGATATTGAAAATGTCAAAATTGTATAGAGGAGGAGATAAAGATAATATTATTATGATTTTAAATATCGTTTTATGGTGGCAGACACTGTCTTGGGGGTTAATCTCATCGATCGCCTCAATATTATTATGGACGTCACAGTCATGACGTTGCTATCAAGTTAAAGTCATTATACATGATCAATTAATATGTATGGTTTCATTGCAAAAATCGAAAATTGTTTTATTTTTTTACTTGGTTGGGAAAAGACAAATCGCTGCTGAAATTCCATAAAGCATTGGATATGAATGTCAGTATCGGAAAGGTTTTAACAGCTATATACATTTAAAAGTGACAATACTATAATATCAATCAGTGGCTGTTGTTCTTTCTGCCAAGAGACCGAGGCACCAGGGCCGCTAACAAATCTGCGAAACCTGTCTTTCTCTCTCTCTGCTCTTTTTGGGACATAGTCCCGTTCGTTTGTGTCATATAATCTTGGTTCCTCACCACATCTCTCCATGCTCCAAACCTTATCACTTGCTGCTGCTGAGCCGCTGCCCCAACATCCTCATGGTCATCAAAGCCTATTGGTATTTGACTAGCAATAATCTGCTCCAGTAAGATATTGCAGAGCACACAGGTACTTTTACGATCATTCTTATTCATGGAATATTGTGAACCCTCATAGCTGTGACTAGGACATACCATCTAGCTCTCAGGGTCCCTGAATATGGCATACTGTATTTAAACGAACAGTTTGTCCGCAAGCGAGAGTGAGCACAGAACTTACTATGCTACATGTAATTTAATCTCAAAGATGATAAATGATAATCCATTTTTTAATGAAATTGATCGTGTCTATATACAATATATACATGATATGAAAGAATATAATAAACAAAATATGATGATGAAGCCATGCAACTGATATTAAATACTTGAGAGATGTATCTGAGGAAGATGATAGAATGTTTAATATAATTATGAAATCAATCCATTATTCGAGTAAAAAGTTCTGATTTAATTAGAAGGATAAGGTAGTTATCTTAATAATAACAGTACAAGAATGTTTAGTTGTTACATCGGATGAAAAAATTATCTGCACCTGGACCTTTTCTGCAAACAGTCTTTTCTCTTGCCTCAGCCTCAAAAATTAAATCTATAAAATTGATATGCACAGATTAAATTGTTGTAGAACATTTCTGCCTATGCCTATCATTCAATAGAAAACATTAATTCCAGGCATCCCCGAAGCTGTTTTAATGATATATTGAAATATATCCTCTGCCATCAGTTCAGGTTGGTTTCTGAGGTGGTCCTGAAACTTTCTGTAAACATCGGCCTCAGAGACTTTAAAAGCATTCTGCCCGCGCTTGCTGGATTTTGGAGTTGCCCTTCCACTATTGTACTGTAGGGCACATTATCATGCTACAGATGATGCAGTATGTGGGAAGTTGCTGGTTTACTCATGATCTCATACAAATGCATGCAATTGTTATTCAACAGTAGAAGCTACAAATATCTGAATGCCGTTTTTTGTTCACTTTTTTGCTATGGTCGAGAGAAGAAATGTGAATATTGCTTAGAACCGGGTAGGTAGAAATACTCACATACTATATGTTTTAATGTGTTTATTGAATATAGTAGCACAAGCTGATGCCTTCTATGAAAATGATATTAAATATACGATAAGTTTTCTACTAATCTTACAGTACAAAAAATGCATCAACGAATTTAGTCAAAACTGATCAGATTGAGCCTTCACTTGAACGCGCAAAAAACTATAACAATTAATCTATATACAGAATCGATAAAAATGATAAAAGAAATCCTAAAAAGTATGACATAACGATTTCAGTGACACTGCTTCTTGCGTAGAGGCAGGAGTATATGAAGACGGTCTTTGGTGGTGAGTTTGTATTTACAGACAAAGTTCATGGGTGACACATATAATATAGGTGCAGTAGATAAGGTGAGATAACAGGGACCAGCTTTAGCACTATCACCTGTTAATACTCGAGAGCCGAATACATTGACCTCTAATATCACATCTGTGCTGTTGATCAGCAGTACACTTTTCACCTTACAGTGTGTATGATCTTCTATCTCAATAATATCGTCCCTCTTGACTGCTTCTTTCCATGGTAAAACCTGAAAAAAAAGGACGGAATGGCATGAGCAAGTAAGGGGAGATGATTATAATCCTAGATTTAGAAAAAACGGCACGCTTTGGTAGATTTTTTACAAAGTCCTATGTATAAAACACATAGGCCATGATTGCTCGTACTATCACCTGCCAATGCCACCTTCATCCGCTTTTCTCTACGCAATACACTAGTATGGTACTGTAAGTAATGTTAACAGGAATCAAACACAGGTAATAAAATCTATTACGTACCACTTTCTGAAGCTCTTCTACATTTACTTTGTTAGCTGGTTGGTGTTTCGGCTTGCCACTGAACAATACTTTGGTAGAGCATGTCACACCCGCTTGTAATGTCTGAGAAGTGCTGTCTACTTTCCTCATCACCTGTAAGTATTGGGCATGGATATTTATGCAACAAAATATTTTCACACAGCATATCAAACCTCAATATAACCACCAACAGCTATGATGTAAATACACTCAATGTTTCCACTGCTGGAACGTTAGCCTCACTATGATCAAAGCTTTATTTAGGTTAATGTCAGATGCATTGTGAAGAACGTACCTGACACATGATTACTTTCGAATTTTCGTTAGTAGCCAATTTTCCATCCACACCATTCTTGCCGTCAAAAGAAAACGCCCAGTATCTGTAACATAGATGCATTCAGTATATAAAAAATGTAGTAATTCTGGACATGATTTGTGTATGAATAAAGTCATACAGCATAATTGTGCTACCATTGATACGTCATTTTTTTGGTAATCCCAACAATTATGATCAACACATGGGCTCAGCGTAGCTTACTTTCCTTTAATAATTACAGGGGACAACCTGTATCTATATCAAAACAAGGCATGCATGTTTTTCTATGAACTTACACTGGGGCAGGTCCAAAACATCTTATGTCATCCGATATGTGTAGGGCTAGGTGGATGTTTGGTGAGCCTTTATCAATCTTAGCCTATCTAGTCAATGCTAACTTCATTAAGACATCAGCTCTCATGAGATCTGCCGACTTAACTGTCCTAAAACATAACATTTATGGTGATGACAAAACAGGATATAAGCTTTAAGGCATTAATGTTATTATGAATTAGAAATATACTAAGTGCGCGTCTTGCCAGTTTTTATATCAAACCTCAAGCTGGGGCTACATATAGTAGAACAGCGGTTAACTGTGGTTAACTATGATTAACTCACTGTGCAACATTTAGCTTTTTTTGGTTATGTCACGCAAAATGCTAGGCATGTTACTGATTACTTTATCAGTGTCTCTATCTAAACTTTTTGTTGGCTGATTTAAAAGATTCAATTTTAAAACTCAGGCTATCACGATTTAACTGCAAGATATATGATGATAATATAGATGATCATCAACCTACCTCCGTAAGTATATTTCGATAGCCTCCCTCAGAAGCTGAATGATTCTCATGGTGTTGTCTGACACTAAACCCTCGGCACCGTACACAGACCCCGTTATAATAAACTCAAGCCAGTCGTGGGCCATAAACCACAAAGATTTGAGTCGAAGTCAGCTGACAAGTCCTGATCGAAGTATACCTTCTAGTCTATCAGCCATCTTTGCAATGTCTATAAAACCATCTGAAGTGAATGTCTGAAATATACGCTTGGCAACCCCTGTAATTCAAAACATTATTCCCAGTATACTATTTAATATGGGATTATAGCTGGGCATTAAAGCGATAGTCACGGGAATTGGATTCAATTTATCATTCGTATCACAAATCAATGTTTGAATAGCCTAAGCATAATCAACAGAACTTGAACCGAATGAAATGTCTAAATTTTGATATATATATCATAGAGTTCATGCGTGCATGGGTTTACCAGAAATTACAAAATCTAACTTACCTATTAGAAGGTTGTGCATTGGCTCAATAACATGATCTTTGACTGGGTCGTGGTAGTCTAGCTCGTTGACTATACTGTATCTTACACAGTGTCGGTCTCCAAGTTCTACATCCTCGTCTTTTCTCCCCTTCTGTACATGTCCTGCAACCTTCTACCTACCTCCCTGTGCTCTCTGCCAGTTCTTTTGTCTCCAACTTTAAGAATATCTTCTGGTCTCTTACGTAGCTGTTGATGACATTTTGTACATCCCTGGAAAACAATATGAATAAAAACTATTCAACATCGTCACCAAGAGGTCAAAATAGTATTGGCAAATATTGGACTTGGTCGGGGATATGGCTGCATAGCTCAACTAGTCACATCATGTACATTAGGATGAATGAGCCATAGTGAATTCGCACATATGAATGGACTTTCACGAAACTAGTGAATACCACAAGTAAGGCCTGATATGAGCAGAGTTAATCACCATATGTATATGCAGGTTTAGCAATCTAGAACAATGGAAACATAGTAGAGCAAATAGGATTAAGTTTTGATAATATAACATCAACTTCTTATTATAATAGGGGCATAACTTAAGGAGACCAAACTATCCTTTGCTAGTCATTGACTGACTAATAAGCAAGAAATCCTATCTTGTTAGCATTGTGTGACAACCAGCCAAGGGTCTTTCGAAGTGCTGGCAGATCACAGGCCCAATTAAAAACCTTAGCTCTAACTCTCAACCCATCGAAGACAATACCTCTTTCCAATAACTTTAGCTCGTCGACTAGTGGTCTAAGAATGTGATTCATCTGGGATGTCTTTGGTTGGGAGGGTCCTGGGATGTTTGCTAAAATAGTTAAATGTAAGCACTGCTGTGACGAACCAGTCAATGTCATAGTGTTGCATAACATGTCATTCACTGCAAATTTTCCGATTCTACCAGCCCGCTCTCTTGAACTTCTAACACTGTTGAAATTCATGGGTACAAAATAGACTTTTGGTGTCATCCTAGCGAAGGGGACGCTGAGTGAATATAATGCGGCGCAAGTAAATTAAACATACCGATAGTAAATATATTCTCTAGCTTTTGACGGATTTCTCTTGGGAGATTAAGCACTTAGCTGTATATTCCCGCCGTTGAGTGTACCGTCCTCTGAAATGGCTGCCACCAGTCGATATTGACGAGCAGAGCGATAGACATGTCATACTTGTCATTCTCCAGCCATTCCTTCTCGTGTCTGAACTTCTCACAGTCGAACCAATGACTCATAACTTCGCCGTGTAAATCGTTCTCCCGATCCTGCCAGCTTCTACACCTGTAATTATTGTAGGTGGCAAAATATTATCTAAACTTGTCATACATAGATGACAACTTGATGGGTTTCAAAATAGGGATGTTTATGCACGAAACCGGAGTTCGCCCATAGGACACATTGAGATGTGTTGAAAAATGTTAAATTACATCAGTGGCGCTCGTACTTTGGGGTCTAGAGCAGCAAATTAAGCGACATCCTGTGCATTGAGACCTCACGATTTATCCAAAATATATGTTGCTTTGGTCTCATGTTTGTTTGTGTATGTATGTAATCTGGTTATGACAGAGGACACCTAAACGCATGAACTCAATAAGATGTTGCAAGTATAATACCCAAATAATCCCATTGATGAAGTATCAAACAATAAACATAGCAGTTGGATCACTATATCTGTCTGACAAATGACAGATAATAAGAACACTGTAACTCACATTGCTTTAAACTGCTGACTCCCATAGAGTTTGATTTTCTCTTCAATCCATGTAGAGATAGGTCTGTACGGCATGATAAGAGATTTTTTGAGGGGTGCCTGACAATGCTTTCTTTTTCCGTTTATCAGTAACTCGTTCCCACAGTCGACATTTTCTCCAATGTAGTTCTCAGTATATATAAATCTGCAGTCCCGACACAGTCTGTATAGATGGAACTTTTCATGAATACCTGTGACAACAAGAATAAGAAGGTTATTTTTACAGTCTAAAATAATCATAATATTTTTAGGGATGTAAAATGGACAAAAAATGGGAGGTTTCATAAATAGTGGCATGAAAATGAAGTGGCATGCAAATGTGACAATGAAGATATTATACAATGATTACCGCCTGTATAGTCAGGTCAGGTGTCTGACTATCATGAACATAATGCTGTCTACCATTACATGGTTTCTATGCTTTGCAACTTCAAGCTGAACTGAACAAATGATAATACTACAGTGCTTCCACACTGTTCCAATGACATGCTGCCCGCATGTAGGCAGAATCTCGGCTTGCTAACTTTTTGAGTTGCCCTTTCCTATCGTAAATGTTACCAAGTTCAGTTGTCAACCCGAAGATAATAACTATTTGGTATGGCTAATATATCCATGGTTTGACCTTTATTAAAATACTGATATACATGAACATGTAATAGTGGATGGTTCACAGAGTTAAAGAAAATTAAAACAAATTGTATTATGGAATTAGCATGAAATGATACAGTATAAAAGTGCTATAGATTGAAGAGAGCTGACATAAATATATCTATGGTGTAAAAATCAACCACTTACAAAATTAGGATGCAAAAATATTGCAGTAAGTCATATTAATTAGCGATTACATATTCAGAAACACATGACGCATGGACTGCCATTAGCAGTCAGGTAGCAGGAGGCTGTGGTTTATCAGCTTTGCTGGGAGAGGCCTGGAGCTATAGGATCCTTCTGTCCGAACTACTCGTTTACCTCGTTTACCAACTGTCAGCCTACAGAAACATGAAAATCCAATATTGGATTTGATATTTGCTTACGATTCGAAGATTATGATCGGGTTGATGGCGGTGGATCAAAGCTGCTGTTTCGTTATAAAGCAATATATGAAGTCCCAACAAGAAGCTCTCTGGGCAATATACAATGAATTTGATATACATATATATCCAGCTGGGTCTGTTGTGATTGACATTAGCATAGTTGAAGACTGCCGTCTTATATCTTGTTTTTACCTTTTTAAAGAGCTGTGTGGCAGTCAGTGATCTCCATAATGGTGGATGGCTAACACCAGCTTCATCATCGCTGCTCATCATCACAAGCATCATAACAATAAAAACTCACTTGTTATAATAAATTCCTCAATTGATCGGTTATGTCATTAGCATAGGAAAAATGTACACACTTACAAATAGTGTATAAAGAAAAACTCACACATTATGAGGGGATATAATAGCGATCCAATAAGATTATTATGAGCGTAATCGACTAGTCCTGTGTACATCAACTGTATTAATTGATTGATGATAATTGATTATGAGGACATATTTATGCATTGACAAGTTGTACACATGAAGGGGTGAATGCAAGGGATGACAATTCAATAACATAAGAAATATGAGATTTGTGTTGCCTAGAATTATACATGTGTATGCACTGTAAAAAAAAGAGTTGTAGAAAAATACACTTACAGGTTGACTGGGTGCTCTTAGCTGTGATGTAAACAGTACGAAAACTCGATGACTAGTGATAGTAATGATTTCTGTCACAGATATGTTTGGTCTGCGTGACAAGATAAGAATACTGCATTCTATTGTTAAGAAATGTCAGATGAAGTGTTTAGAGTCTATTTACAGAGTATAGAGAAATTACCGTATTCATTTAGCCTACACATCATTCAATGCCATTTCCGAGAACCCTTTATTAAGATGAGAGTTAAGTTATACTGTGTCTATATGCACACCTAGTACTTTTTTTCGATAGTTTTTTAAGCAGTAGACAACCACAATATTTTTTGTTGTTTCAATTGGGCACCGAGCAAAAACCAGTATAGATATAATATATTGAACTTACCAAATTCGTGTAGATTGATTTTCTTAACAAAAAACTGTATAAGTCTCCAAATTGTCAGTTTTTTGCTTGGTGCCCAACCAGCACCGAGCATAAACCAGTGTTAGTCTTCTGTGTTGTCAGTTTAAAGTAAAGCTTCACAACAACAATTATTCACATGACATTAACTATATAAACTGCATTGTTATCGATGCCAGATTTAGATTGCTGTGGCTCATCATCAATATGAACCCAAAATTCACTACTGGTGTTTGTCTGACAGTTCAGTTTGACAACAGATAGCAATATACTTTTCTTGCGGGATGCCTCTTCTCCCTTCTCTCAGACCTGATTGATTGATTGATTGATTGATTGATTGATTGATTGATTGATTGATTGATTGATTGATTGATTGATTGTATTCTATCACTAACATAAAATAATATGTTGCGAGATAAGGGTGTTCATACTGAAAAGGAGCCAGCATATACAAGGAAAAATAAGATTAAACACTGATGGATGATTAAAAGAGAATATCATTTAAAATATGGATAGCATGCCTCAAAAAACAGTCTTTACCAAAGGCACTTCTGTGTTTAATTGTTCGATACCTGCCTGAGGGGCATTTAGCAAGAAAGTTGTTCATAAAGTGGTCATCGTCATGGATATATCGGAGGGCAAGTGTTTTGGTACGCTTAGTCATAAGGCTGTCGAGATCATCTACTTGGAGTTTGAGCTTTGAGGCCTGATCAAAAAACTTGGTCAAACGTTTCTTGTCTTTAGCAAAAATAGTAGTGTATAATACTGGTAAACAATAAGTGAGCAGGGAAACAATAAAACTTTTAAATAACATAGTGGCAAGGGGTATGGTGCTAAGATGTACAGAATTCCTGACCTGGAATCTCAGTGAGATTCAGTCCCAACCTTTTCAGTTGTATGCGCAGGAAGTCGAACCTTTCAAACTCCCCATCAAAATCTTTCTTCACCCAGGCACTGTTTGAGCCTGCCTGGAACTCCATCACACAAAAATCTCTCAGTGGCCAGGAATCTCTCCCTAGTTTTCTTGAGGGGGTTAGGTACAAAACAGTAAAATAATCGGCCTGGCTCATTCTAGTTTCAAGAGTATTGTTCATAGCCTCAAAAAATGGTCCGGGTTGAACACATTTGTTGCCCTTGTCATAGAATGCTTGACCCCAGCCTGCACAGAATGGGCAACGATAAGAGTATGGCCAGAGTCAAAAATTTTCAAAGTTACAGTAGATAGGTTGTTGTCCGCAGCGTTAACAAGTGCCAAGAACATACCACAATTATAGTAATTTTTATTTTGGAGCTCAAGTTATCAGCATAGATAGTTAGCAGTTATCTCGAATCATTTTATAGAGTACAGACAACAATTTCTAAGGCCCTACAAATCCAAATGCCACTTGTCTTTTGCAAGAGCTTTTATTTCTATTAGGCAGCAACACTCCTTGGAGAATCTTAATACTTGAACTGCTTCACATTTCATATATTTGGTCATACATGCCAACTGACTGAATCCAGGACAGCATGCATATGTTGCATTCAATATGGTGATGATATGAAAACATAACGATCATGCAAGTTTTAAATTAGATTGATATCAATATTGATTGATTTGTTCAATATTTTAATATTTCTGTTTGACAGGTAGAAGTCCTAAGGACTTAATCTTCTCCAAAATGAAAATGAACTAGAAACGGTAAATATATTTGCTAGCAAATATAAAGGAATACAACCAATAGATTTGATTATCGAGGTCATGTGATATTATAATTGATGATGTCATAAGACTCGGTATATGCCAAAACCCTCTTATCCCAAGTCTCAACTCAATCGCATGATGAGAACTGCTAATCGGCAGCGATCAACTGTCTATGGCGGCCATATTGGATTTCGGGTCATGTGACATTAAAATTGATGATGTCATTAGATTCGGCATATGTCATAACCCCCAAATTCCAAGTTTTAACTCAATCGCATGATAAGAACTGTTAATAGGCAGCCACTTCCTGTTAATGGTGGCCATATTGGATTTGGGTCACATGACATCAAAAATTTTGATGTCAGAAGATTCGGTATGTGTCATTACCCCTATATCCCAAGTTTTAACTCAATCGCATGATAATAACTGTTAATCGGCAGCCACTTCCTGTTTATGGCGGCCATTTTGGATATCGGGTCATGTGACATTAAAATTGATGATGTCCTTAGATTCGGTATATGCCATAACCCCTGTATCCCAAGTTTAAACCCAATCGCATGATTTGTTCTCAAGATATCATCGATATAAACGTCAAAACCTCCTTCACTAATTAGTGTAATTAGCAAATATTACATAACATTTCAAAATTTCGTTTTGCACTTTCTCACCTTGACATATGGGACTATGTTGTGACCATATATCATCGAATTCTGCCAAGTAGTTCTTGACATATAGCAGAATGAAATTGGGTAAAAAAGTTAAAAAAGGCAAAACCTCCTTCACTCATTAGTGTAATTAGCAAGTATTACATAACATTTCAAAATTCCATTTTGCAATTTCTCATCTAGACATATGGAACTATCTTATGACGCAGTTCCATCCAATTCTGCCTGGTAGTTCCTGACTTATAGAAGCGACAAAAGTGTTGCAAAAATAATAATAATAATAATAAATCCAACCAAAACAAAAGAAATACAACTTTGTTGTATTCCTAAATATGTATATTTGGAACATCATGCCTACCTAACTGGTATCAGTATTCATTCAAATGGTCAACCCATTTAACCTGCTTGGATGATAAAAAATTACACGCACACAAAAATGATTGAACAATAGTGCATCATTCCACTCATCTGATTTGAACAATGAATACGTGATATTGAGTTTTATTCCCTTGATTTTATTTTGATTGGCTTTTTGTTGCAGTTTCTTTGCACATCAGAGGGAACATCGTCGCATGATGATGGTTGATGCAATAAAAATGTATATATATATTATGATAAATCCATATGCAATACATATTCATCGAAGTTATTCACAAGAGGATTGCACACTGATAAGTATTGTAAGTAAGTCATCTGGTAAGAATGTCTGAGTCTAACAGACTTGGACCAGAGTTATCTGGCACCAATCATCAGCTGTCATGTAAGTGAAGCCTTGCCTAACTCTGCACGTTGTAATGGTCAGAACCTTGTTCGTCAGTCAATCTGCAAATTTCCTTCAGTCATGTATTTCTTGGTTGTACAGAGTTTTACAAGCCTTTACATGTCGTTGATTTCCAAACCTCAGACCACAAGCAACTATTCTATAAAAAACGCTTGGAAAAAATAGGCGAGTTGCTTCTTAAGTAACTAATATAGAATGGCTTGCTGTGTGAACCAATTTGATGCCTACAGTGAGATGTTTAAATTTTTTCATTGTATTTTGGTTCGGGAGGCTTTATAACAATTCAATTTTATGTTTAGACCTAAGAAAAGCAATAATTAACTACAGTATTCTCAGAAATCTCAGATATTCAAAGCTTAATCCCAGTAAAAGAACCCGTGTAGTAGACTTCTGGTGACCTGTGTCATTGTGATGGTACTTGAACAACGAGAATGGAAATCCATGTAGTAATATTTGTACCTTTATGCTTTGATTCTCGCTTTACTTCAGCAACATTTCTGTTAGCTGGATAGAGAGATCGCAGAAGACATATCTCTTCGAGCCTGTGTAAATTTGATCTATCTTTTGGTGCAGGGAGTAGGTACGTACATATAGCTGATGAGTTCTCAATTCTATCTCTCTTGCGGTTAATGACTTTGACTGATACAGGTGCATCGGGTGCATTGGGTGGACCAATGTCCCATTCTCCACTGACTATAATATCTTTTGTATCCTGGCTGAGTGCTTCTAGTGTAGGAAAATAGTCTAACAAGCTAACTTTATTCTCATCAATAACATGCTTTCCCTTTGCTCTCCTCTCTCGGGTTACACCCTCATCTAGTAAAAGTCACTCCTGGATAGCAAATTCCTTTCGGGTCTGATTAGCATAGCTGGCTTGTTTTCTTTTGAATTTTATCACTATTGCCTGGACTGCTGCGCGGAGTATACTTTAGAGCCGCCCTCTTCCATAATTTGTTTAATCTCTGCTCTGACAGCCTCTCTGTCAGACTGGTATATTCATATAGGTTGAGCCATTGTTGATGTATCTCTTAGCATTAGTGACCGGATTACTACCTTGATAATGAATTAATATGGCCTGATTAGTCATCCTTGTAGTATGCCCTGTTATAACAGCAGCTGTATTTTCAGCATTCCTGAGTGAGATCTGTTCAGTCTTTGTACAGGATGTTTTTATTGCCTGTCAAGACTGATGTACCCAATAACTATGTTTTTGATATAGTCGGGTTGAGAGCTAGAGTATTCACTATACATGAAATGCTACCTCCATGATTCAATGCTGAATTAACTTTGTTCTTTTGTGAGCTGTTAATATATATCCCTAATGTCAGGTCGTCGACAGCGTTGGCAAATCCTGCACACTTCATTATCACTGTGTTGAAGTGGATAATGGACATACAACATCGTTGAATAGTTCTTACAGCAAACAGAGTAAGGCTTCATAGATGATCATACTGATCCCAAAAACATTACTTCGCCAATTTATGATAATTCAATTTCATTGTTTTCAAATATCATGTCTTATAACACTAGAAGTTCAATAATACTGCTGATTGAGAAATATAGTGATACAAGCCAAATTTGTCATACTTCTTATTTCTATCCACAACTGACTTGAACAAAAGCTTAGGCATAAGAATATGTAGGTAATTTTTGAGAAAAAATGAATGAGTAATGAGAATAATATAAAAAATGAGGCTTACAAGGAAGGAAACATGACAAAACAAGATAATAATGTGTATACAACCTTAAAGTAAGCAAAAGCATAGTAATAAGGATAAGATAACAGTGAAAGTAATAATTATGTTATTGAAGATGGCATCTCTATATACCCAACACCTTGCCCAGACAACTAGCTTATAATGTAAAGCCACCGTGCACACATATAAATATTTTGCCCTTGTGGCGAGCTGTTATCACCTCCCCTCTTAAATGAATAAACATGAGGAGCGAGTATTCCCACGTATTTAGTCAGTCCGACGTTGACTTTATGTAAGCTAGCCATTAATTTTAAACTTAAGCTGTTGCAAGCTATGCTGCTTACTTTGGGTTTGATTTCTTCTCTATTTTTTTAGCCTACAATGATTGGTTCTCACCATTACTGTCTGCCTGTTTTGACATTCCAAAGTACAGGACCACACTTTGACTTTATATCTTCATCGCTTCATTGTCATCGTCACCAATTTACTCGCATTTTTTTTTCCTAAAGTGTAATTTATTTGAGGATTTAAAACAAATCACCATTAAGGTCAGGATGGATTTTATCTCTCTCACAGATGCACCATTGAATAGCTTTCAAGTATGAGGATGTAACAAAAATGAAGGTTCTACTGTCGAGCAGGGCGCACCATCTTAGGCAGGGAGGTTCATGGTGAAAGCCTAAACACGTTTTATATTTTTGCTGTCTACATATTCACAGTGATAGTTATAAGGTTAAAAGTTCTCTTTATGAACTCTGGTACAGGTCCACTCTCTCACAAGTCGAACACTGTTCTCCTCTTGAATCAGAAAAACAAGGCAGACTTAGTAGTGCCTGCGCAATCTAGGTTAACTCAAAAATATTAGATAATAATATGTCTGCTACATGTAAATCCACTCAATTGTCAAACACGCAAAATCAACGTTATTAACTTATAAGCTCAGGTAACTCAAACAATCTGCAATCAATATATAGGGCATTAAATGAGGTGTTTATCTCAATTACTGGTCAGCAACCAAAATCATTATTTAACTACATCATCACATCAAGATCCATCTTCTACATTGTACCATAGGCCCTCTAACCATTAGTCACAGATGAACACCTGGCATCCTCTTCTATCATTTACGCTATGATGATGTTACATGGTAGAGATGGCTCAGACTGCACTGCAGACATCCTGCTGTCCTATGAATTATGAAAGCACTTGCCATATCACCTACTTCTATTTTCAGCTAAATAACATAAACAGAATTTGGAATCAACAGCGACATTATAGATCAGTCAAGTTTACTTGTAACTGTATTTTCAATGGCAGGAAATCAAAATGAAATTAATATTGTATGGTAATTCAATAATGTCTCAATGACCAATGGGGTTGTCAAGCCTACAAGACATGAAAAGCCTTATAAAATATTATGAATGGTTATCCCTGGCATTGAGGGATGCTTTTTTCATATTTCTTATGTACCTGAATACAGGTGAATCCATTTGACAGAAAGTGCTCCCGATTGAAATCCGTGGTCCTCTCAGTTATCTCTGTAACTGTCTTGTGGCTCATCAAGTTGACGGAGCGATTGATTGATGATTATGTTATTGATCAATATGATATACATTAAAATATATATACCTGATCTTATTTACATAATACAAATTTGAAATTTGCATAAAAGTTCATTAAAAACTGTTATATCAATTTCCGAACTTTACAAACAGACATTTGCAAGCAAGAGCAGTATGGTGAGGGATTGTAGTGTTACTGCTGCTGGCACGACGGGGTGGTTTTAATCCTTGATGTTTAGGCAACAGCTGATGATGAGGCTTGGATTTTTTGTTTAGGCCATAGACCTACTAATAATAAATTATTATTAGCATTAGGCAGTAGATGATGCATGTCATTTGAAGGTCATCACTTAGTGGCTCAATGTTAGTGGCTCTGAGTCTCTCATCATAGTGGTCTAGCTCAGAGTAGATGATCTTCAGCGCCTGTTTCTGTCAGATCCTGATTATTTTGTGAGGTGAAGGGAAACCGTACTGGTGCGGAATATCTGATAACAGAGATGATATTTGTCTTGTAGAGATGCAGAAGGTGCGCTTTGCTTACAGTTCAAACTATGAATGGCCTAAGTGGATTAATAATCTAATAACACACCTAAAAATTTGCAATGATCCGTTATATTAAGAAATCGGTAACTCGAAATTTTTCTTGAATAATTTTTATTTTTGTGGTTTCTAAAAATAATTTGCTGTGTCTTATCAAAGTTAATAATAATGTTTGTTTGTCAAGCACCAGTCTCCAATGATTAAAACATATTAGGTTTGTATGATCAGCAAACAAAATATAGTTAAAATCTAGAGAAACAGTAGCTAGGTCATCAATATAGATTAAAAATAAAAATGATCCTGAAACTGATCCCTGGTTTTTTGAAGGACAGAGTCCATATTGATTAGAAATTAAAAGATCATGTAACTCAAGATGGTCACGCATTTGGCATAGAATTTTCTTGATTATTTGATAAATTTCTCTTCAAATTGATGTAGGGCGGTATTTTGACATGGCAGTTCAACTGCCTTTTTGAAGAGAGGTTTGACTCTTACAATCTTGAGCCTGTTGGGAAATACAGATGATCTGAAGGTTTCATAATCAAGTTCAAACACAGATTAAATCGGGAGGTAGTTGTTTTCTTTTATTGTACGTGCTCTAATAAAACTAGATTGCTATGTACAGATACAATCTCTGTCAGCTAGCTTCAGTCTTAGCCCAGTATAATAATATTTTATTGGCCTATAGCATACCATGCTCACTGAATTCCATCTTCTACTGGGGATTGGTTGGTCCCCCAGGTTTGCTCCGACCTGCCTGCAAACAGTGAGCAAATTGGTGCAGATCTTGCGGCCTCGCCAATAAGGCAATAATATTTCGCCGCCCATGCCTCAGGATGGGCGAGTGATAAGACATCGGATTTATTTACAAAGGACTGACGACTGGGAGTTATGAAATTTCTCGAACCAAACTTGTCACATTGATGGTTATCTAGTGAGGTAGCATGTCACTCAGGATGGCAGCATTAGAGCTGCAACAACTTTGTATCCCATAGTATCCTCTACTCTTTGACCTGAATGTTTTTCACTTCCTTGCTACAAGCTCTTATAACTGGTATGTGAGATAGAGTCAGCAGTGCCTTCATAGGGGACTTGATATTTCCCTTTTTCAGTGGGTCAATTTTGAAAAACCATTGAAATATGCATAGTGTTTATGAATACAAATTGACAATATTCATGTTTTTAATTAATAGGTGCCAAGAGGGGCCGATTGTGAGATTGGTTGGGATTATGAATGGATTACGCGGGTTCACCAGGTGATAATTGCCAATTCTTATGTTTTGAGGATACAATGGCATATCTTTGTTTGAAACTGAAATTTTCGACATAAAATATTACTAGAAATGAAACGTTGCCGCTGTCCGGATCAGTTTTTCACAAATCACAATCACAAATTCAGATGCCTGCCAACAAGGTTGCACCCATGCAGAATTTTTGTTACAGCAAAGTAAAAACCATAAAGCAGCTCATGATTGACCTCCCTGATTGGATTAACTTTCCAAGGACGATTTCTGTGGCAAGCCAATCGTTAAATCCCATTCTAAAATTGGCTGATACACCTTAAAACTACCTCTTGCTGGGATATTTTCTAATTATCCCTTCTACGGGAATGCATTCCAACACATCTCCTGCGACCACCCTGCTTTGCTTGCAAAGAGAAAGTGATAAAGAAATGGGACTCCTGTTATGAATAGACAAGCTGCGGCTAACAGAAGTTGCAATACCCATTAAATCAGTCATGTCAATTTGCCTCTGACTGGGGTTTTGCAGCAGGTGTCTCTTTCTGAGCCAATTATTCAAATCGAGAATTAATTTCTGGAATCTTTGCTTTCAACTTTTGGAAGGTCGCCTAAGTGTCCTTGACTTCGGCAAGTGTATATCCCAGAGAGGCAGCTTGACATTTCTGTTCTTCTTAGATAGACTCCTTCAAGCTTGTTAATCCTGACCTCAAATCTAGAGAGGTATGCAATAATGACATCTAGTTAAGTATCCATTTTTCGCATAACTCAGATTGCTATCCTGCTGATTTGTTAAATAAGATACTTTCCTCTGCTGGGCCCTAGTCTCCGAAGCTGCCGCAGTTTGTGTTCCAGGGTGTCACTCAGTGAATTCAATGCGATTTCTCCCCCAGATTAGGGCTGAGCGTTGCGAAAGATATTTTTTCCCTTTGGCATTAAATTTTGAAAAGAAAAGAAAAGGAAATCAAATTGAGACTTATTCTCAATTTGTCGATTATTGAATTTAACTTTCAAAAGTATATGAGCATTGTTTAATGGATTTTTGATGACCTGCACAGCATAAGCGGAATAAGATTTTAATATTGGCGCAGCCTTAAAACCTGGAAAAGTCAAAAATTAGTTTTAAGAGATGTTTTCCATAATTTGTTCATAATTCAAAAAAGTCCCCTTCAAGAGTAAGTAGCTGATAAAAATTGGTCAAAAGTTGGTGTGCTTAGCTGAAGCAGGATTGGAAATAATTGAAAGAAAAAAATTATAAGTTAACCATTGGCAATGAATGCGTTTTAATTCACTGTGCAGGGTGTAGGCCCTAGCTAGCTTTTATTAGAAATGATATTGAAATTCAGCAGGAAAGGCCTACGCCCTGGCCTCCTATACACTATTTTATTCTTGTAATTGATTGCAGATACAACATACAGTGATGCCCGTACCACTGCACAACACACTTCAGCTAGAAACCATGAGTCAAGCGCTGTTTCTAGGCCTTCTCTTGTACAACCTCCTCTTGGCCAGCACCAGCAGCATGCAGCCACCCCTGTGTGTATATGAGCATCTCAATCAATCTCATCGATCCCTCAGTGCATTTTGTAAGTTTCGGTGGTTTGACATAATTGGTCTGTTTACGCTGTTGCGCAACCAGGGAAGCTGCCAACTCGTCATTGTTTCAGTGCAACAATGTTCGCTCCATCACTCTCATGCTTATACTCTAAGCCAAACCAGTGCAGGGAGGTTTGATTTCCAACAACTCATCGGCGCAACATCGCTAATTGTCAAGGCACCCGCCCCTCGTGCCATAGTTCACCACATTGAGCATAGTACAACTCATACACAAGTCAGAGAGATGACTTGTTTGCGCTACAGCCAGTGGGCTGACTGTGATCTCCTGTCTCGCTCTGCCTGCTTTTATGCGATGGCCAAGCTTTTAATCCTATGTTTGTAATGCCTTATATCTAACTCAGACTCACTTTGATTTTTCACCCTGCAGAGATTAAACTACTTTAATTTGAGTATTAAAGGCAAAATCCCGCTTAGCCCTTTACCCAGAGCAGTTTGCTAATCATCACTTAATCCCTCAATCTAATCCTTACAAGGATTAAAAACAAAGGAATTAAATGCTGGCCAACTCCACCTAACAAAGTGATTGTGTTAAACCCCAGCTTACAAGCAATATGGTTACTTAGCTTTTGTCTTCACACAGTGCTGTTGCCAAATCCATGCAGATGCGCTTTCTGCCTCATATACTATGCTTTTTGTGGCTTGTTTGAGTTCTCTGCCTGACAGCCCAACTCTAGTCAGAAATTTGGTAGCTGATCTAGCCATAAATCCACGGCAGCCAACTTCCACTGCAAATAATTCGCAATTCCAACCTTTGTTTTGGTATTGTGTCACCAGATCTTCGTATCTTGTCAGTTTCCTCTCATGAGCGTTTGAGAGATTTTCTTCCCAAGGCACCTTCAAGTCCATCAGTATTAGTGCTTTTTCTTTGTCAGACCAGAAAATTAAGTCTGGTCTTTCGTTCGTGATCTATGTATTCTGTGGCATGCTGAGCTGCTCTGTGAGGTCTCATCTCACCTGCCATTCTCCGCTGTTCATCAATAAAAAATAGTAGTGTATAATGCTGGTAAACAATAAGTGAGCAGGGAAACAATAAAACTTTTAAATAACATAGTGGCAAGGGGTATGGACATCGTTCTTGCAATCAGTAATCACTTTTGGGCGTCAGTACTCCTTGATCGTGATATACAGCGACTCTCAGCAGTTGTGTATAGGCTGTCAATGATAAGCAGTAGAACTTCGCAAGACGTGCAGTCAGATGATTACAAGGATGTGTTAATAAGCAGGCCGAGCAGCTCAGTTCACAACTCACTCAGGGCTAAATAAGAGTGATCGAGGAACAAATACAATGTCATTAACATAGCAGTGAGCAACACAGTAATGATACCACAGAGCGAATTGTTGGTGTGTATCGGCAATTTGTTATGTATCAATATGACTGTCTTGGTGGTATAGGGTTTGTACACTATGCCAGTGACCCAAAGTCAAGCAGGTCTGAAATTTCCATTCTTATTTCCAAAATTTGTTGACATTTTTCAGAATATAATTTGGATCGATAAGAGGTTCCATCTGTCACATTTACATGTTATAATTATTTAATTTGGGCTGGTCCTATTTTCTAGCATTTTTCCTGGTTTGATCTTGACTGAGAAAAGAAAATAGTGTGATGTTATAGGTATTTGGAGGTTAGAGTGATCTGATGCAAGTTGTTGCAAACCAAAAATCATACAACGGAGATAGTATGGTGCACCAGGTGGACATCCATATTTGTAACAGAGAAATATTCTGTACCTTCTGTGTTCAGGGCGATTCTGAACTGATGAAACAATTTTATAATTTCACATGTTACAGCAACCAAGTTCTTTCTAAAGCGACACGGAAGTCCTGCTAGGTTGTTGTTTATATCTAGTCCTTGAACTAGCAGCTTGTTGATGCAATGCCCTTGGAAATCAGCACTACAGTCAAATACTACCCTGCGATTTCCTTGTTCACAGGGATTGAATACTCTATGGTCAGGCGTATACCATCCTAATACTGTCAAAGGACACACCTTTGCTTCTCTTTTGAATATCGATTCTGACAGGAACCCTCTATATCGCTGTTCATGGAGCGGCTCAGTCTGGAGCTTCTTTTCAAGTCCTCTGAACCTCAGAATATCGGTTTCTCTTCAGGGCTAGAGGCATACTGTAAAATCCAACTGTAAGGTTAGCACAGAGATATGTAATTATATACTATGATTGCCTGCATGAGTAAGTACTGAGCCTCAGTTCTCTGCTATTACTCAAGACAACCTTCACATACCCTTCCTTTCCTTCTGAGGCTGATTTTTTCTTTTCGCTGCGGCGACTTCAACTCCTTTTAATTCTCAATTCACAATTCACTGTAAGAGCAATTTCAATTCAAAGCTCGATATGACAAAAGGATATCAAATATTTCCAAAATGGTTTCTTAATTAAAGATAACCTCTTATAATTTCCCTGTTTCCTTGAAACAGAAACATTTCTCAAACACATAATTCATCATAACATGCAATTTTCATTAATTTTGAGAAGCCACTATTGACTCACAAAATCACCTTTCAATATCAGGAAGCACTCTTTTTTCGATTCATTTAATACAGTAAACAACGTATCAATATACTCTGCAACAAAATATTCTGTTTTACAGAGCCTAATACTGCTATAATGTTGCGGACGAGGATTGAACCCAGGCAAGCATTTTTACCAACCTGGCTCCTCATTGGTCCAAAATCTAAAGTCGAAAAGTGACACCTGGCATCCTGGCTCCTCATTGGTCAAAGATCTGAAGTTGAAAAAGTGACACCTGCCATCCTGGCCTCTCATTGGTCCAAAATCTGAAGTGACACTTGCCATCCTGGCTTCTTATTCTTCCAAAATCTGAAGTCAAAAAAGTGACGCCTGCCATCCTGGCTTCTCATTCTTCCAAAATCTGAAGTCGAAAAAGTGACACCTGTCATTCTGGCTCCTCCTTGGCCCAAAATCTGAAGTTGAAAAAGTGACACCTGCCATTCTGGCTGTTCATTGGTCCAAAATCTGAAGTTGAAAATGTGACACCTGTGTACTAGTATTGGTGTATTAGATTTGTGGCTACAGTGACGTGTGGATGAGTTTGATTTCACATCAATTTATTTGTGCCCTGGAATAAAAGCAAAGTGATCAGTGATAAAACAATGATACAAAATTGTGTGGTATTACATTGATGTACCATTGAATGACATAAATTATAGCGTCTGATAACTCTCAAAGTCATACGCTGTGAAGCATCTATTACAAATCCAGGGAATTAAATGAATGACAAAATGACAAGTGCAAAACGTGTTTGATAGTGAACTTACAAATATTAGGAGGATAAATCCACCAAAACGTAGAGCTGAGTAAATACTGATAGGTTATCTAAGACTGCCCCGATTATCTAAATAGAATAGTAGCCTAGTTAATCATCAAGTAAATTGTAATGTCCGTCAACAATCATAATTACATAAAATTGTGGATCGGCACATGGAATACAAAAGAAACACAGAATGTGAATTAATAAAAAGCAGAACACATCGCCGGACTCACATCTTAACTATGCTCTGCGAATAATCAGAGTAGACGCTAATCATTACGATATCAGTGGTGACGACTAGCCGAGTGCGTTGGTGATGTTAGAGGGCTACTGGCATCCTATAACAAACGTGCTTTGATAAGTGAATGTATAATAAAACTCGGAAGATTCGCATTACATACAATCGACGAATCAGTGAATATCATAGTAAATTTACAGCTGGAATAATTTCAACCTAACACATTAAATACATGGAGTAAAATACAGAGAGATGACTTACTAGATGTTTCTCGCCAAATAGTGCTGTCATAATATGTTGGACGTTATAAAATATCCATGAAAATAAAGTTGGATGTAAATATTAAAGTGCCACAGAAATGGCTCAGCACTGGTGCCCTGCACAACGACTAGTGAAGAGCTTAGTCATGTTACAAGTTTTAGCTATTTTCTGTATTACCATATGAAAAGAAAGCTTAGTGATTACATCTAGGATCATGTGGGGATGATTATAATGCTAGGTTATTATGGTTGAACAATAGTGTAATTGTAATCCATCCCAAAATACACCTGCCTGAAGTGACACCTGCCATCCTGGCATCACATTGGTCCTAAATCTGAAGTTGAAAAAATGACACCTGCTATCCTGGCTTCTCATTGGTTCAACATATGAAGTGACATCCTGCCATCCCGGCTTCTTATTGGTCCAAAACCTGAAGTCCAAAAGTGAAACCTGCCATTCTGTCGTCTCATTGGTCGAAAATCTGAAGTCGAAAAAGTGACACATGCTATTCTGGCTCCTCATTGGTCCAAAATCTGAAATCGAAAAAGTGACACCTGCCATCCTGGCTCCTCATTAGTCCAAAATCTGATGTCGGTTACTACATCCGTTAACTACCCGCTCTACAGAAACTGCCACTAACTGATATCTCATTCGGATAAACTGAGTACTGAACTCGACGGACGTCGCTAACATACGATGTAATGGATGTACCGTACATTACCTTGCCTTGTATTTTGATGTAACAAACCATTATGCTGAACAAATATGATGTCAAAACTCTATTGGTACTCTTCATAAAAAAATGGAAAGTAGTGTTGTATTTTGGAGTTGTCTTAACTCCTCCTGTAATTTACCATAACTCCTTGTAGGCACAGTATTGCCTGTACACATTCCATTTGATGCTGTATCCTGTTTGGCGCAAGAAGCATATAATAAAGTCGCTCTATGAAACACAAACAATATCGGTCTCATTTATGCATTACTGATTGCCATCAATACACAACACCACAATATAACAACTTCAATAAAAGTCTACATAAATAAATGATCTAGCGTTTGTTCAAAATCAACTCTCTGCGGGCTTAGAACTTGAAGAGTATATCAAAACATGTTCGCCAGATAATTTTTGGAAGACAATCTTTTGCATATTCCTGAAATGACATCAATTGTAGCAACAATAATATCTTCTACATGTCCTCTATGTATCCAGTAACTCAATTTTGACCTTCGAAATAATAAAAAGCTGATATTTTAGTTTTAATAAAATACAGGAGGAGATAATCACAAGCAGGCATATTTTGATTTAAGTCACTGAGTATACAGACAAAATTGAATCCTCGATCATACACAGATTCGTTAGTTCTTAAATCAGGTCGTTGGTCGACCTCAAGATTACAAGGGTTGAAAGAATAGAATCAATGTTTGTATATTTATATCGTAGATGTTTATGGTGGAATATATGTAAGTTTTCATCATTTAATCATTTGGCTGTGGCAGGAAGTCACTGACAAGAGGTCATTACAACCATTTTTTCATGAGTTTAGGTCCATATTATACCTAGTTTCATAAGAGATGAAAAGAAAAATAGTTTTCACATCTTCACTAACACACCAAATGAATTTTGTGATTTGGTTGTGCAGTCAACCTGAATGACTATTAAAATAATCAAACAAGACTAGTCCATTACGGCAGGACATTCTGCGCAAACATAGAGAATGGGAGATGATGTTTTCATAAAATCAATGAAGTATCTCAATTCATTAGTGAGAGCCTGCATCTGAACATTTTGAGCTCATTAATTAGGTGTTCTGCAGAATTGCTTTGTTGTCTTTTAATCTTTCAGACTACTCAATTTCAGATTCAGATTCATCTTATCTGATAATAGTGTCAATGACATGAGGATTGTGGTAAAGGAATATCACTGTTGATTAATATCTTTATGCTAAACAGATTCAAAGCTATGTAAAAATTTACTGGTTCTGATCTTTGGCAAAAAGTAATGGGATCCGGCATTTTCAGCAGTCATGTACAATATGTACATCCTAGTGATCATATTTTGTGGCAAAAATAAGTTTTTGTTCCAGTACATGGCTTTTGACATCAATAGAAAATTTGTGTTATAGAAAAAATGATTCAAAATGCTAGATCAGTCAGAAATTGCTGCTCATACTTTGATGAAGGAGGACTGTTTGACAGATGTTACAGGGGGGTCTTTCAATTAGAAACAGCCACAATCGCAACCTGATCGATCGCTCACGTGAGCGACACCTGCTAGGCTCTCGCTTTCAGATTGCTCAGTCTCTTGATAGAACTATAGGCGTTCTGAGTGAGTGATTTGGGAGCGATTTTGTCTAATTGAATGACCATGTGAGTGATAATTTTGAGCGATGTGATAGTGATAACTTGCTTTAGATAAGCATAGGTCTTTCTAATTGAAAGACCTCCTGGCTAACCTTTTTAAAGATTAACTTACTCCGCCCAAGACTGTTTTTCTTTCAATCAGATCACCCTCATTTTTGCAAAGGTCAATTTGAAACATACATTGAACTTTTTGACTGATAAATTTTGTTTCAGGATTCAGAATTCGACAAGGTGAGATAACATACACACATTACAGCAACTCATCAATCAGGTTATATCATGTAGACAAAATATAACATTTATTTTAATTATGTTATACATCTATGCTATCACATAATGCCAAAACCTGCAGACGAATGGTTGGATCAGCAAAATAGAGGCTAGACTTTGCTGGGACAGACTGACACAGAAGTGAGTAACAAAGTAAAATTGGACATAGTTCTACCAGTCAGCAATATCACAACAAGGATAGTTGATCAAAAACATAAATAGGGAGGATTTTTATTCAAATATTTAGTTCATCATTCTTATTGGTTTAGATGTTAGAATGTTTGGTGATTTGGTGTTTGGCAAAGTGATTCGTTTGAGGAGAATGATCTGATACATAATACATTATTAGATGCACCAGAATTATCTTAACTATCTTTATCACCAGGGACCCACTAATGCATTCATGTGATCAATTTGCTATAGCAGTATGATACCTCTGATATCGGGTTATCTCTATTGGTCTGAGAATTCTCATTCACGAACCAATACAGTTTACATACAGAAGAGTTTTGGTTGTAGCTGAAAGCTTTACACTGCCCATGCTGTTTAGTGCAGAAGTATGAACATATCTCAGGCGTCCTCACCATGTACTCCTTGATCATTGAACCACCACAATCTCCAAGCATAACTCTTTCATATCTTCTATGGTTCTTATGAGGAACCTTCGCAACTGTGATAATAATAATGCTGTCTTACTTTATTGTTTACAACGGAAATATGTGATTATCAAAAACCTTTAAACTGAATGTATCAATTTTTGCTTGATTAGATTTAAAGAAATTGCTAAGTACAATCAGACTTACTAGTCTTATACACACTATTTCTTTCGTTGCCTCCACATATCTGATATTTATCCCCTGAGCATTTGAATGAGCAAAATTCATCTCTCAGTGCAAGCCCATAAAGATCATATGTGGCCCCTCCACAAAAGCATTGTATACCATATTGTACAGCTGCATATTGATGACCTGCAAGTGGACAAATTACACTAGAAAAATTGATTATATGTGAATTGAATTAGCTATGCATAATGAAGGCTCATTATTTACATATACTGCATTTATAAACTACAATTTTTTTTATATTCCCAATCATTTATAAGTGGAAGAATGTCTTCTCGAATTCACAAAGCGATTCATTCAATGCATGGCTAGGTTAGGATCTCTCAAAAAAATACAACAAATTTTAGAAATAGATATTACAATCTTGGATTGTGCATTGGTGGCACTGAAATTGGGTATTCTACCACTAAACAATAGCAATCATCATTCTCACTGATTGAACCACAATAGCTATGACATTTTCCGATTTGCACTATCACAGTTAAATCACAGTATTTCACACTTTACAATGGCAATCATCATTCTCACTGATTGCACAGAATAAGATATGACATTTTCCAATTCCACCATAGCATTCGAATCACATATTTCCCCCCTTCACATTGCAATCATCATTCTCACTGATTGAACAGAATTCGTTATTGCATTTTCTAGTTTCCCACCATTGTTTTCAAATCAAAATATTTCTTGACCTTGCAATAATGTTTCCACCGACTAAACTAAAATAATTATGAAGCTTTGTTTGTTCGGAACAGACAAAGTTACCGTGACCAATGATGTTGAGCTTGCTTAAATCACAGTGATTTTCTGTACACACATTGAATACTAAATTTAGGTCTGGAAGCGTGTGACTCACCATGTGAATTGCAGTGAGAGAGGCACCTGGGGATAGTCATTGGATACTGATTGTCTATAACATTACTGGACAAGGCCCTCAAATCAGAATCTTCGAAACAGCCCATGTACCTGCCATGTATTGTGACCTGGTCGCCAGTAGCATCTAAATATAATCAAGAAATAATACTTAGTATATGATACTAATCAACCCGAAGACTCAGAAACGATTACTTTGGAAAACTGATCATACATGTTGGCGGCTCAGTAATGTGGAAAATCTGAACTCAGAAGTTTCCAGTTTAGAAATTAGTTTTTGGTACTTGCTCTCAGTCCTTTATATATTGATTATGAAGCTTTCGTTTTCTTCAAGCACCTAAGCTTCGGAGAGAGAAGGTTTCAAGGTTTTATGATTGATCCATTTCTCATATCCAGAAGAACCAACAATCTGGACTTTATGCTTAGCTCCTTGTATCTATATATAGCATATTTATTATTTTTGAAGAAAAAATCATCGTGTAGGATGTTCATCTTTAATGAGGGAATAACCGCTGAGGTTTCTATTCTGTGCATACAAAACCCGGGACTGTCCTATATTTGTCATAGAATGTTGGGTAAAGTAAAAAAGTGCTAACCAGCATTACAAAGGCTGCAGACAATGTATGAAATAAATAAAATTGTGATTGTCTCTCAACTCCATGGATAACATTGGGTAAAACCTTTGTTCAGAAATATACAGATGAAACAAATACTTACAGCTAAGTTTGATAATTATAAGAGCAGTGGCATACTGATCAAGCAACTTCCACATGATGAAAACAAATTTGCCAGGTGAGTAGCAACTGCTTTTCAAGGTACAACTAATGCACTCATACCATATTGTTAATGATACATCAGTTCATCAATACATCAAGTTCAAGAAAGCAACATGGCATGTCAGTAGCATTAGAAATCTCAAATCTTTTCTTTATATTTAGAACTCCGGAATCGTCTCAAGGATGAATATTTTTCAAAACGGGATTGGCTTAGAAGTAGAGAGCAATCAAATAATACAATCATGACTGAATTACCAATTGTATAGCATATAAATGAAAATGAAATTGACGCAGGTTTAGATATCAATACAGCGACATAGGTCACCATTTACATGGAACACAAACTAATTAAATATTAAATGTATATTGTACATTATACATTTCATGTTGACACCTCTACATTTAACAGACTGTGTACAACATGGTAGATGCAATTCAGGAAGAATCCACATCGGATGAATGAATGAAACACATATCACTGCTTCATTTTCAACACGGGGATGAGTCAGACCAGTCCTTGAGTGACCACGGAAGCGTAGCAGAACTCTTGATGATTTCCAACATTGATGCAAGAATTCATGTTGAATAAGGTGCATGCTGGATGTTTTCGGTGGATGCTGAATGCCTTACACTCCAGGTGCTGTTTGGCGTACAAATAGGAACATGTCCCATATGTCAGAAATAAATGGTATCCCTTAGTAACTTAACGAGAATGGAAATGAGAACCCAGCACTCTGAAACCTTCGCTCTGAAAATGTGGGTTGTGCCAACGATTGTATCGAAAGTAGATGCACATCAAAGTTGGGGCTTAACTAATCCCAATTTGAGATAACTTGAGGTATAAACTAGCTCTGTATTGACCAGGAAAATGAATGGAGTAATTATGATAAGTAGAAGGTATTATGCCTCTGATTGCAGTTCCTTTAATTCTAGGATTAATCAAAATTGTACCTACGATTAGGTTGATCCAAATGCTCTTCTTGCAAGCATCATAATTCATTATGAAGTTTCATGGTCGAGCTTTCAAATAAAACAATAACTACAATTCTAGTGTGCAATAGCATTTAAAATTTACCTAAGTGAATTAACGAAGTCGCATTTCTTATGGACATCAAGACCATAATGAGAGAAGCATTGAAGCAAAAAAAAAATGTTGGAAGAAGATGCATTTTCCCACAGTAATCTCTCTACACACTTCCCTAAATTAAGTACACAAAAGTGGAAAATAAACAGTAAACTAGTGGTGAAGAACGATCAGTATGCTATGGAGGTTACAAGCTGTATTTCTTCATATTCTGATCGCATAACTTGTTTTAATACAACACTCTTTTATTATGATCCATGAATTCATTTCCGTTAAATGATCACACAGAGGAATCCCACTCTATTTTGTGTAGGTATAAAATTGAAATTACCTTTATCCATACCCGCTGAAAGCCTCTGGACGGGAAGTTATTAAAGATAATATCTGAATTTTTTTCCAAACTGAATGAGGATTATGTTAATAGCAAATCCAAGTATTTTTGTACTTACTCTTACTCTTTGTACTTTGTATTTATGTACATTTATGATAACTGCATATAAGGTTTAAGTACTGCTCAAATAATCTAAAACACTGGTGTTGGTGCTGCCTTGGTGCTCCTACAGCCTGACAACGCTCTCGCAATACAAAAAAAATTGAGCCAAGCTTACCTGGTAACTTTAATGTTTCCATAGCTGAGCAAATAAATCTTGTTCAAGTGTTCATTGGTGTGAAAATTTGGAAGACAAATATTGTGTTACTTTGGTAGTTTGTTGATAGCAAGATCTTAAAGAATATTTAGGAATCTTAGCGTTGGCCAGGTCTGGTTTGTTCAATTTTAAGGTATGTAGTGTTGCCAAAGAAAAATTCTGTCATACTTTCTTAACATAACTTCAAGACACTTATATTGTATGGTTACGATTGATCAAGTTGAAATACAGTTATATGTTTATATAGATTGTTCACTTATCAGTGAGCTTTTCCTTGACAGCTTAATTTAATTTCTCATCAAATGCTATTAGGGGAAGGGAACACAGTGTGACAGAGATGCAACTGGATCATAGGACTTGTCTGCGCACCAGATCTGACTGACTTGATTTGCCTGACACTATAGATTTGAAAACAACCTAGACAGAACCTATATGAAGTCTCAGCATTACGCCACTGAGAGATGTTATTGTGGGCGACCTTACGAGATTGAATTATGTAGTAGTAAAGGTGTAATCGCTGGTGTAAATATTTGTTTCAACACCTGAACTATTCTCAGATAACACGTAACTTCACCACAGACCATTTATGGTAATTAGGGTCTTGTTGATCAGTGATTTATACACCAGTCAAGGTGCAGATAGTCTTCAGATAATTAAAATTATAATGGTATCATCTTGTTTAAACCATTTAACATTTATTTTCGCACTCATATATACTATATATATACTTTTATTGTCATTCTACATCATCTTTAGGAATGTTTTTCATGCAGTGACAGAACAAAAAAGAAAAAACTTAAGCGGAGAGAAAAAATACTCAAGTAACAAGAATTAATAGGATATAAAGTGCTTTGATAGTTGTTGTTTAAAATGAGTGAGTTTGGTTGCTGAGCGTATCTGAATTGGTAAAGAGTTAAAAGTTGTAGTGATTTTTTGTCTTAATTGATCAGTGTGATAATGTAATCGGTATCTGTCTCTAAAAAAGGTTTTAGAGCTAGCTGGAATAAAGCCTTCCAAAAGAAAGTCAGGTGCAATCAAATGCAAAATTTGGAAACCAAAAATACAGGTGAAATGACCAGCAAGGAGAGGAAAAGGAATCAGACCAAGAGATGTATGTAAATCTCTTGTATGTATTTGATGATATGGTATGTGGCTGACATTTGCTATTAGGCGGAAAGCCCTCTTTTGGAGCAAGTATATTCTTTCAAGAATATATTGTGGTGATAGGTTGCCATATATGCGGATGCCATATATCATATGACAAAAGACATACTGGAAATAAAAGTTACGAGATGATTTACTATCTAGGAATGCCCTGCATTTCTGGAATAATGCCAAACTTTTGTTTATTTTGATGCAAATCTGGTCTACATGATCGTCCCATGTCAATGAGTCATTCAAAGTAAAACCAAGGAGTTTGGTATTGGCATTTCGGTTTAGTTTGTTATGGTTAATTTTTAGATCTAAATCTAGAGATGTGGCTCTATGAGAGGGTTGTACAAGCATATAGTGAGATTTTTTTATGTTTATCAACATCCTATTATTCCTACACCAACTTTCTATCAAGTGTAGATCAGTATCACATAAATCATTAAGTGTATCAAAGTTGTCAGATTTTGATACGAAAACTGTATCATCAGCGTAGGCAAATGCCTTGGAATGTAATGTGTAGGATAAAAGATCATTGACGTATATGAGGAATAAACTTGGTGCCAGAATTGAGCCTTGGGGGACACCAATGTCTATTGGAAGAATTTTTAAACTTTTTGCACCTTGTTGTATAGCTACAAATTGTGTCCTATCTGTTAGGAAAGATTTTATGAGAGAGTGCAGTTTGCCCGTTATACCATACATTGTCAATTTTTTCAGAAGAATTTTATGGTTGACGCAGTCAAAAGCTTTTTTGAAATCCAAAAACATCATAGCAACAAAGTGACCATCTGATCTGGCTGACAAACAGTCAGAAATGAGTTTGTGTAGGGAATCAACACAGGAATAACCTTCTCTAAATCCGCATTGTAATTTGTGAAGAAGTTTGTTTGTGGTGAGATATTTTTGAATTTGGGAATTCACATGCTTCTCAAAAATCTTAGATAGCACAGGAAGTATTGATATAGGGCGATAATTAGATGGATCTTTGATATCTCCACCCTTATGAATAGGAATTACTCTTGCGGTTTTCCACTGTGAAGGAAATACACCCTCTATTAATGCTCTATTGAACATGTCAGTTACAATGTCGCATATGTAAGGCCATGTTTTCTTCAAAACCTTAACTGATATACCATCATGACCAGTTGCTTTATTGTCAGAAATGTTTTTTAAGTATTTGAAACAAATTTCTGGAGTAAAGCGAGTCAATTGAGAAAACGTTTGGGTTGTCACTGGTCTAATCATGTTATATTCATGGGAATCAGGGATGTCTTTGGTTATGGATTTTGCAATCGATGTAAAGTGTCTGTTCAATTCATCAGGGGATAAACCACCGATATTGACCATCGGTGAAATTTTAGTTTGATTGATTCCTAAACAGGTTTGGTGTTATTTTTGTTATTTTTAATTATATCTGAAATAACCGATTTTTTCTTCTTCTTAATCAAATTTGTAACATAATTGCGTTGAATTTTGTATTCTTCCCATTTGCCCTCTCTCTTCAATCTATCACGCAAATGCATGTGTGATTTTACCTCATAATCTAACCATTTGGGCAGTTGAGCAGTTTTTACAAATCTTTTCTTGGTGATGACAAGTGTTTTGATTAATGAACTATAGGTGTCATTAAATCTTGCATACATACGGTCTACAGTATTCTCACACAATACATCATTAAAGTGACGACCTGAAAAAAGGTCACGTATATTCTGGTTTGTAAATTTGGAATAGTCATTGAATTCAAATGATGTTCTTTTTGCTTTTACCTTTAATGCGGAAAATAAAATTTTAATGAAAACTAAGTAATGATCACTCATTCCATATTTTATAATTCCACTCTCTGACATATCTGAGGGCAGATTTGTGTATATGTGATCGATCAGGGTGCTGGATGTTTCTGTAACTCTTGTTGGCTCCGAGATCAATTGACGGAAGGAAAAAGATTTAACAATATTCAACCACTTTCTGTTGCTTCTTTGTTCAAGGATGTTGATGTTAAAATCTCCAAGTATAATCATTTCATTATACAGTGAAAAAGCTTTTTCAAAGTATTCGTAAGCAAGATCATACCATGCGGACTTGGAGTTGGGAGGTCTGTATATAAATGAGACTAAACAACTTTTATTTGTACTTGGCTTAACTTTGATAGAAATACATTCACGTATATGATACTCGTTTTAAAAAACACCATCCATCAAAAACAACTGTACTTACCGGAGATGTTGTACAGATTTACTGAAATCCAAAAGAGCAACTTCATGTTATGCGGCATATTCAAATTAAAGTAACCGCAGAAGAAAAGAAGTTGTATCATTGTTTTCAAAATGCAATTAGATCAAGTATTGATCTAACAAGGGAAAATAAAAATATACAAAGTTATTCCTGAGGCTCCTGTTTATCGACGAAAAGAAACTCCTCGAGTTTGGTTGAGGAAAGTTTGGTTGAGAAAAAGACAAGTGCGAATGAACGATGAGAAAGATTTCACAAGTCTCAAAACTTAATTTCCTGTTTATGTTGTACAAAGATTGTAAGTATAATAAGGTAAGGTCATTGAAATGTGCACACGATTAAGTTGAAACACACCCATGTCTTTCATTTATGACGGCAATCTCATTTTAATTATTTCAATATAGTTTATAATAATTTTTTTATAGAAAAAGTTTGGGCTGAAGGATGAATGTGGTTGATGGCCACTGTGATTTAATTGACAAGTCTCAGCACAGCAAAAATATTTCAGAAGTCTAAAAGACTATAATAACCGAGTTGCCACTGTAGCAGAAATCAAATTTTGTATGGTACTCGCTTAATGATGGTTAACTCAGCCAGGTTACACATGATCAAGCAGTAACCTCACACTCTGAAAACATCTGTGTGAAAATTTACCATAAGCCCTCTCTGCCAAGATGTCTTTCTATCAAATATCGCAAGGATTGTATTGAAAATAGATGTACATCTATGTCGAAGTATAACTAATCCCAATTTGAGGTAACATGAGCTATTAGCTAGTTCTGTTATGACCTACAAAAGGAATGTTTTTTTTTTATGATAAGCCACTGTTTTGTTCTGCTCTTCAATCATGTAAGCAGTCAGGGGCTTCAATGTGAAAACCACACCAATACAAGACTAATAAAAATCGATAAGCCGTGCCCAAATGACGAGTAAAAAAATTGTGTCAACGATCTTTTCATGGAAACCTGTAAAGAATGTTCTACTGACACAAGTAACCAGCTCAGGGTCTGGATTTGCTACCGATCGAAGAAGAAATAACAACAAGATTCAAGCTTGAATATGGTTTTATTATTCCATCTAATATTTCTCGAAATACAATAGGCTTCAGTTAGATGGACCAAAGTCTTTTTTCGTAACAAGACATCTAAGAGTTAGCAGATGGTCTTTATCTTTTAGCCAAATCCTTAAATTTAGTCCCAATATATATGCCAATGGTTTTCAGCAGGTAGAATATCTGTTCTGGAATTCTAGAATTACAGGTAAACGGCGCAATGGTGGTGCTCGTTGATTGGCACTGAGTAGAAAAGACAGGTTCGACTCAATATGTACAAGGCCCTCAAAGCAAAGAATGTATTTGCAACATTGTAATATCAATTTTTTATTTTATTTTATTCAATTGTACAATTTGTTCAATTTTGTTCAAAATTCTAACAACTGTTGCTCCTTTCTAGTGCATGTGATTTAACTTTTTATGATATCTTGAGTCAACTGAGCAAAATTATATTGTCCATTTCAAAGTCTACAACAACAAATCAATGTATCTACTTAGAATTCCCGATGTAAGTGAAGCAATTGCGGTGTTGGAAATCAACTTTCCATAAGAATTTACAAGGAATACCAGGTCAGTATTTATTTAAACTTTATTAATCAATATTTATATCAGTTAGAAGCAGGAGGAAATCAGCAACGAAAGGATGTTCAATACTGTTAAAAGCATAATGCTGACGTTCTTTATCATTGAATTCAGTCAGATCAGTCCCTGTGTGATGAACATGGAGTAGCAAACCTCCTGAGAATTTCCATCATTGATGCTAGAGTTCCAGTTTACAAACCAGAATAAGGTACATAATGGATCTTCTTGATGGATGCTGAACGCTTTACACTCTGTGTGTTGTTTGGTACACATATAAGAGCATGTCTCATATGATCTGGTAGTATACTTCTTTATTACAGAACCTCCACATCCACCAATCAGAGCCTTTTCATATCTTACATGAGTTATCGGTGGAACTATGGTTGTCTCTGCGAAAATAAAATCGTCATTAGACCATGTTGCATAAGTGTATCATTGTATTGGTGAAGGAGGGGGCATAGTTGGTTCGATCCCTGTCCTTAGCTAGCAAGCGATGAAAGTGAGAGGTTCGAGGCATCCCTATTTTGCATCTTGCCTTCTTGAGGCTGAACACGGAAGATGGGAAGGTCTTTCATATGTGCACTCTGTTAAAATAGATTTGAGAGAACCACAAACACCACTTCACAAAAATACAGGTTAAAGTTTCATGTGTTTTTTGCCACTTTGTTAAACACAACTCACTGATTTCATATACACTAATTGTCCATACTCCTCCACAAACTTGATGCACATCTCCATTACAAGTTCTCCCGCACTCACTCTCAGTTTCTGCTACCCCATGCCTATTATAAAACTCATCTCCGCAAAAACATTCCCTTCCTGCCTCCAGACCTGCATATTGGTACCCTGTAATCCAAACCTCAAAGATTTAATTTAAAAAAATCAATGCTGAAATATTGCACAGGGGCTATTCAAAAACACCAAAGAATCTATTTCCTTTATTATGCTTTACCAGTTAAGAGTTTAAAGCTACAGTAACGCTATTGGGATTGTGATATTTGCCCGGGTAAAAAATTGGTGAAGCACATGCCAAATATAATACTAAGGTTTTCCACAACTTGAGGTCACAATGGTCTGAATTTAAGCATTCATACATATTTATATGTTATGGGAGACCTTCGTGGTTGAGAAGATTTTTTTTTTTTCTAGTAAAGCTATTAATTTCAACTGTGCCAATTGGCGATTTAAGAGAAAATGCTATGGTGCCCTAATTACACTGAGACCTTCAATATGATACCAAATACGGAAAGCGCTACTATAGCTTTAAGTATCCGGATATTGAAAGAATTTCATCTGCATTCTTTGGGGGTACTGTACTTTGCCAGGGAATCAAAGACTAAACTATTAGGATTGCACTTGACCGATATTATTGGGTGGACTGACCATATTCAGCACATCTACAGAACTCAGTCTGGCTTTGCTTCGGAAATAACAATTTTGTATTATTGGCAGAGGTGAAGCATTTAAGTTTTATCACAAGTTTATTTTTTGTCATCTCAGATATTTTTATTCTCCAGAAAGAGCCTTCAGGCTTATAGCAAATACACAAGTTCCAATACACCTGAATCCAATCAGTTATCAACAACCGTACATACTTTTAAATTTGCATTGTCTAACTAATTGTTTTCATTGAATTGATGTTGGTTTTTTCAGGCTTTTTTTTGCACACAAGAGAGAACATCTTTGGATGATGGTTGATGCTAAAAAAACCTTTAGGACATATATTCGTTGCATTGCACACATTGTATGAGGATTTGTTCTCGGACTACAACTTTGACTTCCTTGCAATGGAACACTACAGGAAATCAATTAACTGATTATTATATGCTAGAACCAATCAATCACAAACGTTACCAAAATACATCGTTGTAATGAGTAACTTCAATCCCTCTTAGCTTCATCAGTTAATCAAGGCCGAAACGGTCTTGCAGTCTACTCCCTATGCAAATGTTACGCAAAAACAAATAATGTATGGCTGACCATAACATGCATTGTTCTGTTTGTAGTATTTGATTAGCTAAGCTAAAAATGAGGGATGCATTACCAGTTAATATCTCTAAATTTACCTACCGATCATTATTTTACATCTTCGACATTTCGATAGCAAACTGATATCACTTTTTATTGTATAGTAAAAACTTATTCTTACCATTCGAAAAGCAATGACGTAGGCATAGGTGGATGCTCATTCTGAGAGAAGACAGCATAACCTTAGGCAAAGCTCTGGAATCATGTCTATCAATGTAGCAGCCAAGGTATCTTCCCTGTAGTTCTCCCTCTCCAGCAGATCCATCTATGCAATACGTTGGAACATAATAAGAATGGATCCATAGTTCATATTTAGCAAATTGAGAATTGTCTATCTTATAGACAAAACCTTCCAGCAGAAAATGCCTGTTTCTAAAGGCCAGGTTGCAGACAATGAACCTTGGAAATTTTCAGTAGTTAATGGTCCTGGATGTATTGTAATTTCACTGTAACAAAGTTCTCTACGCAATTATTTTACTTACATAGGAGGTCGTACAGATTTATTGTAATCCAAAAGAGAATTTTCATGCTCTTCAGCATTTTCAACACCTCAGCCCAACCGTCTACCTCTCTTGAAACTCAACCTGAGAAAACGGGTACCTAAACACCAGATAGATTGGATATTGATCTTGCAAAGCAATTTATCTCCACACAAAAGTAATTAATGCATCAACAGAAATAAAGCTGTTTATCATGAGCCGTGGAATAGAGCATTGATTTGCCAGCTCGCTCTCGAGTTTAGACATACAATTTTTAAAACTGCGGAATAAAGTGAATGTAGACACACAAATTCAGTTTACCAGGTATAAAACTGTAGTCAATCTAAAAATTGTTGGGCCAAGAGTTTATGTAAATTCAGCATCCCACAGGTAAACCTCCAAGGAAGATGCTGAAGGTCCTAGGTGAACTCTCCAGAGAGGTTATGGGCAATGAAAAGCACTCTCTTGCTTGGCCTCTACATTAGGAGTTGGACTTGTCCCATCATATCATTCTGGTTTATCAAAAACTAGCAAATATAAAATAAAATAATAAATAAATAATAAATAATAAATAATACAAACAAATTAATGTGAAAACATGACGGCGTTTCTCATTTCAATGGTGAACTAAATCGATGCCTAGGTGAAATGAAATGTGGTATATTTTTCAAGGAAATCTCATTCAGACTCATGCCTGGAACCACTTAGGAAATGAAAATGATGAAACCTACAACAAGATGAATGAAGTTTCATTCCCATTTCCTATTGGCATTATTCATTTCAAAAGATGGCAGTAGAGATAATCCATAGTATGTACATTATTGTAGTTTTATCAATTTATATTTGGTTTTCATGCAAACTGAAATATTATTTCTTCTTTTCACAAACGGAAATTGATCCCTTGATATTAACGATTGTCACGATATAAGTGTAACACTCAGAGGTGTTCTGAATCTTGATGATACCATTCTGGGATTGAGAGAATACAGCTTACCGGGAGGGAATATCTGAACTGTTGTCTCCTCTTTTTATATAAACTTTAACTACCTAAGGCAGCATATCTCATTGTTCATAGTCCTCAGCTGCTTATTCACCAAAGTAAGCACCCAACTTACCTAGATTAGCATCAAGGCCGAACATATCACTGTGAGAATATGAATCTCCTTCTTTTAATTATCTCATCCGTTCTGTTAGCTCTTCGTAATGTTGGTAAGAATAAGAGCTTCTATAAATGATCAGGGTTATAAAACTAATTTACTCTGCAATACTTTTATCTTTTGTTGTTTATTGTAAGAGTTTGGTAAACCAATTTCTGAAGAATCGTGCAGTTAATAATATTTCTACTTTGGTATAAATCTTAGCTAATGTCAAGCACAGTTTGTTCGTGATAATTTGAGCAGTATTCTTGTAATAGCTCTCACTTTAAAATTTATAGGAACTTAATTTCAAGGGTAAAGTTTTGTTCATTGGGCTTGGTTTATTAAATTAGGGGTAAACTCATGAATTATGAAATGTCACTTCAACCAAACTGGGAGAATTTGAGAACATCATCCAACACGTCGTATCTGACACAGTGATTTAGTTTCTATCAATATACATTCTATGTTTCTATTGTTTCTATAGAGGCTAAAACGGCTTAAACTTCTGCTAGAAAGTATCTCTGCTACAATTTTTAACCATGATTAGATACTCATGGTTTATTTTTTCTTGGATGATCAGGAAATTGTCATTATTATCATATCAAATTGCAAAATGAGAAGAAAGCATGGTGCGTGATTCATCTTAATTACATATGTTTGCAAATAAATTTAACATCATGATAATATAGTTGAAACAAACATATCCTTGTGCCATATCAAAGGAAAGCGTTGATGATTGATGATTCCTCTTCTCCACATTAACCTTACTCAAGTGTTGTTGTCAATCTCTTAGCTGATGACTTGAGATTATTTTGGTTTATTACTGCTTTGTCATGACTGTCTGGTAGGAGCATCAATGGAGACTTCACATAGGTGTTGACTTTGTTTGACACCACCAGTGGTTAAATGGTGTCATATATTTGATTGAATTTCTTTTTTCTTGTATTGAAAACTGTTAACCACGAACAGATTCATTAACATTAATGCATAATATGATTTTCTCCGGAACATTCTGATGAAGAAAAATGTTGATCAACATTTTTATTATCGTGATGAATTTTCTAATCATTTATATCAGATGTTATGAATGTTAGAAAGTTTCACTTTTGTTTGAACTCGGAGTACGAAATTTCGTATAAAATAAAATTTCATGATATTATATGCCTGTTTGACTGAAATATTTAAATTTAGCTAGGAACAGGAGTGACGTTAGTAGCTCCTTTCTATGATCTGTGAAGTCTTTAGACGATATATCAAACCATATCATTATTGCAGTAAAAGGTGCTAACAATTTTTATGCATGATTGTTTATTCTACAAATAGTTCTGTTTTGATCACTGGACACTTGATTTGGTTATATCCTCAACCATTCAAAGGGTTTATTCTGACACAATTCTGCTCACCAGTGTAGTCACAGCCAGAAGCGACATCCACTTAACTTATGTTACTCAGTATTCAAGTTGGCCTCTTGTTATTTTCTCTAGACACTCAAGTTAAGAGGTATGAGGTGAAACACATTGTCATTATATTTGGTTCATATCACTGGCAATGCTGCAATTTGGCAAAATAGTTTTGTTGATTGGTTATAATTTTTCCGCCAATATAACATGTAACAGCTTGATTGGTTGAGATGAAACCACAATGGAGTTGCATTATAGTATTGGGATTATTTAACTCAACATTGATTGTGCAATTAAATACTTATAACTTGTTTAAGACTGAAATTTTTGTAGGTGTGAATTGAGAGATACATCTTGACGAGATCTTTGGTCTTTTCCTTCTTTTATCATCATATATCATTTATGAAAAGCAGGTAGCATCAATATTAATCAATTGTTACATTGATTGCCCTTTATGCTCCACATGGTTATTCATTCTCTATTTTTATTGTTAATTTTATTGCTCAGGTGGATCCGCTGAAGATAGAGAAGTACACGGTAGATACATTGGCTGTTACAAAGATGAAAAACAACAACGGGCTTTGCCTGGAGAACCATTAATAAGCCATTCAGCCATTAATATACATCTGTGTCTGCATAATTGCTTCTCTATTGGTAAGAACAAGCTTGAACACTCAAACACAACTTTTGTCCCTACCAAGATACAAAATAGAGCACCAAAACTCTTCCTCCTAATAAGAATCAGTGGGTACTTATGCTATGCAAGATTTTATCAATGTGAAAATAATATTAGGGCTCCCTGTTTCAAATTATAGATACTGTTAGAGTTCTTTTTGGTTTACAGAGCATCAATATGCAGGGCTAGAAGATGGACAGAAGTGTTATTGTGGAGATGATTCATATGATAAGCATGGACTAGCAGAAACTGAGAATGAGTGTGGGAGAACTTGTCCCGGAGTTGAGTCACAGATTTGTGGAGGGCCATGGAGGCTTAGCGTGTATAAAATCAGTATGTCTAGAGTCAAATATGATCAAATTCTTGTTTCATCTGAGAAATATTTTTGCCCTAAGATATTCAGCAAGCCTGTTGATACTGTGTATTGAGTTAAGCTAGATGAATATTGCGGTTTATTGCTCTTAAATCATAGAATGTAATGAACTGTTACTGAGACTGTTAACATTGTTTACAGCACCAGATCTGAGAGCCAGCGCAATCTCTTGTTCTTTAAACAAGAAATATTGCAAAAGCAATAGTTCTCTCTTCAATCCCTACCATCTTGTCTCTCCCAGTCCCCTCTCCTGTTCACCTCACCTGAACTAGTCAAAAAGCCAGTAGGACTTGTCCATATTGGGGGAGGGGGTAGTGTACTTTCCTGCATGTATAATCATTACGCTGACTTCATAGGGTTGCTATTTTCTTATTGTGCCTAACCCATACAATATAAATTGGTCAACTACTCATTCCATTTTTGCAGAGGAGACCATAGTTCCATCAATGACTCGTGTAAAATATGAAAAGGCTCTGATTGGTGGGTGTGGAGGTTCTGTAGGAAGAAAGCATACTACCAGATCAAATGAGACATGCTTTTATTTGTGTACCAAACAGCATATTGAGTGCAAGGCATTCAGCATCAACCTAGAAGTTCCTTTATGTACCTTATTCCGGTTTGTAAACACGAACTCAAGTATCAAGGCTGAATAGAATAGAATAGAAGAGAATAGATCTGTGCTGTAAATTGAGTATGCAAACTACAAATAGCTGTTTTTCCTGAGTATGTATGATGAATCTAGAGTATGTGACAATAACTCAAAATTATTTTATTTCAGTAGTGTTACTGTAGTCTGAATCTAATGGCCTGAGCTGTGGCCAAACTTAATTTCGCAGATGCCAGTGAGGTTTTTTGAGTTTATCAATGTGATATCGCGGTCAACAGTGAATGTCACTTGTTTCCTTGACCTATACACAGAAACAGCAGTGTGAAAAAAGTAGTTATTACAAAAGAACACGTCATCATCTGGGAAAATTGAACTACATGTAATGATGACACTACAGAGGAAAAAAAGATGGAAGCAGTGACTCTTCCAAAACTGGAAAACAAATTCAAGAATGCCGGCCAAATGATCACCAGCATTCTTGCCTGACTAAGCCGAGAGTTGCGTGCTCATATGAATCACAGCTGCTCACAAGCATAAACCTCCGCATCCTTCATTTAGACAGCCAGAGAAGTTTTTGAATTAATGAGCAGCAACAATCCTTTTGGCAATGACTAAAAAATCCCTCTGTAAAGACACTTTGTCTAGTATACGGTAATTGCTCTTGAATATGTTGCAGTATCTTGAGAGGTATAGAGTTGTCTGCAGGGCTCCGCCTAGATTGAAGCTGACTTTTTTATAAATATTTGTTATGAGCATTATTAACTATTGAATAAAATTAATGTAAATGTAACAATAAGAATATAATAATAATGATCATTACAGGAATTGTACTCAAATTGACATTCACTATGGTTCCATGCTTCGAATTTGTGGTTTACTCCAATTTCGAATGGTTAGAATCCAGTGGATTCTCACCATTCCCATGATGGAAAAAACATGAAAAACATCTGCCGCGGTCGAGACTTGAACCCCGGACTCCTGGGTCTAATCCCTTTGAAGGTATTGTTAGCCCTTAAAACTACACAGTGAGACACTAAATGACACAATGATACAAACGGAACTACTACTATGTTATAATGTTGTTATGCTAAAGCATGATTTCGAATTGTCTCATTTGTCTCATTGTATCTCATCTGTTTTATCTAAGAATAACAATTTTCTTTGTTTATTATTTATTGACAAATCTTTAAAATATTTGATATATCATTTTGTATATGTGTTTCTGAGAAAATACAAGCTTGAGAAGAAATAATCTTTTATTCTCAACTAATATATATCCTTCAGAAAGCAGCAGGAATTTGTTATCATTGGTAACGAAATGTGGAGAGAGGAGCTCCTCATTTTATTCTTATTGTGTCCTTTCTGTGAACTATTAACAAAACTACCTCTACCTGAATCATCACTCACCACTGCTGAATAGCAGGCTTTCTGTGGAACAGGGTAAGCACATGCTGTTATGTTATTGAGATGATTAATACTTGGTTGTGTCAAATAAATTCTAAGTACAAGTTGATCAGTTTCGGTGTTGTCAGGGAACAAGGAGTAGGCCTATAAGGTCAGATTGGATGAACAAAGTGTTCAACTTGAGGTGTTGTCTATATTGATCAATTTCCAGTTCATGCAGACCTTATCCTAGTCTGTACCCTCAGTCCATTGTTCTACTACTATAGACTGAACACGATCACATCAGTTTTCAACCAGTTCCAGAAATACATGGTGTCAGCAAGCATGTATGGGGATTATCAGTACTCATGATAGATGCGGGATCGCGTCTCGGTACCAGCAAAGCTGTGGTCACGAGTCCCTTTGGGTCTGTGCTCAAACTGGACTCAACGAAGAAAGTATGTCAACTTGTGAGATTACTGTGATGTGTTAATTATTGAACCAGTATATTATATTGTTAGTATCTACATTGAAATCCCATTAAATTTTTTTTTGGTTCTGTCAAACCACCCTAAACATGACTGAACAATTTATGAGATCTATGTCTGTGCTAAAGTGATATTTTGTTATCCTTTTATTCGATGGTTTATAGATTTCTCGCAAGTTAGCTGGACGTGCTAGTGGTTCTGCTGCATGGTGTACAAGTGTGTCAAATGAACACAGTTTGATCCTAAGCTGTCCCTCACATAGAGTGAAGGCAGGGCACTCAAACCGATGGCACAAGGGACAGTCAAAAGGTTTGTACAGTAGCATGTTATATGTGTATTGACTATGTATTCTTCAGACAATTGACAATTTAGCATATAACTCACCTACCATGCTTATAAATGTACTAATTTTGGGTGTTGTCAGCTGTCAGCAACAGCAAAATGTGTAAATGATGACATGTGAAGTTCCAGCATTTATTTTAAGTAAATTTATTATATGCAAGTGATCCAGTTGTGAAAGTGCCATCTAGCTAAAGCTCGAGTTTATTTGCATCTTTTATTCCAGGTATTCAGATGCTGGCACTCCTCCACCAACATTGTTGTATGTGGATAGGAATTGTTGCACAAAAGCAGGTTATGACACGGTCACTAGGCAGCTGTTTTCTCCATGGGATATAACTGTTAGGCTCGATATATTCCATTTCATCAGAAGGATGGCAGCTGCAGCAGTAGAACAGCACCCATGGTATGCCTTTTACCTGGGACGACTCTCCACTGCTATATTTGAATGGGACAAGACTGATCTGGATCTACTGAGAAGAGGCAAGAGAGGGCAACTGGCCCAGAAGAGCTATCAGCAAAACAGGTAAGATCAGCAGAATTGACATTAGTTTTTTCTGTTATCACTAGTAAAGATAAGTGCATTCGGATTGTGTACCCATTGCGCTGGGAGTCTAGCTAACTAACTGGTCTTTTGCCTTTATTATCAGATTGATGAGCAGCTGACTAAGCGAGAACTACAGCAGCATTGCAGGAGGAGGGTACGTTCGGCAGAGCAGATAAGGAAGTTAATAACTGATCTTATTGAGAGCCTCCGTAATGTTATGGGCTCCATCGGTACACGCCTGCTTAAACCGAAGGTTGATGATATCTGGCTGGAGCGGCAGCAGCACCTTCAATGTGTCCAAGACGCTGAAGGCGTATCATTACACAGAGAAATCGGAACGCTCAATAAGGGTGGTATAGTGCTACCAGTATATCTCGATGTGCTAGAGGAAGCTCTTCATTAGAGTCGTTCCATCTACATCTGGCTCGGTTTATACCTGGTAAGTTTTGTCACTCCCTGCTTGTGATATTATTTACCTCTATACAATGCTTATTGGAGTTATATTCACCCTGTTTTTTCACCGAAATCCCCTTATTTATATGTCTTCGATTATTTGTTCATAAATCATCAACAGAGCTCTTCTATTTCACTGTAGCCTACATTATACTTGAAATGTGATTTACCACTTATTCAAAATTTGTTGCTAAAAATTGTCATCTTAGGAACATCAGCTAGTGCAGAGCACTTCGAGATGTACCTGCTAGAAGGTCTATCTAGATGGAATCAGGACCGTATTAACCAGCAGAGCCAAACACAGACAAAGAGATGCTACGATATTACTCTTATGACGAGTATCGAAGATTTGTCTAAAGCAATTTTAGGAGAGCCAGTAATCAGCCCACCTAGAATGTCAGCTTATACTGGTATGTTTAAAACCTGAACAAATATGATAGTCACAGTACCAATAGTGATGATGAGTAAACAAGGAAATTGATAAGTTTATAATTTATTTTTTTTATTTGGAGTTGTGTACACAAATGCTTTGAAAGCACTCATATATCGATTTTCCCTGGTAACCATGTTTGTCATCATTTATGTATATTATATACTGATAGGGTATGAATACCTAACAATGCAAACCACAAATCCGCCATCAGAGGATATAATAGAGACTGAAGTAACGGAGCAGCCTGAGGTTGATGAAGGATTTGATGAGGACCTCATCTCTGACTTCCCACTGAGAGAGGTAAGCAAACCTTCTCATCATTCTGTTTATGACTTATTCTGATGCGCCATATTATGCTGATCATGTTTTCATCTTATTTTCCAAAAGACTGTTGAACAATGGTAGAGATAGCATTACCATGTTTAGGGAGGGAGGGGGGGGGTATGATGTTAAATAAAACTGGCTTTTAAACATCAAGAAAATAACATTCCCGTAAATCATAGGCAGTGTATTTCTGTGAGTAGATTGAAGAACTGACCATCAGTGCCAGAGACAGAACATCATCACCTGTCGCAGTGGCGCCTGAAGAGCTAGATTGATCGGATAGTTTTAATCTGTCTAGTGTCGCCACTGATTCACTACACCCTCTATCTCCAGTAAGTTATGACTTCTTGGCTTGATTCATTAGGCAAACATCATGGCGCACATTGCTATCATCAATTTGTGGATTGAGGAAATAACTAAGAAAGTGATACCTTACACTGTCAATTAATGTCTAAAACTTTCTTTTTTTCCACAATCAAAGCTTTCCAAATATACGAAAAATGCGCTTTAAAAATGGTCTTCCCCACCCACCTGCTCTGACCCTGGTCTATTTCTTACAATAATGTCTTTCTATTTTTAGAAAACAGATGCACAGGGTGTGCCAGGATATGAAGTCATTGACAAAGTTACTGAGCTCCTGGTCAATGTGGCTGGAACAGTTTTTACTGATACACAAGTTAGGCTGATTTTGGCGTTTATTAACAGACTACACGAATCTGATATACACAAATTCCACCAACTTAAGAAAACTGACTCTATTCTAGTGGGAGTGTCCCGTAGGGCAACAGCTGCCTCAAGTACTGTCGAGCAGACCAAGAGGTAAGACATATCTTTTGTTCGATGCAGGATCGTGGAGTGAAATAAAGTCACTTATGCCTACTTTGTAACCTTACACTTATCTTTGCTCATTAGGCAGATGCAGATTGTCCCATAACAAAGAAGCAGGCAAAGATTATATTAATATGGTGCTATTGTTGATGACTTTTGTAATTCTTATTACAGGATGTTTACACGGAGAGGTGTTCAGGCCCTGAACCCTGGCTTCTGCCGTCTAACTGAAGCTTTATTCACCAAGCTCATGCTACTCCACCCTGCACCGTTACAAATAGCCAAGAGGAAATTCTCAAGCCGCTTCCAGCTGGTAAACAACAAGTACAGGCTAATACGTAGTTGCTACTATAACAGTCAGTTGCTGTCTGACTCTTTACTGTGCCTGCCGCCAACCAATCTAGCTCTCATAAATACTTGGTAACAACTAGCATGCTGTTTCAGTAGGGATATTTTGCACTAGAAACTTGAGTCCTCACACAGATGTTACAACCTATAGAGGAGGACTTGTAAACAATCCCTCAAATTTTCAAATCATAAATAATGAGCAAGAGTGATTTATCTAGTTTAATCAGCTTACCTCCCTTGGTATATCATATATTTATAATATTTATACGATATCCTATACAATTATTTGCAGGCATGACCAGACAACTAGGAAACTTGAGTTTCAGAGCCTGGGGCATGGTATTGAAAAGGCACCGCGCCTCATCATAGCGACCGACCCTCTACCAACAGTAGCCACACCTCTGCCGCCTGCAGTCTGAACCAAAAAACCCATAACCGGTAACTTTACCAGCTAAAGCCGGGCTAGCAAAGCTCTTGCTACCACAAAGCAGATCCACAATCTATATGCGTAAGAGAGCAGAGGCTGCTGGTAAGCCAACAGGCCAAAGAAAACAGTTCTTATGCTCTGATGCCAGTTACCTAAGACGAAAACAACTGGGCATCGCCAACATGCTATCGTAAAAGGCAAGACATTCTGCCCTAAAGAAGTTGGAAGCTATGATGTGTGGGCTTCTATAGTTAAATCTAGGAAGCATGATTAACTCCATACATTTGCTTCATTTTACCACAATAAGTATTGCTCTCAATATCAATTTTATGTGCCTGTTTCTAGAATTTCTTGATGCGTGATCACAGAACTTATATTCTGATCCAAATTCAGTTTCGTTTATTTCAAGGGAAAATAAGTTCGTTTTTTTAACTTTCCGTTCATAAATCACATCACTTATTTTTATATCAAAAATTTTGTATGCCTTAATCTCATCCTTACCTATTTACACCTGTATTTCAAGAATAGTCTGCCAATTATTTTTCGTTTTTTTCGTTTTTTTTCTTCCCTTCTTTTCTTTTTCTCTCTTTTTTCCTCCATTTTTTCCTTTTCCCCTTTTCCCCCCTCCCACCGAGAACACTATCCCCCTGCTTTAGCCCAACGCTCTAACCATTCAGCCACACCACCAATTAGGAAGTAGGGCAAATTAACACGGTATGGGTATTCGCGTCCAAAAAGTCATTTGTCACAATCTGAAAGTGACTTTAATGTCATTTCCATGGGGCGATTACTCCCGAAATCCTTACGAAATCGCCACATGGAATCATAGTGATTCACTGTTGACACCGATATCACATTGATAAACTCAAAAAACCCGACCTGCATTGGCAAAAGTAAACTTGGCCACAGTACAGGCCATTAGATTCAGACTACAGTACTGCAGTATAATAATTTTAAGTTATTGTCACAAACTCTAGCTTCATCATACATTCTCAGGAACAACAGCTATCTGTAGTTTGCATACTCAATTTACAGCACAAATCTATTCTTCCTTGTGAAGCGACAATAAAATTAGCAATCCAATTGAGCAGACTGGTTGTGCTCAGTCACAACAATCTTAGAGAAAAAAATGATGATGGTGGCTGTGCTCAGATCTGGCTCATCCAACAAAATAGTTGTGATATTATGTTATAGGTATTCTTTACATTTTTATAGAAGTGATGGAAGTGCTGTGGGTAAATGGCAGTATTTCAATGTTTATTGGCTAATGATTGTATCTTATCATAAAAGGTTCTGGTTCTCGGGAAAAATTGTTAACATCATCTCGTGCGGAAATATCTTTTACATACACTCACCAGTTTGCTTTTTGTTCGAATAATAAGGGGATGGACAGGGGCTGATATCATGCCGAGCGTCCCTTGTTTTTCATCTTATTTCATTGATGGATATATCACGTGGATATATCCATCATTGATGGATATATATATATAGTAAACTATGACTCACTGCACAAACTAATTAGGCCATGTTGTTTATTTAAGTTGGACAGTATTGAATGCTATTGGCCTGTCTAGGTAGTATATTAAGTCCATGAATATAGGTATCAGACTGTATCAGAATGATATTTCCTCTCAGATGATATAAAAATAATTTTTATCTGAAAGTAAAACAAATTTAATTTGGCTCATATGTTGAAATTATATCATACTTCTATTCCAAAGAAAAGAGTACTAGTATATAGAACAATAAACAATATTTTCCTCAATGTTATGTTTCATTAACTGTAGCTGATCATTCGAGGGATGACACAATCAAGTCTTAGATGGAAGGAACAAATTGTTGTTGAGTAAGGTTGAATTTTATTGTCATTGAATATTACATTAATCACAACACAATATAAAACAAAACAAAAAACAACACACAACAACACAGAAATAATAAGTCTGGAAACTTCTATGTAACTAAAGCATATCACAATAATGACGTGTGAGATTTGGCATTAAGTGGAGAAGCAAACCTCCTGAGAAGTCCCAGAATTGCCGATAGAATCGACATTTGCAAACCAGAATAAGGTACATAGTTGAGCTTCTTGGTGGATGCTGAACGCCTTACACTCCATGTGTTGTTTGGCGCACAAGTAAGAGCAAGTCTCATGTGACCTGGTGGTGTATTTCTTAATAACAGAACCTCCGCATCCACCAGTCAGAGTATTCTCATATCGTACATAACCCATCGATGGAACCATGGTTGTCACTGTGAAAGTGAATTTGTCATTAGATAGTTTTGTTAAATGCATGCGACACGATAAGATTATGACAATCCCTTTGTAGGCAGTTTGACGATTTTATAATCACTAATATAAAAACTTTGATATGAAGGTAAAGTATTCGGTGTGGGTTGAACATCAAAAAGAAAAATTAATTATCAATATTATGAGTAATTAGGTGCAGTATGAAAGTTTTTTACGTTAATTTTTATGTTACATCATGAAATGAAATCATAACATAATTTTTCGAATAACCTTGTAGAATCTAGTCAACCATCAACAACATTGCAATCTATCACAAGACCAGAGTACTTTCAAGGCTATCAACATATGTGAATCAATCGGTTCTATTCCGACTCTGTAATTTGAGTCAAAAATGGAGTGCAAATGAGGACACTATTTCCCATTGTGCTTACGGAATACTCTTTTCTGATAAACATCAGGACCTTCTGGCCCTCGTGTCTGTTGTCAAATCACTAGAAAATAGTCGTTGTGCAAGGGTACCGTAAAAGGTTCCATTTAGATTGAGCAGGAACACAACCATTTGGTCATACGTGACAAACCTATTATATACACGCTAATTCTCCATCTCCCCCCACAAAGCTGAGACTCATCTCCACTACAAGGGTCAATACACTGATTCTCAGTTGGTGCCACTCCATGCCTACCATATGACTCATCACCACAATAACATTGTGTTCCGCTCTCTAGCCCTGCATATTCATGCCCTATAGGCAAAAACAAATTCAAACAGTAAACTTTAAAAACACTTTATTTCTCATTACAAACATTATGCATCACTATAACAGTATTCAGAGGCTGACTATATCAAGCTTTGGTCTGCCTGAAGTCTCAAATTCAGCTTCTCATCACCATGGTTAAGTTGTATATATATGCGAATAAACACATATAAAGGTGCCTAAATTTTACCGAATTCCTGGGACAAGTAATTTAAAAATGTAAGGACTATGATCTAAGCAGGCTCTGTAGGGCCTGAGATGCAAGTTACTGTAGCCATACTATGAACAAAGTAATATCTTTTTTTTTCTTGCTGCAAAAATCCTTATTAAGCATCATACGTATTTTATGGCCGAGAATTTGCGGCGTGAAAACATGCTGAAACTTTCAATTATTTATATATAAATTATATTAGATGACCTGTTTGGATTGGATTGGATTGCTCTCAACAACTATTGTGGAACAATAATATATAGGCTTATAGTACTTGTAAGTAAATCAATTGGCTTTCATGAAATGTTTGGTGCTTGCTCTTACCAGTGGAAAAGCAGTGATTTAGACATAGATCTATGGTAGTTGTGGTAGGTTTAGTCAATGGACCACTACGCAAAGCCCTTTGATGGTTATCTATGTAACATCCAAGGTATCTACCATGTATCTCTCCTGCTTCAGTAGATCCATCTGAGCAATAAAATGAATAATAAATTTATTAACTCAGTCATTTTGAACATAAAAGGGGCATCAATGTTACAGTGAATTATTAAAAACATTAATCTTATCAAATTCTGATGAAGATGAGATGAAATAAGAATAATTATTCCAAAGATCACCGAAGATTTATCCTTTCAATGAAGAAACACATAGATTTTAGCAAGGAGCAACTAAGAAAAATGAAAACTTAATGTATTAAATTGGCTTATACTTACATGAAATTTTGTATACAATTATTGAAAGCCAAAAGAGCAACTTCATGTCGTATGGCGTTTCTTGCAGAGCAGCTCAAGCACTAGTGAGAAGGCCTATGATGCATAACATGCTTCCTTAGATAATGATGGTAGAAATATGATCAATATTTATTCCTCTCGTGAAAAATATATACAATTATTATTATGTTTTGGTTTGTTATTGTAATAGAGCATTGACATGAGAGCACACAGTGATTATGACTACAGTTTTGAATAGAAAATACAAATTTAATCAAATATATGACATACAAACATAATTAACAGATAGTTTATAATTATGTTCTTCAGTGCTCCTGCCAGATAAACATAACAAAGCAGTAATCAGCCTTAATAGTATTAACTAATCAGCTGATGTTGAGTAAAGGGATCATGACAGATCAAAATAGATGTCTTACTCTTTCCTCAGATACTGCACAAATATTCAATAGATATAGACATTGAAAATAATAAGACCGACGTCAGATTATTTTTAGAAGCAGAAGGCGATCTACAACAGAGGCGTAAGTAGGGGTTGAGTTTTTGCTTACGGGACTATAGCACATCACAATATTGACTTGATTGACCTGGTATTCAGTCACATCAATTCCTGTGTTTTGACCATGGAGTATCAAACCTCCTGAGGAGTTTCAGCATCAATTCTAGTCTGAGCCCCCCAGACTTTTGCCCCTCGTCCGACAGCCCCCTGGGCGAGAGAAAGTCTGAGAACAATGCAGGATCTTGCTGGAGTTGTCTGCCCTTGAGTGTTATTAGTTAATCAAGGGGAGCACTAAAACTGCAATATCGATCGATTTCTATTCATGCCACCTACTATATTGCTCCAGGTATGAGAGTTTTCCAGTCAGACTCTGGGAAAATTAGTCTCATGTTTGGGAAATACCCATGAGCAGAGATATTCACTGCCAAGTAGTGAAGAAAATGTCAGCCAGAATTTCTTTCATTTTGAATAAGGGCGGTCATTCATGACATTGACAAAAAGGTCATACAATGTGTATTATTGGACCCTAGGCTATATGAAGTAAGATTAATGTAGAAGTAATGAGAGGAAAAATCCAAGCATATCCTGCAAAGTGCATAGACTACATCAATGGTAGAGTTTCTGTTTACCAACCAGAATATGGTACATAATTGAATTTCTAGGTGGATGCTGAATACCTGACACTCAGAGTGCTGTTTGACACACAAATAAGAGCAGGCCTCAAATAATCTGGTAGTGTTTTCTTATAACAGAGCATCCACATGCACCAACCAATCAGAGCTTTCTCATATCTTACATGAGTCATCGGTTGAAAAGAGGTTGCCTCTGTAATAACTATGATAAACAAAATTGTATCATTATAACACAACATATCATGATATTCAGATAAAGAGACTGGAATGAGAGTAATCCAAACCAATACTGACAAGCCGAGTTCCATTATCATGATGAGTAGCTTCCTATGGTAGCCAAAAACAAATGGACTAAACACTGAACTGTTTGAAGTTGTTACATCATAACAACCCTTTTGCTGGAGCTTTTGGTATATTGCTGAACAGCCAGACAAACACAACTGTTTAGATCTACAATATTTTCAGCATGCATGTTTGCTTAGACGATAGGTATGACATGACATTACTCAGTTATTTAAAGTCAAAAATGCTCAGTTGTAGTTATCTCCTCCTTACTTTTCCAAAAGCTATCTCCTTCCTACAGATTTTAATTCAGAATAACCACATTTGGTCACCTGGATCGTTAGTCAATCAGCTAACTATTCATTTATCTTTTTCTGCAAAAAACTCCAAATCTGACAAAAAATCTCCAAGTTCGTGTTTTTCTGTTTGGGCAGAACTACATTTCGACATGGTAACTCACAGAGATCTGGTTTTTTTTGGAGCATCAGTTCATCGCATTATCTAAATGAGCTTTTGAGGGCATGTTTGAAATATTTTTTTATTATATTTAAAATTGCGATTTACTTTTTCATTACGGTGTTTATTTCATCCATCAGTGCAGTGGCAATGTTGCGCAAGGCAGTGCAAAGAGCCTATGTATTTGTAGTTTCTATGCCATTGTGTACAGGTTCAAACAAATTCTAATTGCCTTTTATCAAAGGAGTGGAGCAATTTACAAATGACAATGGAGATGCTATACTGAACTTAATCAAAAGAATATTTCTGTTGGTTGATATAAGTTTTCAGTATAGATCGTGGTGACCCATCAGTCACCCATCAAATTCTATCAGAATGACTATAGACCTCAAAATAATTAATATTATTAATACTCCGAAACATGGTTTGGATTTGGCTTTTTCAGTGGATACTGTTCAATGATAGCATTTTCCAACTACACCCAAATGTTTGAGCTTATATTTTACTCGAATTTCATCCCAATATTTTTACTATTGAAAAACACTAATGTAACTATGCTGGATGCGTATAGGATTATAATAACTGTGTGTCTGGAGGGCTCACCCTTAATAACACACATGAAATTCTATGTGAAATATTCTGCTGCATTTTCAGTGAGCTGTTTTCTGTATGTTCGACCTTGGTGCATTTATCACCATTAAGGAATTGCAGTCCTGAAATAACCATTGACAGCATTCATGTTACGGTTGAATTTGTACATTTTTTTAAAAATCGTGCCCTGGGACTGCATCTATACTGCAACAAGTTATAATGTTGTTACTTTTGAGGATTTGGTTAGCCAAACATGTGGGCTGCCTCAATAAACAACAAATCTGAGATGGCCTCCAAACAAAATTGGAAGCAATTCTCCACGCAGTGCATTGAAACGATCCAAGTACAATTGAGACCTTTGCTGGATGAAGATATCAGTTAGAGCAATTACAGACATTGTTTTCTCAGAGTAAATTTTCTAATCCCTCAAGAAAATCTTATTTGTAAACAACCAGTGTATTGCAGTCTCTGTGTTTCATTACAGGGAATGAATTTGTTACTGTTGTGCCTTGTTTATCTTTTCCAAAGGATTTAAAGGCAATGTAATCTTAGAACATCAAAACCTGAGGATTACCTTTGTGTCTCAAGACTTGTTGCTTCTTATGATATTTATGTATTATAGCATTATTACATCAGATTAAAATTGAAGGTTGAATTAAATCAGATGTCTTGTCGCAAGCAACATCCTGGAGCATAGGCGGCAAAATTTGTTGCCTTAGTGGCCAGGCCGCAATATCTGCGCCGGGTTGCTTTCTGTTTGCAGGCAGGTCAGAGCACACCTGGGTTCCAACCAAAGCCCAGTGCTAGATAATTTGTAATTCCTGCTCAGTCCAAATATATTTTCCAACCAGCATTCCAAGCCCGAAACCCCAGTTCTGATACAACTAATTTAGCCCATATTGAGTGCCCTGTTTTTTTATACCAATTTTATTGCATCTAAAGTATCATATCATATTATGTTGAATCAATAGGCTCTAGTGGCTGGCTACTCATATATTTACATTTTTGCAATCAACCATGACACCTTGTCGACATTCAATTATCCACACTCTCTTTACTCAACAAAAACATGGTCCATGCTTCTAAAAAATTATACAAGGTTGCGATCACTTCACTCTTGGTTAGCCGGGTAAACCTTCTTTTGGGAGTTATTGCACAATCAAGTAGAGGGTGCCCTGGGACTGCATCTATACTGCAACAAGTTATAATGTTGTTACTTTTGAGGATTCGGTTAGCCAAACAGGTGGGCTGCCTCAATAAACAACAAATCTGAGATGGCCTCCAAACAAAATCTGAGGCAATTCATCCAAGTACAATTGAGACCTAAGCTGGATGAAGTTATCAGTTAGAGCAATTACAGACATTGTTTTCTCAGAGTAAATTTTCTAATCCCTAATTTGTAAACAACCAGTTGTATTGCAGTCTCTGTGTTTCATTACAGGGAAAGAATTTGTTACTCTTGTGCCTTGTTTATCTTTTCCAAATGATTTAAAGGCAATGTAATATTAGAATATCAAAACCTGAGGATAACCTTTGTGTCTCAAGACTGATTAAAATTGAAGGTTGATTTAAATCAGATCTCTTGTCACAAGCCACATCCCAGAGCATAGGCGGCGAAATTCGTTGACTTAGTGGCTAGGCCACAATATCTGCGCCAGTAGGCGATGGGCTGCATATACATTTGATATGAGGCACTTTCGATAAATTTAAGGTTCAATGATTGCACAGACCAAGGGTACATTGTGGCAGCATCATTCAAGGATTTTAATAGTTAATCCTATTGTAAAAAACTGCCACGAAACTGCCTTCCTAGCTATACCCACCGTATCAATTTAGCTAGGATAGTTAGGTGTAATTTAAGCATAAAACTTCATGCCTAATTGTGGAGTAAGGCTGTACAAAGAGAAATTTTTACGGGAGAGCCTGCATATTCTATTTTTTTACTGTAATCAAAACTTTGAATTCAGTTCATTCTCCAGAACCCTATATTGTGACAAATAGATGAAAGGAGTTTTTTGGCATCAAGCTTCCCATAACTTTCCCCTTGACGCAAAGCATGCAGGTACCTTGACCAAGGAGTAAAAAACTCTTTCCTTGACTATTGTTAAAAAATTTACTCTGAATCCCTTTACTCTGTGAAGAAGTCTATCCACATGCTTGAATCTAAAATGTTTTACACAGATAGATAGATGGGGTGATAACTCTATACTGCAAATGAGCCACCAAATTCCAATAATAAGAGAAGACAACTTCTTAGCCTAAGATTTGCCCAAATCGACTTTAATGAACTGAGTAGCTTGTAAACGAACTGTGAAAAACAGCCATCCATGATGTCTCTCGTATTCTTTGCTCAAGCTCATAGCTTGGAAATTCTTCACGATGTCTAGATTAATTTGAATGAATATTTTGAAGCTCTGATTAAATCTGGGAGTCAGACAGACCCAGGTTCGGATGGTGACATTGTGTTTAATTGATCTGTATCTGTATGTTTTGGGGTTTCCAGCCACTTTGCTCTGCACATTATTTCAAAAGAAATCTCATTTTCCACACATTGACATGAAAAATAAAAAGGTGGAACAAAACCTACTAAAGTAACATAAATACCAGGCCATAGTAGTGGAGGGTTCTAAGATGAAAATAATGAAATATAGGCTATGATTTTGATATGGAAAGCGAAACAACTGCAAGTATCTAAGTCTTAGTATGTAACTTTTTGAAACTTGAATTTCCAGAAACTTGCATTCTGGGATACTCTTAATCATTCCTCATTGAAGGCTATCATGAATCAATATGGTTTTGGAGACCAGCGTCTAAGTTTTCCTTTTATCATGAGTCAGTTTCAGTAATGACCCTCATTCTGTTACAAATTTGTAGCTCTATCTGCAAGAAGTAATACTATCAATATTGCTACTGCAATACAATGAATCCCCTGGTTGCTATAGCTCAGTGTCTGCATGTAATGACTTCAATATGGCTGTGATTTTGGTAGTATTTTGAAGATCAACAACTAACGGATCTGATTTCTCACTAGAGATGGAATATGAAAGTAAATACAGCTTGTAGCTATGTATCAGCAGACATAGGAGACACTAGATGAACTCTCACCTCTCTTAACAAAAAATTCTGATCAGTCTGCCTGCTGGTGTTGAATTGATATGAGAATCTTTTGATTATGGATCTGTAATGGTTTATTATGTCATTGTAATGTTGGGTATGCTAACAAAGAGAAGATCAGAACACAAATTGGATAGAAGCAAAACTAACAAACTTAGGAGTTTTTTTCTCACAGTGCTGTCGGAAAGAAATACAACTATCTCTTGACATTTTTTTTGTCTGATATACAACATTGATCGGTGCAATTTTATTTCCTTTTGAATCGTGTGTGTTTGAAACACAATGAACACATTATGTTCATGTATACAAAGTCAGAGTCACTACTATGATGCTGATTAGCTACGATTTCATCCTCATTAAAATGTGATAGTTCAGAATTTATGTTCTTCCGACGTCTAGACCTGGTGTCCTATGGTAAGCCATAATTAATTCCATATTCAATCCAACGACTGATTCAAGACTTTTTTTAAATGTCCAAGGCTAGAGGTCATTTTGTTCTAGGCTATAAAGTTCTCAACATCAGTTATATAATATAGATTCACGCGTGACAATGTATTTCCCACCCACAAATTTAAGAAATATCCAAGTGTTGACCCAAGAAAACAAGAAACTCCAGGTAATTAAGTCCAGTACCCAAATGAGCAGGAAAAAATACACTTAATGCTAATGACATTTTTTGAAATTCAAGCATCAAAATTCCTGTAAGGTAGCAATAGGCTTGGCTTTCCTTAAAATGATAGGGAATAGGCATGGATTTTCTGTTTGATCCCGAATTTTTTAAAATTTTGTATGGCTGGGAGGTAACTGCTTGACCCAGGGAGGAACCTGTAATACAACACTGAATGAGTTGTATACCAAGATGGGATTTTAATAAACAGTCTGGATCCTGAAAAACAGGTCTCCCTCCCATGTCATACTAATCCCTTCGCATAGGTTTCATGGAACCGTACTGGTATCGAAAGTTGTTATGATTAATGAAACCTGGTTTAACAATTTGATTTTTTTAATAATTAAATTTATTGAATTTGGAGACAGCCTCTCCCTAACAGTGTAATTTGCTTAATATACGAAGAGGCTGCAGGTTCATATTAAAAGAAATAAATATTCACAACAAAGTGTGGAAATAAATACCAAAAACTTCAGCGCTTACATTGATTTTCCACCTCAGTGTTTACATTGTTTTTTCCATCTCTTGCTTGCAAAACTGGATCAGCTAATTACGTCATGTCGTGTATTTAAGTGGGACATATTTTGATCAGTGAAGCATAAGCATCGTCCTGTATAGAGAGTATACAAAGCATATGGTTCACAATTAAACACATTTGCAATAAACAAATAGCTTATTACTTGTGGAGGTTAATGAGCTAGGGTTAGGCTTTAATGCAAAGCTGACCAAAAGCTTTTCATCGACCAATCATGATAGTGGATATGATAAAGCTATGATAAAAGTATTAGGCTTCTATGTCCAGATCATTGAGCAGAAAGAATCCAAACCCAGCAGGATAGACCACTTGCCTCGTTCAATCTTACTTGTCTTATCCCTTTTATGTTTCCCCTGAGAGTAATGATTATCACTTCGCTGCAGTAGGATCTCACCATTCTGATCTACATTCTTGACTTCATATGGTAGTAAGTTATATACAGTGCATCTGGATCCGGTGTAGTAGTTGTATCTCAATATCAGCTTCACAAAGAGGTGGCGATTGAGGTAGCAATAATTTTAATATTAGATAAACTCTAGAGTTTGTTAGTGCGGCTGTATGCTGGTCAAGAGATATCTGACTCACTTTTAGATTTTGTTTATAGAATCCGCTGGTGATTAGTTATGGGGCTTTGTAACCCTGCAGATAGCTCTGTGGCAAACTGGATAATGCCAGACAAAGTATTATAACTTGTATTGTGAATTCAGAGGAGTCAACCGGGTGAGACAATTGTATAATCTTTTGTCAGCCCCAGATACATGTAAGCAAATATTTTTCACTCCTTGATGATTTGAGAATGTCTGCACCTATGATGATGCTGAAGATCACCGTTCACAAGCAACTTACTAATATTCAGTGGTTACTACACTCATAAATTAATGGATGATGTGTCATTTGAAACTCTAGTCAAAAGTCATTGTGTTCTTCCTTTGTAGGAGATTGATTTGTAATGTTTAGTTGGTGGCTGTTGTGAGGAAAAGACCAAGAGATGCACCATTGTCCTTGGTGAGTTTATTGCAGATAATCAAACTTTCTCCTTAATTTGAAATAGAAACAAATCAAAAAAGACAAAAGTGTCTTATTAATCTACTGACCAATGTGCTTTTTTCTAAAACTTGGGTGCCATCACAAGTTCTTTTTTTCTGATCACTGGCTGAAAGTGATTGATCCTTGCCATCATTACTTCTGATTACCATAATGTTGACTTTGATTGCCTCATTTTTTTTCTGACAGCGTCAACTGTTCTTTCTTCTTTGAGGCCTGGCTGGATCTGTTGTGACCACAATGTTTAGAAGTAACTGAATGTTTGTTTATTATTTTTTCACAGCCATCGGTCAACCTTTGCCTTGTTTTTTAATGCATTGATAAGAGTCTCATTCTTTTTTATGCTCACAATAGACGCCGCACTAGGTGTGTGTGATCTCTTTCAGTCCGGTTTTTGCAGATTAGTAGGCGTTTATTTTTCTTAGAACTTTCTCAGAAGTCTCATATTTCATCCAGGGCAAAAGCAATTTTGCTGGTGCTTCTTCTGATCTCACTGTTTTCCATAAACATGTGAAGATAAATATCTTGATATTGCTTAGTGGTTTTTCATAAGAAAGATGCTGCAATATCTTTTGCAACTTCAGTAGTGTGATGGTTTTTTTTTTCGGGATTATCTCAAGCTTATTTGTATCTTCTTCACTCCTAATGGCAATGTGTAAGCACAGTTGGTTGTCCTTATGAAGAGAAGGCCGTTATCTAATGTTAGGGGTCTTGTAGGATTGCGAATTGTCATGCAAATTGATTGATCCTAGTTCTTTTTATCCTATTTCCGTTTTGTTACTGTTGTTTATCTCAGCATTCCTTTTTTTCAGGCAGTCACGATACTTTTTTTCTGTTTCCCTTTGTGTGGACTGAAAGAGGGATCGCTGATTTTAAAATTTATTTGTTTGTTATTTGAAACATTGGACCTCATTATCATGCGATCTAGATATTGAAAATGTCAAAATTGTATAGAGGAGGAGATGAAAATATTATGATTTTATAAATCGTTTTATGGTGGCAGACAATGTCTTGGGGGTAATCTCATAGATAGCCTCAATATTATTATCGACATCACAGTCATGACGTTGCTATCAAGTTAAAGTCATTATACATGATCAGTTAATATGTAAGGCTTCATTGCAAATATCGAAAATTGGTTTACTTTTTTACTTGTTTTGGACAAGACAAATCGCTGCTGAAATTTGGCAAAGCATCGGATATGAATGTCAGTATCAGAAAGGTTGTAACAGCTATATACATTTAAAAGTGACAGTACTATGTAATATAAATCAGTGGCTGTTGTTCTTTCTGTCAAGAGACCGAGCCACCAGGGCCGCTAACAAATCTGCGAATCCTGTCTTTCTCTCTCGCTCCTCTTTTTGGGACGTTTGTGTCATATAATCTTGGTTCCTCACCTCATCTCTCCATGCTCCAAACCTTATCACTTGCTGCTTCTTAGCCGCTGCCCCAAAATCCTAATGGTCATCAAAGCCTTCTGGTATATGACTAGCACTAATCTGCTCCCATAAGATATTGCGGAGCACACAGGTACTTTTACGGTCAATTTTATTCATGGAATATTGTGAACCCTCATAACTGTGGCTAGTACACACCATCTTGCTGTCAGGGTCCCTGAATATGGCATACTGTATTTGAACGAATAGTTTGTCGGCAAGCAAGAGTGAGCACAGAACTTACTACTAACATATTTTTTCTTGCCTCGGCCTCAAAAATTAAATCTATAAAATTTATGCACAGATTAAATTGTTGTTGAACATTTCTGCCTATACCTATCATTCAATAGAAAACATTGATTCCAGGCATCCCCGAAGCTGTTTTAATGATATATTGAAATATATTCTCTGCCATCAGTTCAGGCTGATTTCTGAGGTGGTCCTGAAACGTTCTGCAAACATCGGCCGTAGAGACTTTAAAAGCTGTACACGGACATCTATCCAATGAGTTGACTTGTATTAGTGGGTGGGGAGAAGAACAGTCTATGTCATGTTATATGATAGTTTCAGAAAGCTACTTTCGACCTCGGCATCGCCTAACCTTTGATAAATCAAAATAATTTTTGAGCTGGCTCTGATCTGTACAATGATCAACATTCCTGCAATCGCATGTCCTTATAGCGCAATGGGTAGATCGCCTGCTTAGAGATCCAAGATTTATGGGTTTGCAACTACTTCTTGCTGCCAAGATTTCATCTTCTGTACTATCCTACAGCTATTATAAGTTAGGTAATGCATAGATACTTTCCGCAAAACCTTGTGCTGACAGTGATTACTATACAACTGAAGTGCGGAAAATTATATCTATCATGATAATTGTCTTCAGTTGTATAACATACAATAATATGTTGGTTAATATTTATAAGGCGGTATTACCTTGTTATTCCAAAAGCAGCCTTTCCCTAGTTCTTCTTCATAGTCTAGATCTACCTCCAGCACCCCAACTATGCTTCTTGTAGCCCCAACTCTACCTCCATCAGGTCCATCGATGCTTACAGAAGCTTCAACTCTGCCTTTCATAGCTGCCTACAGCAGCACTGACTCCAATACCTGCAACACTACTTCCATCTATCATCTCTATCTCCTCTGGTAGCCCTAAATCTGCTCCTACAAACTTCAAAATTGCCTCCGGTAGCTCTATCACCTCCCATAGTCCTTACTCTCCTTCCTCGAGCTCAAGCATTATCTCGGGTAACTCCATCACCTCTGCTAGCCCTTACTCTGCTTCTACAAGCTCCAGCATTGCCTCCAGTTGTTCTATCACCTATGTATTTGGTGATGGTATTGGTATTGGTATGGATTTATTTTCATTTCTATATCATATCTATATCGATAACATTGAAATGTTGTGCTCATTTTACTCAATATAAATGTTGTCATTGTCATAAAATCTCATATAAAACTGAGAAAAGCTTTTTGAGCGTTTCTGGGTTCGGGATATTTTCTGTATGGTATTTAGTGCATACATTATTAGCACGGGAGGATCTCTTGAGATTCTTAAAAGTAATGCGACTAAAGAGTGGATGAGACTTGCTACTAGAAATCAGTGCAAAATATTTCGCACAGCTAGACAAAATAAAATCATTGAGTAGCGGAACAGAATGGAAAGTTAATCTATCAGTGTGACTCATATCGGGGGTAATGATCTTAGTGGCACTGCGTTGGATTGTCTCTAGTTTATCTTTTGATGCCGAGAATTGAAGGCCATGCCAAACAGGGGCTCCATTCAATAAAATCGATCTCATATAACAAATATAAAAAAAGTTTTGAGGCCATCACTGTTGAGTCAAATGGATTTCAGTTGTCTCATTAAAATAATCGTGTATTAAACTTAGAAATTAAATATTCAATAGTGCTACTAAAATTATACTAAATAAACTTACTTTTCATCAATTATAATACCTAAAAACTTTGTTTGATCTGATGGTGTGATCATGACATCATTTACTTGTAAAAAGGAGTACCATCGGCGTATTTCAGCCCATAAGAACTGTTACAGTCCAAATACATAAATTAACCACAGCACCAGTCCTATTTTTGTGCCCTGTAGACTTTATACTTCTATAGCCTTATAGTCAGAAATGAGCAAGAAAACTTCAGACGTTGCGTCCTATTAGTTAAAAGGTTAGAAACCAGCCTCACAATATTTTCATTGAAACTTAGTGCTCTGGACTACAAGGCTTCTTGATTTATTTACACGAGATTTGAGAGATAACTTATAGTATCATAGGATCACAGGTTTTATTCTAATCCCCGAAGGTTCCGTGAAACTGGAATAGAAAATGGTGCAATTAATGTGGTGTATAAAAATGTGCCTCGTTCAATAAAAATGCCGTCAATAATTAACTATTCAATTTAACGCAAACTATAAGGAACATTATACTCAAAGATTAAATAAACACAAATCTAAACCCTATTAATTAATTTTGAATGTACCGAGAAATAAAAGAGATATTAAGTCAAGTGAACTTGGAGTCGAATTATTTCAACCTACAGAATTTAATTTATAACATACCTTTTTGCTCCTTTAGTAAATCCCCAAATATCACCTTTGCCCAGAAAAATAGATTAATATAGTTAAAGGGATAATACACTTCTGATCTCTGTTTGGCAGCCAATGGAGCACAGAAAAATGTATGTACATACAAAAACTCCTTATTTGTAATTCAAAACCCCTTGTTCTGCTCAAATGTGCATTCTAAATTGAGGTTGTGCATCTCCAACAAGAAATAAGACAACTAACAGAATTGCTTGTGATCTGAAAAAAGCTGATTTTGTGAGCAGTTGTGTGCTCCTATCTCTTGGTTAGTGTTTCAATTGTCCAGATACTCAAAGTGCGCATGTGCAATAAGGATGACCTTTTGACTTTAGCTTGTTATTTTCTAACAGCCCAGCTTAACACTTTTATTACCATAGCATAAAATCAGATAAAGGTTGTATTGCTCAACAGAACACGCCCGTTGGCCATGTTCGGCGCCGGATGTACATATGAGGTATGAGGTATTCATAGGGCCGAGTGGTCTACCGGCCCGATAACCTTTCACCTCTATCTACCTGAGAGAACTGTATAAATTAATAAAATGAATAAAACTACTTTTGAAAGATTTCTCCTGACAATTAACTTTTTTCTATTTTGAGCTTATGTGGAAAAGAATGTTGATTAAAAATAGTTTGAAGTGATAGCTTTTTAGGATGGCATAGATGAGAAGGGAGGAAAATTTCGAGCACTATACTCAGAAGTCCTCTGAATGTTCTATAATTGAAAATATTGCATAATTACTGCAGAACTAGCTGCCAGACTATATATTGCTGTGGTCCTTCCAAATTATTTAAGTACAGAGAATCATCATGCCTGAAATTCAAAAGGGAATACATCGGTCTTATGCTTATAATTATTTCATTTTTATTGATGTTTTTACAGCTTTTCTTATGTCCCTGATAAAAGTCTTTGCTAGCTGATAATGAGGCATGGTTGTTGATCTCTTTTTAGCACTGGTTCTGAATTTTATCAATGGAGTTACCTGGCTGTCACTGATGGTTTTAGCACCAGTTTGGTCAAAAATCACAAATGTAATGAGAAAATGCGTCGGATCAGCTGGTAACAAGCTATTGCTCTTACTGTGTGCTGCATATCTGTATTTGTTGTTATCTCTGAGCTCGACGGGTGTATGTTTAGCTCTGTGTGAACGACGCAGTGTATTTATATTACTGATTTACTGGTAAACCTGTGGAAAGGTAAAATTAATTAATAATATGTATAAGAGAGAAAAAGAACAAATGTGTATGCTACAAGAAATAGCTGGTGAGATGCTGACAAGCATCATTACAATAGAAACTCTCTTGTTTTAATAAATTCCTCAATTGATCGGTTATGTCATTAGCATAGGTAAAATGTAACACTTACAAATAGTGCATAAAGAAAAACTCATACATTATGAGCGGATATAACAGCGATGCAATAAGATTATTATGAGCGTAATTGACTAGTCCTGTGTACATCAACTGTTAACAATAATTGATTATGAGGACATATTTATGCATTGGCAAGTTGTACACATGAGGAGATGAATGCAAGGGATGACAATTCAACAACAAGAAATATGAGATTTGTGTTGCCTAGAATTATACATGTGTATGCACTGTAAGAAAGAGTTGTAGAAAAATACACTTACATGTTGATTGGGTGCTCTTAGCTGCGATGTAAACAGTACGAAAACTCGATGACTAGTGATAGTAATGATTTCTGTCACAGAATTATTTTCTGATTTCCTTATTTCACAGACTTATTATGCTGTTTTTTTGTATTTAATTTCATTGTTTGACGGGCGCTTAGTAGCTTGTCAGCTTTTTCCGCAGCTAAATAGTGTTTAAGCCGCATCTCTGAAAGAGACAACACATTTATCTTATTAACTGAATAAATCTGCTGTATAAAAGAAAGTTTGCTGGACTGCCTGCCTGTCTGCCAGACATCGAAATATATAGATACAATTTCAATATGACCCTAAGATTTGTCAAGTAGTAATGACAACATGATATTTCATGTAATAATGATTTGTGGCCACCGCATGAGCCATGCAAAGAAATATGTAATATCGGTACAGCAAAAATATATAAAATTGAAGATGGACTGATGCAGAAAATAATATAATTGTACAAAAAAAAGAATAAAACAAAATGAAAACAAAAATTGGTAATGAATAAAAATACTAATGCTTGATACTGATTAACTGAAATGATTGAAATACCTTCTAATACAATGTTTTTGTTATTGCAATGCATTGAAAACTCTGAGGCACTCAGCTCGGTAATCAGAGTTAATATCTTTACCGATACCGAGGGGGTCTTTTCAAGATTGAGAGAAAAAAAGTAATTTTAAAATTATTCGACTTCATTCAATATAACTGACCAAGTTTTTGGCATTATGCTCTCTAGTTGTGAGAGTAATGGGTAGCTGAGATGTGTATCCATAAATGTATGCTGTGATGTTGGTTGGTATAATAGATATCGGCAACTCCAGACTGATTTGTACTTGTTTTTTTATGAAGAATTATTGTATCTTACGATAAAGTAGGTATGCGCAATCATGTATATTCATTCACAGTATGGAGTAGGTGGAGATATGGTTTCTGTAATAGGTGCATCTGCAAACAGAGGAAGGGAATGCTACAGTGTTTGCAAGGCACAATATTTTGGAGGTATGGTTTCCCAACATTAGGGTAATTATGGCATGACTGTTTTATTTCATTATTCAGTAACACATTGAAGAGACTCATAAACTCATAATTGTTTGTTTGTTTGTTTGTTTCCTTGCTCCCCAGGATTTTGCAAGCATCATGGTGATTGTGTAAGACTTGGATCATGAGCTGTAAATTCATGTGAGTAATACCTCTGTGGTATACTCAAGGACTGGTTTGTAATCGGTCTCCATGCTATGTTATTGTTTGCTTTTGCTTGCAAATAATAAAATAGCATCAATATGTTTGTATAATATTCGATATCTCTAACCTGGAACGGTAAAACATCTCTTCCACCTCCTCTCCCACATAGCCAGCCAGTTTAGGTCACTTTTGAGATAATCAATTGTACTTGGATTACGCTTGTGGACTGATCATTGCAACAGAGTGAAGTTTTATGCTAAATTTATTATACCAAATTAATATTAGCATAGTATTAGCTGCTCAAGTATAATCACTGATAGTATAGTATAAGTAACAATATCATAGTATTGCCATCAATGAAGTATTAGCATCATTAGCATTAATGAATTTAGTATTAGCATCAATAAATTTTGTTTATTTTTAGCATCATTGTGTTGTCATTGAGTGCTCTAATAGCAATTAAATATTAGAGAGTATTAAATAGCGCAGGCATCATCTTGAAACTCCATAAAACAGTACAGGAGAAGTATAGGTATATGTAAATCAGTAATCAGTAACAGTTAATTCCTTCATTAGCGATGTGCCTGGGTGGCTACTCCAAATTATACTGGTGTTGGTTAAAATATTACTGTGGTCTAGTCTATGTATAATTTAAAAGGGGACACTTTCTAATACCAAACACCAACTCGGCCCTTACAAGAGGTTTAATAATGAAAGAGAAAGCCTTCAGCAATTAAATAAAAATTACAATGATTAATACAAGCTTTAGGGTTACGCCTGATGTGACTGAATTTTCCGATGATAGATTTCGTATGGCAGTGATTAAAAGACTGCGATAAGACAGCCCACTGACAACCTAGTCTCGAATTATTTTACGGGGATAAGATATCTATAGTATGGTGATCAAGAGTATGCATATCTATGTCAGAATCAGTTTTTGGTTTGAATGTAGGACTTGATGCTTTGTGGGTGAACACCTTGTACTTTTTTCGATAATTTTTAAAGCAGCAGACAACCACAAAACTTCTGTTGTTTCAATTGGGCACCGACCAAAGACCAGTATAGATAAATATTTAACTTACCAAATTCATGTAGCTTGGTTTTCTCAACACAAACCCGTATACGTCTCCAAATTGTCTGTTTTTAGCTCGGTGCCCAACCAGCACCGAGCATAAACCAGTGTTAGTCTTCTGTGTTGTCAGTTTTATGTAAAGCTTCACAGCAACATCAATTTTTCACATGACATTAATATCATCAATATGAACCCAAAATTCACTACTGGTGTTTGTCTTACGGTTCAGTTTGTCAACAGATAGCATTATACTTGTCTTGCGGGATGTCTCTTCTCCCTTCTCTCCGACCTGGAACCTCAACCAGATTCAGTCCCAACCTTTTCAGTTGTATGCTCAAGAAGTCGAGCCTTTCAGACTCCCCATCAAAATCTTCTTTCACCCAGATACTGTTTGAGCCTGCCTAGAACTCGATCACACACAAAAATCTCATTGGCCGGGAATCTCTCCCAAGTTTTCTTGAGGAGGCCGGGTACGAAACAGTAAAATAATCGGCCGGGCTCATTCTAATTTCAAGAGTGTTGTTCATGGCTCCAAAAAATGGTCCGGGTCGATTTCATTTGTGGCCCTTGTCATAGAACGCTTGACCCAAGCCGGTACAGAATGGGCTGCTATAAGAGTGTGGCCAGCGTCGTAAAATTTCAAAGTTACAGTAGATATGCTGTTGTCTGCAGCGTTAACAAGTGCCAAGAACATACCACAAATATAGTAATTTTTTATTTTGTGAGCTTTAGTTATCATCATAGATAGTTAAAGGTTATCTCAAATCAGTTTATATAGAGTACAGATAACAATTTCTAAAGCCTCACAAATCCATCTGTCTTTTTCGACAGCTTTCATTTCTCTCAGGCAGCAACACTCCGTGGAGAATCTTAATGCCTGAGCTGCTTCACATTTCAGATGTCTTGTCATACATGCAAACTGACTGAATCCAGGACAGCATGCATATGTTGCATTCAATATGATGATTATATGAAAACATAATGATCATGCAAGATTTACATTAGATTGATATCAATATTGATTGATTTGATCAATATTTTAATATTTCTGTTTTCCGGGTACAAGTCCTAAGGACTTAATCTTCTCCAGAATAAAAATGGAACATGTGTATATGGAACATCCTGCCTACCTAACTGGTATCAGTATTCATTCAAATGGTCAACCCTTTTAACCTGCTTGGATGATAAAAAATTTACACGCACACAAAAATGATTGAACAATAGTGCATCATTCCACTCATCTGATTTGAACAATGAATACCTGATATTGAGTTTTATTCCTGTGATTTCATTTTGAGTGGTCTTTGTAGCAGTTTCTTTGCACATCAGAGGGAACATCGTCGCATGATGATGGTTGATGCGATAAAATTGTATATATATTATGATAAATCCATATAAAATACATGATCATCGAAGTAATTCACACTGATAAGTATAGTAAGTAAGTCATCTGGTAAGAATGTCTGAGTCTAACAGACTTGGACCAGAGTTATCTGGCACCAATCATCAGCTGTCATGTAGGTGAAGCCTTGCCTAACTCTGCACGTGGTAATGGTCAGAACCTTGTTCGTCATTCAATCAGCAAATTCTCTTCAGTCATGCATTTCTTGGTTTTACAGAGTTTTACAAACCTTGACATGCCGTTGAGTTCCAAACCTCAGACCACAAGCAACTATTCTATACAAAACGCTTGGAAAATATAGGCGAGTTGCTTCTCAAGTAACTAATATAGAATGGCTTGCTGTTTAAACCAATTTGATGCCTACAGTGAGATGTTTAAATTTTTTCATTGTATTTTGGTTCGGGAGGTTTTATAACATTTCAATTTTATGTTTAGACCTAAGAAAACTAACAATTAACAACAAAGCTTAATCCCAGTGAAAAGAACCCGGGTAGTAGACTTCTGGTGACCTGTGTCATTGTGATTGTACTGGAACAACGAGAATAGAAATTCATGTAGTAATAGTAATAGTAGTAATAGTTATCTCCCTTGCGGTTAATGACTTTGACTGATACAGGTGCATCGGGTGCATTGGGTGGACCAATATCCCATTCTCCACTCACTATAATATCTTTTGTATCCTGGCTGGGTGCTTCTAGTGTAGGAAAAGAGTCTAACAAGCTAACTTTATTGTCATCAATAACCTGCTTTCTCTTTGCTCTCCTCTCTCGGGTTACACCCTCGTCCAGTAAAAGTCACTCCTGGATAGCAAATTCCTTTCGGGTCTGATAAGCGTAGCTGGCTTGTTTTCTTTTTAATTTCATCACTATTGTCTGAACTGCTGTGCAGAGTATACTTTAGAGCCGCCCTCTTCCATAATTTGTTTGATTTCTGCTCTGACAGCCTCTCTGTCAGACTGGTATATTCATATAGGTTGAGCCGTTAGTTCCTTTGAGAGTAATTTATCTCTTAGCATTAGTGACCTGATTAATACCTTGATAATGAATTAATATGGCCTGATTAGTCACCCTTGTAGTATGCCCTGTTAAAACAGCAGATGTATTTTCAGCATTCATGAGTGAGATCTGTTCAGTTTTTGTACAGGATATTTTTATTGCCTGTCAAGACTGATGTACCCAATGACAACGTTTTTGGCATAGTCGGGTTGAGAGCTAGAGTTTTCACTATACATGAAATGCTACCGCTCCATGATTCAATGCTGACTTAACTTTGTTTTTTTTGTGAGCTGTTAATATATATCCCTAATGCCAGGTCGTCGACAGCGTTGGCAAATCCTGCACACTTCATTATCACTCAATCTTATCCACAATACTGTGTTGAAGTGGTTAATGGACATACAACATCGTTGAATAGTTCTTACAGCAAACAGAGTAAGGCTTCATAGATGATCATACTGATCCCAAAACATTATTTCGCCAATTTATGATGATTCAATTTCATTGTTTTCAAATATCATGTCTTATAACACCAAAAGTTCAATAGTACTGCTGATAGAGAAATATAGTGATACAAGCCAAATTTGTCATACTTCTTATTTCTATCCACAACTGACTTGAACAAAAGCTAAGGCATACGAATATTTAGGTAATTTTTGAGAAAAAATGAGTGAGTAATGAGAATAATATAAAAAGTGAGGCTTACAAGGAAGGAAACATGACAAATACAGAAAATATAAAGAATAAATAAGTCATGCCACAATTTATACTGTTATATAATATAGTAATTGGCTTACACAAACCTTTTTTATTGCATTTTTGAGGCCAGAAAACCTGCCTCACTAAATTTGTGTCAGCAGCTTTCTTATTTTTTTTCATGAAATTATCGGATTACATTCCCCAATTTTTCAAAACTGACACATGTTAATCTTCTTATATCATCACTCTAATACCGCAATTCAGCTCCTAAACTAGCATAAATAGATTCGTGTTCATTTCGATGAGGCAATGTAAAACTTGAGACATTAGAATACTTGTTCACAGACAGCTATGCCAGACAAACAAAAATATATCAATTGGTTCAAGTTTTGCAGGGTGGTGATAAACCACTGAGGTTTACCTATGGAAAAGCAGAGATAAGAACATGTAATGGTGATTCATAATCATGGCGCAAAATTCAAGAAAAGGAATTGTGGCCCCCTTCCCTATATGGAAGACAACACTGGCACCACTAAATACTTATCAAGATGAAATTAACCTTCACCAGTAGGCAACATACTCAACAATAGAAATCCAAGGTATAAGCATTGGATCTGCACCACAGGGCAGTCAGTAGCCCCTCCACCCCATGGCTGCAATAAACTTAATTAAGTTGAGAAGCTATTATAATCTCAAAGAAAATGCTTAATTTTTGTTTTTGAAAGCAATCATATTGTTTTTGTAGATGATTTTGTTACTGAGATGACTGTTTATATATCAAGATTGACACATCAAAAGATAACTGCTTCGATTCTAGAAAAAAACTCTTGTATACGTCATTTTTTTCTAATAATATATTCTTTTGGAGAGTACGAGTATTTGAGTTACTGAAACAAAATGGTGGAAGAGAGTTTGTAATTGAAATAATTAAAATTTTCAAATTTAACATTTATTTATAACATCCAAATTTATAAGGGTACATCATTACACATCAAATATCAAAATATAACTTTTGTGGTTGTATGCCACTTTTTAATGACCTGGGTACTTAAGCCATCAAAAGTAACCTAATAATGTGGGTATTTATTTTTTTTTAAAATGAAAAACCAAATTATCAATAAAACATTATAAGACACTTGATTGCTGTAGCTTGACAATATAACAGTAGAATATAAAGATATACAGTGGCCATAAAACGGTTTTCCACATACATACACATCTTCAATCGATTTTTGATGAGATTGCAAGTTTATAACACTATCTGTGATGTCCCTGATCTTTTTATTCATCAGAAACAAAGATAATATTCACTTCCAGTTATGAGAAAAGGAGAATACTTTTATGAACGGGCATCACAAAATTGTATTGCTCACTATCGGAAAAATACTCCGGATCCTCTCAATGAATTATTTATCCTAATTATTTTGTGAAATATCTCAGTGCTTGGGCAAACAGTTCAGGTGCTTCTATACTACTGACTTTTTTGTTATGGATATCTTGATCTGCCATTAAACCTCACAGAATTTTGTACCACACTATTGGCAGTGATTTTTTGTATTATTTTTGTATACGGAAATCATAATGAAATGATTAATCATTCATGTTCCAAATAGTTATGTTAGAAAATGTAAGTTTTACAGTGATAAACCAATAACCAACAAGTATTGTAAGAATAAACTTTGTGGACCACGTTGTTGACACTCACCTTGTTATACAGTGACTAACTCTTTTCCAGCGAAGCAGCTGTTGCAGCGTATGATCACTCCTTGGGGTGGACCAGCCGTAGTCGTCACAACCTTCGGATAAGTGCTGTCCACTGGAATCCATTCCTTAGGAAAAAAAATTCTCGCTGCTGAAATTTATTGCGAACTCGGATCCTTCTATGGCAAATTTTGAGTGATAGAAAGTATGACCTCTAGCGATCCAGGCAGCCTACCATCCACACGTGCCTCCACTTGTTATTGTGTGATCACAACTGGAAAGTGTAGCAAAGTCCTCTAAAGCTGATCCATTTAGGAAGAAGAAATTATTATTCAAAGTCAAATTTTTTAAGAATTTAAGTGCTTTTGTTGGTGTTGGTGTTGTTGGTGAGTAGAACTCTGGATTAGCTAACTGGTAGCCATAACAGTTACTGACTAGATCGCCAATTCTCATATGGACGCCAAACAAACCCATCCCTGGGTCTTCGAAGGAAGGCGTCCATATTGGTTAGAAATTAACAGATCAGGTAACTCAAGATGGCCACGCATTTGACATAGAATTTTCCTGATTATTTGAGAAATTATTTATCAAATTGATGTAGGGCGGTAATTTGACATGGCAGTTCAGCTGCCTTTTTGAATAGTGGTTTGACTCTTGCAATCTTGAGCCTGTCGAGAAATACAGATGATCTGATGGTTTGATAATCAAGTTCAAGCACAGATAAAATCGGGAGGTAGCTGTTATCTTTTATTGTATGTGCTCTAATAAAACTAGCTTGCTACTTACAGATACAATCTCTGTCAGCTAGCTTCAGTCTTAGCCAAGTATAATAATATTTTATTGGCCTATAGGATACCATGCTCACTGAATTGGTACTTTATTCACAAAGGACTGACGACTGGGAGTTATAACATTTCTCTAACCAAACTTGTCACATTGATGGTTATCTAGTGCGGTAGCATGTCACTCAGGATGGCAGCATTAGAGCAGCTTGAATGTTTCTGAATTTCTTGCTACAAGCTGGTATAACTGGTATGTGAGATCAAGTCAGAAGTGTCTTCATAGGGGACTTGACATTTCCCTTTTTCAGAAGGTCAATTTTAAAAAATCACTGAAATATGCATAGTCGTTATGAATACAAGCCCATTGTGAGAACGGGTTCTCAGTTCATTAAAAGTATTTTGGCTTAAAATTCGTCTGGAGTTAGCTTCTCCCGTCCAAACAAATTATTAATTTTGAGTTATCCAACCTTGTCCAAGTTATCTCACCTTATCTTTGTATTACGCTTAACATACCACAACTTATAATTCAACCAAGTGATGTTCGGCTGGGCATAAGCAAAGGGAAACAGTGTGAATTAGGAAGCCAGGTGGGTTAACAGCATGTATGTTTCTAGAAATATAGATTGCAAGAATGTTTCTGTAGGATAATCAAGACTTGCTAGAATTGAAACAGGCACAAGTTGAGAGCTTTGTGTGAAAACATAGAAATATAGAAAGTCTCTTTTTTATCGAATCACCATGTTTTTCTCAGTGTTCCTTGTATTTTGTTATCAGTTTTGCCTGGTAACTACTGTAATTGGGTCCTTTCCAGTTTACAATACCCAATAAGAAATGTTACGACAAAACAAGAGGACCGCATAGGGATTTGAACTTGGGGACTCAAGCTCAGCAAGCACAAGTTCTGGGTGCAATTGTGTGAAAACGCAAGCAACCAGTATATTTGGTCTTGGTGTTAGGTCATAAAGTAGTTAAAAATACTTGTTACATATTTGTGAGTAGTGCATAGTGTATGCTTTCCAAAGACATAGCAACATTGTAGTCTTTTCAATGAGCAAAGCAAGTGCTCTCATAGTGAAAAAAATTGGTGTTTCCTATTAAATGACATCAGCGTAACTCATTGATTACCGTAGACCAGCAGAGTACAGTTCATTTCATAAACCCTTCTTGAATTCATACATGAGGGTGGCTGCACGGCAGCAGAAGGGATGCAACATAAATACAAAATATTCAATTTCAAACTGCTAGGCAAAGGAAAAATACAAAAATATGATAATCTATAAATGATGAGATTTTTAGGTTTCTGCAGGTGACGCTTTCAAAAGTCAATAACGTTAGTCCGTTTACTTTTAATAATTGATGTATCTTTCAAGCGACGCTAACTCCATTTTAACTTCCTGTTCTACTGCCTGCTCGCCGATCTCCTTACTTCGAATAAACCCGTACTTAACAACGTTCCTTTTCTCCGTTTCCATTAGCTTTTTTCTTAGATGATCGCGAGCCCTTGTTATAAGATGAATACTGGCGGCTTTACATTTTTTGTATTGGCTTGTGGCAGCGAGGGTTTTCTCTGTCTTCCACTTGTGCCGAGACTGGATTAATGTTTTGGCCTTCTCACCGATGTGTTTTCTTAGAACAAGATCTACGGAGACAAGAACATAACATAATATGGAGATTATCTCTGTGACTACAAAGTTGGTGTGCTTCATTGTAGTATTGAAACACAGTGAATCTGAGTTAGATCTATAGTATTGCAATAAAATAGGCTTAATAGCTCAGCCCTCACATAAAATGCGGGCAGTGCAAGATAACAGCCAGCCCACTGGCTGTAGCGCAAACAAGTCAGCACCCCGACTTATGTTGGGTATTTGTGGTCAATTTGAGTAATGGACTATGGCACAAGGGGCAATTTCAACTTTGTGGGGATGAGTTGATAGAAAGCAAACCACTTTGTTACAGTGAAGCAATGAGGAGTTGGCAGCCTCCCTGGTTGTTCAACAGCGTAAACACACTGATTATGTAAAAATGCAGAAACTGACAATATGCACTGAGGGCTAGAAGTGATAGACTGAGATGCTTATCAACACACAGGGGTGGCTTCATGCTGCTGGGGTGGTCAGTGACATGCACACTACTATAATTTTGTATCTAATATAGTAGATACTTCCAGATCGGGTATCTACTGTCAGCATCAGGGATTAAAAGGCTTAAAGTGTCGTGCATGTCTTGCTACTAATAATGTTGCAAAACTATTTGATAAGTGTTGTTTATAGCATACCATGTGTTGTGTATTTGTACTTGACAGCTGTCATTTATTTGACTGTCTCTGTTCTTTTTTCTTGCTGCGAGGACTTTGCTGGTGTGCGATCTGGTATAGAGAAACCGAAAGGAAAAATACCATTATTCCAATCAGGAGGATAAATATACACTATAACAACAACTGACATCTTGCAACTTCAAGCGCGCAATATTAATAGCGTAGATGGATGATAAATTTGGTACCATGTCTTCAAACTCTACCCTACCCCAAGAGGTGGTATTTTATCCATTGACTACTATGATCATACCTCTTAATGGTACACACTACTGCAGGGTAGAGCGAAAATTGTAGGGAACTCACCTCCTACAAGCTGCACAGGGGTGCTGGTTTTCTGAGGTTTAGTTCGAGCGTTTATTGGGGTAGTTGCATGGTGGTCCGAGTCTTCTATTGCTAAAAATATTTTACATATAGTTATCAAATATATCATTCAACCAATACCAAGTTTCATAAATATTTACAAAGTAGTAGCATGCAAATGTAATTTTAATACATGACAGGCCATTCAAAGCTGATGATGGATGGAATTTAACAGCTGAAGATCTTAGGATCAGAACCATGTCACAGTCTTTAAATACTACAGGGCCATATAGTTTAGAAAAAATGGTCGGGGAGGCAAAAGCCCAAGGCGAGTCCGAAGCATCACCAGTATGGGTGCTGTAAGCTCCTCTCCAAGTAATTAAAGGATATAATTAGCAAATTTTTTTAGGCCACTGTATTGAGCTTTCTAGGGGAGACAGTGCCTCCCTGCCTCCCCCAGAACTATGGGCATGTACTATAACACACTTACCACACTTCCTTCTATGCGGGGTGAGAATTGTTGGTGTTATCACATTACTGTTAGGTGTTTTATCTTGCGACACTCCGTTCTTTGACGTGCTTGGGGTGTTGAGTGATTTCTCTGTAAAAAAAAATATATATGTGGTTGAAAGGGGCCATAACATGAATTACCTCAGTTGATAGTGATATTTTGAAGTTTAGACTGTTAATTTGGCATATTGAAAAGTGAATAGAATCACCACACAATACAATGCAATTTTAACTATGAATATAGAACCAGTTGACTAAATAAATTGAATACTCTATTCAATGTCTCAATACAAAGAAACATGAAATGGACTCATTGGTAATTGGTATCAATATTCAACTAATGCTGTGAATGTGCACAAACTTGGGGATGTAGCGGCATCCGCTTGATGAGTGACAACATCAGTAGATTAACCAGTTAATTTTCAGAATACAACATACCGGTGATTACGACCATACTTCTTGACTGAGCTCCAGCTATCACATCATCCTCGTCGGTATCAGCTATGACAGGCTCACGCTCCTCTACACACTCTGAAACAGAGAGTAGGCCTACATCAATTGAAAGTTTTGCATCTGCCTTACAAATTGTTTTGGCTGGTGTTTACATCGACCGAATAATGCATATGGTAGAGTCCAAGGTACCAATTGACCTTATAATAACCACACACTCAAGAACTGCCACTTATAGTATGAGACATTCCGTCCAGATGATACTAACTTACACAAAATAAAGAAAAGTGAAATTGACAACATGGCAGTTTAACTCACAAGCAGTGGCGTATATTAGCACTCACGGCCCACGGATTTCCGTGAGTGGCTGAATAGCTCAGTAGAGCGTCTGCCTATTAATCACTGTAAAAAAGATTGTTGTGGGTTCGAATCCCATTGAGGACAGTTTTTTTTCAAATTAATGCTTTATAACTGGATCATTTTTACCGTAATCTTCTACTGCTATTGAGTTGTTTTCTGAAAGTACCCAACAGCTCAGTGAGCTATTGAATTACCTCTCTGCTTGCACTATTTTGCTACCAATATGCAAAAATTTCCGTGTGGCAGGGCGCTTAAGCGCCCCTCCCACACCCTCCCCGCCACGCCTACGGCGTGTGGATCGGGCTATGCCCGATCATTATGCTCATCTCTAAAAAGTCAGTGAGTGAAATTTTTTAGAATATACGCCTCTGCTCACAAGCTCCAGCAAATAGATAATTTGAGTGGCACATGACTTGTCTTGTCTCATTAATTGTGTTTGATATTGAAAACAAATTTATTGTAAGGGACAGGGCCCATTATAGGATTAGGCAATAATTAGGGTGATAATGTCTAAATATTCTTAACTGGTGGGTGTTGTGTTGTCTTAGAATGGCCAGGCTTAGGGAGACAATAATTATGATTCCAATAATAATCAGCATCGTTATTGGCCTGGTATGATTTCATAGTACACCAATGGAATGCAATGTGAATGTCTGGCCATTAATAATGTTTTCCAAACTCAAATTCAAGGTTAACATGCCTTGTACTGTTTAGGCATATTCCATAGTGGTGGTAAGAGCTGAACGTAACGTATGACCACACTTATTAAGCATCCTAAAATTCGTAATCCAATATATTACTCTGGCCGCCAGTTCCAGGTGTCAGCAAATAATACTGTAGACAGTCAACTAATATTAAGAGTACAAATTTGCATGTTTTACCACCTTATCAGTAGCTGATATAACTTAAACCCTGTGTCAAGAATGAAACAAATCAACTTGATTTTGTGAGGATGAGACTGTACATGTAGGCCTATGTCATGGCATACCTAGCAAGTCTATGTTATATGGTAAATATTGAGCGCAATAGCTAATAAAACAAGATATAATACCAGATATAATACCGAACTAATGGCACACAACACTGGAGCGTAAATTAGTTTCGGCCTTTCAAATAAATTACATGCTTCCAACTTGGTAGAACAGCCAACCTAATAAGGTTTTAATAGTTTGTCACAAACGAAATTGGACCATTGAATTATTTTCTTCTGATCAGGAGCCCTGTTGAAATATATTATGAGTTGTCTGTACATGCGGTTTGTTGTTTTAAAAATTACTCACCCACAGCTGAGGTTTGTCGCCTGTATCTTTCTAGTCTTTCTGAGTGATGCTTCTGAAATTTCAGGATTCATAGAATTGTATCCATTTGTATGAGCCGAGTAGGCTTTTACAGAGTCACAGTCCTTATACAGTAAAATTTGTCCGAACCCACAGAGCGGGGTATAGCGTGGAGCCATTTCAAATGATACACGATTACACTGGCTTAAGTTAAGTGCTTCTGAACAGCTGGGCTCACGAGGTTCTACTGACCTTCGAACAACTTGCCTCAACTTGGAATTGTATAAAATTCACTCGCTTTCCTCTTAATCTGATATTTGTCAGAAGTCAAAAGACTGAGTAATATTCTATGGTTGGATCCAAATTTAATCCGCAGGTGATTACAAACCATTCTAGCTTAGATTACCTGTGCATTTTTATGGTAATTATGTTTGACCTACACATGATCCAAAAAAATGAGATGAGAAACCAATTGGACTTCACATTTCATTATAAATTTGAAGTACGATAACATTTAGTTTGTTTCCTGAAATTTCTAAATAAAATTACCAAACTATCGTCATAGATATTACTTTATCATCAAATTCTGTCAACAGGTGAAGTTTTAACAGTATTTGATTCTTTGTATTGAAATATCTGTTGCATTGTATTGGTTGCATTTGGTAAATAGAATTATTATACTCCTTCCATGTGTCAAATTGTTAGAATGATGTATAATGGGCTTTGTTCAGACAAAGAGAGTAAATGAAAGGCTAAGTTCTCTGATGGTTTGCGCAATCAAGAGCATACATCATGCCTACTTTTAAAAAAGTATATATACGTTACATTTTGCTTGCATGCAACTTACAATGATGCAAAAATGAAAAAATGAGGACATCTCTATTCTAAATAACCAAAAAAAATTTGGAAGAAATCGGACAATTGGAACATGGTCTGCGATACATTACCTTGTTAGTAAAGGCCGTTTTTGTAGATTTCTTTGAGAAATTACATTTTTTTAAACATTGTTGTGGCTCATTGGATTTATATTGGTACAATACATAATTATATGTGGGTTTAATTTACCAATGATAAACACTCTTCCTTAAAATGAACTTCAAAGTTTGGTCAGGAGGAGATAATCACTAAATTCAGCAAATACTTTTAATGAACTGAGTTGGGATTATAAATGGATCACGCGGGTTCACCTGGTGATAATTGCCAATTCTTATATGTTATGTTTTGAGGATACAATGGCATCAACTTGTTTAAAACTGATTTTTTGACATAAGATATTACTTGAAATGAAACGTTGCTGTTGTCCGAATCAGTTTTTGGCAGATCACAAATTCAAATGCAAGCCAACAAGGTTACACCCTTGCAGAATTTCTGTTACAGCAAATAAAAACCATGAAGCAGCTCATGATTGATCTCCCTGATTCGATTAACTTTCCCAGGGCAGTTTCTGTGGCCAGCCAATCGTTAAATTCCCTTCTAAAATATACTGATACACCTGATAATACCTCTATTGCTGAGATATTTTCTCATTATCTCTCCCTGCAGGAATGCATTCCAACGTATCTCCTGCAACCACCCTGCTTTGCATCCACAAGAACCTTCGATACAGCCTTTGGACTGCACTTAAAACAGGCCTGAACCATGAGATTCCTGTGACACAAAATAGATTTCTTTCTTATTTATTGTCTTCAAGCTGACCTTGTAATACAGCCAATATCACTAGGCACCGATTATCTTCATTCTTGTTTCGGGCACACAAATTAAGATTAAGACCGATAAAACAATGGTCTGTAATAACAAACTCAGGCAACTAAGTTTGGCTGCATAATCGCAAACAATTTTAGATGGTCTTCTACTATGGCTAGTCTACAGCAGTAGGAGCCTATGGCAACATTTCTCAGAGATAATCTCATATATTTGGGTAGCAGCCTATACAATGTGTGGATAGAAATGCAACTTCATTTACGATTTTGGATGGATAGTGTTTGGCAATTGATGCTGGTAGAGTTTTTCATGCATATCACAACGGTGATATTGTACCTGACATTAAATTGCACAATAAGCAATAAGGCAAAAGAGTAAGTGATTAAAAAATGGGACTCCTGTTATTAATAGCCAAGATGCGGCTAACATAAGTTGCAATACTCCCTTACAACAGTATTGTCAATTTGCCTCTGGCTGGGGTTTTGCAGCAGGTGTCTTTTTCTGAACCATTTCCTCAAATCGAGAATTAGTTTCTTGAATCTTTGCTTTCAACTTTTTGCAGGTTGCCTGAGTGTCCTTGACTTCGGCATGTGTATATCCCAGAGAGGTAGCTTGACATTTCTGTTCTTCTAAGATAGACACCGGTTGAGTATCGGTTTTCTGTGGAGCTGCCGCTGCTGAACGGCCTCAAGCTTGTTAATCCTGATCTCAAATCTTGAGAGGTTTGCAATAATGACATCTAGATTTGTATCCATTTTTCACATAACTCAGATTGCTATCCAGCTGATTTGTGGAAAAAGATGCTCTCATTTGCTGCGCCCTGGTATCCAAAGCTGCCGCAGTTTTTGTGCCAGGGCGTAGGGCTCAGCTAGCTTTTATTAGACATGGTATTGAAATTCAGCAGGAAAGGCCTACGCCCTGGCCTGCTATACACTATATTCTTGTAATTGATTGCATATAGGTCTTTTTTTTATACTTATTCAAAGTTTATTTTTGTGTCTATATATATAAGTAAGACATAAACAAAAAAGAGCAACTTGTCCTCATAAAAATATCTATGTCAGACTCAAGTGCTGTTTTGAAAAATAATGCTTTTCCACATTTACAAGTCACTACACATATTACAGCCCTACGGAACCGCTCTGAAAATATCATTGATTAAATCTCGGGCGTTGAAAATATTCCAAATGACAGCCTGTGATAAAAATTTCTATTAAATTGAGTAATGAATAATTGCATAACCAGAGAGATTCCCTACAAAAGCATCCCTTATTGACCCGTTTCATACCTAGCTACTTTTTCATCCGCGATCCATGACCTGTCGCTTTCTTCCTATTGTTTTCTTACCCAAGTTATAACTGAGCCAAACTTTTAATAACCTACAGATCTTCAGATCTTCCGGAAAAGGTCAAGGTCAATAGCTGATCAGAATCATTAGTCTTTTCATCCCTTAACAGTAGAGCCCAATCGATTAGAAGTTGCTTTGTAACTCTAGACACCAGTTTGTCAACAAAATGACTAACCAAGGGCTCTCAACGCATTAAGTATGAACCCATATCCGACGTTTGAATGGTTTGTACTGATGATACATGGGTCAGAATTTGAGTTTGACTTGGTCATATCAGAGTTATATTCCGACAACCTTGATCAGGGTCTGCATCTCTCTAGCCTCAAGACGACTGCCCTTGGTGACTTTGATCTCGAGCGAGATCAGTTTACTAAGACAATTATAACTCTCGAAGGAGGCATCACTTTAAAGCTTTCTGTTGGCTATGATCTGATGAAAGAACAGTGACACAAATTATTCACCATATGCTTGAAAAAAGGTAACCCCATATGGTGAGCAGTCAGGTGCAACTAAAATTAAAGATTGATAACATGTACGGAGAAAAGAAATTACTTTTTATTCCCTGAGGGGGAGCGTTGCCCCGCAGTTGTTATTTTTTCTTAAATTAATTGGATTTAATCATGTTTAGTTTGTACCCTTAGGCTGCTCAACCATTCCAAAAAAAATCCTTCTTTTTCAGTAGAATAGCTGTCAAACATTCTGATCTTGGTATTGCAAAATGTGTTAGCCTATTGGCAAAGGTCGGTCTATGATGATCAGATGTTTGCAAATTTTAAGTGTATTGTACTGCGATCTGTCTTGAATAACAACCCTTCAAAAACTTCTTATAGACATGGGCTGTGATCACAGCCCATGTCTATTTCATTTGACCCCTGGCAGCAAACTATATTATCATAGATTTCTATTGAGGTGTTCCCAAGCAGGGGCAACATAAGGTTTTGAGTTAAGGTGGGGCGAGGGCTTGCAGCAGGCGGGTGGGGGCACAGAGGGAGGAGATGCGAACGAGTAGAATTCTTACTGTGTCGAAAAAACAGAGGGGACCAACCTTTTCATGCACTGTCATAAAAATGGTTCAGCGTTTTCACCTTCGTCATTAAATAGATTGAGCTGATTCAACTTTCTTGTCAAGCTACACATCAGAATATAGTAAACCTACCGAACACAGAAAACATGAATATTATAAATGATGTAGATGATTGTTCGTTCACTAAGGTCAATACTCTGTGGACAATTGTGGCTAATATGTGAGAACCTCAAAGCATTACTGTAACCTTATTCTATATTCCTGTTTTGTTCTATATCACCATTATTATTTCGTCTTCCAAATATTATCACCCTTGCAGTATTTTCTGTAATTATGTCAAGGTCTTTACATATTTCATACACCACAGAAGCAGTATAGCCCTCCTCCAGTTTATGGAGAATGACATTTCAGCTTCTCTCATATTGGCAATCATGAGACTTTGTGTCTTCAAGTTGTTTGTCAATCCAGCCATGACAGCCACTATTGATAGTCCATGGTGCTGCTTGATCTTTGAACACAGCCTGGTGTCTAGTGGATCATTTGAAACTTTGCTCATGTATCTCCCTGTTCTCAGTCTTCATTCCACTGATATCTCATGTGAGACCAGCCTGAGAAGCAGTTAAACTAGGAAGATTGCTAAGTTTTGGTAAGCGGTTTGTGCAGAACGAGTAGATGTCAGTTTGTTTCATAACGGCTAACTCACTTGAGTTTTTACTTCACTACACAGTGTGAGGCAGCTTGTTGTATGGAACTGGTGTTGACAGTAGGTGCAGCAGAGAACTAGCAGTATGTTGTTTCCGATTAAAAGAACTCTTCTAAATCCAAACACTAACCTGATGAACAATATCAAAAAAATACTCATTTCTGACTCTTGACCTGTGCCGTTTTTCCGTTGTTGATGATTTCATAATCACTTAAACTCACTTGAAACTTAAGTTTACTTGGTGTTCATCCCTGGTGAATCAGAGTGATGTATTCATACTTTAAGGGATGCGGTTATTTGCATTTAAGCAAATAACATTATCATATAGAAATAGTCGAACTGTTTTTTTAGGTTGTCTGGCCAGTCGTTCAAAAACAGAATTGTAAAGGATCCTTGATCCATTCCGGATGTAACAGGGATAGCTACAGATTTCTGTCCGTCTACGACATTTTGAGTTCTTTTGGCTAGGAAGCCGTCGATCAATGAGACTGGATAGACAGACACTCCACACGCTCCTAGTTTCAGTAGCAGTTTGTTGTTGTTGAAATTGCATCTCATTTGTTAAGTAATTTTTAATAAGGTTTGGAGAATTGTATTTAAAAGCCATTGAGAAATAATTTTTTCATCAAAAATTATGAATAATTGTATCAAAGGCCTTGGAAAAAAACAGCTTATTAGTAGAGGTGCTTCTCTCTCTAGTCAGATCCTTAACTACTAAGCAGAGAAGCCTTGAAATTGGAGGATTATACCATTACGATATAGCCAACACTCTGATGGAATGTACTAAACCATCAGCACTTGGAAATGTTTCAACTATTTTGTTGTCATTGGTTTGAGCAATAAAACTAGTAAAGATGTGAAACAAAAAGTTTGTGATCAGTATTCCTATTCAGGGGTGCTAATAATTGGTCATCTTCATTGGTACAAGATGCATTGATCATTTAATCGACTTAGTACAATTGTGGAGTTGCATTTAACTACCGTCAAAAGACAAATTAAGATGTTCTTCCTGACACCACTGCACCAGAGAGAAATCAACATGGTACCTCTCAAATAAATCATGTTTTCAAAGAAAATTCTTCCAAAACTTGTTTTATTAATGTTAAATTACACAGATGGAATACTACAGTTATTGATGTCCACTACAGCAGTTTTTGCAAATACTCGCCCACAAGGTTGGGATTCTAGGCTTGAGCAAGAAAATCAATCCAATTGCTCATCACAATTCAGGCTCAATGTACTGCATTGTATTGTTTTGCTGCATGTTTGGTGTGCCAGCACGCAGCGGACCTCTCCTATTTTCTGTCTTGTTCGACAGTGATGATTGGCTAACATTTTGATGAACTCTTAGTAGTACCCAGGAAATAAGTTCAGCACTCAATATACTCCGATAGCCTGAGAAGCATCTGGAAGCCGGTATACACTAGGTTGTACTCAGTAGTGCTCAAGATGTAATGTGTAATTAGCTAGTCAGACTACTCCACAGCTCAATGTGAATAGCAGAAAAGAAGCAAATGGGATCATTTATTGATATTTCTTTTATTTTAGAGTCGCCTTTGACCCTGCTGGTAGCATTACCAAAATATGTTAAATGATGTCCTTCCTGATAAAACTGCACCAGTCAGGAATCAATCTTCTACTTGCTCAAATGGAAGACATGCGGCTACAAGCTATCGTAGCCAAAATTTTCATACAGCCAAACTATTCAATGGCTGAACCTTTAATCACAGGGGCTCCTGAGAAAGCTCCAGTTTCAATCAAAACCGCAGGTGGATTTACTAGCCATAGGAAGAAAGCAAAATTAGAGTTTCACGGAAAACCGCGGTATAGTGGCACACGTCACGTATATGGTTTAGAAAAATCAAGCAGTTATGATTCCATGAAAACGGTGCAGAAAAATTGGAAGAGCCAGCCTAATTAACTCGTTTGAAAATTTAATAACCTGATTTATTAACAATCATTAAATCCCAGATTAACTTCAACCCTTACAGCAGCATCCATGATAACTGACTAGCACTTGTGTGTGAAAACCTGTCAGTTATTAATTTATATATTATGAATTAGATTCTTGTTATAGATGAAAGTCACTGCTTAGGCTTTGTTCTAGCACAGACTGACGCTTGTTTGTATCACCAAAGAGTTAGTGATAATCAAACAGTGAAAACGACAATCACAGCGTAGTATCCAAATTATTTTATGAATCATTTTATTAAGTTAGATACCAATTTTAGTTGATCTTAATCATCAGAGAGAATTATATGCAATGACTGATTTCAGATCAACTCAGTATTTTGAGGATCATATTGCAGGCAAGGCCACTGTATCTCCAGAACAATGCAATTCCAACTACTCAAAATATCGAGTTCCAATTGTTGGTGGTAGATTCTCTTTTGGCAGTAAGGTAGTGACTGACAGCTTGACATAGCCATGTTTAATATAACGGAGTAGGGATCTCGTCTGAATAAACATGAAATGAAAAATGGTTTTTAGCTGCCTTTGATAGTCCATGATACATAGATAGATCCCTTTCCTGATATGAAAATCATTTAACTGGAAATAGATTGTATGTGAAAATTCTCTTAAAGGCCTGCTCAGTAAAACGTTCGGCAGAATTCGTTTTTGTGACTAGCCTATCATGATCACCCAATGTTAAGCAAACAGAAGTTCTATGGTTACTTTGAGAGTTGTGTTTGTGGTCTTCAGAGGAAAGCTTGTATTGCAATATTCTTGGCTATGTGGTTTTGTTTACACCAAGAAAAGATGAATTTTAGATCTGAATTACCTGCAATTTCCAAAACAAATTGTTATCTCATTAACAGATAGATCAAACACCCATAACCCCCTCCCCCAATTGTATATTTAGAAATTTACTCATTAATTATTTATTTTTAGATACTTGCAATTCCCACAACAGAATGATCTCTTCTAAACAGATTGATCATACAATCAGATTTTTTACTTACATTAAACCTTAAAAAGGAGTAGTCATATTTTCGGAGATGAGGAGAAAACTCCAAATAACACAATCAAAGCATATAATCCTGTAAGAATAATTATAGTTTGTTTACTGAAATGGATGTTTCCCAAGTAATGAATAGAATCACAAGAAAAATGAAATCATCCTACTGGCCACATCAAGTAGTTGGGTGTTAACATTTGGTATCAGATGATCCTAGCAACACTTTGCGCGTATTAACTGTTTGATATTTTCCATTAATTTTCTGTACCAGATCGAAAGTGAGAACAAGATGGAGTGTGTTTTAACTTTACATAACTTTTTGACATAATAATACTCAACAAAATTCTCAAATGGCTTGAAATGCTGCTGTGGCTAGGTTGCAGAGTTAGGCCTCTACGCACTATAATAAATATGGAGTCCAGCCAACTTTCCATTTATAATGTAAGGTGGAATGAAACATGCCATTACAATCAGAATGCGCAGATCTATGAATAACCAAACTTTAAGCTGCAAATCACTTTCATCATTCCTTGTGTTGTTTACAAATCACCATCATGATCATTTATTTTAAAAATTTACATTTCACCATCGACCATATAATTCTTAGTTAGAACACATTTAGCTTTCATTCCTGAGTAAGCATGCAAACATGAGCAATATGGTATCCTTGTTGGCATGGCAAGTTCACAGGTTTGCAAAAATTGTATGATGCAATTATCACAAACCAAAATACTGTGGCTGATGTTTGAATTCAGAATTGCCTTCTTATAAGCATGACACAGATAACTCCAGAAATATACATACAGTAAGCAGACCAGAAATGCGTAAACAATTAGCATGTTCATTTTTATTGCAGCTCATTATATGGACTGTTTATTTAGGTTGATTTTGTCTTTAATACTTAATATATGCCACATTGAAGCTCATTTGATCAAGATGAAAATATAGAAATAGAAATATAAAATATAGTGTCAATGACGTGACCAACTAGCTGCATCGCCAGGTCATATTGTAGAACAGTCTTTCATAATAGGAACTGGGCAGGTGAACATTTGTACAAGAAACTCCTACACTATAGTCCACTTGCGGCAAGAAAATCTTCAACAGATTGGCACCCACCAATCGCTATACAACCCTATGAGAGTAGAAGATTCTGCGGTATCACATATTGCAGATTGGCTTACCGAGGATCTACATCCATCAATCTGGATATCACCCTATGTGATCGGAAGATACTAAGATTTGACATATAGCTGATAAGCTGATAGCTAGTCAGATCCCCATAACTGATGCAATGTGTCATTCATAGCAATTTGGCTCATAGTCTGTCAGCACTGAGTATTCTCTATCCAACCTCAGGAGTGGAAAATATTAAGTATCCAGTAGATTTGGATGACCAATCACTAATTTAATACCGCCTAAATAGTGGATGATAATGCACTGTCATATTATAACAGATTTGCAGATCAATTTCCCCAGTCTTCGTACAACATGAGAGGTAACAAATATTTTTATATCGGATATATAAAAGATCAGCCCATTCTTCATTACCCAGAGTTATCACTCACAAACAGGTGGAGTTACCATCACGTCTCCTTGATCTCATGCAAGATATGAAATGGAATTGCTGCGCACATATGATGTCAACGTAATTTACTTTGGTTGAATCCTGGTTTTATAAAGTGTTTCCATCTGTTCTAACTGTGAAAGAGGAACAAAGAAGTCCCGGGTCTGTACACAGAGTTTGATAATACAGATTAAAGTGGTGCTTATTATATTCATTTATTTTATTATAACATTTTGTTGTCTCGATGTGAAATTGTAATGAAACATTGTTATGTTTGTTGTTCTTTAATTGAAAGCTAGGGCTAGGTTTTACTAATTGGGGCCAAGTTTCATTCCATGGGGCCAAGTTTAATATTTGGGGCCAAGATTTCATAATTGAGACCAAGTTTCATTCCATGGGGCCAAGTTTTACTAATTGGGGCTAAGTTTCAGTACATGGGGCCAAGTTTCATATTTGGGGCCTAGTTTTACTAATTGGGGCCAAGTTTCAGTACTTGGGGCCAAGTTTTACTACTTGGGGCCAAGTTTCCTTGCATGGGGCTAAGTTTTACTAATTGGGGCCAAGTACTGAGGGCCAAGTTTTACTACTTGGGGCCAAGTTTCAGTATATGGGGCCAAGTTTCATATTTGGGGCCAAGGTTTACTAATTGGGGCCAAGTTTCAGTATATGGGGCCAATTTTGTAATTGAGGCGAATTTTCAGTACATGAGGCCAAGTTTTATATTTCGGACCAAGTTTCATTGCATTGGGCCAAGTTTCATATTTGGGGTCAAGTTTTGCTAACCGGGGCCAAGCTTTACTAAATGGGGCCAAGTTTCATTGCATGGGGCCAAGTTTTACTAATTGGGGCCAAGTTTTACTAATTGGGGGCAAGTTTCAATACATCGGGCTGAGTTTTATATTTGGGACCAAGTTTGGCTCGGGCCAAGTTTGGCTCGGGCCAAGTTTGGCTCGGGCAAGTTTGGCTCGGGCCAAGTTGTCGCGGATTCAAGTTGTCACACATGGTGTGGTACATCTCAGCTGTTCAGATTGTTTTTTAAAAGATTCCTACTGTTGAAAAGGGATTAATTGGGACTGATAATAATACAAAGTCAGTAGGGTAAGGTCAATAGGTCAGTAAGGTAGGGTCGGTAATAGGGATATTTGTTTATGCTTTAAGATCCAAATTTTTACTTACAATAAACTATGCTGCATATATTACATGATTTTCTATCACTACACAAGGACAGCGACTATTTCTTTTTGTTGTTTCTGAACCTTCTAAGCCACTACAATCCCTTCCCTTTAGGTAGGGCTGACAATGACTAGTACAGATTCTTCAAAAGACACTTTGATGCAGGTAGGCACAACTACAAACAGGTACATGTACTTGTCATGGGGTTTCGATGCAGGTGGTTTTCCTAACAGCCGAAAACGTTGGAGGCCGCCAACCCACACAAAAATGTCACTTTCAATGAGTTTGTAATGGGAGAGTTATCAGTGCTATTCATTTTTTGGAATTACTGCAATACGTTTCCAGTCTTCTATCATATCGTTTATTTATTTACATATATATTGTCATATTATGTATTTATTATATTATATATATTTGTGAATAGGATTTTGATGTATTTGCACATTATTATTATATCATATATTTATCATAATATTATAATAAATTTGTGAAAAGCATCTTGATGGAGTAGGAGGTAGCTCAGTTGGTTAGAGCGCCTGCCCTCTAATGCGCAGGCGTCGGAGGTCCTGGGTTGGAATCCCGCAGCGGTCTACTGACTACTGGGCTCATATGACGCCCCAGGTGTGCTCCGATATGCCTGGAAATTAAGAGCAACTTGGCGCCGAATACGGCGGCCGCGCCCTTAAGGCACTGATATCTCTCAGTCCTCTGATGGAGACAACACTTGCGATTTTAACCCATTTTTTTTAACTCAATTAATACAAATCAGCACCTCGAATAATGATAGCTTGCTTACTTGTAGGCACCTTTAAGAACACACTGCTGATATTCGGTAGCGACCACGGAGCTCGATTCGGCGCATTTAGGGGAACTTCGCTCGGCAGGATGGAGGAAAGGCTTCCACTACAGCTGCTGGTTTTTCCCGAGTGGTTCAAAAATGAGTATAAGGAGATCTATGAAATGTTACAGGTGATTTTTCTTGCTAACCTATTATATCAGTGTAAGACCTCGGCGGGAAACCGTTAGGGTTTCTCTATCATGCTCTTACTCTAGTAAAGTGTTTCTCTGTCATTACCTGGTGAGTGTGGGTAATAAGTGGGATGGATCTGTAAGTAGTACAACCATGGAAATGGACAGGTTTGAGAATGGATTTTCCTCTGAATTCTGTTTAGAAAATATACATTCTACAGCCTACAGCTCTCAGTGAGAAATCATAAGTATAAGTGTAGCACATGAGCAATATCTTATGAGCAGCTTTTTTTGGATTTGAGCCCATCACATCTCTTTGTAAGAGTCCACTTCGCTTATTGATTTGTTATTGGTTTGTAGTACAATGCTGAGAATGCGTCAATAACTCCATTCGATATGTACAGAACTTTAAGGTACGTACTTGATCAGAAGAAAGTTCCAATGATCCACAAACGCTCCGTCAATGAAACTTTATTGCGAAGTAAGTACGGAGTGAAACTCAATAGAGTGTACCATAATGCATTTTTCTGGGATTGCCGGAGACGTAAGGTGATTGCCAGCTTTCAAAAGATATTTGTAAATATGCCTCATAACAACATTAGACTTACGTAGCCAATGCGTTGGCTCTGATCTGAAACCCGACCCCGACCCAACCAATCAGAACAAACACACATTGGCTAGCTTGACAGCCTGTCATATATTTCTTTGGTTGGTAGATATTGGTTTCACTTGAAAGTGACAGGCTGTTGGTGTTATTTGATTCCTTTAAATATTTCAGAAATATAATACATTACAAGATTATCCTTTGGCACACCTCCTGCTCCTATCCCTGCTACAAACTTCTTATTCACTTACAGGGTTGAGCTTGTTCGAAGAGATTCCAATGTCACGGACATGCTAGGACACTGGATTCCACCAAACTTTTGTATATGTGATGTTCTGAAAAAGATTATCTGTCTCCATCCCCTGGCGCTTTGTTGCTACAATTTCTGTTGGGTGGTCATTGCTGAGATTCTGGAACTACGGTAGACCTATCGAGACATTATGATTCCAGCCTAATTGTAGATAATAGCGGTTGCAGTGGGAGGATGTGTGTAAAAGTATATTTTTTCATAGGAAGGGAGTCCCAGCAGGGACCCTGACCCAATAAGCTTGTAATAAATTGTCTTCCCTCTTTGAGGGAATGGGCAACTCCAAAGAACAATAGATGATGGCCAATAGAATTTCCACTTGTATAGTCATCATTTGTTGCAATGATGTTCATTGCGGATGTTGTGTCAGTGATGGGAACATACTGGAAATTGTTCTGTAACAAGTTCTACTAATTTCACCAAAGAAATGATTACTGTCCTATTCTTAGTTTGAGATAAGCAGCTTGTTTGTGCCACTGAACTACCAGCCCAATGACTACTTGACTAGTAAGTAAACTAATTGTGACCAGATTTGTATTGAAAGGCTCTTCTTGCCTTCATCTTCTCAATCTCATATTCCCATTCATTGTTGCTTTATATTATATATTTATATATATATTCAAATACTGGGGGTTATGAATACACTTGTAGATACTTATCTACTATTAGTAACGACCCGGTTTTTTTTTAGAAGCTTCTGATTCTGACATCTGTATGTAGCTATAGCTATAGCTCTCCTCAAGGATCCGTGTAGTACGGTGTCATCAGCAGAAAAGAGGAAGATTACTGCACCAGGAAGAGTAAGTCACATGCCTAGCAGTGTATAGCCTTTGGTATCTGCTAGACTTCTAATTATGTTAACATTTAATGGATCTGAGTTAGATACAAGGTTGTGCTATGCTAGGGGTGTCCTATACAAAAGGGTGTGCTGCTAACACATTTGACGGAAGGCTATATTGTAACCATCCAATGCTGTAGCGGGCACGTATACTCGAAACACTGAACGCGATGATTGATCATGCTAGTTGGTGTTTATAGTAAAAGCATACTTATTTGACAATTAGGCTGTATGCTTTCGATATTAAGAGTCGGTTGTCTAGATCAGGGGTGCCCAACCTCTTCATTGAGGGGGCCGCATCCACATATTGTAATATCCTTGGGGGCCCGAAACCGCGCCATAAATCAAACATTCATAATGGGTGTGCAGTAATTTCATCTCTGCAGTGGGGGATTTATTTATCGGAGCTCACTCAAATGCAATGGTTAGGGAATTCCAAAATACTGTGCCTAGAAGTAGAGCGTTCTTTATTATTGGACAAATGAAGAATGTAATAAATATAGGGGTGAAAATTGTTTTCATGACTAAGCGATTTTCTCAGACGGGTAGGGGGCCGCATAAAATTGGGTCAGCGGCCTAGGGCCACTCGATGGGCAGCCCTGGTCTAGATAGTTGTTGGGATGCTAGCTCATCCTGCATACTTTGGCAATGTTTGACTGCCCCCCTTTGGCAATGTTTGACTAGGGGGGGGGGGCAGTCAAACATTTCCAAAGTCCCAGGTTTTGGAGTAGACCTGTGACCCATACAGAACTGAACTTATTCTGTAATGAACCTTTTTTGCTCCAGAACTTAGTTTGAATCTAAAGCGACATCTCCCCACTGAAGGTAAGAGTCCTCCAATGATATATCGGCTGAAACTGACGTTGATCTGTGGTTTGTGTTCTTCCTTAGCTCACCTGATTATACGTGTTTACCAAACTTCCATATATGAAGATTCATCCAAGCAAAGAGATCAACCAGCTTAACCATGTATAAATTGTTTGAAATTGTAAGCTTTCACTTTTCACAGCTTGTAATCAAACCATGTCAATTTCCATATAAGGCATTTAGGGAAAGGGGTTGAAAATTTCGATCTCTGACGAAAAACTGAGACTAGCTAGCTATAAGTGAATATCCAATATCTTACTACATACCACTACGCTTTGACTGCCACAGCGGTTGTTTCACATATTTCTACGCCCGAGCCTTATTATGACGGGACACAGGTAAACCAAGTCGTTGGTTTTTAGCGAAAAACTAGGATGTGATAGGACCAAAAAGTATAACTCCCACCTAAATCTTTGTGTAAAGAACAGAAAATAGTTTAAGTTTCCTTCCATATGCAACCTACGGCACTAATTTATTTACGGGCAATTTCTCAAGGCAAAACGTTTCTCACAAAAAAATTGCAACCAAAGTATGTGGCAGGTAGGTGGTTGCAGGTAGGAAACCTTCGTCTTAGTTTCCCCCCTAAAGCTGCTAATGTGAAATTATGTTTATAGGTCCTTATCACAGCTGAGGATTGAATTCTCATGCATAGTTTCAATCTGTATTGATTGTTAGACAATTGCGGCCGAGCAGAAGTATTTACACCAGGTAAACAAGAGGTTAGTGTGATGTGACAGTTGACTGGATCAGAAGCTATCATGATTCAAGTCGAAAAGTTGGTCTGTACTGGTGGCACATCAGAACCCTTCAGAGGAACCAGCTGCTTATTAGTTTATTTTGGTCCTCATTTAACACCGCAGTATTTGAGGTCCTTTAAAACATACCTCACACCTTGTACATGAACCTGACAACAGATTTCTGAATGGAAATTCCGTTTTTAGACAACATTAGTGTGTAAAATTTACTCCATATTGGTTAAAATTACGGCTGTGAGGGCACATGGATTTCACAAGAGTGGTATTGAACTTAGCTCATTATAGCCAAGTCATTCACTAAGAAAACAAAGATTGCCCAAATAGTAGCTCGGCGTGCCAGCCTAACAGCTATCAACCGGATATTGTCGATAAGGGGTACACCATTAAATTAGGTTGATGTTACCTGTTCAACTTTGCTTTACTTTTATTTTAGTACTTGCTGCTTCAACATTATACATACTTGCAAATACCCCGGTACCTAAGTAAAAAATGGTATTATTTCAACCCCATAACATGCCAATGCAAAACTGGATGTTGTATAATAAGCTATAATTGCAACAACCAAATCATATCATCAACCAATTAGTTGTTTTGTACATCATAGGGAAGTTCTCAACACCACAATCACAGAAAACTTACTTTCATTTGCGTCCCATCATATGACGCAATGTAACCGCTATCATGGATCCTGGAGATTCAATCTTGTTTTCATAATAACCTCAGAACTGTTGGTGATAAAATCATGGTTTTTTCCAGCATTCACATCCACTCTAGAATTTTTTAAAAACAGGACATCATAACTTTATTTTAGTGATGGTGGGAAGAGCTGTAACTGCAACTGACCTTTTAAAGTATTGAAACCTGGTCTTACCAATATGGCACGGCGTAACCGGCTATGTTTATGCATCTGATAAAGCACCCTGGTGTTAAGAGGAAGTTATCCCAATGCCTAAACATGATCGAGCACATCTTGTTGGTTAAAAAAAATTATTATTATTTACTTTTTACGCCAAAAATGATGAAAATCAAGTTAATTATCTTCCCTTAGTAGTTACCTTTCTTTTCGTCCGCTCAAAAAGGGTGCATATGGTCACATGAACTCTGATGGAGGGGAAAAAGTAGGGTGGCTCAACGTACCCCATGGCTCAACAAACCCCGCCTTCCCCTAACCAAATATTTATTTTACTCGATATATAAATCATATAATGCCAATCATTCATTATTGCAGGCTATGTGAACTCTGAAATCAGGATGCTACAAGAGGTTTACCAATGGGTTTGTGTGAGCTGATTATCTTCCTCCATTCTCCACACAATTTGATGGTAGGTGAAACTTTCGACAAAGTTATTATACATTATTTAGACTTGACTTGTATTAAAGCAACAGGTACTGTGGTAACTATGTATATAACTTATACGAGTCATTAAATTTGATAGGCTTGTAGGATATAAGAAAATCTAGCAAGTATATGGAATTGTCCCGCTAATGTCTGAGGGGAGATAAAAGTCACTCAGGATCACCCCTGGGATTCCTACCTATATTCTCATTGGATGATCAATAGGGTTTCAATGACCAGTAATACATCTATGGAGGTGGTTATGAGTTCTAGGATGATGATGTTTACCACTTTAAATTCACATGAATAGGATGGATACCCTTTGAGATATTATGTGGAAAAACGCTCGGTAAACTATAGAATTGCAGAACTTTGACTGGCAATAATAAGTGAGAGAATATGTATAAATTACACTGATATGATGTTTCACAATCTGGAAGAGGAGAGTGCCACACTTGTGCTGGAAGTGTGCGAAAGACACCAGGCTACTTTTTTTTACAAAAAATAGCAAAAATAAACTTTCCGGGTGACCATGGTCATTATTTACATATAAATATAAATATAATTTTTATTTCAATGTGCATATTTTAGTGGTCCTACATCTGATGATCACCATTTTTAGAACTGGAAGTCCTGTATTCTTGGTTGCATCTACAGACGAATCAAGCACAGATGATGATTGATATGTTGAACCTGCCTCCAGCTTCCATTTGGAGCATATTTATGGAATCTAACGGCCATCTTGGATCTTTGTCATATCCCCTATGAGATTCCTGAAGAAGTTGAAGAAAGGTATGGATGAACCACATCTGACATGTAGGAAATTGTTATCGAATTTGTATGTTCATGACTGCATGAGATTATCTTATACTACCTGGGCTGTTTGCGAAACATTAGGTAGAAAGACATAGCATTGTTCTTGTATTCCTTGCAGGGAGCTGCCAAGGCCAATTATTGCAGACATACCTGTGTCATTTGATAACAAAGTGTTTGAAGTCGTCATTGGAGGCTCCAGGAAAGGGGGGAACCTTCTAGTTCGCTCAACATGATTCGCCTACTCAGTAAAAAGGTGAACATCTCGTTCTGGTAGACACTGCCTTGTTTCTTTACAGGCAAAGATCCAGGGGGTCATGCAACCTCTTGTTGGAGCGGGAGATATTGCTGACCAGCTGTCCTAGTCGAGGTTTAGCTAGATTCTCATAACGTCAAACTGGAGAACATGGCGATATCTATTAATAGATATGAGCAGAAATGAAACCAATCCCATCCTAATAGCCTCAACTTTCAGGTAGGCAACAATTTCAAAATAATGTTAGTATAAATCTAATAGTTGATCTCTGAAACATGTTTTAAACAATCCTACAGAGCTTTTTTCCATTTTTGTTCATGTCTTCTTTTAAGGCCAATATTTACACTGAATTTCGCCACATGTCATATTGTCTGTGATATGAAATAAATCAATCAATCAATACAATTGAAGAAAAGATTAGGATTTCGCATCTATCATGATCACATACCTGAACACTTCCTGAAATGTGACAGTGGTTTGCAGTCGGCATCTTTAAATTGGCCAACAGCTTTTGATGAATTTTGGAAGAAACCTACCCTAATTTTACATTATTAATTCTTTATGTACAGTGTAATATGGAACTTGGCCCGGCCATCTTGGCTACTCTAGCAACCATTCCAGACCTAAGTTAGACTTTGAGAACAGTGTATGGTAGCCAGCAGCTGATTTAAGACCGTTTCAATACCAATACCGGCATTTATATAAACTATATAGTACTAAGGTTAGTATATGTATCTGATAACGTCTACATCAAATGTCGCTTTAGTGAAAATGAGGACGATATTTGATTGGGATTCTCCTTCTTTATACTACTCAAGTTACACTGCATTGTTCACCATATTGGCATTTGTAATATTGGATTTTTTGTCTGATATTTTGGTTGTAAGTAACTTCTCTATGCTGTACCAATTCATGAACCTAAAACCCCAATTTCAATCACAAACCCCAATTGTTGAACTACAAATCCCGATTTTGTGACAAACCCAAATTTTCTCTATTTAGATGGAGTCAATCAATCATTCACCTGTTCTCTGTTACTACAACGTCTCCGTGCAGTGTAGGTTAGTACGAGGGCAGATCGATCGATGGACTGATTGAAGGATATACCTGAATCTCAATATCAGTGAGAAGTACATGGGCATACAAAATCCATAGAAATAGAATAGGTTTCATGTAGTGATGTAAATGAGCTGCATGGTCATGTATAGTGATGTAAAATAATATTAAAAACTAGTTGCTTTATTCATTTTGTAGTGTCTCAACTGTATGTTAATAATCTCATAAATGTCTGAAATACCCACTTTGCATCTGTGGTCACAGCTACCAAAAAACTTTGGGTGCCAATTGAATCATTTTAATTCATTGTGAGATCATCACTGAGGTTGAAATAAATTATTGTGATGTTCATGTCTTCTTTGTTTGGCTTCTTCTCCGATGCAATGTGAGTCATTCCTTAGTCCATTATATGCTTTTTTTTGATTGTATAATCAAATATTCATTTTATTCAATATATGAGTCATAACCTGCTGATATTCATTATTGCAGGCCATTTGAGCTGTGAAATAAAGAGATACAGAGATACAACCACCAAGAGAATTTCCCAAGATGGTATGTAAAATTTTTACCCAGGCTATCGAAAGTTCAAGTAAAAGCTCTAAAATTGAAAGCGGTAAATCACCAAGAAAAGCCTTCCAAAAAAGATGGATGACACCTGAGCTGCTTCATTTGACTAAAAAGTGCACTGAACTGCATGACAAAGCAAAACATCTGCAATTTTGTAACAACACATATCAAAGAAGTCAAGCGCAGTTATTTTAAATTTCAGTTTTCACGATGCAAGAACAACCAAAATGAATAATGGCGTTTTCTCAAAAGTCTACATAATAAAAACTAAAAAGCAGAGACTAGTTGTACCGCTCTTAAAGATGACCACCGAAAAGTAATTGATGATCCAAAAGCATTATTCAGAAATATTTAATAACTTTTTCACAAATATTTGTACGAACTTGTCAATGGCACTACCTGCTTCGAAACCAGATTTTAAGGTAATGTCAAAGACCGATCCGAATATCAACATATCATATACCGTTGGAAAGCTGCCGAGCTACTGAAAATGAATACCTGAACAAAAACTTGATTCGATGACGTTGTGTCACTAAAGGGAGGAAATGAGGCAGATTTTTTCACTGCATCTTTGTTTTTCTTGAATTTAGCGCAAAAGAATGGCCCAAAACACCTCAAAAGTCCCCAAAAATAGCTGTTCCACATCTTTTCAACTGGTTGTCGGCTAGTTGTGAGCTTTTGTAGTGTTGGTGTAACATGTTTCATTAGTCCATCCCAATCAGCGCGCTTGTACAGCCAGATGGTCCTTGGGGCCTGTTTTCTCCTGTTGGCCCGGAGTGACAGTTCTGTGTAGCAGATGTGGTGATCGCTGATGCCTGGTAAGATTTTGGTTCTGTTGACTCGTTCTGGTATATTCGTCATCATTAGATCCAGTGTGTTGTTGATCCTTGTGGGTTCTTTAACAAGCTGTGTCAGACCTGCAGTGTCTAGTAATTCTTTGAATTCCTGATGGTTTGATTGTTGAGGGCAATTTGGTTTGAGTTGCATGGCAGTCCAGTCCCAGCCTGGTAGGTTGAAGTCACCTGCGATGATGATGTTTTTATGGTTGTCTGCTAAAATATTATCAACAGAGTTTCATAACTGAGGGATGGTTGTTTTGTCTGCTACATTGGGTCTATAGCAAGCTCCTATGTAGAGATGTTGTTGTCCAGTCAGAATAGCCTTGACCCAGATGAATTCTGCACCTTGGCTTTTCTCGTCAACCTCTGTAGAGCTGATGGTGTTGTGGACAGCAATGAGAACTCCACCACCACCTCCAGCTGGGCGGTCTCTTCTAAACACGCTCTAGTCATCGAGTTCAAGCTCAGCTGTGTAGATCTCTGGTTTCAGCCATGTCTCGGTCGCTATCATGATGTCTGGTTCTGAGCACTCTATCATGTTTTTCCAGGCTCCGAGTTTGGAAAGTAGCGACTGGCAATTTACATTGATGAGTCTCAGTGGTTTGTCTTTTTGTCTGGTTTTTCGCTCCAATTTGGGAGATGACTCATGTTTAGGCATAGCATTATCATCTACAGAATCTATACTGGTCTGAGAGTCACTCGACAAATCTTCATTAGTGGTACTGTATTTGTTTATGTTTGTCACTGAGCAGTTGAGGGCAATATGGCTGTAGTTGATGGAATTACAGTTCAGACATGCCCAGGCAACGCTACTGTTGTCAAGTCTTGAGTATTCATTTGAGTTGATGTTCTGGCATGAAATGTGGAACCATGTTAAGCAGTCTTCGCATAGTATACCTTTATCTTCCCATGTGACAGGATGGTGACAAGCTCCACAGAGATAGAGGCTGCTGATTTCAATGGGCTCCTCCTGGTTCACGGTGTCATCATGCTGCTTTCCAGTTGTCAGGTTAGATGAGCCTCTTCCGGTGTAATCCATGATCCAGTCCAGTGTTGATTCCAATCCATTTTTTTTCCCACCAGTTTACTTCCAGTCCAGTTTGTTTCCACTCCAGTTTGTATCCAATCCAGTCCAGGCTCCAAGCTATTTCCAGTCCAGTTTGTTTCCACTCCAGTTTGTATCCAATCCAGTCCAGGCTCCAAGCTAACTCCAAGCAAGGAGTTGCTCCAGTCAAGAGTGAACAATATCTCTTTGTTATGAACAAGTACTCTTTGTACTGAACAATAATACTCTTTGGTACTGAACAAATACTCTTTGACACTGAACAAACACTCTTTGTAAAATTTGCAATGTTAAAATTTGTTTGTGTAAAGGTTAAAAGCATAAATTTGGATAAAAAAGCTTCATTGCTAACATTAAATGTGTTTCAAAGTCTTTGGTCCGAGCTTTGCTAAATTGTAGTGGACCTACCTTTGGAATTGTTAGGTTTCTATTTCCCTTCACTTAAATTTAACTAGAGTAGACAGTACAAAATTAGTACTAAAAAATGTGTGATCTGAAAGGAAATGAAAACTAAATATATGCACTTGACTAGCTACTTTATATTGTGACCAATGACAGTCAATGTTGTGAGTTATGAGAGGATGCTATTGGCCATTTACAATAATAGGCTGAATCTTAACAAAACAGGTAAAATTGTTAGGATTATTTAATTTGATAATTATTTCAATTTTGTGTGCAAAGACCTTAACAGTAACTAGTCAACAACAACATGTGCTTGGATAACTATCAAAAAATTGCGATTGGACTGTTTTCTCTAAAATCTGGAGGAAATAGTGAGATTTACAAAAAGTGGGAGGATGGTGTAAAAATCTGGAGGGTCACGCCTACATCGGGAGACTTGGCAAGTATGCCCCAGACAAAAGCGGTGGATGCTCATGTTTGAATGCCGGTTTGCATTGTACGCAATTGTGTGGATGCCTTCAATGCGACAATGGCAGGGACGACACTCAGCAAGATGAGTATGACCAAATTACCCATGATGAAGACCTTGACCTTTAAACTAGTATGAATTTGCATCCTTTCTTTGTTTTGTTTTAGCAGTGATACTTATGTGCTATTTAAAATAGCTATTAAGTTCAAAATACATAATCAGATTACACGCTTTACCAGAATAAAACTTCATAAACGTTCACCTGTGTTTCACATCCCAACTGGATCCACCCCTCTCTCATATATTCTCAATTTATTATTACACTGCTACCAGATACTTTATGATGGGGTCTTTTTAAAAACTAATCACGAAAAACGACATGAGAAGTACATTTATCACTGTTATTCTTGCACGCTTGCACAAAACCTATTATTATGCCGCAACTGTGTTCGAGGGGTCACTACAATTTGTCTGTAGAACGTCAACCATTGGGTTTAGCTGTATGATATTTTCCCAAAAACTACTCAAGATACGCATGATATTGATAAAAATAAATTCAATGACACTGCTTCATTCTATGAACTTTGCCAAAAGAAGTTAAATTGCAAAAAACGCCCTTTTAACCCCCTTTTCCGTGTTTCTTACTTGGATTCGCCCCTTTTTGCCCCATTTGTGAAATGGAACATATGCGTCATCAGAACGACCATGAAAAACTACACCAGATACAGTCTTCAATTTTCTCTGTTCAAGACATTTTCAGAGCCTTTATGTATGCCGCTGCTGGCCTATTATACAATATGTTTCTATATAATTACTGAGGGCATTTGGAATAGGTATTTCACCAGTTGCAAAAACCATAAAAATCTACTCTGAGTGTGTAGTAGCACTTTAACTGGTATTTATCTAAACCACAGACTCATTAATAACCTAGACATGACACTATATGAAGCGTTAGCATTGACCACCGAGGCATTTTATTGTGGCCGATGTAATGACATTGGATGGGGCTGTAGCATGGTGACATCCTTGACTTGTAGCTCATATACCAGTTTTTTTGTTGATAACTCGATCAATATTGATCGAATTTTGGGTTTGAAAATTACGATGGTTTTAGCAGCTTGACCGTGACCAGATGGAAACTAATTTAGGCAAAAGGAAGAAGAAGAAATAACGTCAAGTTGATAACAAGATACTGCTGATTATAAAACCAATATTCAAACTTAATAAATGAACAACGATGGTATGAACAAAAAACTTGGATTGTGGATAGTAAATCAATGATAGCATCATTGCTTCTACACCATCCTATATTGTTACGTTGCCCACAATTAAGTGCTCACATTAGCTGTATATTATTTATTAACCAGTATATAATCTAAACAATACCATATATATAAAATGCCACATGAGAGAGAAATAGGGCAGAATCAGATCATAGCTCTCCTCCTTGGCTTAACTCATTCGTTCTATAATGGCCATTTTCAGTTTGACTCTCAAAACAGCCAGTTGGTAGTCGGTCAATCATGCATTGATATTTATTCCTACTATTCCAGAGTAAATAACAAACTTCTTATGAGGGTTCTCAAAGTATGATGCCAAAAAAAATTCCCTGCTTCCATTTGATAGATAGATAGTAGATATCAGTCTAATATTTTCATTGTGGGCCGACTCTCTACACAGTTTGCCACCCCTGTTACTTTGTGGATAATGTACAATGGTTATATAGAAAGTTTTATTAGCTGTAGCTGTGCTGGGGCACTTAAGGTAATGTCAAAGACCGATCCGAATATCAACATATCATATACCGTTGGAAAGCTGCCAAGCTAATGAAAATGAATACCTGAACAAAAACTTGATTCAATGACGTTGTGTCATTTTAGGTAGGAAATGAGGCAGAAAACGCTGTTTTTGTCAAAGCAGATGGAGGAGTCAAATTAAATGCAATAAATTTCAAACCAGGTGGAATGCATACTAAGAGGTTGCGTTCATCTTAAAATTTGATTTTCTTTGATATATTGTGAGATAACTTCACAGCTTCCTTTGGAGGACCCAGGAGGGTCAGGAGAAGGAGCGGCAGAAGCTGTGAGATAACTTCACAGCTTCCTTTGGAGGACCCAGGAGGGTCAGGAGAAGGAGCGGCAGAAGCTGTGAGATAACTTCACAGCTTCCTTTGGAGGACCCAGGAGGGTCAGGAGAAGGAGCGGCAGAGGCTGTGAGATAACTTCACAGCTTCCTTTGGAGGACCCAAGAGGGTCAGGAGAAGGAGCGGCAGAAGCTGTGAGATAACCTCACAGCTTTCTCGGATGACTCAGGAGAGTCAATAAAAAGGGAGGGCAGAAGCTGTGAGATCTCAAGTTCTCACAGCTCAGGAGATTTCAGATAAAGAGAATGGAGCCAGGTGATACCAGACGACGTCAACCACTTCAAAATAATGTATATAATTAAAGTCCAACCTCCGTCTTTTTGGAGGGTTCAAACGCTGACATTTGAATAATATATACAATTAAAACCTTTTTATTAGACATAAATTAAAGTCCAACCTCCGTCTTTTTGGAGGGTTCAAACGCAGACATTTGAATAATATATATAATTAAAACCTTTTTATTAGAAATAAATTAAAGTCCAACCTCCGTCTTTTTGGAGGGTTCAAACGCAGACATTGGAATAATATATATAATTTAAACCTTTTTATCAGACACAAAATCTAAATCAAATCTCCGCTTTTGTCAAGAGGATGGGCAAATGCAATCTCCGGTTTTTTGGCCATGCTCACCCGCCGTGATGAACCCCTGTGCATATAAAAACCGGGGGAACATCAAGGCAGGTCAGTTCTTTTTGGAGAGCCCTTGGAGCATGTTTTTCTGGTAAAGTATAGATTGCTTTTCTGGTATCTAACTTAGTTTATTATTCAAGAATAAAAATTAATTTTAATGTCGAAAAGTATCTCAACTATGAGTCATTAGTGAATTGAATTAATACCTACTTGTAACAAAATGCTAAAGAACAATGTTGTGTATAAATTTGATTAGGTAAACAAAACACTTTTTGTATGGAGTTGCCTTCTTTCTCAACAGGAAGAAGTTAACTCCATACAAAATAAACATGAGCAAAATGAATGAAATAGTGGTGTCTGTTCTGCTCGGGTATTCGGCCCCAAGTGAGTCGAATATGCGACAATATGACTAGTCTAAACTGACTTTTTACGTCACGCCATACAATGCATTTTTTTTGTGAAGCCGTGAAAATATGTGAAATTTCAATCATGAATTCAGAACAGGTCATAGACTCGAAACAAAATTAATTATGATTTTCCTTTATAGTACACTTCAAATGCCATACCTATTAACTTTCAACAAATTAGCTTGCATATTGCGAAAGCAGTAGACTCTCAAATACAGCCAATATTTTTTGCAACTTTTGCATAACATCAAATGTGCTGTCCAAATGACCATTATTGTGGCCAAACAAAGTTTTTTTGAAAGTTCTCACATACGAAGCCACTTTCATTAGCCATGGTGCACACAGGAAATGCCAAAAGATTTCTTCCCTGCATCTTCGCTTTTCTTGAATTTAACGCAAAAGATCAAATGTCAAGCAACATTCACTGATTTTCTTGTTATTTGATGACCCTGTCCACAGGGTGACGGTGACGGCCAGTTATATAATTAATTGAATAAATTAGAAATACTATAGAATATCTAATTGGGTTGGATATCTCAATTTATTTTCAGTTAAGGTTAAGGATTATGTTTAGGTAAGGTTGCTAGTAACCCTAATTGTTTCTCATACCCGTGAGAGGTATCAGACCAAGTTTTGACCTGCTGGAAACACAGCAACTACGGTAGTGTAGTGGTTAGGGTGTCCGACCCGTGATCATGGGCTTACTGGTCATAGGTTCAATCCCCAGCCAGAACATTACCACTCTACTTCATTTCAGGTGTTGTGTTTGTGAGGCAGGCTGATGGTGAGGTGGTGGCATGGTGAGGTTCTTTACCATATTTTAGGGTGTCAGAGAGTCAGCAGGTGCAGATGATATATTTACAGGAGCAGCAGGTGTCAGCGAGTAGGCATCAGATGTTGGTGAGGCGTGGATGAGAATATTGTGCGGTTATGGACCACTGCCGAACATGAGTGGGGATTTTTTGGTTATACTTGTTGAAAAAATTCAAAAGTCTGGTTTTGTAGCGGAGTTCTACTGCCGCTGACGCCTACTGCCTGCTCCTTGCCCTCTGCCCACCTGCTCCACCTTACACACTCCTGCTCCTGCTGGGCCTTGATCCACTACTCTCCTGCTTGCTGTCTGTCCACGAGTACCACCCCTCCACCTTGCCGGCGTTAACACCTTAACAGTAAAGGTTTGGTTTATACCTGAAATATATGCCTGAAGACGCCTAAAATGTGTCACCCTGTTGGTTGCTGGAATCGAACCTGCACCCAACGAGGTTACAATCCGCAACTCTTACCACTAGGCCACTCGGCTACTGCTGCATATAAGTCTCAGGTTAAACAATCTGTTCTCTGTGTCTCACGAAGTCTAAATAATAAGATTTAAAACCGATAACAGCTGATATTACGTCCAGAATTCTTGAACTGGGAATTGAATTCAAGCCCACAAGAGCTGGAATTGAACCCTCACCATCCAAGTTAACAGTCCTCCACACTAGCCAGTAGAAAAATTTGTCTATAAAAATATTGTCAAATACAGCCAAGTAACAAAACATTGATAAATAGAAAAATTTAAGAATATACAAATTGCTTTTATTCTGTTTTAACTGTGGCTATGAAGAAATGGGTTCTACACTGCCTTTTGTTTCACCATTACTCAGGTTATGAGTGTTACCCCTCATACCTTTATAGAAGACAACTCCTGACATTTAATGGCTGGTAAATAATTTTATTGTCTTGTCATGCTTTAGTTTGTTTGCTGCGCTCCTACAACAAAATTAATTTAATTAAAATACAATTAATTAAATAAAATCGAAAGAAAATGAAAGAAAATGAAATCATATAAAATAGATTCTTGCATATTCCTCTTAGTAAGGCCATATCCATATCCAAATGTGTGAGAATTTTTAACAGTATCCTGGATTTTGCAGTAGAACACTTGACACAAATATGGACATGGAAAGTATCATGATTATCTCTCTCCACATTGTTCCATACCAATTACAATGCAGTGCAGCTGTACAATAATACACACCGCAGACACTATAGAGCAGGCTGTGAACACTACTCTACCACTCTTTTCATAACCCATTGAAATTGGTCATGTCAGTTGTTGCTCCACAACCATAGATATGTATGTTTATAAATTATATCACTTCCGTAATCATTTGGAGAATGTGTTCCATTTGGAGTAAAAAACACAGAAATATTTTTTTGTAGACATGATTGATCTAAAGAAAAACAGAAGAAATTAATAGTGTATGCCATTGATATGTTGATACGGTTAATGTTTGAAAGAAAAATAAGATTGATGTTCTCTTATGGAAGTTTGTTGTAGCTTGAAGTTATCGAACTTTCTAGGAGCAATGGAAAATTATTTCTAAATGAAAATCTGTGGTCAGGTGACCTGTATTTGCTATGAATAAAATTGCTTGTTTTTCTGTGGAATATTTTGAAACCCAGTAAGTTGATGAAGTACAAACACAGTATAGTCCATTTATGAATAACTGTATAAATGCTTGAAATAGGATGCTGACAGTCTTGAGAACGCTGATTCACGCAAGCCGCAAGCGTCAAATTAAGGCTGTTTGTTTTTCACTGGCTTCATGATGAGTCTCCAAACACAGCTGCTGATCTTCATAATTTGAATCAGTATCTTGCACACCTTACTTACATTATGATGTGAACAATAGATGCCAACTTGTTTGAAATAACTGTACCTATTTTATTGAAACCCTTCCTGGCACAATCTGTACTGGGGATACACCTGTTAAGCTGAGTTTACACAGAGGAGGTTTCCTGATGACACTCATCGTAGCGTCAGTTGAAAGAATGCAGCCCTGTTGCGTTTAAGCAACCATTGCTAGCACATGGGTGTGCCTCCTTTGTGATTAGCTTGGTTTTGGTAACCCCAAAGCCGGTAAGCAGCAAACGCCTTGTCTAAACTGGAAAGCAACTCAAAAGAGTTTCTCCATAGTTTCCCAAATATGAAGTTGCTGGTCTCTAGATGCAGGTTTCCTCTGTGCAAACTCACAAATATTTACTGATGTAGATGACTTAAAAATACTGCTGTCAGTGATATTGAACCCTGTATGGTGTTTTTGGAAATTTTGTTGATTCAAGATTTGAAGAATTTCTAGCAAAATCATTTTGGGATATTCAGTGAAAATAAATCTGGAAATGTGTGAAAAATGCCATGATCTTATTTATGGAATCACTGAAAAATGCGACAAGATTCTCTTTTCCATAGTCACAAATATCACAATCATTCCTACACTGAGAGACTGATATATCACGTCTAGTGGATACAATCTCTCAATCAAAGACGTTCCTATATTCCGTAGGTATACATTGTAATAATGATTAATCTGTGCTTGAGCAGCTTACGTCAATTGGACATACAAGGCCACCTGAATCCTGGGAAGCCCCTAAATTTACTTTAGCTGCACCAGGCTTTGACAACGATGAATGAATCATTGTTTATCATTGAAAAAATTCATTCTGGCATCTCAGCTGCTCAGCTTTGCATCCATCTGACTAAGATAGATAAATAGATGGCTACCTGGTTTTTGTGGTTCTCGTTATTACTAGTTAGCTAAGATAGATTATTAATTAAAATTTGTACACTTTTTAAATTTAAATTAAAATTAAATTTTTTAATTAAAATTTTTAAATTTAAATTAAATTTAAATTAAAATTAAATTAAATTGAATTTAAATTTAAATTATCTAATGCTAAAATATGTAAATATGATGAGGAATAAGTTAAGTTCTATTTAGTTTACGTGGCATAGCCATAAAAAAAACCCATTTACAGACTGGGTTTTTTTAAAAAAAATATTCTTATCTGTTAATTTACTTATTTTGTGCTGCAAGTGCCAATAATCAACCTCAATTATGATGTGGCATTGTCTATGTAAGATGTGTAGTTTTACATAGGTCTTTTGCGGCAAAGACCAGTATACATGTCTTTTATGCGATTTAGTTCGTTAAGGGTCAGGACAGCAAGCACAAACTGGATTGATTGAGAACAACCAGATTATTGCTGCTGCCCAGGGCCTTAAGACTCTCTGGAATCGGAGCTCAAAACTCCAGAGCAAGAACCCCCGGCCCCCACCAGGTATTATTAGGGTTTGTTATTCTAACTGTTAAATACAGAAGTACAAGTTACAATGCAAGGACGGCGGAAGCCAGGACAGGTTCCACTACCGCAGGGCGCAGGCCGTGGAACCAACCCCTTTGGAATCTCCGGAAATTCCTCAGGGGCACAAACCCCTCAAGTACCAGTGTTAGTGTGAGAGCAGTAAGTTAGTTAGTTAAGTGTTAATTCAGTTAGTGTTAAGTGTTAAGTGTTAATTCAGTTAGTGTTAAGTGTTAAGTGTTAATTCAGTTAGTGTTAAGTGTTAAGTGTTAATTCAGTTAGTGTTAAGTGTTAAGTGTTAATTCAGTTAGTGTTAAGTGTTAAGTGTTAATTCAGTTAGTGTTAAGTGTTAAGTGTTAATTCAGTTAGTGTTAAGTGTTAAGTGTTAATTCAGTTAGTGTTAAGTGTTAAGTGTTAATTCAGTTAGTGTTAAGTGTTAAGTGTTAATTCAGTTAGTGTTAAGTGTTAAGTGTTAATTCAGTTAGTGTTAAGTGTTAAGTGTTAATTCAGTTAGTGTTAAGTGTTAAGTGTTAATTCAGTTAGTGTTAAGTGTTAAGTGTTAATTCAGTTAGTGTTAAGTGTTAAGTGTTAAATCAGTTAGTGTTAAGTGTTAAGTGTTAATTCAGTTAGTGTTAAGTGTTAAGTGTTAATTCAGTTAGTGTTAAGTGTTAAGTGTTAATTCAGTTAGTGTTAAGTGTTAAGTGTTAATTCAGTTAGTGTTAAGTGTTAAGTGTTAATTCAGTTAGTGTTAAGTGTTAAGTGTTAATTCAGTTAGTGTTAAGTGTTAAGTGTTAATTCAGTTAGTGTTAAGTGTTAATTCAGTTAGTGTTAAGTGTTAAGTGTTAAGTGTTAAGTGTTAAATCAGTTAGTGTTAAGTGTTAAGTGTTAATTCAGTTAGTGTTAAGTGTTAAGTGTTAATTCAGTTAGTGTTAAGTGTTAAGTGTTAATTCAGTTAGTGTTAAGTGTTAAGTGTTAATTCAGTTAGTGTTAAGTGTTAAGTGTTAATTCAGTTAGTGTTAAGTGTTAAGTGTTAATTCAGTTAGTGTTAAGTGTTAATTCAGTTAGTGTTAAGTGTTAATTCAGTTAGTGTTAAGTGTTAAGTGTTAAGTGTTAAGTGTTAAATCAGTTAGTGTTAAGTGTTAAATCAGTTAGTGTTAAGTGTTAAATCAGTTAGTGTTAAGTGTTAAATCAGTTAGTGTTAAGTGTTAAATCAGTTAGTGTTAAGTGTTAAATCAGTTAGTGTTAAGTGTTAAATCAGTTAGTGTTAAGTGTTAAATCAGTTAGTGTTAAGTGTTAAATCAGTTAGTGTTAAGTGTTAAATCAGTTAGTGTTAAGTGTTAAATCAGTTAGTGTTAAGTGTTAAATCAGTTAGTGTTAAGTGTTAAATCAGTTAGTGTTAAGTGTTAAATCAGTTAGTGTTAAGTGTTAAATCAGTTAGTGTTAAGTGTTAAATCAGTTAGTGTTAAGTGTTAAATCAGTTAGTGTTAAGTGTTAAATCAGTTAGTGTTAAGTGTTAAATCAGTTAGTGTTAAGTGTTAAATCAGTTAGTGTTAAGTGTTAAATCAGTTAGTGTTAAGTGTTAAATCAGTTAGTGTTAAGTGTTAAATCAGTTAGTGTTAAGTGTTAAATCAGTTAGTGTTAAGTGTTAAATCAGTTAGTGTTAAGTGTTAAATCAGTTAGTGTTAAGTGTTAAATCAGTTAGTGTTAAGTGTTAAATCAGTTAGTGTTAAGTGTTAAATCAGTTAGTGTTAAGTGTTAAATCAGTTAGTGTTAAGTGTTAAATCAGTTAGTGTTAAGTGTTAAATCAGTTAGTGTTAAGTGTTAAATCAGTTAGTGTTAAGTGTTAAATCAGTTAGTGTTAAGTGTTAAATCAGTTAGTGTTAAGTGTTAAATCAGTTAGTGTTAAGTGTTAAATCAGTTAGTGTTAAGTGTTAAATCAGTTAGTGTTAAGTGTTAAATCAGTTAGTGTTAAGTGTTAAATCAGTTAGTGTTAAGTGTTAAATCAGTTAGTGTTAAGTGTTAAATCAGTTAGTGTTAAGTGTTAAATCAGTTAGTGTTAAGTGTTAAATCAGTTAGTGTTAAGTGTTAAATCAGTTAGTGTTAAGTGTTAAATCAGTTAGTGTTAAGTGTTAAATCAGTTAGTGTTAAGTGTTAAATCAGTTAGTGTTAAGTGTTAAATCAGTATTGGTATTGGTATTGGTATTGGTATTGGTATTGGTATTGGTATTGGTATTGGTATTGGTATTGGTATTGGTATTGGTATTGGTATTGGTATTGGTATTGGTATTGGTATTGGTATTGGTATTGGTATTGGTATTGGTATTGGTATTGGTATTGGTATTGGTATTGGTATTGGTATTGGTATTGGTATTGGTATTGGTATTGGTATTGGTATTGGTATTGGTATTGGTATTGGTATTGGTATTGGTATTGGTATTGGTATTGGTATTGGTATTGGTATTGGTATTGGTATTGGTATTGGTATTGGTATTAAGTATTAGTATTAGTATTAAGTATGAGTATTAAGTTTTAGTATTAGTATTAAGTATTAGTATTAAGTATTAGTATTAGTATTAAGAAAGTATTAATTATTAGTATTAGTATTAGTATTAAGTATTAGTATTAGTAATAAGTATTAGTATTAAGTATTAGTATTAGTATTAAGTATTAGTATTAGTATTAAGAAAGTATTAATTATTAGTATTAGTATTAGTATTAAGTATTAGTATTAGTATTAATTATTAGTATTAAGTATTAGTATTAATTATTAGTATTAAGTATTAGTATTAAGTATTAGTATTAAGTATTAGTATTAAGTATGAGTATTAAGTTTTAGTATTAGTATTAGTATTAAGAAAGTATTAATTATTAGTATTAGTATTAGTATTAAGTATTAGTATTAGTATTAGTATTAATTATTAGTATTAATTATTAGTATTAATTATTAGTATTGAGTATTAGTATTAAGTATTAGTATTAAGTATTAGTATTAAGTATTAGTATTAAGTATTAGTATTAGTATTAATTATTAGTATTAATTATTAGTATTAAGTATTAGTATTAGTATTAAGTATTAGTATTTAGTATTAGTATTAGTATTAAGAAAGTATTAATTATTAGTATTAGTATTAAGTATTAGTATTAGTATTAATTATTAGTATTAAGTATTAGTATTAATTATTAATATTAAGTATTAGTATTAAGTATTAGTATTAAGTATTAGTATTAAGTATGAGTATTAAGTTTTAGTATTAGTATTAGTATTAAGAAAGTATTAATTATTAGTATGAGTATTAGTATTAAGTATTAGTATTAGTATTAAGTATTAAGTATTAGTATTAGTATTAAGTATTAGTATTAAGTATTAGTATTAGTATTAGTATTAATTATTAGTATTAAGTATTAGTATTAATTATTAGTATTAAGTATTAGTATTAAGTATTAGTATTAGTATTAGTATTAATTATTAGTATTAAGTTTTAGTATTAGTATTAGTATTAAGAAAGTATTAATTATTAGTATGAGTATTAGTATTAAGTATTAGTATTAGTATAAAGTATTAAGTATTAGTATTAGTATTAAGTATTAGTATTAAGTATTAGTATTAAGTATGAGTATTAAGTTTTAGTATTAGTATTAAGTATTAGTATTAAGTATTAGTTTTAGTATTAAGAAAGTATTAATTATTAGTATTAGTATTAGTATTAAGTATTAGTATTAGTAATAAGTATTAGTATTAAGTATTAGTATTAGTATTAGTATTAGTATTAGTATTAGTATTAGTATTAGTATAAGTATTAGTATTAGTATTAGTATTAAGTATTAAGTATTAAGTATTAAGTATTAAGTATTAAGTATTAAGTATTAAGTATTAAGTATTAGTATTAAGTATGAGTATTAAGTTTTAGTATTAGTATTAAGTATTAGTATTAAGTATTAGTATTAGTATTAAGAAAGTATTAATTATTAGTATAAGTATTAGTATTAAGTATTAGTATTAGTAATAAGTATTAGTATTAAGTATTAGTATTAGTATTAAGTATTAGTATTAGTATTAAGAAAGTATTAATTATTAGTATTAGTATTAGTATTAAGTATTAGTATTAGTATTAATTATTAGTATTAAGTATTAGTATTAATTATTAGTATTAAGTATTAGTATTAAGTATTAGTATTAAGTATTAGTATTAAGTATGAGTATTAAGTTTTAGTATTAGTATTAGTATTAAGAAAGTATTAATTATTAGTATTAGTATTAGTATTAAGTATTAGTATTAGTATTAGTATTAGTATTAGTATTAGTATTAGTATTAATTATTAGTATTAAGTATTAGTATTAAGTATTAGTATTAAGTATTAGTATTAAGTATTAGTATTAAGTATTAGTATTAAGTATTAGTATTAAGTATTAGTATTAAGTATTAGTATTAAGTATTAGTATTAAGTATTAGTATTAGTATTAAGAAAGTATTAATTATTAGTATTAGTATTCGTATTAAGTATTAGTATTAAGTATTAGTATTTGGTATTAGTATTAGTATTAAGAAAGTATTAATTATTAGTATTAGTATTAGTATTAAATATTAGTATTAGTATTAAGTATTAGTATTAAGTATTAGTATTAAGTATTAGTGTGAGAGCACTAAGCGTTAGTGTGTAAGTGTTAAGTGTAAGTGTATTAGTGTGTAAGTGATCAGTAGGAGTTATTGTTAGAGCAGTAAAAGTTAGTAATAAGTGATACTGGAGGGGAACCACAAAGACCGACAGCAGGAAACCGCAGTAAACTGCAGCAACCTACTGACGAACCTAAAGAAACTCTGGAACTCCAGTGTTCCAGACAAGAACTCACGGCTTTTTGAGTTTGTTATTCACAGTGTATCTGCTAAATGAAGATATAAATTATATGCAGTTTGGTTCTATTTTGGATACCTTTGAACTAACGCAGTCTTTCAATGGCGCAAGAAAAATTTGAACAACAGTATGCATCAATATCAAAAATAACAACTTAGTATATATAGATGCAAAAACTTACCAGCAACAATTCTACACAAATAAAAGATCCAACAATGATGATGAAAATTGGCATCAGCAGAGATACAATTATGTGACAGATAAAGAGAAAAACAAAGTAGTGGGAAACAGCACAAATGGATGCTTACCCCTCCTTACCAAAAAGACCATATACGGACAAAGCCATTCGGGACACCTTTGAAGAGCAAGTCCATTGATCTCCTTTTTTTAAAACCTACTAAACAGATTCTGAATGCAGAAAGTAACAACAACAACAACAACAATAACAAGTGACTACTATAGACAAAGCATAGGTGAAAACACAGTATGAGTAGATTCTGCTTACCTCTCCTACCATACATACAAACGTACCATACCATACACCATCTTATACCATACATTATCACACCATACCAATAAAATTCTCCACTCTACTAAATATAGATATACTAAATGCAACTAATTTTGACTTCTTAGAAATTACGAATGACATTACAGAGAGTGTCATAAAAATTCCTCTGCAAAAAAAGCAGTGGGGTACGATGGGAGTTCCATGAAAATTATTAAAGAAAATAAAAATGGTATCAGCCGAATCTTGACCCACATGATCAATCTTATCGTTTGAACATCAAAATTTCCAGATAGCCAGAAAATTGCTAGAGTACAACCACTGCATAAAAATGGTGATAAATTTGACTGTAACAACTATCGGCCGATATCAATACTAACTGCAATATCCAAAATTGCGGAAAAGTGTTAGCTATCCAATTACGGTTTTATTTGGAAAATTCTTATATTTTAATTGAAAAGCGGAACACAACCTCTGCTATATCTAGACTAATGGAACACCTGTACGACAGTTTTCATGACAGTCAAAATACACAAGGAATATTTGTAGACTTCAGCAAGGCTTTTGATACCATCAACCATGATATTTTAATAAAAAATTGCCTTTTTATAATTTTACAAATGATGCATCCTCCCATGTGGTCATGTGACCTCTTTCTTCTCTGAGTATCAAATTATGCCCATTGAAATGCTTTTTAAATACCGCTATTTGTTACATGTTAACAATACTCGCCTTAATGGGGAGTTAGAAATTCAAACCCCTGCTATTACAGCCACTAGGTCTAAGGAAAAATTTGCCCCAAAGAGAGCCAACAACTGTAGAGGGGAGAGGTCCCTGTTAACCACAGGTGTTAACCTGTGGAATTCATACCTACTGGGAGAGGAGGGGCGGCTCCTTCTGTTTTGCGGGGGGTTGGCGTCCTCGCTGTGGGGGTGTGGTTCGCTTCTTGTCGAGTAGGCTGCGTCTCTGGGCTTGCCCTGGGGACAGTAGCCTTCGTTTTCCCGATAATCGGATGGTCGCCGTACTGAACCTGGACTAATCTGACCATGCCGCAGCCTTATTTAATTTAACTATTTTAGTACTTTGATTTTAAATATAATAAATTGTTGCGGAAACCAAAAAAAACAAAACAAACAAAATAATTATTATATAGCTTATGATAATGAAGGACAATAAACCAAACCAAACGCTGCGTGAATTTGAGACTGGGAGACTTCAGACTGGGAGACTTTGGTGTGGGGGGGACTTGAGATTGGCAGCGTTGAGTTGATTGTCATAGAAGGATGGGTGGTGCATCGATATTTCTCCTACTGATTCGAAAAGAATTTGTGTAGGATATGCATGTATTTGTTATTTTTATTTATTCGCTCTTTTTGAAATCTTGTGCAAAATCTGCCCTAAACTTGATGGTGTTTGTTTATTTTACAGTTTCAAATGTAGTTTAAATTTCGTTAAAAGAAAAAAATCGTTTGCGCGCTTGAATAAAGGAGATTTATGGTTTGAATTTCCTGTTTATCCATTTGTTCTTCAGCTGGGCAACAGTGTTAGTGCAAGGAGTTAACAAGTTAGCTCACTAACTAATGGGCTAACTAGAAAACGCCGTATAAAACAGAGAGAGAGAGAGAAGTAGTGTGTCCTGTTCAGTCAAGTCAAAGTTAAGTATAGAAAGTTCCTTGCACCAGCTGAGGAACATACACAAAATCGAATTGAAATCTTATTTTTCTAATATAAACCAAATTCCTGAAATCTTTTATTTGCGCTAAAATTGAATTATTACATTGCCATTGATATTGTGAGATATTACAATGTATGTATTACATGTATATTTATGTATTATGATATGTGTGTTTCGTCACATAAGTATTTCTATGCTGCCGAAGCGGAGTGAGCAGATTGGTGATGTCCCTAAGTTGACATGGATGTGTTATGGGGTTATGCTGTGGTAATTGGATGAGTGAGTGAAAGATTGAATGATTGTGTGAGTACCACATGCCCTACCTCTTTTAAGTGCCCTTGCATATTACTATGATACCATTAATACTATTAATATAAAATGGGCAAACATTTCTCTCCCACGGCGGAAATCAGTTGCTCGCAGCAAATGAAAGTGGCTTCCTATTCTCAGTAGAAGAATCAGCTCTCTGATCAGGCATAATTTCCGCACAACCTAAAATAGAACCATGGAATTGTGATCTTGTTAATTCTAGTTAGGTGATATCACCGGGCTATTGTTGGTACAGGAGGATAAAGTGTTATTAGCAACTCTTGACACAAATCGAGCAGAACCTGAGCACATTCGAATATCCATGACTCGATGAAGGCGATCTCATTAAAGAATTACCTCTCTGAACTTCACTACCACGTCAATGTAAATCCTGATCAGCTGAGCAGTGTACCATCTTCTTGCTGTCTGCCAGTATCACGTCTCCAACTTGCAGCATCAATCCCTTCAACCAGAAGAAAAGTTTGGTTCAGCCCTGGATTTTTATTCCATCATGCAACGGTATTCGCGATACAGACACAGAAAAACATGAAACATTAAAATATGTCTCATCAAGTTTTGTTATCAAGCAAGTTTTGTAATGCGCTAACCTTGTTATTGATAAATGCTCATTTCTTCGGCATATCCTGGACAAGCAGAGCAGCGTTGTAGTGTCAATGTTGGATTATTGGTTACCTCCACTTTGTATGTGTGGTTTGGATAAGAATCAAGATAATATCACAGCTCCTAATCCTATCAGGGATGGGGCTGTTCAGACCTTAAACAAGGGAAAGAGGATGATAGTTACATTTGCTTTCAGTTTGATTCAATATGCCTGCATTCCAGGTAGCTCCCCTTCTACTGGTGAGTGGCCAGTAGCTCAAGAGGGTTTTAAGTTTGGTCAGCAAAACATGTGAAAATTAATGTAAAAATAAGTCAATAAGTCAATGTAAAAGAAAAGTTCACATTTAGAACGGCTTGTTATGTGAGGGTGTGAGTATCCAATTTCATTAAGTGTGCTAATCTGTTGCAATTACCACATCTACTATCTTAAAGCATCAAACCAACTTAAAGACAACAACCAAAGCATCAAAGTTTGATTTGCAACACAAAATAGATTTCAACTTATGAAAAAGCAACACCAAAGTAGCACAACCAAAATATACCAACTAGGTCAGCTCTCCCAAAGTGTTTGACAAAACCACAGCGCTATAACTCACCACATTCATCAGTGGATTGATTCTTTACTCAGCAGATACCCTGTCCGGCAGTGCCTTGGAGGAGATATATGTGCAGTTCTGTGCGGTTATTATGATGATATTGTATCGCATGAGCCTTGTTTAGGACATTGTGCACCTGTGACAAAAAAGGGCAAACTAGTAGTTTCAAAGTTCCTGTACAGTACAGACGTAGCGTATGCTAACATTATTCTAGCTTTACAATGATCTGAAAATCTATGATATTTATATGAAAACTACAGATATGAAAAATTATATCGATGTCGAAATTCAGGAAAACTCCGGACTCAGGTCATGAGTGGGGCCTCGTCTGTATTATTGGTTGTGTTGGATATTGCTTCTGTGATGTTATCAACTCATGTATCTATATTATGCATTTCTGAATAGAAATGTGCTTGTGTTGGTTGTTTGGTTTTGTGTCGATTGGCTGATGGGTTTTGGTTTGTTGTTGTGTGGAGTTGTCGGGTCAACAAACCAACACACTCAACCTGAGTAGATAACTCCAAATTGTTTGAATGAGTACAAGTCTAGACCAAGAAGACCTTGAATGGTTGAGCACGACACCCAAAAACCAGCATGAATTTTATATAAATAGCAGCAGGGGGTTTTTCCAAAACTTACTGCTCGCAGTTAGGACCGGGCCAACAGCAGAATTATTTCATTTCTAACTATCAGCCAATTTGCGCCACTGAGATGAAGCATCGGGCATGCTGTGAGACCTAGCCATGGGCTATGCAGCAGCAACTAACGCATTAGTGTTATCAAAGCATGATTTGTTATGCATTATGAAACTTGAAAAATGAAAAGCAAAACCACAGCAAAACATCCGGAGAATTTCAATGCAGTTGTCTTTCCTGTAGAAACCACATAATGTTTCTGACATAAGGATGGTACTATAACTCACCACATTTATCAGTGGATTGCAGATGCTAAGAGATGTGTGTGTAGGGTTATTTACAGGGACCATGATGGTGTAGTACCACTATCTGCATGAGTGTTGTTTAGGTAATAACAACCATTGTGTACCTGAAACGAAAATGGATAAACTAAATAATTATGGCAACATATTTAATAAAACATTAGGTCTAGGACAAACTTCTCATTTATTTTGGCTTTACTATTTTCTATAAATCATAGAATGCAAGTCCCAAAACGACATACGTATTATGAATCAGCGAAGTGTAATATTCCATACCACTGGGCCTAATCATTTTATTTCATGAACTCTCCTTTTGACTGTAATTGAAACCAGACTGAAAGAACTGTGACTCACAATAGTGTCTAAAACCCAAGCCTAAATATTAAAAAAAAACAGTCACAATCTGAATACTGCATAGAAAGCAGTGACTGTGATAAAACTCACCTCCTTTATCGTGATTAGCTTCATTATTCACCAGGTTCCTTGTATAAGCAGCAGGGTGTAAGTTGGAGACTGGTTGGCATAAGCTCATCCTGAAATGTATATGCCCATCTTGACATGCATAGGCGCATCTTTGAGAGGTGTAGGCCGCTCTTAAGATATGCAGGCCGTTCTTGGGACTTGTAGGCCGTTCTTGAGACTTGTAGGCTGTTCTCGAGACTTGTTGGACATTCTTGACACGTGTTGGCCATTCTTGACAGGTGTAGGCCGCTCTTGTGACGTGTAGGCTGCTCTTCAAACGTGTAGGCCGCATTTGAGGCATTTAGGCCGCTCTTGAGACGTGTTGGCCATTCTTGAGATGTGTAGGCCGCTCTTGGGATGTGAAGGTGTGTCTCAAGACACACAGGCTTTTCTTCGAGACTCATCAGCCAATCTCATCATACTAATTGGAGTATATTCTCATTCTATCTTGGGGAGTGGAGGAATTTCTACTGTAGCGATTATTTGTCGGATCAGTGACATCACACACCAGATTACGGTTGATTTTCTCCCAATGATTGTTTAACTCATGCAACTTCGACAACAGCAGTGCTGATGATCCAAATCTGAAAAACAAATAAATAGAGCAAACCATCAACTGCACTACCGATAAAGTTGTATTCCATTAAATTTGCATGCATAGAATCATATTTATAATTTTTTTTGCAACCTGACATGGAGGCTGCATAAAATAAAAAAGAGACAAATTGTAAATGAGCGGAGCAATATAATCAATGACATTAAAAAGGTTTGCAAAAGCCAAATCACATTGAAATATGCAAGCCAATAAAATGTGGCCAGATTGACATGAACAGTGCAAAGCAGTAATCGCATCAATAGTGTCCAAATACTCCATTTTCAGTAAGTAGCATGTGTCCTTCCAAAACAGTAAATCTATTCAGTAGATACTCACCTTGTCAATCAATGGATGTCTCTCTCCAGCCCGTCCTGTCCAAGTCCAAGCTCCCTCCTTCGGCAGTTCCTTCCTAATCGAAGCTGAAAAATCAGCTCTCCGAGTAGGTCTGATTTCAGTTAAACCTAAAACAGATCGGTAGAATGTTAATAAGTGTATATGTGGTTGTGAAATTGGCTACAAACAATTTTTACCATCTGGGTATTGATGGTAGCAAAATATACCTTGAGCAGAGGGACAATTTCAAACACACTACATATAATTTTTACTCAAAGGTGCTCATGAACTTTTTCAGTGCGAAAATATTGCATTACTACTTCAGGACAAGCTGCCAAACTTTGAATTGCATGGTTCTTTCAGTAGTCTTTAAGTCTATTAGCCATTTCAATTAAACTTTTTTATCATATCCCATCCTGCTACAGTATCCTTATAACAGAGGCAGAACAACATGAAACATAAAATGTCAATACATGTTTGTTTGGCTTACCTTTGTATGCGCATTACTCAGGCCTTTTTGTGGATGAGGAGAGCAATGTCCGAGTATCAATACTGGCTTGTATCCTGCATTGTGCTGAGTGACTTTATTTATATATGAATATCCGGCTATCAATCACAACAGTTGTACAGTTATTCAGACCTGCAAAAAAAGTACAAAGATCCTCATGACACACTCCTGAATAGGTTATACCTACCAGCATAAATGTATATGGGTGTAAAAAAAACTGTTGTGAATATGGAGTAAATCTCATCACCAGTGTTAAGCACTCAAAAAAACCTAAAGAATTTAGCAACTATAGGGTTTAATAGAGATTGCGGCAGGGTTTTATCCAAAACTCTTTGAGAGCAGGGAGAGCAGAGGAGATATTAGAGCAGTGTCACATTCACTAACCAGCCGGATTACAACCCTATAATGAAGCATCAAAACATCTGAAAGCCACAGGCTATCGAGCATCCACAAAAGCAATGGAATTCAAGACTTAATTTGTAATGCATTATGAAGGTCAAAATAGGAAAGCAGCACCAAAGTAATAGAACCTAAATGTATCAGCACAATCAGTTTTCATGTAGAAATCTCACCATAGTATGTGAGGAAACCACTGTATTGTAACTCACCACATTTATCAGTGGATTGCTTCTTTGCTCAACTGGTATCCTGTTCTTGTCTTGTCTTCAATGGGGATAATACGAAGATCTGAAAAATAAATATAGAAAAGTTCTCAAATGCACTTTTTGACACCATCAGTTATTCCAAACAAGCTCACAGATTCCGTATATCATTTTCATTATTTCCATCGACAATACATCACTTCTAATGTGTTTCATGATGTGAGTCAAACATAAATGGCAAAAGAGGACGGTTGCAACAAAGTAATTTCAAGAAAGTGAGCAGCATTGAATTCAGATTGCATTTTTATGAATTAGATCATATAGCTGTGTTTTGAAAAAATATCTGTTGTTGCCCCCTCCTCAGAAAAAAATGGAAGGAAGATGATGATGGGATTTTATGTAACTCGTAAAGCAAGACGTCAAACTCACCTTAATTGGTCTTTCTTTACACTCTGAGACATTGTTTGGGTTGTGCAGCATATGCTCGACTTTCGATTTGTCTACAAAAGCGTTCTTAGACAATTCTTTGGTTCAGATCTTTTAAGGCCAGAAGTAAAGCTAGACATATCCATACTTTGATTGATGGTTGTATATAGCTCTCTCAGTTCCAGATCTATGCGGCATATATGTATTAGAGCTGTGACACCAATCAGACCTGAAAAAAATGAGTCTGAAAGTCCTCAAAAAGGTGCAACTGCTGATCAAAAGTTATTAGGCCCCTACATGTTTATATAATAATTTTATTGACATCAACAATGGACCATTTCTAATGTTCTTTTTTATGTGAACAAAAATAATGTTAGCATAAAGATATGTTTAGAAAAAGAGCAGCGATAATCCTCTGTGATGTAGTAGTCAGATCATTGCATGTGGTTGCAATTTCATGAATAAGATCATGATGGTAATATGAACACATGTGTCGAATTGACTCCTATTCAGGAAAAAAAAGGATGGAAGATAATGATGGGAGACTATGTAACTTGTAAAGCAATTTATGTCAAACTCACCAAAATAATTCGAAGACATTCACATTGTATCTTGAAGAGTGGGGGCATCTTCACTATCACGATGATCGGCTGAACATATGACATTGTACATGAGATTATAGCTGATTTTCTCCCAATGAATGTTTAAGCCAAGCAACCTTAACAACAGCAGTGCTTATGATCCAAATCTGAATAATAAATAATCAGAACAATTATCAACAGCTGCACTGCCGGTACAACTGTAATTATATCACCATCCAAGGAGTTGTAGACCACAGGTCTACAACTCCTTGCACCATCTATGGAGCAAAATTCATAATTTCTAATTTTTCAACTTGGTATGCAAAAATCCGATCGGAAAAGCAAAAAATGAAAGTGAAACAAATCTAGGAAAGAGCCCTGATATAGCAGACAAAATAATCAGTCACAATGTAGGAGTTGTGTACCAGTTGTGTAAGGAATTACATTGAAGCAGATGTCTCTTCATCAAATATGGGAATATGATGTGAAACTGATGCCTAATGCTGATTGAGATGGTCTCCCTCTTTTTGAATTTTATTAAATAATTTTTATGCTGTACTATTATATTTATTGTAAATCAGATCAGTAATATACATTTTTCAATCAATCAATCAATCAAAATCATCAATCAATCAATCAAAATCATCGATCAATCAATCAATCAAATGAGCAAGCCACTTAATGTGGTGACATACAATGCAGTGATCAACACCGGTGTCCAAATAGAATGTGTCCTATCAGAACAGGAATATCGTTCAGAAGATTCTCACCAGGTCAATCAATGCACATCTCTCTTAGGCTCGTCCTGTCCAAGCAGCATCTGGATCAGTTCATGTCTTTTCTTATAAATTGAAAACCACCAGTCCTCTCCTTCTCCTTTCTATTCTCAGCAGAAAGATCAGCTCTTAAAGCAGGTCTGTTTACCGCTCAACCTTAATCAGTGTGGTAGAATTAACATGTGTAGTTGTGGTTGTGAAATTTGCTACAACCAATTTATACCATCTGGGTATTGCTGGCATGGAAGGATGAAGGATTGTCAGAAACTCCACTCAAGTTTTCAAATGAACCTTATCAGATCAGAACTTCCTATTTACTCCCTAGGGGAAGTAAAAGATGTCCATGAATAAGTTTAACTACCAGCATTAAAGTATTCGATTGCAAAACAAATGTGTTGTCTGTGTGAAAAAATTTGGAATGAAACTCATAACCTGTGTTATTCTGTTGGAATTACATAATATGTTGTGAGCACTAAGCACTCGAAAAACTTCTAAAAAACATAGCCTCACAACAATTTAAATATAAATAGGCAGCAGGTAGTTTGTCCAAAACTACCTGATAGCAGAGGTGACATGAAAATTATGTCACTCTTAATAACCAGCCAACTTGTGCCAACCATCATGAAACATCAAAACAGCTGAAAGACCTAGCCATGGGCCATCAAGCATCCAAAAAAGCAATGAAATTCAAGGCTTGATTTGCAGTGCTTTACAAAGTCAACCAAGCAAATATCAGCGCAGTCTGCTTTCCTGTAGAAAGTCTTCAGAAATAACCACTGTAATGTAACTCACTATTATTTCTCAGTGAATCACTTCTTCACTCAACTGGTATCCTGTCCATGCGGTGCTTAGTTAGATGAGGAGACGTATGTGCAGTTCTGCGCAGTGATCAATTCTGCCCAAGTTGCAGTGTGTCTGAAACAAAAAAAACAACAAACTAGATGTTTTGACTTTCTTGTACAGTACAAACACACTTAACCTCAGCATTTTTTTCTGGCTTTAGCACCAATGTTTTTAAAAAATTGAAGCTAACATTTTCTGCACAATTTTAAAGAAATCGAATCCGAAGGAAACATACATACATTATAAAAACAAACACAGTCATATTGCAGGTCATACAGCAAGAAGGATGATGGTGACTATGTATACGTATATAAATACATAAATATATTCAATACAAAGACTGAATAATAAACCTAGACATGACACCATATGGAACATAAGCATTGAGGCACTGAGGCATAACGAGGTAACGACGTTGGAAGATGTTGTGGATTTTGAATTTGAAAATTACAATATATTAACCAGCTTGCTGTAAACAGTTTGATACACAATTTAGGCAAAACGATTTCTTGAAGAAGAAATAACATCAAGTTTATAACAAGATGCTGCTCATGCTGCTGCTGCTGATTGTAAAGCAGCTTTCAAATTAAAAATCCGAAGTTATGAATCATCGATAGCACCATTGTTTTTACACCTTGCAATGCCATTACGTCGCCCACAATTTACTGCCTCACTTCAGCTGTATATAGTGTTCTGTCCAGATCTATCATTAAGTCTACGAATTGATATCAACAAATTCATAGGCCCAATTTATATGTATTTTTAAGCCGAACTGAACACCAGTGTCTTTTTTCCAAGCCAAAACCAAGCTTTAACATTCAACTAAATCAGCCAAACTCATTAAGACTGCAGTGCAAACAGTCACTTTAACAATACTCACCTCATGTACTGTGATAATCGTCTTTATTCAACAGGAACCTTGTCTGAGCAGGGTCTACATAGGGACAGTAGTTGGCTCATTGGTTACACTCTGCATAAGATTCCAAGCAATCACAGCTCTATATCATATAGGAGAAGGGCTGTTCAGACCTGCAAAGGTAATAATAAGATGTCCATGACATACTCCTAAATAGGTGACAGGCATAGCTACCAGCATTAAAAGTTTTTGGACTAAAGTGAACTACCAACTTGTTATCTGAGGCTGTGAGTATCGAGTAATTCTCATCTGCTGCAGTTACCGCAAAATTTTTAGTCCTATCTTATAATGTGAGTAATGGCACCTTGAACCATGTGTCATCGATTTTATTGAAAACGCAGGGAGGGGGGTCATATTTACTAACCAGCCGACTTGTCCCACTTTCATGAAGCATCTAAACGGCTGGAATACCAAGCCATGAGCTATAAATATTAAGCATCCACAAAAGCAGTAGAATTCAAGGCTGGATTTGTAATAGATAATGAAGCGTAAAGCATGAAAAGCAACATTAAAGTTAAAGGGCAACCAAGGTTTCAAACAACTTCTCATTGATCAATAGCAGATTGCACCTTCTGCATAGGGAAAAAGACAAAATCTAATTAGGATGATTATTCAGCCAGAATTCTTGTAAAACGTTCCATCCGTCAGGTACTCAAACTCAGCTAAAATAGAATACCATAGAGCAGTTTCCTGTTCCTGTTTTTATTTAGACTGTGCTCTATCATCATTACAACAATGTCTTGTAACCTCCCCTAAACTGAAGTGTTACCCAGCTTAGAGTCAGCAACTACTTTGAGTTTAGCATCGCGTAACGCACAAAGCTGATGCTGCCTGGCACATTATTTACTACCCATTAATGATTGCTGCGAAACCTTGGTTGCCCTTTAAGCAACCAAAATGTATCACCACTGTCAGCTTTCCTTAAGAAAGCATACAATATAACTCACCACATTCACCAGGCATCCTATCCACACAGATCAGGAGACGTATGCACAGGTCTCTTCGGTCATAATGATGATGTGGTACTAGCTGAGTGTTGCTTAGGAATTGCAAGCATTGTGTACCTGAAATGAAAATGTACAAACTAAATATTGTATAAATACATGTGGGCAAACTCCCTGTTGATTCTAGCTTTGCCGTTCCAAAAGCCAGAATTGTCAACACCTAGTCTTAAAGAATGCAAATCCCAAGGAAACATCCGCATAATAGAAATTCACACGGCCAGATAACAGTGTGAAACAGAAGCGCTGCAATTTTATCTTACAAGTATAGTTAACAACGAATTCACAGGCTCCGTTTGTACGCATTTGAAGCTCGACACCAGGCGTATGAGATACAACAAAATTAGAATTAAGGAAATTCAAGATTTGCCTCTTTTTTGGACAAGTATGATACTTTAGAAAGAACTAAGTAACTAAAACCTAATCCTGAAAATTCAACAAAAAATGCCGAATGTGATAACAGCAATAACAGTAGGTGTATTAATAATCACCAAACAGGGTCGGGACGTGGAGCCTCATTTGCAAAGGCTCGAACGAGATGCGTAGGCGTGTCTGGAGCTGCAGAGGAACATCCTTGAGATTCATAGGCCCGTCTTCAGATGAACAGGGTCCTCTCCAGATGTATAAGCCTGTCTTCAGGTGCAAAGGGTTATCTTGAGTTGTATAGGCTTGTTTTTAGATACATAGAACTGTCATGCAATGCATGGGTGTCTTTTAAATGCCCATCTTGAAATGTGTATGCCAGCCTTGAGATGCGTAAGCCAGTCCTGAGATACATAGTCCAGTTCTGAGATGCGTATAGGTCATTCTTGAGACTCTTAGGCCCATCTTGAGATGCAAAGGTGTATCCTAAGATGTGTGGGCTCTGTGCCAATCTTGAGATGTACATGCTGTTCTTGAGATGCTTGAGCCAGGCTTGAGATGTGGTGTCTTAAGGAGTGTAGGCCAATCTGGAGATGCAAAGGCGTATCTTGAAATGCGTAGGCTAATCTTCTTATGTCAGAAGCTTTTTAAAATGTATTAGCTGTTCTTTTTTTAGGTTAGGACTGTCTTAGATGTCGAGGCATGCTTTGATATGTGCAGGCTGCTGTTGAGACGAATAGGCCCATCTTCAAATGTCTACAGAGGTGTTCGTTGACCATACTTTGGTTCTGATTGTATTAGGCCAGAAAACTTTACAGAGCCAGACGTCTCACAGCTCTCACTGTTGGTTGCATTTGGCTTTCACATTAAAGCTGTGACACCAATCAGACCTGAAAAATAAATATGGAAAAGTTCACAAAAGGCTGCAACACAACATTTTTCTACACAATCAAACACCACCTATACAAGCTCACAGATTCCATGAAAAGTTCATATTATCCATAATACTTGTCATCAACAATTCATCACTTTTTAATGTTTTCATGTGACATAAAAAGGAATAATATCCAAGGAACTAAACAAAACAATTTAAAAAAGTAAAGTTGAGCAGAGACGGTGCTTTGCAGTTAGCAGGTTTATCATAGCATGCGGTTGCAGTTTCATGGATTAGATCAAAGTGGTATTTTGCGCAAATGTGTCATATTGACTTTTACGACCTACACAGCATAAAATGGATGGAATATAATGATGGCATGTCAAACCCACCAGGTCAATCTAAGGATATTCTTATTTTCTCACTGTATTGAGCAGTGGAGAAATCTCCATATTCATCATACATGATGAGAATATTAAACAACCAAACATACCAAACAACCCAAAAGACAACAGTGTTTATGAGCCATATCTTAATAACAAATACATAACGTAGGCCAGAACGGTGTTATCGCAACGCAATTGTATTTATATCAGCATGCTTTCGAATTTCTCATGGACACAGAGGCTGCAGTTAGTGAATGGCTTATAGCAGAGCAAAAAACAACAATTTCGGCTCTGCTGCGGTGTGATTGTGTTTGTATGGGACGTGGTGTTACTTTGCAGGCTGCGGAAATTATGTTGCTAGTCAGGTATAAGCAAAATAAAAGTGAGGCAAATCATGGAAGAGCAAGCACCTGCTGAATTACTATTAGCAGGACAAAATAATGATCAATTGTGCTCATCACCTTTTTTTTACAACATCACAAGGAAACAAGCAAGCAGACAGAGGTACATGAACAACGCAATGATGTGATTGACACCCAGCCCAAATACTTTATGTCAGTGAATAACACTTCAGTAGATGCTTACCATGTCACTGGATGACTCTCTCCGGCCCATCCTGTCCATGCAGCATCTGGATCAGAAGAGCGGCACTCTCAGCTCATGCCTTCGCTTATGTACTACTGAGTTAACCAGTTGTGAAAGCTCACTGTATTTTATTTTGGGCAGTCTTTATTTAGATGATTAAAATAAATATCTCTTTGCTTTCAATTTGCAATACCATTGCTAAAGCATGAAAGCCTGAAGATTTCAAAAGATTATTACGCTTCTCTTTGTTATGTAGCGACCCAAGCCGACGAGTTACTACCCTGTGTGACAGAGGAATTACAAGCTACAAGAACAGATTAGGATATAGAAAAGCCTTTGGGATTTTTTATCATCATCATCGTTCTTTTTATAGCATTGAGATTCCATTTCTTGCCGAATCACAAATTGAAACCAAATGTAACACCTTGTTGGTACATTGTCCAATCCTGCTACAACAAAGCATGAGCGTTGAATTTTAAAATACATTTTCCAGAAAAAAATTTCACGAAATATACATAAAAGATGCATTTACACCAATTAAGAATATTATCATTTATTAACATCATATTTTACAATCCAAAATTGGACTGATGAAAAGCTAGCAGCTATTAGACATCAAATCTTTTAAATTTTGACAGTATATTATTTACACTGCTCACTAATTAGGCTGAATACTCTGCCATGACTGGCTAGATAGTGTTTGATCCAACTAGCCAGCAAGCTTAGAGGGAAGAGTTTTTTATGTTGGAGCCAGGCAGCCAGGCAGCCAGGCAGCCAGGCAGCCAGGCAGCCAGGCAGCCTGGCAGCCATGCTTGGGGATTCCGGTCTGGGCATTCCCTCCACTCATGAAAAACATTGAATCATGGCACAAATGGCATCCTGTAAATTGGGACAGGGCTGCTTGCATGGAGAAGGGGTGAGATAAAGGGAGAAAAGATGGAGAAAAAGGGAAGGGAGAGGGGGGGGGGGGCGGAAAAGAGGGGAAAGAAAAAACAATGATGGGCAGACTTGAGCCATCTTATATACATTTTGTGTATTTACCAAAGACTAGTACCCGTTGCACCATTGGGCAGGTATTATTGTTGTTATCAAAACAGGAATTATGTCGAACGCAAAAGTAAACTTTATTCCACAGGTTTATCTGGTAAATAATTGTTGCGAAATGATGTGAAAACACCGAATTAAAGTGAGTTAAAATTAGGCACCTACAAGGATTTTATAATATTAGAATCATGAAAATAAAATAATGTACATGCTTCCGCACTATGTAAAGTGTCTGGGAATACCAATTTAAAATAAGATAAAGTTATCATCATAGAATTCCTCAAGTGTATAGTTGAAGTGTATGAAATAGAATAATTGTGATAAGTGATAGTGGAAACGGAGAAAAAAATTCCTGAGATAGAAACCTACAAGTTGTCTATGAGATTAATGAGTTATATAGTATCCTTAGTTCCAAAAAAGTTGAAATACAAATAAGAATATTGAAATATTGGCAACTTACAACACCTCCTTGGCTTACAACAATGTTTAAAACCACAAGGAGTCTTTCTTGTCACTGTGTTTTTTGCACCCGGGATTCTCACCATCTAGTTCTTTTGTCCAGTAGATTCTGAAGTTCTACACGTTCTGCCCCAGCGTCTGGTGAATTGTGGCTGAACTGGCTGTTGTATCAGTAGCAGTAGAGTCCAGATCAAGCTGAGACAAGGGAAAATGAATATATGTAATGTACTGCGTGAATGGTATGAAAGTCCAGTTTAATATCTACTCCATGTATGTTCAAAGTCATGAAATGTGACAGCTGAATGCATCAATACCGGCAATGCTGATATAAGCTTCATAATAAACATAATAATACCACCTACAGCAGTAAGTCAAATGTCCTATTAAGTTGTACCAGCTCTACCGATGGGAGACCCAGTGATCCGCTTCAGTTCATACAACCAGCAGCATGTTTTAAGTAGAGGTGTAAAATTTAGCTAAAGTGTAGTTTAACTTGTCTGAGGGTCAATTAATGTCAGCTAGTGCCTAGACCAAGTTTGGTCCATTTTCGATTGATTGATTGATTTATTAGCTATCACAAACATCAAATGTTGCGAAAAATGGATGCATATATACTTGGTCATAATAAGAGCTTGCTACCAGTGTATGGAACTATGGACTTTTTAAAAATAATCTCATTTAGTGTGATGCACATTTCTCAGTTATTTAAAGTCAAAAATGCTCAGTTGTAGTTATCTCCTCCTTCCTTTTCCAAAAGCTATCTCCTTCCTACAGTTTTTGATTCAGAATAACCACATTTGGTCACCTGGATCGTCAGTCAATCAGCTAACTATTCATTTATATTTTTCTGCAAAAAACTCCAAATCTGACAAAAAATCTCCAAGTTCGTGTTTTTCTGTTTGGGCAGAACTAAACTTCGACATGGTAACTCACAGAGATCTGGTTTTTTGTGGAGCATCAGTTCATCACATTATCTAAATGAGTTTTTGAGGGCATGTTTGAAATATTTTTTTAACATATTTTAAATTGCGATTTACTTTTTCATTACGGTGTTTATTTCATCCATCAGTGCAGTGGCAATGTTGCGCAAGGCAGTGCAAAGAGCCTATATATTTGTAGTTTCTATGCCATTGTGTACAGTTTCAAACAAATTCTAATTGCCTTTTATCAAAGGAGTGGAGCAATTTACAAATGACAATGGAGATGCTATACTGAACTTAAACAAAAGAATATTTCTGTTGGTTGATATATGTTTTCAGTATAGATCTTGGTGATCCATCAGTCACCCATCAAATTCTATCAGAATGACTATAGACCTCAAAATAATTAATATTATTAATATTCCGAAACATGGTTTGGATTTGGCTTTTTCAGTGGATACTGTTCAATGATAGCATTTTCAAACTACTCCCAAATGTTTGAGCTTAAATTTTACTTGAACTCATCCCAATATTTTTATTATTGAAAAACACTAATGTAACTATGCTGGATGCGTATAGGATTATGATAACTGTGTGTCTGGAGGGCTCACCCTTAATAACACACATGATATTCTATGTGAAATATTCCGCTGCATTTTCAGTGAGCTGGTTTCTGTATGTTCGACCTTGGTGTATTTATCACCATTAAGGAATTGCAGTCCTGAAATAACCATTGACAGCATTCATGTTACGGTTGAATTTGTACATTTTTTTTAAAATCGTGCCCTGGGACTGCATCTATACTGCAACAAGTTATAATGTTGTTACTTTTGAGGATTCGGTTAGCCAAACAGGTGGGCTGCCTCAATAAACAACAAATCTGAGATGGCCTCCAAACAAAATTGGAAGCAATTCTTCACGCAGTGCATTGAAACGATCCAAGTACAATTGAGACCTCTGCTGGATGAAGATATCAGTTAGAGCAATTACAGACATTGTTTTCTCAGAGTAAATTTTCTAATCCCTCAAGAAAATCTTATTTGTAAACAACCAGTGTATTGCAGTCTCTGTGTTTCATTACAGGGAAAGAATTTGTTACTGTTGTGCCTTGTTTATATTTTCCAAGGGATTTAAAGGCAATGTAATCTTAGAATATCAAAACCTGAGGATTACCTTTGTGTCTCAAGACTTGTTGCTTCTTATGATATTTATGTATTATAGCATTATTACATCAGATTAAAATTGAAGGTTGAATTAAATCAGATGTCTTGTCCCAAGCAACATCCTGGAGCATAGGCGGCAAAATTTGTTGCCTTAGTGGCCAGACCGCAATATCTGCGCCAGGTTGCTTTCTGTTTGCAGGCAGGTCGGAGCACACCTGGGTTCCAACCAAAGCCCAGTGCTAGATAATTTGTAATTCCTGCTCAGTCCAAATATATTTTCCAACCAGCATTCCGAGCCCGAAACCCCAGTTCTGATACAAAAAATTTAGCCCATATTGAGTGCCCCGTTTTTTTAGACCAATTTTATTGCATCTAAAATATCATATTATGTTGAATCAATAGGCTCTAGTGGCTGGCTACTCATATATTTACATTTTTGCAATCGACCATGACACCTTGTCGACATTCAATTATCCACACTCTCTTTACTCAACAAAAACATGGTCCATGCTTCTAAAAAGTTATACAAGGTTGCGATCACCTCACTTTTGGTTAACCGGGTAAACCTTCTTCCGAGAGTTATTGCACAATCAAGTAGAGGCTGCCCTGGGACTGCATCTATACTGCAACAAGTTATAATGTTGTCACTTTTGAGGATTCGGTTAGCCAAACAGGTGGGCTGCCTCAATAAACAACAAATCTGAGATGGCCTCCAAACAAAATTGGAAGCAATTCTTCACGCAGTGCATTGAAACGATCCAAGTACAATTGAGACCTCTGCTGGATGAAGATATCAGTTAGAGCAATTACAGACATTGTTTTCTCAGAGTAAATTTTCTAATCCCTCAAGAAAATCTTATTTGTAAACAACCAGTGTATTGCAGTCTCTGTGTTTCATTACAGGGAAAGAATATGCTACTGTTGTGCCTTGTTTATCTTTTGCAAGGGATTTAAAGGCAATGTAATTTTAGAATATCAACACCTGAGGATTACCTTTGTGTCTCAAGACTGATTTAAATTGAAGGTTGATTTAAATCAGATGTCTTGTAACAAGCCACATCCCGGAGCATAGGCGGCGAAATTTGTTGCCTTAGTGGCCAGGCCACAATATCTGCGCAGATACATTTGATATGAGGCCCTTTCGATAAATTTAAGGTGCAATGATTGCACAGACCAAGGGTACATTGTGGCAGCATCATTCAAGGATTGTAATAGTTAATCCTATTGTAAAAACTGCCACAATACTGCCTTTCTAGCTATACCCACCGTATCAATTTAGCTAGGATAGTTAGGTGTAATTTAAGCATAATACTTCATGTCTAATTGTGGAGTAAGGCTGTACAAAGAGAAATTTTTACGGGAGAGCCTGCATATTCTATTTTTTACTGTAATCAAAAACTTTGAATTCAGTTCATTCTCCAGAACCCTATAATTGTGACAAATAGATGAAAGGAGTTTTTGGCATCAAGCTTCCCATAACATTCCCCTTGACGAAAAAGCTTGCAGGTACCTTCACCAAGGAGTAAAAAAACTCTTTCCTTGACTATTGTTAAAAAATTTACTCTGAATCCCTTTACTCTGTGAAGCAGTCTATCCACATGCTTGAAACTAAAATGTTTTACACAGATAGATAGATGGGGTGATAACTCTATACTGCAAATGAGCCACCAAATTTCAACAATAAGAGAAGACAACTTCTTAGCCTAAGATTTGCCCAAATTGACTTTAATGAACTGAGTTGCCTCAGAAAACAGTCTTTGCCCCATGAGCTGCGATATTTAATATGTCTAAGACGACCAGAAGGGCAATGTTCGAGAAAATTGTGTATAAAGTGGTCTTCATCAGAAAAACAGCACAAGATAATGGATTTAGTTCTCTGTTTAACAATGGTATCGAGATCGCCTACGTCAAGCCCTAAATTCTTGGCATCGTTGAAAACTTTTCTTAGTAGTTTCTTGTCCTTAGCATATATGCTAGTGTGCAAAACAGGTAGACATTACATTAAGAGTGAAACTACAAAACTTTTGAACACCATGGAGGCTAATGGCTTCGAACTCAGATACATAAAATTTTTAACAACATACATCCTTTGACTTGCTTTGCCAGTTATTTTATGCACATAATCTTCGAATCTTAGTTTGTTATCAATGTCTACACCAAGGTATTTTACCTTTTCACAAAATGATATATTGGTGCCATCTAGGTTCAGTTTAGGAGTGTTAGGTTTGAGACGTTGAGTAGAGAAAAGCATTTCCTTTGTCTTAGAAGCATTAAGTAGTAAATCTAAATCAGTGCATTGTTTGGAGATTCGATTAATTTCAGAAAAATAATTACATAAGTCTAAATCATTACCAACTAATCCAATTACACAAGTGTCATCCGCGTATTTGAGTACTGTGATATTCGACAGTGTAGATGTAATCCTGCATTCCTGCATTCCTGCATTCCAAGTCGCGCCCGATCCACTAGTCTGCGGTGTGACCAGTGGAAGGGAGCAGCAGGAAAGTAGGCAATTGGATTAAACTTGTTCTAGCTAGGGCTAGCAGAAATGAGAGTCTGTGTAAGTAAACAAGGTGAGTAGTGTAAGCCAGCATTAACTTAAGCTATATCAATGCTCAGTTCATTAAAGTCAATTTGGGCAAATCTTAGGCTAAGAAGTTGTCTTCTCTTATTGTTGAAATTCGGTGGCTCATTTGCAGTATAGAGTTATCACCCCATCTATCTATCTGTGTAAAACATTTTAGTTCCAAGCATGTGGATAGACTGCTTCACAGAGTAAAGGGATTCAGAGTAAATTTTTTAACAATAGTCAAGGAAAGAGTTTTTTACTCCTTGGTCAAGATACCTGCAAGCTTTGTGTCAAGGGGAAAGTTATGGGAAGCTTGATGCCAAAAACTCCTTTCATCTATTTGTCACAATTATAGGGTTCTGGAGAATGAACTGAATTCAAAGTTTTCGATTACAGTAAAAAATAGAATATGCAGGCTCTCCCGTAAAAATTTCTCTTTGTACAGCCATACTCCACAATTAGACTTGATGTTTTATGCTTAAATTACACCTTCATTGTTTAAATCAACCTTCAATTTTAATCAGTCTTGAGAAACAAAGGTTATCCTCAGATATTTGATATTCTAATATGACACTGCCTATAAATCCTTTGGAAAAGATAAACAAGGCACAACAGTAACGAAGTCTTTACTTGTAATGAAACACAGAGACTGCAATACAACTGGTTGTTTACAAATAAGATTTTCTTGAGGGATTAGAAAATTTACTCTGAGAATATAATGTCTGTAATTGCTCTAACTGATATCTTCATCCAGCTTAGGTCTCAATTGTACTTGGATCGTTTCAATGCACCGCGTGGAGAATTGCTTTCAACTTTGTTTGGAGGCCATCTCAGATTTGTTGTTTATTGAGGCAGCCCACCTGTTTGGCTAGCCGAATCCTCAAAGGTAACAACATTATAACTTGCTGCAGTATAGATGCAGTCCCAGGGCACCCTCTACTTGATTGTGCAATGACTCCCGGAAGAAGGTTTACCCGGCTAGCCAAGAGTGAAGTGATCGCAACCTTGTATAACTTTTAGAAGCATGGACCATGTTTTTGTTGAGTAAAGAGAGTGTGGATAATTGAATATCGACAAGGTGTCATGGTCGATTGCGAAAGTGTAAATATATGAGTAGCCAGCCACTAGAGCCTATTGATTCAACATAATATGATATGATATTTTAGATGCAATAAAATTGGTATAAGAAAACGGGGCACTCAATATGGGCTAAATCAGAACTGGGGTTTCGGGCTTGGAATACTGGTTGGAAAATATATTTGGACTGAGCAGGAATTACAAATTATCTAGCACTGGGCTTTGGTAGGCACCCAGGTGTGCTCCGACCTGCCTGCAAACAGAGAGCAACCTGGTGCAGATATTGCGGCCTGGCCACTAAGGCAGCAAATTTTGCCGCCTATGCTCCAGGATGTTGCTTGTGACAAGACATCTGATTTAAGTCGACCATCAATTTTAATCTGAATAAATATCATAAGAAGCAACAAGTCTTGAGACACAAAGGTAATCCTCAGGTTTTGATATTCTTATATTACATGGCCCTTAAATCCTTTGGAAAAGATAAACAAGGCACAACAGTAACAAATTCTTTCCCTGTAATGAAACACAGAGACTGCAATACAACTGGTTGTTTACAAATAAGATTTTCTTGAGGGATTAGAAAATTTACTCTGTGAAGACAATGTCTGTAATTGCTCTAACTGATATGTTCATCCAGCTTAGGTCTCAATTGTACTTGGATCGTTTCAATGCACTGCTTGAAGAATTGCTTCCAATTTTGTTTGGAGGCCATCTCAGATTTATTGTTTCTTGAGGCAGGCCACCTGTTTGGCTAACCGAATCCTCAAAAGTAACAACATTATAATTTGTTACAGTATAGATGCAGGCCCAGGGCACGATTTTTAAAAAAATGTACAAATTCAACCGCAACATGAATGCTGTCAATGGTTATTTCAGGACCGCAATTCCTAAGTGGTGATAAATACACCATGGTCGACCATAAAGATACCAGCTCACTGAAAATGCAGCAGAATATTTCACATAGAATATCATGTGTGTTATTAAGGGTGAGCCCTCCAGACACACAGTTATCATAATCCTATACGCATCCAGCATAGTTACATTAGTGTTTCTCAATAATAAAAATATTGGGATGACATTCGAGTAAAATTTAAGCTCAAACATTTGGGTGTATTTTGAAAATGCTATCATTGAACAGTATCCACTGAAAAAGCCAAATCCAAACCATGTTTCAAAATATTAATAATATTAATTATTTTGAGGTCTATAGTCATTCTGATAGAATTTGATGGGTGACTGATGGGTCGCCACAATCTATACTGAAAAGTTATATCAACCAACAGAAATATTCTTTTGTTTAAGTTCAGTATAGCATCTCCATTGTCATTTATAAATTGCTCCACTCCTTTGGTAAATGGCAATTAGAATTTGTTTGAAACTGTACACAATGGCATAGAAACTACAAATATATAGGCTCTTTGCACTGCCTTGCGCAACATTGCCACTGCACTGATGGATGAAATAAACACCGTAATGAAAAAGTAAATCGCAATTTTAAATATGTTAAAAAATTATTTCAAACATGCCCTCAAAAGCTCGTTTAGATAATGTGATGAATTGATGCTCCAAAAAAAACCAGATCTCTGTGAGTTACCATGTCGGAATGTAATTCTGCCCAAGCAGAAAAACACGAACCTGGAGATTTTTTGTCAGATTTGGAGTTTTTTGCAGATAAAGATAAATGAATAGTTAGCTGATTGACTAACGATCCAGGTGACCAAATGTGGTTATTCTGAATTAACATCTGTAGGATGGAGATAGCTTTTGGAAAAGTAAGGAGGAGATAACTACAGCTGAGCATTTTTGACTTTAAATAACTGAGTTCCACTCAAACCCTTTTAACACTCCTCACACAGAATGAAGATATCATCTATGCTCCCAAAATAACTCTTAAAAAAGGTCAAATATCGTTGCGATTTACTCCCTTATTTTTCTCTGTGTATCATCTATGATAATATCGTGGTTAGTTTTCTACATTATTCGCGGTTGGTGAACATACTCCTTTCTTTTAATTTCCGCCAGAATTTATTTACAAACAGCTTAGCCGCCGGAATCGGGGTTAGAGCGTGGCATTTGAAAATATCACTAGACTTCAAATCAAGCAAATCATTTGGTGATAGTTGATTAACAAAAATCGGGTGTCATATCACAAGCCACATCCCAAATCATGGGCGGCGAATTATTATTTTGCCTCAATGGCAAGGCCGCAATATATCTCAGTTTGCAGGCAGGTCAGAGCACACCTGGGGGCCAACCAAACCCCAGTAGATGATAGACTGTAGTTGGATTCAAACTCATGACCTTCATCACTTGCGTATTGAAGATGGCGCTCTAACCAACTGAGCTACCTCCTACCCCTTTACAGTAATGAGAGAATGCTGTTAGTGAACCGATGATTATGATTGCCATACACTCATATGTGACAGTACGCAGATTGGATATTGTTTGATAATGTAAATATATGCTCAGACAGAAAACACAGATCTCAGGGCTTATGGGCCTCTCCAAATTATCCCCCCCATATGACTAGCATACAAAGTGTTGAGTACCATCATGCACTGATGTTCTATCAGAAACTTTGAAGAACTGTCAGATTGATTTTTGGGAAATAGTTCATAATCAGTTAATTAATAAATTAATATGCTTATTGGCTAAAGCATATCCGAAGCATAACAAAGATTTATGGCCATATAATCAGCTCACTCATTCTTCTGGCTTTGTGCATAGGGAACTAAAGTATATCACAATGAGAGCATATAGATTTTGCAGATTTTATGTCATTGTGCGAGAAAACGTTGCCCATAATCCAACATCACATTATCACCAATATCGCTTACTCCAATCACCGCTACAATCAGGGGTTGACATAGATAAGATACGCATCGGACTTGCAAATACAAGAGGCTTTGAGCTTGGCATTGGTTAAACCTGAGCCTGCATACTATGTAGCTCCACATGGGCAAAATAAATGTGAAGTTAGTTTTGAATTGATCAGCCTCATAAGTTTGTGGCCAAGAATGGGCATTCCAAGAGAGGAATATTCTAGGCTAGCAATCAAAGGGCTGACGAGTTACTTTTCAAATTATGCTGGAGTTGCCGGGGCTTATTGACCTGTGCAGTACGTCCCTCTGTGTGAAAGGTAGCATCTCCAGCTTTAATCAATCGTCAAGAACCATAATAGTTTCGCCACGGCTTGACATGAATTTCTCACGCCTTTTTCACTGGAAACGGACCAAATGCATTGCATGTTGATGAATTGCTGCGTTACATCAACCCTGTCCTTGGCAGTTTAGCTATCTTTTGCACTTCAGCCGGCAGCATAATTCACATTGATGTGAAGCAGATGACACCAAGGAGCTCAAACTTTCAATCCAGAAGTCAGCTGACCTGACGGCAAACAATGTTGTGGTACGCCCTTGGTGAGCTATGGTTATCATAATGTCTGATAATCTGTGTGCTAAATTTGATGTTTTTGCGCACCTACATGTAGCAATTCAATGTTGCTGTCACAGCTGAGGAAGATCAAGCTTCTGAGTAAGGCCAGTTTTCCTATCTGACCGTCTTATGGCACATATGAATCCGACGGAGGGAAGAGGCATTATCCGAGCGCAGGACAAACAAGTTGTTTGTTTGTAAGCAGTGGATTTGACCTGTTCTGATACAGTGAGACTGGTACATCTGATGCAGCCAAGAGCGGAGTTGCTTTTAGCCGCTGTGTTCTTTCACAAGGATGTTCCAGTTGGTTACGGTATAGAGAGTGACACCCAGATAGTTGATCTTGTCTGCAGTAGGGATCACTGTATTGTGCAGATAAAGCTTTTGATTAGAAGGTTGCCACTTGCAAGAGAATTCTATGATCTTGTCAGTCTCTAATTTATCCTATGATTTGAAGTGGTCTTGAAGGTTTCTAGGTGTGTTATAGATAATAGGTGTCATCAGCAATTAGGTGGGCTGTAGACATAATGTGTTGTGTAAGCTGATCATGAGTATGTTTCTTTCGGTTACATATGCTTTCACACAGTTCTGTTCATCCTGAAGTCAAACTACTGCTGGCATAGGTCCCTGAACGCCAAAAATCTGTCAATTCCATTGCTGTTACACTGGTCCTTCTAAGCTCAATTTGCAACCGAGTAAATACATTTTGGCTGGAAGAACTCTAGATAATATTTATCTTCGTTTTGCTCAACATTATAGGCTTTGAAAACACAAAAATTTTCATATCCTTTTGGTCAAGAGAATTTGGTAGGAAAACTGTCGGCTGTGGTCAGGTCTCTGAAATTTGATGGGAGGACATCATTCTTGCGTACAATAATCACTTTTGGGCGTCAGTACTCCTTGATCGTGATATACAGCGACTCTCAGCAGTTGTGTATAGGCTGTCAATGATAAGCAGTAGAACTTCACAAGACGTATAGTCAGATGATTACAAGGATGTGTTAATAAGCAGGCCGAGCAGCTCAACTCACAACTCACTCAGGGCTAAATAAGAGTGATCGAGTACCAAATACAATGTCATTAACATAGCAGTGAGCAACACAGTAATGATACCACATAGCGAATTGTCGGTGTGTATGGGAAATTTGTTATGTATCAATATGACTATCTTGGTGGTATAGGGTTTATACACTATGCTAGTGACCAAAAGTCAAGCAGGTCTGAAATTTCCATTCTTATTTCCAAAATTTGTTGACACTTTTCAGGATATAATTTGGATCAAAAAAAAAAGGTTCCATCTTGTCACATTTACACGTTATAATTATTTTATTTGGGCTGGTCCTAGTTTTCTAGCATTTTTCCTGGTTTGATCTTGACTGAGAAAAGAAAATAGTGTGATGTTGTAGGTATTTGGAGGTTAAACTGATCTGATGCAAGTTGTTGCAAACCAAAAATCATACAACGGAGATAGTATGTTGCACCAGGTGGACACCCATCGGATGATTGATGATGTCAGTAGATCCATATTTGTACCAGAAAAATCTTCTGTACCTTCTGTGCTCAGGGCGATTCTAAACAGATGAAAATTTTTTTCAATTTCACATGATAAAGCAACCAAGATGTTTCTAAAGCGACACAGAAGTCCTGCTAGGTTGTTGTTTATATCTGGTCCTTGAACTAGCAGCTTGTTGATGCAATGCCCTTGGAAATCAGCACTCAAGTCAAATACTACCCTGCGGTTTCCTTGTTCACAGGCATTGAATACTCTATGGTCAAGCATATACCATCCTTATACTGTCGAAGGACACACCAGCTGTGCTTCTCCTTTGAATATTATTTCTGACAGGAACCCTCTATATTGCTGTTCATGGAGCGGCTCAGTCTGGAGCTTCTTTTCAGGTCCTCTGAACCTCTGAATCTCGGTTTCTCTTCAGGGCTAGAGGCATAGTGTAAAATCCAACCGTAAGGTTAGCACAGAGATATGTAATTATATACTATGATTGCCTGCATGAGTAAGTACTGAGCCTCAGTTCCCTGCTATCACTCAAGATTAGACAACCTTCACATACCCTTCCTTTCCTTCTGAGGCTGATTTTTTCTTTTCACTACGGCGACTTCAACTCCTGTTAATTCAAAATTCACAATTCACTGTAAGAGCAGCTCGATATCAAACATTTCCAAAATGGTTTTGAATTAAGGATACCTCTTATGATTTCCCTGTTTCCTTGAAGCAAAACATTTCTCAAACACATAATTCATCATAACATGCAATTTTAATTAATTTTGAGAGGCCACTATTGACTCTCAAAATCACCTTTCAATATCAGGAAACACTCTTTTTTCGATTCATTTAATACAGTAAACAACGTATCAATATACATGCAGGCATGCTTTAATGACTCAGGAGCTACCGAAATCAATTGGATTCAACTACATTGATTTCAAAATGTATGCTGACATCACCCTAGCTATAAGCCAAGTCCAAACCACTACCTAACAATCATATAATACTCACCATAAAAATAATATGCTGAAAGAAAAGTAGTCATGTATCGTGTTTCAGCCAACTGATAGAAAAATCTGTGTCTGTGCAGTTCTTGTGGTTCCTTTACCTTGGAATGAAAAAACCCACATATTTCAATTGGGTTGCAATTGCTTCAGAAAAATTAAATGGCTTTATCAGAGCATAATATTAATGCCATTAACGTCCATGATAGAAAGGGATTGATATAAAGAAATATGTATGGTGGCCAGACAAGAATTAAATATTGATCCATATGACCCGAGAATTGAGTGAGATCCTTAAGATTATGGCAGGCTCCTTTGACTATATACTTTTATTCTCAGTCTACAATAATGTTTTGACTGATGGTTTGGGACACTGAAAGATCACAAATTTCTCAGCTGAACTAACCGAAATAACAAACAACCGCATCTGAGATCTTCGACTGGTAGCTCCCAATATAGTTGCAGTGTGACAGAAATGCATTTATTCAAATGATTCGCAATAGCAGCATAAGTTTCTCAGTCACAGTAATGATCGTGACTGGGCAGTCCAACTTTGTCAAACTCATTTGCTTAACCTTATCTGATGCGTGTGATTGCTTTCAATGATGCCAAAGAGATTGGAAGGCTTGGGTGAGGCTATTTCTTCAGCTTTCTTCCGAAACAGCTTGTGTTGATGGTTAATGATAGCTCATAAAATTTTTCTTTATTTTCAGCTCATTACTGGATTGGTCTCACAATGTTCACAAAAATAGCATTGGTTGTTGTCCCACTTAATTGTTGTGTTATAATGTTACAAAAAAGAATCCGATCTGTGCATGTCTACTGCTTGTGTCATTGGCTTGATCAATTAGATATTTACTAGAAATACCGCAGTGTAGAGGATTTTGAGGGGGTTACCCTAAGGCGGCAATACCCGCCACTGCAACCACGCACATACCTGTCCTCAACATCAAGAAACCTACGCAAGTCAGGCCATTGGTGGTCTGCCACAGAGAGCGTGAAGAATACACTGGCATTACCCAATTGGTCTATCATTGTCAGAAGGTGCTTCTCTGCGCAAACCAATACTGATGAGTACCACGAATTTGAGAACCGAACCTAAGAATCTGATTTGTGAGAGCTCGCCGGTCATCCTATAACATTTGCTGTATGTCTTGGGCAGTGATTTGAGCCTGCTGTGGGTGATTTCTAGCAAAAACAGCACCTCTTTGAAGGGTTTTCCATCTCATCACACTGTTGTAGGCCAAAAATACAAATCTAAGATCATTCTGAAATCGATCATCTTCATAGCGTAGCATGTGAATGAAATACTCTTGAGCACTGACTGCAGTGTCTCTAGGGGCCTTGAAGTCAGCTTGGCCTGTTGGGAACAGACAGGGGAAAGCCTTGGCTATGTACCCTTCTGTAGTAAACTCGTTTATTGGATTGCCTGCTGGCCTAGGTAGATCAATGACCTCATTGTTCTCTATAGCTGCCTGTATTGCAGCTCGCTCATTCAGTGCAGGCCGCTGTAGGGAGCGAAGGTATTAGGTATGATGGGATTTACAGGTTGGTTATGGGGAGGATGAGGATTTGGGTTTTCATTATCTTGGCGATGATCAGCCTCATCAACCATGTTGATTGGAGGAAGAAAAAGTATTTCAGGAAGGATGTCCAGATTATTACGATCGATGTTAATGTGGTGAAAATAACGATTGTTATTTTTGAGCCAGGTAAGAGCTGTGAGAACACGATGTCTATTTACAGTGAAATATGAAGGAGGTAAGTCTGGATTGGCACCTTGTTTTCGGACCACCAGTATATCAAGCTGGTCGAGGCGTCTTGGTAGATTGGTGATGAATGTATTTACATCTTGTGGGCATTTAGGACATGAGCACGAAATACAAATTGACCGCCACGAGGTAGGCGCATGAGTGTCATATTTGGATTTACCTGAGCGATGAGCATCTGCTCGACTGGTGTGAGGCCTGAAAGCTCAGGGACAGAGGGGCCTGGGTTCATGTTATTGATTTCAGAAAACTTGCGCCTCTTAGTCTGAGAACAGCATTTGCTGCAAGTCATATTCACTCGCACCGGTGTTATAAATGATTTCTCTCGACAAAATCAGCAAATGAGTTGATTGACAGAATTTAGTTTATCAGAGAAATTTTGGCGAAGCTGAAGAAACTAAGGGTCTGCCATAAATTGAGGATTATTGAGTAAGTTGTCAAAATCAATGTCCTGCTCCCATTTAACAACATCAGCAGCATTTGGTACAAGCTGTTCATCTGCCTCCAGGAAAACCTGGACGTCAATGTTTTCAAATTGAGGAGATTGAGGACGAGGGTCTTGAAGAGGCAATGGCCTGACATCATCATCAACATCGGCAGCATTGGCAGGGTGAGGGAAGAGATTACGCCTAGCTGCCTGATCAAGCCTTTTACGTTGATAATAATTTCGGCAGGCATATGATGATTGGTGCCGCAGACCCCGATTATTATATCTAGGCATATTAAATTAAAAATGCTTGCAGGATTATGAAGAGAAACGAAAGGAGGTATGGTGGTTTATATAAGCAGAAGCTAGGTGACACTCATAGATTATGATGAATACAATGCGTGTAAACTATGAGGCATTGAGTGATAACGTTAAAATGATGAAAACAATAAGTAAAATATAGCAGTGCCTGTGGTAAATGATGAGCAGGGTGAAAATGTAATATAGTGCTGGCAAATTAGAGTATGATAGAGAATTGCCTGGTCCTTTTCAAGACTCTCTGATATTATAATTGGAAAAGTGTACTCCCTACTGATTGTTTGCTTATAATCTAAATTATTGTATTGTCCTATGGTTCTACTCGATGTTCAATAATAGAGATCAGCAGTGTAAAGTTTTAATGTGACAAACGCCACTTATATCTGAGTTTCAAACCCTATGAGATCTGAGAATTAAAATGTTGATAGCTGCTTTCCAAAAAAAAGTGCAGCAAACCTGAGAGATTCAAACCCACAGCTTACTATGCCGCTTAATAGCTCATGCTTACTGAGACATGATAACAGAGCTAAAAGTCTCTCATGATGAAGTGCTGCCTGATAAATAAATAAAAAGGTTTGCAGCAAGCAGCAAGCAGCAAGTACTGAGACAAAGCTCTGCCTGGTGAATAAATAAAAAATATCGTGGCAAGCTTCTAACAATGAGATCTGAGATAACAATTAATGTCCACTGCTGCTTTCCAAAAGATAGAGCAGCAAACCTGATGAGAAACGAACCCACAGTGTACTATACTGACCAGTACATTAGGTAATTGCGATTGAGACTACATAGGTAGACATAGCGAATAGTGACGCAGCGACAAATAGTTTGCAAACTAGGGGTTCACTGATTTGTTTGTAAACCGAATTATGACATAAAGACATGCACCGAATCAAGACGTAATAATGAGGTTGTAAATTGCTGGTGGTAAATTGAAGAGGTAAAATAAATGACAAATGATAATGGTAGGCACAGAGGCAGCATCTACCAGGAGAAGTGAATGATAGTATAATCTGTGAGAAGTTATCGAAACTCACATGGGAGCGGCGTAATTAACGCAGATTACATGACGATGATATTGTAATGAGAAAAAACAAAATAATCTAATCTAAAATAGTGATACATAAATTTATGATGAGAATTCCAAAAGAATGAAGTCTCTAATGAGAGAATAGAGTTAAATAACTACTTGAAAGTAGAGAGTGATCCCTGAAATATCTTGCCTGGCTTGTTGACTGTTTACGACTGTTTACTGATTGACCACAAATTGCCCTAAAATTTGAAATTTAACAGTTCTTGGCTCAAAAGTGCAAAGTTCAACCAAATGAGAATGTGCAAGTGGCCTATTTGGTTGTAGTATATTTGTTTTGGGTGTGGCTCCTAGGAGTTCAGAGTTGCACAAAAGGTATATGTGCCTTTTATAGTGATTAGCTTTGGAACCATAGACATTTCTATAAAGGTGATTTGAATCATTGCTATTTCTATTCAGCCAGATTTTTGCCCAGGCACTCAGGCTAAAAAGATTTGCTCAGGTGTGACTGCCTGTATTAGATAAAAGCCTTTGAACCATAGAAACATCTATTAGAGCAAATTTAAACCATTGAAATTTCTATTCAAGCAGATAATTTTACACATATTATTGCCAAGGCACTTAGGCTTTATTAAGTTGCTCTGAGGAGTGATTGAGGATTGCACATAGACAAAATATGTCTATTGGATTGAATAAAAATGGCTAGAGAAAGCCAAAAACCTGTGCTGGCTGTTGCAAGTTTTCTATGTCATAGCATCAAATGCTGGTTTTCACATTGCTCCCAAAGAGAAGATCAGGTATGAATCTAGTTAATTTGACCATAATTGAAGGTGGATGGTCAAAACTGTAGGTGTTTATTGTGTGCAAAAATAGGGCTCAGCTGCCACATAAGTTGTCAGAAGTCCCCTATGAGAGTTGCTTCATGGGCATTGCCATATTACCACCTCCAAACCGATTGGTTTTTCGGTGGTTCGGTGGGATGAGAAGTGATCCAATAAAGCTGCGATGATATTGTGATAAACTACCAGATGGTCTGGTGTGTCACATAAACTGGGATCGCTGCCAGAAGCTTGAATATCAATGGTGTGAGACCAGTAATTGCAACTTGGATAGATTTTAGCTTGCTTGATGGTTTTGAATGGTCATCTACTTCTTGTAATCTAGGCAACTATAATTTGCTAGCTCAAGGGTTTAATCTTGTAACCAGGAGATTATACTATAGAAATACTAAGTAGATATCTTACCAACTCTAGCTATTAATCCTTGCTTATATTGCCTGGTTTCATAAACTGGTTAGAGAACCTTGTTTATTAATCCTGGTTTATATTGCCTTGTTTCATAAACTGGTTAGAGAACCTTGTTTATTAATTTATTATTCAGTAATCCTTGTATTGTAATGTAAGAGTGAGAAACTAGAGAGTTCTACTTAATCAAGGCCCAGTATGCTCCTTATATACTGGGGGAACAATGGGAGCGCACACAATCTAATCAAATAATAGATTAGCCAATAATAGCGGCTGTATCAGTCTTATAAAGCATGAGTGGAATTGGCCCAAAGTAATACTATGATTCACTTGAGTGCATCTATTTAAACAAAGGAGCTGGCCTTAATACCAGACCTGGGTCCAAGTCATCGCAAGTCAAGTCAAGTCAAGTCATTGTCGATGCTAAGTCAAGTCAAGTCAAGTCACATTTACACCAAGTCAAGTCAATTGGTGTCTATTTTTTTCACCATGAAGTCAAGTCAAGTCAAGTCATGATTTTTGTGAGTCAAGTCAAGTCAAAGATGGGTGACTTACAAGTCATGGCAAAGTCACGCTCATTAACCGTGAAAATCAACTCGGAATTTATTTCAATCCCGGGTGACTCCAAATCGTGGAGGAGTTAGTTAGGTCCTCAGGAGTTGCTCTACTAATCGGGATCTGCTCCCCTCCCCACTGTTTTGAAACTTCTACATCCCTTGACTGATGGAATAGAGCACCCAGAGAATGCAATCATTATCAAACAATACATTATGTGCAATCCATTAACTAATTTCAGCTCATGATGGGTGGTGTATGTTATGCAATTGCTTGGAAGTGAATTTCAATAAAGGAAAGTCCAGCCTTCTGCTGTTGTGAGAAGCACAAAAAGAAAAAGTGTGAAACATCCTTAGACTAGAAGGATTTCTGTCTGATGATGATGATGATGTTGATGATGATACAAGCAGTCTTCTGAATAAACCTGCACTATATGATCAGACTATATTAATATTGCATCATGGGATGCATTTTTCATTTTACTGATTACAAGACAACAAGAGAAGACAACTAATATGTAAGGCAGGAACTCTGACTACTTACCCATAGCTGAGAAGTTGGGTTTTCTGTTTCGGAGTTTGGGTTTCAGAGTTGGGGTTCTCAGTTATGATTATCCTTCCTATATCTCTTTCTACATTATGTTATAAAATTTCACACATTGACTTGGGAGTTGTCCTGACTTTGCTGACGTTGACTTGACCAAAGTCAGGACAACTCCCAAGTCAAGTCAAAGTCAATTTTTCGTTAAGTCAAGTCAAGTGTTGTCTATTTGTTTTCGACATCAAGTCAAGTCAAGTCATAATTTGACTTGAAGATGACTTGACTTACCATGACTTGGACCCAGGACTGCTTAATACAAAAGATAAACATTGAGTGCGTAGCATACACTCATAGCGTTCTCATCATACTCCCTTCCAGCATTGAAAAATAAAACAATGCGACCAAAAATGGGAAGCTTTGAGTGAGTATGTCCATATTATGATTGTCTATAATCCTTGAGTTAATTTTTGGCTAGTGTGTGTTGACAGGATATTTAATCCCGACACGCTCTTTAGTAAAAGTAGCCATCTTCTCGTCTATGCTGGCTAATGTCCGAACATGGTCACCTTTGAGCTTGTTCAAAAAGGCTAGTTCCCGGTCTATGTACTTGAGTGTGAGTTGTTGCTCCTGGTAAGAGACTCTGTAAGGTTGAGTATCTGTAGCTGGTTTGGGTGATCTGTTAGACTTGTAGTAAGTGGTGCTGGTTTCTGGTTTCCTCGGTGTTCCTCTGATAGGAGATATAGGTTTGGTGATGGTGGGTAGCTTTAGATCTGCGTACCTTAGGTCTATATCCACAGGTGGGGATAACGGTCTTCTCCGATCTCTTGAGGCGGACTTTCGGTGGTGTGTAGCACTTGAGTAAGGGAGAGTAGGACAGTTTGTCTGGATCTGGATTTTGTCTCTAGCTGCGTGCCAGCTTTCTCGGTCGATTTTAGTTCCATAGCTCTTGGTGTGGTGAGCTTTTTCGCTGTGGTGGTATATTCCTGTGGCTGAGCTAGATCGGACTCCGCATGTATTACAGGCGTGGACTATGTAGTGTGCCCAAGTGTGTAAACGAATCTGCTCCTTTGATTTCTCCTTGGTGTTCATACCACATAGCCGACATTGGTTGGTTTGATTTATCGACTTCAGTAGCTCCTTCTGTCTACCGATCGTGAACTCCGAGACATAGGTATCTCTTCTAGGTTTCTGAAAAGATATGGACCTATTAGCGATAGGTTCAATCCTAATGTGGCTAACCCTGATGGGTGATTTTCTTGGCATTATGAGCAATTCCTCCTCCTCCTGTTTTTGAATTCTGAGCAATTCATCCTGGTTATGTTTTTGAATTTTGAGTAATTCATCCTTTTTACATTGCCTCTGAATTTTATCTAATTCATCTTTAGCAATGTCAAGACTGGTTAGGACAGGATTATCAATAATCTGTTCAACTCTTACCTGCACTTTTGAGGGTGCTTTCTGGATAGGAGCTGATGGTCTAATGATATTTTCTGGTTCCTGGTTAGCCTCAGTAATGGTCTCCTGACCAGTGGTGGTTTCCTGATCCATATCCAGTGAGTTATCCTGATTCCTGGTTTAGATGACAGGAATAGTTTCCTGGTCAGAGTCAGACTCAGAGGAATCTGAAGAGCTGTTCGAGAGAGATGAGTCTTTTGAAGGTCGCATGTTGCTGTTGTGTTTAGGTAATGTCTGGTCATTATCACTTTTGCATGCTCTATTTATGCTACCTGTTATGTAATAAGTGGGAGGAGTATTAATTGCATAATTGCTCCTCCCCCACTTAACAGGTAGTCTTTTAATTGGTCTCTCTATGGGATTAACAGATTTCTTGTGCCTAGAGAGGCACAGCCATTCTTCCTCGTCCAATGGCTTTAGAGTAACCTCCTGAGCTGGTTCCTGATTGGATATCTGATATACCACGAAATCTTTAAACTTTTCCGGAAGTTTCCGGGTTCGTTGGAGAATTTCCGTTTCCGTGTTTGGTATATTATTATTTCCAGTACTGGCAATTTCTTGCTCTGAAACAATAACATCCGGTTCTTCTAGTGATTCCTGTTTCACTTCCTTAGGCGCGACAGTGACTCCACTTTCTGAGTTTTCCGTTGGTTTCCTGTAGATTAGTTCCAACATTTCTTCTTCTTCTGTTTTTGGTCCTTTTCCACGATTTTCCCTTGGGTAGCCAGTCCTGGTAGGTTGCTTGAGGGTTTTCGGTATTCTAGGAGCTTGTCCCCATGACTGATTGGCTGAGACGTATAGTTTTAGCCGACTTTCATGTTCCAGAGCTCTGCTATCATACAACTCAATCAAGTAGGTGTGATTAGAATTTGCCTCCAATATTTTGTATGGTCCAATCCACTTTGATTGAAGCTTAGCCGTTGTATTCTTCTTATGTCTCTTGTTTTTCAGCCAGACCTGGTCTCCTACTTCAAAAGCTGGTGGTTGTTGATGGTCTGCTAATCTGATATTAGCTTGTTTCTCCTGAAGTGTATCATATGCCTCTGTCATTCCATTATGGATCAACACTGCATATTCCTCTCGGCTGATACTAGTTACCTCCACTCCTGAGACCAGTGTATCTGGTAAGGTAAGTTCCCTTCCAAACATGGGGTAGTTTGGGGTTTCTCCTGTCAGACTGTGTGGCATTCCCCTTATTGATCTAGTCAAGTATGGTAGTACCAGATCCCATTCTGTGTCATCTCTGTTCAAGAGGGCAGCTCTGAGGGCATTTCCAAGATCCTTATTGCCTTGTTCCACAACTCCATTACCTTGCGGGTGGTAAGGAGTTGTCTTACTTTTGTCTTTGTTTTCAAAAGTTGACATAGTTCTTTGAGGAGTTGTCCCTCAAACTGCGCTCCTCTATCCATGTGAATCCTCTCCGGCTGTCCAAAGTAGTTAAATACTTGTATCTCTAAAGTTTCCACTATGGTGATTGCTGTACCATCTGGGATGGCTATAGCATCTTTCCATCTGGTGAAATGGTCCGAGATAACTAGTATCATTGAGTTTCCACGAGGTGTTTTCTGTAGTGGTCCAACTAGGTCTAGACTTACCACCTGCCATGGTCTGCCTGCAAATAGTCTTTGTTGAGATTGAACTTGTGTATCTCTACTATGTTTTGCAGATTGACAGATCTCACAGGAGTTTACAGCCCGGCAGATATATCCAACCATTCCTGGCCAGAACCAGGTTAGTTTTATCCTTTGGTAAGTTTTATTTATACCAGAATCGTGCTGAGTGTGGTATTGTCTGATTACTAGTGGTCTCATTTCCTTGGGACATATGATAGTCCATATGTCCCTGTTGTTGATCCTAGTCCTGACTTTGAGAATTCCATCCATGATCTTCATAATAGGCATTAATTCACATAATCTTTTGAATTCTGTGCTGCCTTGATTGATCAATTCCTTCCTTGGAGTGTTTCCTTCGGCTATCATCCTCCTGATTAGACCTAGTTCACTTCCTACGCTAGACTGAAGAGGAATGATTTTCTGTCTATGGTCTATATCTTCTGTATAGTTGGTGTACTAGTGTCTATGAGTCCTCCAGTGGGGTCTGTACCGACATCATAGCATTTTCTCACTGTTATGTTTAAGAGTTGTCTTCTCTATCTGATCTGTACTAGTTTGTATGAGCCCTTCAATGGTGTCTGTACTGGCTTCATATAACTTTCCAGTGTTCTGTTCCAGATTTGTCCTCTTTGTTAGATCCATACTAGCTTCCATAAGTCCTCCAGTGGTATTTGTACTGACTTTATGAATCTTCCTAGTATCATATCCTAGAGTTGTCCTCCCTATTTGGTCTATACTAGCCTTCATGAGTCCTCCAGTGGTGTCTGTACCAACGTCATGAATCTTCATAGCATTACTCTTTGGAGTTATCCTCTCTATTTGCTGATTTGATGATCTAAGCCATTCCTCAGTTATCTGTTGCTGTCCTGATAGTCTGAGCCATTCCCGGTATCCGAGTTTACTCCCTTCCAAGCTTGTACTATGTGGTTTAGTTTTAACAGTAGCTGAGAAAGACAGTCTGTTATCTCTCCCTTCCAAAACATGACCACTATCCATTTCAACTTGGTCTATAATCTCCAGATCCTTCCATCCAGGTCCTCCATCCCTGTTAGCTATCCTAGTACATTGTATACAGGCTGAGCACTGTCTTGACAATCCGTCAGCATTCCCATGCTTGATACCAGCTCTGTGCTGTAGTTTAAAGGAGAATTCCTCTAGTATTTCCAGCCATCTAGCTACTTGATGTGATGGTTCTCTCCTTTTGTATAACCATTGTAGAGAGGCGTGATCCGTCCTACATGTGAACTTTCTACCATAAAGATATGGCCTGAAATGTGTTACTGCCATTACAACAGCTAACAATTCTCTCCTTGTTACACAGTAGTTCCTATCCGCTGGAGAAAATGTTTTACTCCAGTATGCTATCACCCTCTCCTCATTGTTGTGTATCTGTGACAAGACTGCCCCAGCTCCATCCACACTAGCGTCAGTATCCAGAATAAAATCCTTACTGTAGTCAGGATAAGCTAAGACTGGCGATTTGGTTATGAAATTTTTAAGTTTTGCAAATGCCGTCTGTTCCTCCTTGGTCCATATGAACTGAGATCCTTTAGAAGTCAACCTGTTTAGAGATTTGGCCACTGTTGCAAAGTCTGGGCAGAATATCCTATAGTAACCAACGAATCCCAGAAATGTCCTCACTTCTGATTGGTTTTTAGGAGTCTGCCATTCTGCTACAGCTTTAACCTTTTCTGGATCAGTAGATACTCCCTCCTTACTAACCATGTGCCCAAGGTATTTGACCTCCTCCTGGAGTAAATAACACTTACTAGGTATAGGAGTAAGCTTTTCCATTGTAGTCCTGAGAGAACCTGTTCCCTTAATCTTTCGAAGGTGGCTGGTGCTGATGTTAGTCCAAATGGTAGAACTTTCCATTTCCATAGTCCTCCTCTAGTGATGAATGCAGATTTCTCTTGAGCTTCCTGGTCCAGTTTTATTTGCCAGTACCCAGAACACATATCCAGTGTACTAAATAACAGACTTCCTGAGAGAGCGTCCAGACTGTCATCTATCCTGGGTAGGGGGTAAGCATCCTTCCTGGTTACTGCGTTCAGCTGCCTATAGTCCATCCATAGCCTCAAGCCTGAACCCTTTTTCACCAAGACTACCCCACTACACCATCCTGGGTCTGTTGGTTCCACTAATCCTCTTTGTACTAGCTCCTTGACCTGCTTTTCAACCTCTTGATCCTTCTCCACGCCCAACCTTCTGGAAGGTCGGCGTATAGGACACGTTCCAGGTTCAACAGGTATACTATGAGCTACCAGATTAGTCTGTCCAATGTCTGTATCATCTTTACTAAACACATCCTGGTATTCTGTTAGAATTCTGGCCAACTGCTGTTCCTGTTGTGGTGACTGGCAGTTATTTTTAGCATTTTCGTACAGAGAAACCATGTGTTCTGGTAATCTGATCACAGAGCTAAGATTCCTACATTTTATAGGGTTGTCCCCTCTTCCTTGATTTGTTTTGTTTTCTTCTTTATAGATTTGATCCTCTGTGACTGGAGTGAATGTTCCTAGCATAGTTCCTGCTCTGATGGTGACAGGAGCTTGACTGAGGTTCAAACATCTATCAGTGATCCTTCCTTTAGATGACAATTTGGTGAGAGTACCTGCCAAGACTACTTGAGATGGATTTTCTTCAGAGTTCTCCACTATTCCAATCTGATGAGCTGGTTGTGAGGTAAGTCTACAAACCAGATGAGTTTCCGAGCCTGGTGGTACTTGAGTATTAGATATGATCTGGACTTTAATCCAGAGCAGTGACCCATCTCTACTGGTACAGGCTAGCTTCTGATCCTGTAGAATTAGTATTCCTTGGTCCAATATCAGTGTACATTGGTTTTCGTTCGAGAATTTCATCCCGAGTATAGCATCATCAGTGATGTTAGCTACTTTAAATGGTATTTGTATTTGTCTGGTCCTGATCCTACAGGACAATACAATTGTCCCATAAACAAGTAATCCGCTTCCATCAGCCATACTAGCAGTATTCACATTAGCAGTCAATCGAGTTTTGGTGTGATCAGATAATCTGCTGAAGAGATGCCTGGAGAGAATGTTATCAGTACTACCACTGTCTAGCAAATACTGGAGGGGTTGACCCTCGACTTTGCCTGGTATGTACAAACAATCATGAGTTTGCCAGTCCACATCTCTGATCCTAGTTTTCCCTGATTTCCTTTAGCTTTAGTAGACTCCTTGTGGAGAGGTCCTTGCTGAGTTGAGTCTATTACTGAGTGGGACCTTGGGAGTTTAAAGTCTGCTGATTGTTTGTAGCTGACTGGGAATTCTCATTTTCACTCTGTAATTGCGGACAGTTCCTCTTCAAGTGTGATCCTCCACAATGATAACAGTTGAGTTTCCTGGGTACCTGGCTTTTCTTAGGATAATTCATTGGCTGGTTTTGACTTATCATCATGGGATTATTTTCCAAATAGCCTGGAAATCCCATGTGAGGAAAAGAGGGGTTCAACTGATGGTATCCTGGGTAAGAAGGAGCCATGAACATGGGCTGTTGTGTCATATGAGCCTGGTTCGGTACCATATTCTGTAGTAAATCATTTGAGCATGATCTATTTCCTGGGTCCTGTTTTCCTTGTTTGAGTTCCGCTAATGTTTCCTGCATTAGTTTTAGAGTATCCAACAAGACGTTTTGATCCTCCGAGATAGTAGATAGCCTGGTTTTAGTTTCTGTTCCTAGTCCCATGAATATGTCTGAGGCTGCTACGGCTTCTGCGATTGTAGTTGGTCTAACAATGGTTAAATCTCCAGAATTCCTTAGGAATTGATCCACAGCCATGTCCATCCGATCCTCAGCTCCTAGATTTGGGTAGCCAACTTCCAGATATTTGAGAATAGCTTTTCCATATTCGTGAAAGCTTTGTGTTTTGGTTTTCTTGATTTCGTCCAGGTTTATCCTAGAATTCTTCTGTGTTAGACCAAACTCCGTCCGTAGGTTTTGGAACAAAGTGTCTATATCGTCACCTTTCCCACAATCCCTAGCTTCGTCCTTGAGATTTCCTCTGAGATGTATCAAGATTTCCTGGTTTGTCCAATTGTGTTTGCTATTTCCTGGAATTGAGTGATGAAGAGTTCCACATCTCCTACACCTTCGTAAGATGGTGCCTTGTATCGATCTCGTCTGGCCTGGTTATTCCTGGTTGCTGCCGTTAAGGCAGCAATTAGATCTTCCATGTTTAGTTGATTTCCTGGTCCTGGTTGAGCGACTGGTTCATCAATTTCTAGTTGGTTATTGATGTTAGCCAGTTCCTGTTCCTGAGATTGTTGCCTGGCTCTCCTTGCCATTGTTTATACTTCGCTGACAGGATGATCCCACTGCTGCCACCAAAATGTGATAACTACTAGATGGTCTGGTATGTCACATAAACTGGGATCGCTGCCAGAAGATTGAATATCAATGGTGTGAGACCGGTAATTGCAACTTGTATAAATTTTAGCTTGCTTGATGGTTTTGAATGGTCATCTACTTCTTGCAATCTAGGCAACTATAATTTGCTAGCTCAAGGGTTTAATCTTGTAACCAGGAGATTATACTATAGAAATACTAAGTAGATATCTTTCCAACTCTAGCTATTAATCCTTGCTTATATTGCCTGGTTTCGTAAACTGGTTAGAGAACCTTGTTTATTAATCCTGGTATATATTGCCTTGTTTCATAAACTGGTTAGAGAACCTTGTTTATTAATCCTTGTTCCTTGTTCTAATAATAAGTGAGTTTATTATTCAGTAATCAGTATTCAGTAATTGTAGTGTAAGAGTGAGAAGCTAGAGAGTTCTACTTAATGACTAGTTTTAATTGTTATATATTTTTATCAATGAGTCCTTGGCCTTGGTGCTCAAGTCTTTGCTATTATTATTACCTACCTCACTTATTACCATTTTAAACTATCTATCTATCAATACTCACAGAAGAAAATTAGCATTGAAATTAATCTTGATCAATATCAATAGGCTTATCAGAGACAAATAAAGATGATATTGATTCCAAGATATTTTCCCCACTCCACACAGTATGAGAAGACATCCAAATCAGAACTGCTCTCTCTTCTATTGGCAGGTCATTTTAGTGTCAAAATTATTCATTACAAGGGTTAAGTTGGCGGAAACTGAGCACTTTTTTTCTGTGGCTTTCAGTTTCTGTGCAATGGGGGTCAAAAACTTTCAAAATATCTCTCAAGAAATTAAAAAAACTCCTTACAGAACGTATCCAGCTCTCCTAGACAGACTCGCCATAACATCCTACACTTCTAACTGATTTTCAATTTGGGTTTAGATCTGAAAGGAGCACTGCTGATGCTATCAGTAAAATTATGCAACAGCCTTTCTCTAACTTTAATACAAACCCTCTTATTTCATGTTATTTAAAAGATCGAAAGCAGTATGCGTGTATTGGTGCAAGCTCATCTGAGACCAAAACAATAAAAAGTAGAGTACCCCAGGGCTTAGTTCTGGGGCCTATTTTATAGCTAGTTTTTATAAATGATCTTTCAAATTCAGCCACTGATCCAAGTACCGTAAGGTCGCGTATTGCAACCACGTGGCTTGTTGGTGAACAGGCCTGGATTAATTTAGGAAACAAAACACAGATTTTAGCCATATCACACAAGCAAGCCCACTGTCATTTAACCACAGTATCTAGCCACCCAGGCAATATAATGATCAAGAAATGTGCACACTATGTGTTACATGCTAATACCCTCCCACCACACTGCACAGACCTTACCACAGCCCACAGCTGTCCTACTTACTTCTTCAAAACAAAACATTATGATAAATTTCTGTCTGCCATAATAATAAGCATTGCATCGACTGGTTGGAGAAGAAGAATGCTGATTGGTTAACTATGGGTCAGATCGTTTCTAATTGGATGATAATTTTATGTAGGTGTAACGAAGCAACAACTGCTTGACCTTGAAGGTCAATACATTGAGCTCTCCAATTTTATATGTCTCTTCTGAGGTCGGATATTGTTAATAAAAATGAGATATATATAGTCGATGCTAGCATGTTACAACTGAGTTAGTATGTATGTTCACTCATTAGCCGCCTGCCTATAGAATTTGGAAACAATGCCCTTATGCTTGACTAAGTTTTAACCACTAATGGACATTAACCATGCGGCTACAATATGCGACCTTACGGTATAAGTTTTTATTTCAGATGACACAAATATTTTTTGCAAAGACAATTAAATGAATAGTGCATTACAAATAGGCTTGTTATAAATTATGACAAAACACATGTTTTAATTAAAGCGCCAAGAAAAACTCACTGTGATGAGAATCATTAAATTTCCATTGGTATTGTACTGGATTAATGCTGAGGGCCGAATGATGGCAACAATAGCAGAGTGATGTGATTTCTTGCTTTTATTATTATTGTACCCTGTATAATAAGGAAAGTGTGATTAAAACGTGTGTATGTAAAAAGGTCAAATAATGTAATGACATGACATTGATAACAGTGTATAAAGTCGAAGGCTTGTGCCATAAAAATAGAACAGATTGGATAAAAGCTGGCAATGATTTTAAACTTACAAACATTAGTTTATTGAGCCGCTAAGTATTAATCAGATAATAAATTGAGATCAAGGAATCGTGTTGTGAGTGATTTAATTGAGAAGTCATTGAGTGCGATTATTTACAAATTAATGAACAATTATGAGTATTGAACATTGAAAAGGTGGCACTGCATTGTTTACATAATTAACGTTGTAATTAGAGTTTTACATCAAATTGTAATAAAGTCAAGAATCATCTATATCAATTATAACAAATTTATCACATAGTAGTACTTACATGTTGTATCTAATAGTGTAGGCTTAAAACTCCATAAAAAAGAATAGAACAAGGTGTAAAGGTGTAAGGTATAAAGTTTAAGTTCTTTGTTACGGATGTGCCAGGTTGGCAACTCAAATGACACTGGTGTTTATAAAAATGGTATGATGGTCTGAGTTTAAATCCATTGTTATCCTATTCATTGCAAATTATAGAGTGATTGCAAGATATGTGGTGTACAAGAAATCTTTTTCAAAAATGTAGTCCGTTCCAATGATATACTTAAAGCAAGACATGAGGATTTATTAGCTTGTTTGACAACATTTTTCCATGTGTCTAGATGGCAGTACTTTTCTTTTCCGCCCTGTATTCATTGTTATCATGTTTTTTATAATACCTTACCCTGCTATGTTTAAGACCTATTACCTATTACAACATCAAGAGAGGGGAAATTAGAAAAGGAAAAATAAGAATGCCAAAATACAGGTGAAAGTAAAGTATCCTTACTTTGTATCTCTTGCATTGGCTACTTGGTTGCTAGCTGACGGACACTACTCAGAGGTGTGCTCGGTACAAAGGGGCTAGGAGTAGTTGTAGAAGTAGGTGTAGGTGTAGGAGTAGGTGTAGGGCCTCGTGAGACTCGTGGGATGGTGTCAGGTGATGTGCGGGGGCTGTCATCTGATATCGAGGCATATGGTTATGGTGACCTTCTCCGCTATTTTGATGGCGAGGTATCCCTCTTTGAAGATTTTCGCTTCTCTAAAGCGAAGGAAAAATCAGCACAAATTAATGTTACTCCTAACAAATTTTGAGTTGTGCCTTCATTGACCAAAGATGTTGAAGAGAAGACAACCCAATACTTAACTCTGGGGTCTCAACTTATGGATATAACCAGGGAGTTTGGGTCAAAACTGCCTGATAAAGCCGAGCAACAACAACACACAGTTTAAGATAATTGAAGGTTTATGTTTCCAAAGCATATGCAGCAGCATTTTGCTGATAGCATAAAATCTGAAGTGTGGTTTACAGCCATCTCCAATAATTAAAAATGAGTACACATAAAATAAATTATCACATTGAACTCAGGTACAATTATATGAGGATGAGACAAGCAGCTACAATATTTACCTGCTCCTGTAGTTGATCTTTCTGGTTCTTGTGGCGTGTCAGCTGATAAGTCTGAAAAATATGTCAAAGGGGTGAAATTATAGCAGCATATTAAGATAATCCCATACACAATGAATTATGATGATTGACTTTCAAATCTAAAGGTCTAAAAGTCAATAACCAGTTCTGCTATATCAAGTTAGACTGGAATCAATCAAGAGGATCAGGGATTAGTTTTTTTCACTTTGCTCAAAACGATTCAGAAGTTTCATTAAAAAACAATGTGATTATGTCTAGGTCAGAGTGTTATAACAATCAGTCGCCAATTACTTGCTACTTTAGTGGATGTGCTGGGTTTCTCAGCGGGAGGTTAGGCAGACGCTTCACAAAGCAAGCGTTTTAGGTTGACTTTTCCATCATCATCATGTCAGATAAATGATACACACATTTACAATTCAACTAGGTTTCCTCAAGCTCATATCAATACTCAGGAGCATTAAAAAGTAACAGCTTGCAATTGCATAAGGGGCGATTTTCTAAACTTGGAAAAAGTTTACAGAGCAGTTTGGATTTTACACTGATAAAATTCCAACTTACCACTTTTGAAGTCTTCAAAATGTGATGGCGTCGTCTTTACACTTTTTGGTCTTTGCATGGGCTCCCATCAGACTCAGTAGATGTAGTTTCATTATAATCTTTACATACAGACTTATCTTCTGTAAAATTCAACAGAGCAGTTGTCGTATGGGCCGTGTGAACAAAGACAGCTACAGTATCTTACCAGTGTAGAGACCTGATTGACTCAAGAACCAAACGTAGAGCAGTCATGAGAGTTACATCAGAATTATTCCAATTTTGTGGAGGCTGAACAAACTGCAATTGTGAGTGATTACAGAGCTAGAGCATATTGACTTGAATGTCACAAAAAATAGATGGTTGACAATCAAAGTGGCATGACTACTCTCACTCACTATCAACAATCTTTATTTTTATTAGTGGAAAGGTCTGCCAATTCTTCTCAGGACAGTCGTGGCTCTTCATCTTTTTTTTCCAAACTGATAAGGGCCATCTCATCCATCTAGTTCTTTCTTCTCCCTGCCCTCTGTCCATACAGCCTTTGCCCAAAGCTTTTTTGTTGATTCCTGGTAAAGAAAAATCAAAACCAAAGGAAACAAGTGAAAACTTGATGCAAGCTACAACAGGTCTGTCACAAACCCAAATATTTAGATTTTATGAATTTGTGGTAAATTTTGGTTATACTGGTATATTCTGTTATCATGTTTTTGACCTTTGCTTTATGCTTTATCCTTCATGGTTTAACCTGACATACTAGTTTTGTTTGGTTGATTTTGTGTTAGTCAGATGGATAGAAGATTCTAAGCAGTACTTGTAAAGTCAGGTTGTACTATTCTGACAATAAATTCGTAATATTTCGTGACAAGGTCATATGAACAAACTAAGTTAACTGGTTGTATAACCTACAGCAACATAGGGTGTCCACCTAGCTGATGCATTAAATAATCATCACCCACCCTCCGCTACGGGGAAGCGAGACACAATGGGGGCACACTACCACTACTGAACATATTTGCAGATTACTAACTACTAACATATTTGCAGATGACTAACTACTAACATATTTACAAGGGAAATAATACCATGCAATACTGAAACATAAGAATAGATGTTTTTTTTACACAACGAATAGGCCTGTAGAATGCATGTTTGATAAATTAGGCATATCACAGGCAATGATATCTACATACGGATATGTTACAAACTATATTGTTACAATTTAAGACATAGGGATGTGATAGAGCGATAGGTTTGTAATAAAAAAAGGAAATAAAGGTGAATAAACATACAATGATTAATAGGTTCATCCCAATAACTAAAAAGAAGTGCCGGGTCAGCTAATGCACACAGTTGAATGTTGACCATGTTTAGGTGGGTATGGAGTAACCCCTTTTCATGAGAAAGTGAGCAACTAGAATTGTCCCAATGAATAATTTTAATCAGTAAATAATGTACTGAGCCAAGAGAATATTCAATCAAGTAGGTTTTCAGGAACAAGGTCACAGCTCATGGTTATTGATAGATTCAGCACTGGTAGACAGTATGTACATGATAATATAATAATAACATATAATGACATAATATATACAACTACTTATAATCTAACCATCATTATGATGTACAGGCAGCAGGGCTAATTCGACCTCATTGTCAGATCTTTAGTACCGACCAAAACATGGCTCTCGGAGAGATGCTTGGCCACCTGTATCACTGGATTGCTTGCATTACGCACCAAACGTTTCAATCTACCCAAAAAGTTTTCATAAGGGAAGGCAGATAATTTGTTCAGACTTACAGAATAATTTTCACAGTCATCTGCAACATGAAGTAATGAATGAACATTGTAGCTGATGAAAGTCGGGCCATAAAGATCCCTAGACTCGTTTACGAATGATTTCAAAAGACTTCTAGCATAAGGCAGATATTTATTTATTCATCCTCATCTAGTAGTACAGACTTGCCAACAGAAAGGCAAATAAAGTGGTAGTAATTGGCTGTTGGTTACACTCCATACAATAAAACAATACCAGTACAGAGCAGAAATTGCCGCCATTTTGTTGCTTTCCAACGATCCGATTCTCTAAATGACCTAGGCTGCCTCGGAAACTCTGAGGGCATCTTACCATGCAGTTCTGTCAATCTCTGTGAAATAGTACGCTGCTCAGGGGGAGACAGTCGGCAACGAGAAGTCTTCTCAGCTTTCCAAAATTTAACAAGCTGACGCATTACCCCAAGACAGACTAAATGCATATAGTCTAAAGGAAACTGGGATACACAACCAAGCATTGTCGCGAATGGACTCAATCCTGTCTGGTGTGAACCATCATAATCATTAGCTGCAAAACTTTGATCAGATCTCAAATTCGAACTAAACTTGTCAAAGCACGCTCTCCGGTCAATGAATGACCCCTTCCCCACACACCTTTCACAGCCATAGTTTCCGTTGTGACTTACTACCTGCTTTAGGAAAGCCCTGGCTGGTGTGTCACAAATTACAGCAGTAAGATTCATGGTGTACCTCCTCTCCTTGAACTCAAAACCTACAGACAACTGCTGATATTCCTCAAAGAAGTCATTCATAAATTCACACACATTATAAGGCTTGCTTACTCCGAAGTACAAAGCATAAACAACTGGTGCAGAGTGATTCACTGTCAAGAGGATTGGCCAAAAGCTGGCACCTGTAGAGTTGTACAGCAGGAGCCCATCCACATTATTATGCACATTTAACTTAGGGACATCTGGTTTCAAGAGATTGTTCTCAGCTAGTACTTTGCGAATACCGAAATAGCTATAATCTCCCCCACACTTCTTAGACACCACTATGGTTTGATCTGTTCCAAGCAATGTTCGAACATCTTTGGGTACACATTTGAAAACAGTATTCAGGATAAGCAGAATACCAGTAGCCTGATCGCGGGTTGGACGAAATTTAGAAGCCCAATCCGCCACTTTCTCACGTAGAGCTAACTGTTGCTCAACTGAAAATAATTTTTCTGTTCCGGAGAACAGGTCTTCAAATGATTGCTGGCAGTCATTATCCTCATTGCAGCTCTCACCATCATCACCGCACTCCGATGACGAATAATGAAGACTGTCTTCCTTGTTGCATGAGGAATTTAAAGGTGCTACGTGCTCAACAATTGGCTCAGTATCACTCTCTCTAATTGAGCCATCAAATAACTCATTAATACTATTTATATTACTTATGGAATCTGATTCGAAGAACGTCCTCACAGCGGTTTGTTTTTGGCGCCAGACCTTTAACCGTTTATTTTTGGAAGACATTATTTGAATATGTGTGACATGTTGTAACTTGCCATCCTGTAATGTAAATAGCTACAGCACCAATGTTGTCCTGCACCAAATACCCTGAAAAGATAAAAGTTAAGAAACAGTTAAGTTTTGCAGTCAAAAGTTTGTTATCACAAAACATCAAGCTAGGCCACAGCAAACCTAATCTAAGATTGGTCCAATTGCCTGCATTCCAGTTGCTCCCTTCCAGAAGCAACTGGAATGCAGGCAGTTGGACCAATCTTGGATTAGGTTTGCTGTGGCCTAGCTTGATGTTTTGTGCATTCCAGTTGCTCCTTGCAGGGAGCAACTGGAATGCAGGCAAATGGACCAATTTTGGTCTACAGCAAACCCCACAGAAAAGTTGCATGGCCAAGCCTATTGAGTTGGTGCCTCAGTTCTATTGCTATATGTTGCGGAAAGCCTAAAATACTGACTCTAATTTTATAAGTACAAAACGAGAGGTGTGAGTACATTTCAATAAAAGCTCTATCTAACTCAGTACAAAGGGTTTTTTAGAGAGAGCTCTCATGACAAAAAATAATGCCCTAAAATATGCTCAGTGCATGTCAGCCCTGTGAGTGTAACACCATCTTCATAATGAAGAGTGAATGCCAAATTGACTTAATAGATAGCAAGTACAGCCACAGACTCACAATCTTTTGTGAAGAATAACCCTGAGTAAAGGTGCCAGGCAGACAAATGAACTGCCTATTTGGGGGAAATGTCTCCGATAAAGAAGGCTGAGAGAATACAGCAGAAAAATAGCTAATCCTTCAAGGAGCCAGGCATCAAGTAACACACAATGAGAAGGACTGTGACACCTGCATCAATGATTATCAAAATGTTACTACAGATTGCCTGTTCTCTCTGCGTAAGAAAGAAAAATTTATAACTGCCAATAGTCTGATTAGCTTTCTTTTACCAAACAAAGAGCTTGCAAAAATAGCCAGTCCCTAGTAGCATTCTAGAAATGCCCGAATCATCAATGCTGAAAGTATTTCATTGTTGTTTTCATTTTTTGTAAACAAGACCATTGCCCAGGCTATATTATTCATGCTAGTAGGGACAGCCAATCAGTTCAATGTCAGATAAGTCCCTGTATTGGATTTCAAACTATAAAGCTAATGTTGATATTTCCATTCCATGAGAAGAATTTAGTTCAGTGTCTGATGTATATACAAAATGCATTTGCCATCATGCGCAAATGTTATTTCTTATGTGCATGAAAAATAAAATCAAAGGAACAAAAATACCAATAGGCCAGAAGCAGCCTAGCTGTAACTGCTCTATAAAAAAATGGCACAGACAATTTTTGATGGCAGGAAACTCATCGCTTATTATACTTCGTTGATGTTTCTTCTGCAAAATTCACCGGCTGTACCCAGTTGTAGTGGTCATATTTAGAAATTAAAAAGTGTTTTGTTTTTGCTTTGTATGGTTGGGGACATAACTCCTATTCTGTGTAATATTACTAATCTAATCTACAGGGAATTCCAGGTTGAAACTGCATTGTGGGGATTTTGTTGACTTGCCAATTTATTTACCAAGTAAACTTGCAGAAGTCTGCTCGTGTTAGATCAGGACAAATATAAAATTTTCAATAAGTATAATGTCAGATCTTTATGAGGTTAGTATGATACTGTCTTGCGGCAGCATATCCGCCATATTTCTCAAAATTGCATATAATAAGTAAAATGTTAAGAATAATTCAATAAAAGGTGTTTCTAGGGTGGAACAACGTGCTGAATCCAATATTTAGGGTGTACCCAGTTGTAGCGATCATGTCAACGGCAGCGAGGCAACATATCTTCACTTCCTCTAAAAATTGCTTTTAATGAGTGAAATATTAAGAGTTTAATTAAAAGGTGTTTCAAGGGTATAATAACGTGCTGAATATAAAGAAATAAGGGTGTAACCTAGAACAAGTTTGATCCAATTGCCTGCATGCCTGTTGCTCCCGATCCACTGGTCTCCCTGACTCAATGATGAGTGACATGTAAAATTTGGCAGCTTGATATCGAATGACTAGTACAGTGAAATCAGTCAAATATTGCACAAACCACACACAATGCCATAATTTATCACCTTTATTGAACAGCTAATACACATGTCTTTAGTGAGATGATGTCTGTGGTCAGAACTTGGTTAACCCATATTTGGATAAATGAGAGCCTACCTAATTTTGTTATGGCCAGCCTACACGATCCCACCCTATCCAAAAATTCGCACCCTTTTAAGCACTGGGGTTACCTTTTTATCTGGCAAATGGTATCACAAACAGCACTAATATGTCTACTGAGCATTCAATACGAAGCGGATCTGAATAAGAAAGGCTGCATACTGGGCCTTTGCCACTGACTTGGTCTAAGTTACAACAAAATCCCCATACAGACACATAGTGCAGTAAAAAAAAACAGTCACCCAATGATTATATTCTAGAACAAAATCATTGGGTCACTGGTTTATAGTCTATCGTCAAGTTCTACTCAGTCTTTATTATCCAAAGATAAGGCCTACTGTACACAGCAGTCTTATTTAATTCCTGTGAACCATTATCTCATCCAAGAAATTTGAAATAGGCAAATACGTGGCCATTGATTGAATCAATTGCTTCTGGCACCACTCAATACGCAACACAACAAGTGGTGGTCAGGAAATGATACATTTGTTAAATTATGAATTAATAATTCTTGCTAGGTATCTGAATACCAAATGCTAAATGCTCTTAGCAAGGCAGAAGCACTCTACAGACCACTCTCAGCCAGTACCGCTTACTCCCTCTCCCACAGGCCTTCTGGGTAATTTTAGAAAATAAATAAATATAACAAATTAATTAACTATATAATCTTAATATCGAAATTGGATAGAGACAGTTAATAATATCCCTGATATATCCTTCCCTGAGAAGGATATAAAACCTCTATTTAACTTCTTGAAGAGGTTGCTAAAAATCCCTTAGCATCCCTTACAATACTGACCAACTAACTAAGCAATCCAACTGCTCTGTTACCACAGTGACTAAACAATAATTCAAAACTAACAAAGAGTATATCTGCAACTCAGGAAATCAATTCAGAACAAATCATACCTAAACTAAACCTCATGCCATCTCCCTGATGTCATGACGATGAATAGTAGCACCATTTATACAGCAATTAGAACATTTCATTTGTTGGATTATTATAGCATTCCAATCAATTATCACCATAATTATACACTACATTCCGGTAACTAGTTAGTTGCACTTGTAGCCACACCTTACTGATGAAGTGACTGCTGCTGGTAGTTTCAATCTAGAGTGACCGCTGTGATAAATATATACGGCTGCACACTCACTGAGACCAGAGATGTGAGTTCAGTTGTGTCAGTGAGTAAGTTTTTGACTGAAAGTGCACAAGCTAATAATATCCTGCTGTGTTCCAGTAGTAGCAGAGAATGTCACTAGCTAGAGTAGATAATAGAAGTATCTATAGGATACGTATCCAACTGTAGTTATTTTGAGAATGCACTTAGTGTATGTATGGTTCAGAAGGAAATGTCGACTGTTTTGCAAACAAGTTATAAATTTAGAATGGAATAGAAATATTTATACTGCTTTTTGGCCAACAGTTACGACAAGCACTAGTCAATCATTGATTGTAGGTACCTGTCTTCAAAACACTAGTGAAACAAAGACGAAACAGTGATTGGTTGATAATGAGCAGATTTATAGGTTTTGGGATATGGATTTATGAGATCGAGGTTACTGGGACGACAGTTCAACAAATCCCCATTTTCGACTGTCAGATTGAGAAGATTTGATTCAACTCCGAATTTGGGGATGTGGCTCAATCGTTGTAGATGGGGGAGCAGTCATTCTTTGATTCAAAGCCAAAGTGCCTCCCCATTTTCAACTGTTAGATTAAAAAGATTCTATTCAACTCAGAATCTGGGGAGGGTAGCTCAACTGTCGAACCATGGGGAGCAGCTGACCTCTGATTTAAAATTGATTTTGGGTTGAAAGTCGACAGTTGAGTGGTCAACAACGTATCAACCCTTTATCAACCTTCGAAAATGGGTTGAGGTTGACTAATTGCCGGCTGGGTAGGCTATGAACACCTCTAGAACAGGGGATGTTGCCCGAAGCCCAAACTAACATCTAGGACATGCTACTCAACCGCTGAAGAGTCTGAGGCTGCAGGAACCAACAAAGCCAATCTCTGCACTAATCTGGAAAGGTGTCACATCCCTACCGCCAGTGTACTCATGCAGCTTGTTGCCAGCTTTGAAGCTTTTATAGCATATCGTGACACACCTCACTACTCCATCTCTACCAGGGTGCACCTCCATCACTCGAGCTAGATAATACCTGCCACGCAGTGAATTTAAGTCAGCTACAGCTACCACATCTGCAGGCCGGAGATTTTGAGTCCTCTTATACCACTTGGGCTGAGTTACTAGTTTGGGAGCACACAAGGTTGTGCATTATTTCCAGAAACGATCAGCAACCTCCTCCACTAAATCAAGACGATCACTTAACCGAGAGTCCTCGCACCAGCCACCAGGATAAAACTGAGACAGAAGCAGCCCTGAGAATAACATAACCATGAAAATCATGAGGATTCTAGCAATGAATCTGATCGGATTTGTAGAAGAACTGAAACGCTCACAGGCAATAAGTGGAGCAGTGGGAGAAATATCAGTACTGGCACTGACAATGACATCAGATAGATGAGAGCATACAGATTTTTTAAAATGCGAGTAAGACTTAGTCTGCCATTGATCAACTGGTCGATACAGAACGGACTAAGAGGAATGCTAAGGTACTCCTAGAGCAGCAGTCACTGATTCAATACCCTCTATCGAGAGATCTGCTCTGGGCGTAGAGTCACCGCTACAAAGCCACTGCTTGATTGAGAATCCAGTCGGTTTCAGAACATGTGAAGTGTCACAAGCTACCTGTTTTGCCTGATCTGCAGACTCAAAATAATCATAACGGTAGTAGAAGCCTTCACCACTAGAGACACGACACAAGTGTACTTGCACTTCTGTACTAGATAAATCTGGATGACTGCCATGAATGCACAAACCAAACGGACCTTTGGATAATTTCAAATGTTCACCTGCCAGTGCAACATTCTCATCCGGATGCAGACCAAGCAACTCTCCACCAATCAGAATGTCCACATTTGAACCACGAGCCAGCTGAGAGACATTGGTGTCAGGAAAAAATCTGCTCATAAATTCCTTAAATTTCTAATGGAGGCACTTTACCAGTGATCTCATCCATTCTATATGCAAAGAGCTTGACAACAGAGCCTGATGAGTCTAATAGAGATACCTCGTATGGGTGAGTAACTATTCTTTGTTGCTTATTTCCAGTAGTTGTGACACCTAAATTGATAGGAATATTTAACCTGCGAGCATTGAGAAGCTTTGCCGCTGCCTTAGTGATAAACGAAGCGTTTGATCCCCCATCAACACTACTCTACCATTTGATCTAGCCTTGACATCTTGGATGGGTAACAGAGCATTACAGGGACCTGGTGTAGAGTCACACATATAACTACTGGTATAAGTTAATTCTGGAGCAGAAGCCTGAGCAAGTTCTGCATCAACGCCATCGGACTTGGCCTGATTCGAGGATTTATGACACAATAAAGAATGGTGTGTGAGTTTACCACATTTTGAGCACTTAGTTTTGAATTCCTTGCATTGGTTTCGAGGGTGTTTGCCGAGACACTTGAGACATGCATGTTTACTTTTTAGAAGATCATATTTCTCATTGACAGGCAGAGCAGTGAAAGCTTTGCACTCATTAGTCAAGTGTATAGACTCTATTTCATCATGGTACAAGCATCTGGACTTTGGAGTTGTTTCCCCATGATTGGTATCAACGCTGTCATTTACACTTGAGCTATGTGGTGAAACCTTCTGAGAACTCGACTTCTTACTAGATTGAAAATCAGAATGGGAGTCTGTAATGATAATATCTCTTTCACTTTCCAGAAATGACATGAAGATATGAAATGGATACTTCTGATCCTGAATTTCTGAACCTCTGTAGAGTTTGCGCCACTCGCGCTTCTGAATAGCAGGAAGAAGACTGACCAACTTGTTGACTTGGTTGGCTATATGATCGCTCTATACTGTTGATGAATTTGATCCTACCTGAAACATCATCATCGCTGACAGGAGACAACTTCTCAAAATCAGAGCAGACAGACTGTATATTTGAGGAAATATCAGAGTATTTTTCATCAAGTCTATGTAACATCATTGTGTAGGCACCTTCATGGTGTGACTGGATAGCTGCTACGATTTCGCGGGCTTCACCACTCAGACAGTTTTTTAGCGCCCATTCCCTCTCCTTGTCGCTACAAAATTCATTATGTGCATACTCTAACCACACTGAGCGAAACTCAACCCAGGTTTTTCTATCACCATTAAATTTTGGTAGTGGAGTTTGGTCAAATTTAAACCTGCGGGTTTGGCTAGATACATAACTGCTAGAGTTCTGAAGAGGCAGGGTAGACTTGTCAGAGCAACCACGATACATCGACACAATTGACGAGCTATTGAGAACACGGGAAGCAGAATGTGATAACAACCGACCAGTAGAATGACCTCGATCACCGGGATCCAAAACAACACCCGGACTCTGCAGCGGCAGAGCAGCCTGAGTTACATGGAGGTCTGAGCCATGAGAAGACAACCCTGACTGAGGTGTGAGTATAGGAGATGAAACATGTGGTTGTGAAGATATGTTACCATTATCAACAAGAGTAGAAGAAAAATGCACAGTATTGGGAGCTTCGTCATTCCTACTACGTCTGATCTCTACACAATCTAATTCATATAACAATTCACTAAGCGTAACAAGCATAGCATTTGATGAATCAAAAGCAGTGATATCATCATCATATCATATCATTAGCTTGGATGCATAGAGTGTCAAAATCAATTAAATTTGTAAAGTCACATTGTGATAAAATGCGCTGGGCTTTTTTCACAGCCAGAGTAGCATCCGCACAAAATCCATTTACTGCATATTCTACATAACATGTTTCACCTTTAGCGTAGGTTTCATTTACCTCAGTTAGATATTGTTCGAGTGTGAGGCCAGAGACGGTTCGATGTTCTTCATACTTTTCCTCAGACACCAGGTCGCAGTAATTGTTGTGTGCGAGTAAGAAGTCGTCGTGGGCGCTGAGAAATTCGTCATATAGTTGCGTACATCGATCTAGTTTGAGACGAGGCTTGACTAGTTGTTGAGTGAGAGTGGTTATCTTTGTCTTCAGTTTGGCGCGATGAGATTTAGTGTTAGAGATAGATTCTTCCATATTGCTGTATCACCTCTATTGTTTCGTACTGTACTGGAATAATGCTGAGGGCCGAACGATGGCAACAATAATAGAGTGATGTGATTTCTTGCTTTTATTATTATTGTACCCTGTATAATAAGGAAAGTGTGATTAAAACGTGTATGTAAATAGGTCAATTAACAAAATGACATGACATTGATAACAGTGTATAAAATAGAAGGCTTGTGACATAAAAATAGAACAGATTGGATAAAAGCTGGCAATAATTATAAACTTACAAACATTAGTTTATTCAGCCGCTAAGTATTGATCAGATAGTATATTGAGATTACAGAATCATGTTGTGAGTGATTTAATTGAGAAGTCATTGAGTGCGATTATCTACAAATTAATGAACAATTATGAGCATTGAACATTGAAAAGGTGGCACTGCAGTGTTTACATAATTAAGGTTGCCATTAGAGTTTTACATCAAATTGTAATAAAGTCAAGGATCATTTATATCAAATATAACAAATTTATCACAATAGTATTACTTACATATTGCATCAAATAGTGTAGGCTTAAAACTCCATAAAATAGAATAGGAGAAGGTGTAAGGGTATAAAGTTTAAGTTCTTTGTTACGGATGTGCCAGGTTGGCAACTCAAATGACACTGATGTTTATAAAAATGGTATGATTGTCTGAGTTTAAATCTATTGTTATGCAAATAAATATGGTTGGTCATTAAAACCTGTACTGCAGCAATTATAGGATTAGTGCAGTTTGAATTAGAACACTTTTTAACACCAAAGAAGAGTTTTTTGAGTACATTATTTTATTTTATTCTCCTGGGGAGGATGGGTTGTTTGGGGACAGAGATTCTTCAAAATAACATCCGTCTCATTTCAACAGGATCTCTTTTTAGAAATATCTCTGCTTTGTATCCTAAGAATAAAATGTTTTCACTTGAATCAGTGGTGTATATTAGCAATCACGGCCCATGAAATTTCCTTGAATGGCTGAATAGCTCAGTGTGTAGAGTGTCTGCCTAGTAATCACTGCTACTATGATTGTTATGGGTTCGAATCCCATCACGGTCAGTTTTTTTTCAAATGGGTGCTTTATAACTGGAGCATTTTTACCGTAATCTTCTACTGCTATTGAATTGTTTTCTGAAAGTACCCAACAGCTCAGTGAGCTATTGAAATACCTCCCTGCTTGCACTATTTTGCTACCGATATGCAAAAATTTCCGTGGTGGGAGGGCGATCGATCATTATGCTCATCTCTAAAAAGTCAGTGAGTGAATTTTTTTAGAATATACGCCCCTGACTTGAATTGTTGGCAAACTGGAAGATACAGGGGCCTTTTTGCCACAGGGAGTATGCCCTAAATACAGGGAGACTCCCATCCAAACTGGGAGGGTTGACAGGTATGACTGAGGTGCAATATCCTGTGTAATTATTGTAACACCTTCCTCATTCATTTCAATGGTCTTGGGATATATAATTACAAATACCAATAATAGCAGGCAGCTTAAATGTAAGTTTTGAACGCATCAAACATGTACAGTTTACTGTGATATTGCATAATTACTAGGCAGGGATTGAATTTAAAAAATGTACCAACATAGCATTTGCTGCATGAATCTAAGAGATTTGATTTCAATCCTTTATTTGAAGTTCATTAATCAAAACACTTGTCATCACCAAGAAAAGATTTGTAAAAACTGCTCAACTGCCCAAATGGTTAGATGATGAGGTAAAATCACACATGCATTTGCGTGATAGATTGAAGAGAGAGGGCAAATGGGAAGAATGCAAAATTCAACGCAATTATGTTACAAATTTGATTAAGAAGAAGAAAAAATCGGTTATTTCAGATATAATTAAAAATAACAAAAATAACACCAAATCAATCAAACTAATATATTACCGATGGTCAATATCGGTGGTTTATCCCCTGATGAATTGAACAGACACTTTACATCGATTGCAAAATCCATAACCAAAGACATCCCTGATTCCCATGAATATAACATGATTAGACCAGTGACAACCCAAACATTTTCTCAATTGACTCGCTTTACTCCACAAATTTGTTTCAAATATCTAAAAAACATTTCTGACAATAAAACAGCTGGTCATGATGGTATATCTGTTAAGGTTTTGGAGAAAACATGGCCTTACATATGCGACATTGTAACTGACATGTTCAATAGAGCATTAATAGAGGGTGTATTTCCTTCACAGTGGAAAACCGCAAGAGTAATTCCTATTCAAAGATCCATCTAATTATCGCCCTATATCAATACTTCCTGTGCTATCTAAGATTTTTGAGAAACATGTGAATTCCCAAATTCAATAATATCTCACCACAAACAAACTTCTTCACAAATTACAATGCAGATTTAGAGAAGCTTATTCCTGTGTTGATTCCCTACACAAACTCATTTCTGACTGTTTGTCAGCAAGATCAGATGGTCACTTTGTTGCTATGATGTTTTTGGATTTCAAAAAAGCTTTTGACTGCGTCGACCATAAAATTCTTCTGAAAAAATTGACAATGTACGGTATAACGGGCAAACTGCACTCTCTCATAAAATCTTTCCTAACAGATAGGACACAATTTGTAGCTATACAAAAAGGTGCAAAAAGTTCAAAAATTCTTCCAATAGACATTGGTGTCCCCCAAGGCTCAATTCTGGCACCAAGTTTATTCCTCATATACGTCAATGATCTTTTATCCTACACATTACATTCCAAGGCATTTGCCTACGCTGATGATACAGTTTTCGTATCAAAATCTGACAACTTTGATACACTTATTGATTTATGTGATACTGATCTACACTTGATAGAAAGTTGGTGTATGAATAATAGGATGTTAATAAACATACAAAAATCTCACTATATGCTTGTACAACCGTCTCATAGAGCCAGATCTCTAGATTTAGATCTAAAAATTAACCATAAAAGACTAAACCGATATGCCAATACCAAACTCCTTGGTTTTACTTTGAATGACTCATTGACATGGGACAATCATGTAGACCAGATTTGTATCAAAATAAACAAAAGTTTGGCATTATTCCAGAAATGCAGGGCATTCCTAGATAGTAAATCATCTCGTAACTTTTATTTCCAGTATGTCTTTTGTCATAATTATGATATATGGCATCAACATATATGGCAACCTATCACCACAATATATTCGTGAAAGAATATACTTGCTCCAAAAGAGGGCTTTCCGCCTAATAGCAAATGTCAACCACATACCATTTCATCTAATACATACAAGAGATTTACATACATCTCTTGGTCTGATTCCTTTTCCTCTCCTTGCTGGTCATTTCACCTGTATTTTTGGTTTTCAAATTTTGCATTTGACTGCACCTGACTTTCTTTTGGAAGGCTTTATTCCAGCTAGCTAGCTGTCACTGCATGAAAAACATTCCTAAAGATGATGTAGAATGACAATAAAAGTATATATATAATAAATTGTCACAGGAGACCATACCAGCTCAAGTGAGGCACTTTTTTGAGGTTGACGCTACGTTATTGAATTGCGATTTAATGCTAAAGCTCAATATAGTCAGTTTTCTGTCTCTGATGAGCACACATCTCCTTCATTGCCAGCAGCAATGATTAAGAAATTTTCTTGTGATTATCACAATAATGATGGTTTGCACAATTGGATGACCATAAAACAACACCCCTGCATGTTTTTTTGTGTTTTTGATTTTTACAGAATATGGTTTAGAGAAGATTCAAAATATTTATGCTAAAAAAAGAGTTCAAAATTACTAATGACTTGGCTTACAGTCGAAGATGCCTAAGCAGATAAAACCCTTGCGCACCTGAACCTAATTGTGCTCTGCTAACTTTGACATCACATGCCTCAGATATGTTGTGAATCTGTGTAGCAATGTATACCATCCGCTTCATCTGTACCTGCCTGTTATCACAACAGGCAGATAACACCAAACACGAGACCGACCAACCAGTTGATCATCGCTCCTAGGTAGAAGTCTTTTTCATAATTTTTTTATTTTCATTTTCTTACTTATACACTATTTTGTTTCTGTGTATAGGCATGTAGCACCCATTGTTTTTTTCGTCATTGTTGGCAACCTTGTCAACTCTCACTCATTGTCTTTTTAACCATTGTAAAACATGATCTTATTTGCTTCCATGCACTGATCAGCTCGATGAAGGTAATACTAGTATCATAATTATTGTTTTAATTATCATTCTTCTTAAAACAGTGTAAGTGAAACAGTGTAAATAAAACAGTGTAAGTAAAACAGTGCGAGTAAAATCATATTTGGTCTGTTGTAATGTAAAAAAATTCTAGTTTAAAGAATATGTAGATTCGGGTGTTTCCCTCTATTACAAGTTTTGAGAGGGGGAAGCTCTGATACTTGGTTTGTGAGTCACAACTTTTAGCAGACACTTGAAATTCTATCCCAATATTAAACCTTAGTTTCCTCACTTGTAAGAAAGCCTTATTTTAGTTTAAATATGGTGAGCAAATGATTGTAACCTAACAGCACAGGTCAAACAACAGCTACATACTACTTCTCTGATACAATTAAATAGCATATGAATGCCATGTACCGTCAGGCAATACACAGAAAGCTGATCCATCAATGGCACAGGAGCATTTGTATCACCGTAACAGGTGTAACAGGTGTAACAGGTGTAACAGGTATTTTTTGCTGCTGTCATATAGTTTATTTTCTTATATATTTACATAAAGCATTTGCACATTTATTTCTTGTTATCATTTCACTCATAATAATAACTGTGCATCAGACCTTAGCTGACAAAAAGTTGCTATTACACCAACTCTAGCTAACTCATAGCTACCACCGTGGTGCTGAAAAATTGTAAAAAAAAAATAATAATAAGAAACCACAATATTAGTTTTAGTTATAACAAAATATAAATTAGTAACATAAATGTCAAAGATGTAGGCACCCTCAAAGATGGTTTCTGGAGTCAAAACTATTGCAACCTAGATTAAAATATTTTTCTGACCAAAGCACTTCCCCTCACTGGTGGTTGAGGAACTTTTGATGGTGGATGATGAGGTTTTTTTGGCTGTTTTGAGTTACTACGGCAAAGTGAGGAAATGTTGGAAACTCTTTTATTAACAGTTTTCCAGCGTAGAAAATAGAATAAGACTGTTTATAGGGATGTAGTCATCTCTAGCTCCTTCAAATCTGGTCGGGTCAGTTTCAAGGTAGCTTATAGAGATCTGACACAAATGTTAGTCCACCGTTCATCTAGCATCAGAGTGCCCCATCCCTTGGTGTAACAGCTGCCATCAATATGGGTATGAGAAGGTATGTCAGAAGGTCGATAAATGTTCTATATGTGGAGATTTGGGGTATGATTACAGCGCATGCCCCGAGTCCTATGCCCTGAAAGTAATGACTTGGACATCCTGGGGAGCAGGTGAGCATACAGAGATGCAAGCGAACCAGGAAGTGAACAATGACCAACGAAAAAATTCATATGGATCAATTACAACAAATACCAATTACCATGAAAACTTATAATATTATGTCAATCCTGACACACTTTATTTAGATTTTGCAAGTTTTGAATCAGTTCATATACCATTATTATTTTTGATGGCACTCCTATTATTTGGCAGCGTTTTTGACAGTGAGCCACTTATTGTGTGGTGTCATATAAGGTAAATGATCACCATAACAATCAACTCAAAAAATAACACAATAGTCACTTCCTATTCGGCTAAATTTCTAGATGAAGTTGCATTTCTATCCACAGTTTGGTAATCATAATGTGTCTATTTACAGCTGTAGGGAAATCATTCGCATTCTGGGAATCTTCCCAGCAGCAATTATAAAATCCTGCCATTTCCATGTAGAAAATAGAAAGTTCAACAATGGAATGGAGCGGAAACATTTAAAAAAAATTCTAGAGTTACAGAGTACCTGCGAATGATCTTTGCTCTGCCATAGCTGCCAGCAGAGCACATTATGACGGATTTGAGGCTGTGCGCCAACGATGAGCCAACTAGAACAATAATTTGTCACCCAATGTTGAAAGAACATGACTAGGTAGCAGCATCTGGTCAGTAAACAACTTATCAGTATTTGAAATGACTATCAGGACCAGCGGACACCTGCCATCCTGGCTTCCCATTCTTCCAAAATCAGAAGTCGAAAAAGTGACACCTGCCATTCTGGCTCATCATTGGTCCAAAATCTGAAGTTGAAAAAGTGACACCCGCCATTCTGGCTCCTCATTGGTACAAAATCTGAAATCGAAAAAGTGACACCTGCTATCCTGGCTCCTCGTTGGTTCAAAATCTGTAGTTTAACACGTGACACATGCCATCCTGGCTTCTCATTGGTCCAAATTCTGAAGTCTAAAAAAATGACACCTGCTATCCTGGCTTCTCATTGGTCAAAGATCTAAAGTCGAAAAAGTGACACCTGCAATTCTGGCTCCTCATTGGTCCAAACTCTGAAGTCGAAAAAGTGACACCTGCCATCCTGGCTCCTCATTGGTCAAAGATTTGAAGTTGAAAAAGTGACACCTGCCATCCTGGCTTCTCATTGGTCCAAAATCTGAAGTGACACCTGCCATCCTGGCTTCTTATTCTTCCAAAATCTGAAGTCACAAAAGTGACGCCTGCCATCCTGGCTTCTCATTCTTCCAAAATCTGAAGTCGAAAAAGTGACACCTGTCGTTCTGGCTCCTCATTGGCCCAAAATCTGAAGTTGAAAAAGTGACACCTGCCATTCTGGCTGTTCATTGGTCCAAAATCTGAAGTTGAAAATGTGACACCTGTGTACTAGTATTGGTGTATTAGATTCGTGGCTACAGTGACGTGTGGATGAGTTTGATTTCACATCAATTTATTTGTGCCCTGGAATAAATGCAAAGTGATCAGTGATAAAACAAAGATGCAAAATTGTGTGGTATTACATTGATGTACCATTGAATGACATAAATTATAGCGTATGATAATTTCCAAAGTCATACGCTGTGAAGCATCTATTACAAATCCAGGGAGTTAAATGAAAGACAAAATGACAAGTGCAAAACGTGTTTGATAGTGAACTTACAAATATTAGGACGATAAATCCACAAATACGTAGAGCTGAGTACATACTGATAGGTTATCTAAGACTGCCCCGATTATCTAAATAGAATAGTAGCCTAATTAATTATCAAGTAAATTGTAATGTCCGTCAACAATCATAATTACATCAAATTGTGGATCGGCATATGGAATACAAAAAAAACACAGAACGTGAATTAATAAAAAGCAAAACACATCGCCTGACTCACATCTTAACTATGCTCTGCAAAAAATCAGAGTAGACGCTAATCATTACGATATCAGAGGTGACGACTAGCCGAGTGTGTTGGTGACGTTAGAGGGCTACTGGCATCCTATAACAGACGTGCTTTGGTAAGTGCATGTATAATAAAACTCGGAAGATTCGCATTACATACAACCGACGAATCAATGAATATCATAGTAAATTTACAGCTGGAATAATTTCGGCCTAGCACATTAAATACATGGAGTAAAATACAGAGAGATGACTTACTATGCATATAGATGTTTCTCTCTTAATAGTGCTGTCATAATATGTTGGACGTTATATAATATCCATGAATAAAGTTGGATGTAAATAATAAAGTGCCACAGAAATGGCTCAGCACTGGTACCCTGCACAACGACTAGTGAAGAGCTTAGTCATGTTACAATTTTTAGCTATTTTCTGTATTACCATATGACTCTATTGGTACTCTTCATAAAAAAAGGAAAGTAGTGTTGTATTTTGGAGTTGTCTTAACTCCTCCTGTTATTTACCAAAACTCTTTGTAGGCAGTGTATTGCCTGTACACATTCCATTTGATGCTGTATGCTGTTTGGCGCAAGAAGCATATAATATAGTGGCTCTATGAAACAAAAACCATATCGGTCTCATTTATGTATTACTGATTGCCATCAAAACACAACACCACAAAATAACAACTTCAATAAAAATTTCGCGTCTACATAAAAAAATGATCTAGCGTTTGTTCAAAATCAACTCTCTGCGGGTTTAGAACTTGAAGAGAATATCAAAACATGTTCGCCAGATAATTTTTTGGAAGACAATCTTTTACATATTCCTGAAATGACATCAATTGTAGCAACAATATATCTTCTACATGTCCCCCATGTATCCAGTTACTCAATTTTGACCTTCGAAATAATAAAAAGCTGATATTTTAGTTTTAATAAAATACAGGAGGAGAAAATCACAAGCAGGCATATTTTGATTTTAGTCACTGAGTATACAAACAAAATTGAATCCTCGATCATACACAGATTCGTTAGTTCTTAAATCAGGCCGTTGGTCGACCTCAAGATTACAAGGGTTGAAAGAATAGAATCAATATTTGTATATTTATATCGTAAATGTTTATGGTGGAATATATGTAAGTTTTCATCATTCAATCATTTGGCTGTGGCAGGAAGTCACTGACAAGAGATCATTACAACCATATTTTCAAGAGTTTAGATCCATATTATACCTAGTTTCATAAGAGATGAAAAGAAAAATAGTTTTCACATCTTCACAAACACACCAAATGAATTTTGTGATTTGGTTGTGCAGTGAATGGCTATTAAAATAATCAAACAAGACTAGTCCATTACAGCAGGACATTCTGCGCAAACATAGAGAATGGCAGATGATGTTTTCATAAAATCAATGATGTATCTCAATTCATTAGTGAGAGCCTGCATCTGAACATTTTGAGCTCATTATTTAGGTGTTCTGCAGCATTGCTTTGATGTCTTTTAATCTTTCAGACTACTCAATTTCAGATTCAGATTCATCTTATCTGATAATAGTGTCAATGACATGAGGATTGTCGTATAGGAATATCACTGTTGATTAATATCTTTATGCTAGACAGATTCAAAGCTATATAAAAATTTACTGGTTCTGATCTTTGGCAAAAAGTAATGGGATCCCGCATTTTCAGCAGTCATGTACAATATGTACATCCTAGTGATTATATTTTGTGGCAAAAATAAGTTTTCGTTCAAGTACATAGCTTTTGACATCAATAGAAAATTTGTGTTTTGGAAAAAATGATTCAAAATTCTAGAACAGTCAGAAATTGCTGCTCATACTTTGATGAAGGAGGACTGTTTGACAGATGTTACAGGGGGGTCTTTCAATTAGAAACAGCCACAATCGCAACCTGATCGATCGCTCACATGAGCGATACCTGCGAGGCTCTCGCTTTCAGATCACTCAGTGTCTTGATGGAACTATATGCGTTCTGAGTGAGTGATTTTGGAGCGATTTTGTCTAATTGAAAGACCATGTGAGTGATAACTTTGAGCGATGTGATAGTGATAACTTGCTTTAGATAAGCATCGCTCTTTCTTATTGAAAGACCTCCTGGCTAACCTTTTTAAAGATTAACTTAGTCCGCCCAAGACTGTTTTTCTTTCAATCAGATCACCTTCATTTTTGCAAAGGTCAATTTGAAACATACATTGAACTTTTTGACTGATAAAGTTTGTTTCGGGATTCAGAATTTGACCAGGTGAGAAAACATACACACATTACAGCAAATCATCAATCAGGTTATATTATTTAGACAAAATATAACATTTATCTTAATTATGTTATACATCTATGCTATCACATAATGCCAAAACCTGCAGACGATGGTCGGATCAGCAAAATAGAGGCTAGACTTTGCTGGGACAGACTGACACAGAAGTGATTAACAAAGTAAAATTTGACACAGTTCTACCAGTCAGCAATATCACAACAAGGATAGTTGATTGAAAACATAAATAGGGAGGATTTTTTCTTAAATATTCAGTTCATCATTCATTATTGGTTCAGATGTTAGAATTTTTGGTGATTCGGTATTTGGTAAAGTCATTTGTTGTGGTGAATGATACATGATACACTATTACATAAACCAATTATCTCAACTATATTTATCACCAGGGACCTGCTAATGCAGTTATGTGATTAATTTGCTATAGCAGTATGATACCTCTGATATCGGGTTATCTCTATTGGTCTGAGAATTTTCATTCACGAACCAATACAGTTTACATACAGATGAGTTTTGGTTGTAGCTGAAAGCCTTACACTGCCCATACTGTTTAGTGCAGAAGTATGAACATATCTCAGGTGTCCTCACCATGTATTCCTTGATCATTGAACCACCACAATCTCCAAGCATAACTCTTTCATATCTTCTATGGTTCTTATGAGGAACCTTCGCACCTGTGATAATAATAATGCTGTCTTACTTTGTTGTTTACAACGGAAATATGTGATTATCATAAACCTGAATGTATCAATTTTGGCTTGATTAGATTAAAGAAATTGCTAAGTAAAATCAGACTTACTAGTCTTATACACACTATTTCTTGTGTCGCCTCCACATATCTGAAATTCATCCCCTGAGCATTTGAATGAGCAAAATTCATCTCTCAGTGCAAGCCCATAAAGATCATACGTGGCCCTTCCACAAAAGCATTGTATACCATATTGTACAGCTGCATATTCATGACCTGCAAGTGGACACAGGGCAAATTACACTAGAAAAATTAATTATATGTGACTTGAATTAGCTATGCATAATAAAGGCTCAGTATTTACATATATTGCATTAATAAACTACGATTTTTTTTATATTCACAATCAGTTACAAGTAGAAGATTGTCTTCTCAAATTCACAAAGCGATTCATTCAATGCATGGCTAGGTTAGGATCTTTCAAAACAATACAACAAATTTTAGAAATAGATATTACAATCTTGGATTGTGCATTGGTGGCACTATAGCAATGAAATAGAGTATTTCACCACTAAACAATCGCAATCATCATTCTCACCACTGATTGAACCAAAATAGCAATGACATTTTCCGATTTGCACTACCACAGTTAAATCACAGTTTTTCACACTTAACAATGGCGATCATCATTCTCACTGATTGCACTGAATAAGATATGACATTTTCCAATTCCACCATAGCTTTCAAATCACAGATTTTCCCACTTCACATTGCGATCATCATTCTCACTGATGGAACCGAGATTGTTATCACATTTTCTAATTTCCCACAATTGAACTCAAGTCAAAATTTTCCCGATCTACAATCCCAATAACCGTTTTCACCGATTAAACAAAGATAATGATGAAACTTTATTTGTTTGCAACAGACAAAGTTACCGTGACCAATGATGTTGAGCCTGCTTAAATCACAGTAATTTTCTGTACACACAATGAGTACTCAATTTAGGTCTGGAAGTGTGTGACTCACCATGTGAATTGCAGTGAGAGAGGCACTTAGGAATAGTCATTGGATACTGATTGTCTATTATATCACTAGACAAGGCCCTCAAATGAGAATCTTGGAAACAGCCCATGTACCTGCCATGTATTGTGACCTGGTTGCCAGTAACATCTAAATATAATCAAGGATTATTAACTAGTAGATGATACTCATCAACACAAAGCCTCAGAAACGATTACTTTGGAAAACTTCATGTTGGCAGCTCAGTAATGTGGGAAATCTGAACTCAGATGTTTCCAGTTTAGAAATTAGTTTTTGTACTTGCTCTCAGTCCTTTGTATACTGATTATGAAGCCCTTGCATTCTCCAAGCACCTGAGCAAAAATTTAATTACTTTTTGGAATAAGAAGGTTTCAAGGTTTTTATGATCGATCCATTTCTAATCTACATAAGAACCAAAAATCTGGACTTTATGCTCAGCTCCTTGTATCGATATAAAACATATTTGTTATGTTGCGGAAAAGTCATCAAGTAGGATGTTCATCTGTGATGAGGGAAAAAGTTCTGAGGTTTTTATCCTGTGAATACCAATCGTGGGACCCTGCTACATTTCTCATAGGACAACTGGTAAAGTGAAAAAGTGCTTACCAGCAATTCAAAGGTTGCAGAAAATGTATGAAATAAATATAATCCTAATTGTCTATCAACTTGTTGGATAGTCTTTGGTAAAAGCTTTGTTTTGAAATAATATACAGATGACGAAAATACTTACAGCTAAGTTTGATAATTATCAGAGCAGTGGAATACTGATCAAGCAACTTCCACATGATGAAAACAAATTTGCCAGGTAAGTAGCATCAGCTTTTTAAGGTACTTCTCTCTCAGCGAGAAACACGACTAATGCACACATTCCATAATGTTACATGATAACATTGATTATATGATACATCTGTGCATCAATACATCGAGTTCAAGATAACAACATTGCATATAAGTAGCATTAGGAAGCTCACATCTTTTCTTCTATCTATAGAACTACAGAATTGTCTCAAAGATGATTTTTCAAAACATGATTGGCCTAGAGTAGAAAGCAATAATATAATATAATCATGACTGAAAAACCAATTGTATAGCATATAAATGAAAATGAAATTGACACAGGTTTAGAAATCAATATAGCGACATAGGTAAGCATTTACATGGAACACAATATAAATAAATATTATATGTATATCGTACATTATACATTTCATTTTGACACCTCTAAATTTAACAGACTGTGTACATCATGGTAGAAGGGATTCAGGAAGAATCCACATTAGTTGAATGACTGCTTCATTTTCTAACATGGAAATGAGTCAGACCAGTCCTTGAGTGACCACGGTAGAGAAGCAGACCTCTTGAGGATTTCCAACATTGATGCAAGAATTCATGTTTACAAACTAGAATAAGGTGCATGCTGGAACTTTTTGGTGGACGCTGAAAGCCCTACACACCAGATGCTGTTTTGCGTACAATGCGGAACATGTCCCATATGATCCAGTAGTTCAATTCTTAATTACAGAGCCTCCACATCCACCAATCAGGGGCTTCTCATATCTTACATGATTAACAGGCTTGTCAACAGTTGAAACTACAGAAGAGAAATCAGAAAAAAATGGTATCACCTGATAATAGGATTAATCCAAATTGTACCTACGATTAGGATGATCCAAATGCTCTTTTTGCAAGTATCATAATTCATTATTAAGTTTCATGGTCGAGCTTTTAAATTAATAAAATAAAATAATAACTACAATGCTAGTGTGCAATAGCATTTAAAATTTACCTAAGTGAATTAACAAAGTTGCATTTCTTATGAAAATCAAGACCGTAATGAGAGAAGCATTCAAGCAAAAAAACAAATTGGTGGAAGAAGATGCATACTCTCACAGTACTCTCTATACACTACCCTAAATTAAGTACACAAAAGTGGAAAATAAACAGTAAACTAGTGGTGAAGAACGATCAGTATGCTATGGAGGTTACAAACTGTATTTCTTCATATTCTGATCGCATAACTTGTTTTAATACAACACTCTTTTATTATGATCCATAAATTAATTTCCATTAAATGATCACACAGAGGAATTCCACTCTATTTTGTGTAGGTATATAATTGAAAATCATCTTTATCCATACCCGCTGAAAGCCTCTGGACAGGAACACTATCATGATTATTGTTCTAGCAATTCAAAATACCGCTTTTGCATAACAGGTTTATGACCGGCTCAAATAATCAAAAACACTGATGTTGATGCTGCCTTGGTGCTCCTACAGCCTGACAATGCCCTTGCACATACATGAGCGAAAAAGAGCGGAGGTTAATTTTTTCTATGTTAGAATTTTACAGTACTTGTTAGGTAACCTGTAACAGAGAAACATGTGTTCTAGGATTCATTAGAGTGACACTTTGGTAGACAGATATTGTGTTAGTTTGGTAGTTCGTTGATACCAAGTTGCAAAAATAGTGAGCCATATCAGTGTGGCCCATCTCTGGTTTGTTCAACATTTAGGTATGTTGTGATACCGAAGAAAATTGTGTAAATTTTGTTCTAATATCACTATGGAACAGTTCTCTTGTATGGTGAACCACTGCAATCTATCAAGTCGAAAAACAGTCACCTTAATGAATATTGTTTACCAATCTATGAGCATTTCTTTGGGCAGTTTCAATTTTATTTCCCATCATATGCTAGAAGGGGGAAGTTTATGAGCCGTAGTTAATTGGCAGATAAACATGGTTTTGGGATTAAGTTTATAAAGGTACTAAGGTTTTATCTTTGCTGGGTTTTAGGGTTTAGGGCTTTAGGGCTTTAGGGCTTCAGGGCTTCAGGGCTTCAGGGTTCAATTTAATATCCAATACGATTCAAACTATTTCCTTACACAGCTACTGACATTGACAGGAAATTTATTTAGGATAACATGTTTAAAGACCTAGTTTGGTCAGAATGTGATCAAGGACTGCTTCTCACTTGATACTGAACAAACTCATGTTGGAATTAATGTTGGATTTTCATCCATAGTTATATCTGAGACATGGGTTTAGCGGGACAGTTTTTTAGGAAATTTTACCATTGCTGGTTATAACTTGTTTTCTGCTTCTAGAGATAGTGGTAATGGTGGAGGAGTAGCAGTATATGTCAATGATAAGTACGAGCTAGAGCAGAGACCGTATGGCTGCAGGGCTCGGAGTCACTTCTCGTTCGTGTTGGTGATGCCACGCGCGACCTTTGTACTCTGCTTGCTGTCTACCGTGCTCCCTCAGGTGCGTTGCCTGCTTTCCTCGGGAACCTGACTGAGTGCCTGCCCTCACTTCCCTCAAACTCGCTTGTTGTAGGAGACCTCAAAATTGATTTAAATACACAAAATTGCCCTGACGCCTTCACCCTAAATTATTCTGATATTTTAAACAAAAATGGATTTTTCAATATCATTAAATCACCCACAAGATTTGGAAAAACAAAAACATGTCTGATTGACCATATTCTTGTCAATAACTGTAGACGACTTTACAACTCTTGTACCATTGACTATCAAATTTCTGACCAATTTGTACATTGTTTCAATTGAATAAATATCACAAAAAGGAGGACAACTTGTGTCAGTTTTCCAAAATACACTACAAAAAGCTTAAGGGTAATCTTTCAGTGACAGACTGGCGTTCAGTAATTACTACTACTGACACTAATTCTGCTTTTGAAAATTTCATTGGCACTTTTCAAAACGTAATTTCTGAGTCAAGCAAAGTGACAAAGTTCAAGCGCAACAAATAAAAGAATAAAAATCTTTTTAACAACCATGGATGTCAGAACATTTGAGGGATTTAGTGAAAAAGCTTAAAAACATTTCATGACAGATCTCGGCTAGCACTTTTTGATATTAAGCTGCAGGAAAATTATTGATCCTTCGGAAATTTTCTTTCCCAACAAATTAATACGGCCAAAATTTCCTACTTCAAAATATAACAACTGCAAAGCTGACCAGGTCAAACGCTGGAAATTCAAAAAAATGATGATCAATGGTTCGGATAAAAGCAAAGACAGCACAATTACCCTCAAAACTAACGACCAATCACTCAATAAAAACTCTCAAGAGGTTGCTAAAAGTTTTAATACATTCTTCACAAGTGCAGGTTCGAATCTTGCCGACAAATTGCCATCCACAGACGCTAACTTTGCTGACTATTTTGCCCCTCAAATTGAGTGGGATTCTAGACCCA